>OX467317.1:11280363-12483227 GCA_950108535.1 Agriphila straminella
AGTGTGCAGAGTTTGGAGTGGCGAGTGCAGAATTTGGAGTGAAGTGTGCAGAATTTGGAATGAAGTTTGCAGAGTTTGGAGTGACAAATGCAGAGTTAGAGTGACTAGTGCAGAGTTGGATTGACGAGTGCAGAGTTTGGAGTGAAGTTTGCAGAGTTTGGAGTGAAGTTTGCAGAGTTTGGAGTGAAGTTGCGGAGTTTGAAGTGACTAGTACAGAGTTTGGAGTTAAGTTTGCAGAGATTGGAGTGACAAGTGCAGTTGAGTGGCGAGTGCAGAGTTGGAGTGAAGAGTGCAGACTTTGGAGTGAAGTTAGCAGAGTTTGGAGTGAAGTGCGCAGAGCTTGAAATAAAGTGTACAGAGTTTGGAATGGAGTTTGCAGAATTTGGAGTGAAGTTGCAGAGTTTGGATTGGAGTGACTAACGCAGAGTTTGGAGTGACTTGTTCAGAGTTGGAGTGACAAGTTCAGAGTTAGAGTGACTAGTGCAGATTTGGAGTGACAAGTGTAGAGTTGGAGTGACGATTGCAGTTGGAGCGAAGTTTGCAGAGTTTGGAGTGACAAGTGCGGAGTTGGAGTGAAAAGTGCAGAGTTAGAGTGGTGAGTGTAGAGTTCAGAGCAAAGTGTACAGAGGTTGGAGTAAAATTGTGCAGAGTTTGTTGGAGTGAAGTGTGCAGAGTTTGGAATAAAACGCGCAGTTTGGAGTGAAGTTTGCAGAGTTTGGAGCGACAAGTGCAAAGTTGAAGTGACTAGTGTAGAATTGGAGTGACGAGTGCAGAGTTGGAGTGGCGAGAGCAGAGTTGGAGTGACGAGTGCAGAGTTGGAGTGGCGAGTGTAGAGTTGGAGTGACGAGTGCAGACTTTGGAGTGAAGTTAGCAGAGTTTAAAGTGACAAGTGCAGAGTTGGAGTGGCTAGTGCAGAGTTAAAGTGACAAGTGCAGAGTTTGAAGTGAAGTGTGCAGAGTTTGGAGTGGAGTGTGCAGAGTTTGAAATAAAGTGTACAGAGTTTGGAGTGAAGTTTGCAGAGTTTGGAGTGAAGTTGCAGAGGTTGGAGTGACTAGTACAGAGTTTGGATGCAGGGACTTGTTCAGAGTTGGAGTTACAAGTGCAGAGTTGGAGTGACTAGTGTAGAGTTGGAGTGACGTGTGCAGAGTTTGGAGTGACTTGTGCAGAGTTGAAGTGACTAGCGCAGAGTTAGGAGAGAAGTGTGCAGAGTTTGGAGTGGCGAGTGCAGAATTTGGAGTGAAGTGTGCAGAATTTGGAATGAAGTTTGCAGAGTTTGGAGTGACAAATGCAGAGTTAGAGTGACTAGTGCAGAGTTGGATTGACGAGTGCAGAGTTTGGAGTGAAGTTTGCAGAGTTTGGAGTGAAGTTTGCAGAGTTTGGAGTGAAGTTGCGGAGTTTGGAGTGACTAGTACAGAGTTTGGAGTTAAGTTTGCAGAGATTGGAGTGACAAGTGCAGTTGAGTGGCGAGTGCAGAGTTGGAGTGAAGAGTGCAGACTTTGGAGTGAAGTTAGCAGAGTTTGGAGTGAAGTGCGCAGAGCTTGAAATAAAGTGTACAGAGTTTGGAATGGAGTTTGCAGAATTTGGAGTGAAGTTGCAGAGTTTGGATTGGAGTGACTAACGCAGAGTTTGGAGTGACTTGTTCAGAGTTGGAGTGACAAGTTCAGAGTTAGAGTGACTAGTGCAGATTTGGAGTGACAAGTGTAGAGTTGGAGTGACGATTGCAGTTGGAGCGAAGTTTGCAGAGTTTGGAGTGACAAGTGCGGAGTTGGAGTGAAAAGTGCAGAGTTAGAGTGGTGAGTGTAGAGTTCAGAGCAACTTGTGCAGAGTTTGTTGGAGTGAAGTGTGCAGAGTTTGGAATAAAACGCGCAGTTTGGAGTGAAGTTTGCAGAGTTTGGAGTGACAAGTGCAGAGTTGAAGTGACTAGTGTAGAATTGGAGTGACGAGTGCAGAGTTGGAGTGGCGAGAGCAGAGTCGGAGTGACGAGTGCAGAGTTGGAGTGGCGAGTGTAGAGTTGGAGTGACGAGTGCAGACTTTGGAGTGAAGTTAGCAGAGTTTAAAGTGACAAGTGCAGAGTTGGAGTGGCTAGTGCAGAGTTAAAGTGACAAGTGCAGAGTTTGAAGTGAAGTGTGCAGAGTTTGGAGTGGAGTGTGCAGAGTTTGAAATAAAGTGTACAGAGTTTGGAGTGAAGTTTGCAGAGTTTGGAGTGAAGTTGCAGAGGTTGGAGTGACTAGTACAGAGTTTGGATGGAGGGACTTGTTCAGAGTTGGAGTTACAAGTGCAGAGTTGGAGTGACTAGTGTAGAGTTGGAGTGACGTGTGCAGAGTTTGGAGTGACTTGTGCAGAGTTGAAGTGACTAGCGCAGAGTAAGGAGAGAAGTGTGCAGAGTTTGGAGTGGCGAGTGCAGAATTGGGAGTGAAGTGTGCAGAATTTGGAATGAAGTTTGCAGAGTTTGGAGTGACAAATGCAGAGTTAGAGTGACTAGTGCAGAGTTGGATTGACGAGTGCAGAGTTTGGAGTGAAGTTTGCAGAGTTTGGAGTGAAGTTTGCAGAGTTTGGAGTGACTAGTACAGAGTAAGGAGTTAAGTTGGCAGAGATTGGAGTGACAAGTGCAGTTGAGTGGCAAGTGCAGAGTTGGAGTGAAGAGTGCAGACTTTGGAGTGAAGTTAGCAGAGTTTGGAGTGAAGTGCGCAGAGCTTGAAATAAAGTGTACAGAGTTTGGAATGGAGTTTGCAGAATTTGGAGTGAAGTTGCAGAGTTTGGATTGGAGTGACTAACGCAGAGTTTGGAGTGACTTGTTCAGAGTTGGAGTGACAAGTTCAGAGTTAGAGTGACTAGTGCAGATTTGGAGTGACAAGTGTAGAGTTGGAGTGACGATTGCAGTTGGAGCGAAGTTTGCAGAGTTTGGAGTGACAAGTGCGGAGTTGGAGTGAAAAGTGCAGAGTTAGAGTGGTGAGTGTAGAGTTCAGAGCAAAGTGTACAGAGGTTGGAGTAAAATTGTGCAGAGTTTGTTGGAGTGAAGTGTGCAGAGTTTGGAATAAAACGCGCAGTTTGGAGTGAAGTTTGCAGAGTTTGGAGTGACAAGTGCAGAGTTGAAGTGACTAGTGTAGAATTGGAGTGACGAGTGCAGAGTTGGAGTGGCGAGAGCAGAGTTTGAGTGACGAGTGCAGAGTTGGAGTGGCGAGTGTAGAGTTGGAGTGACGAGTGCAGACTTTGGAGTGAAGTTAGCAGAGTTTAAAGTGACAAGTGCAGAGTTGGAGTGGCTAGTGCAGAGTTAAAGTGACAAGTGCAGAGTTTGAAGTGAAGTGTGCAGAGTTTGGAGTGGAGTGTGCAGAGTTAGAAATAATGTGTACAGAGTTTGGAGTGAAGTTTGCAGAGTTTGGAGTGAAGTTGCAGAGGTTGGAGTGACTAGTACAGAGTTTGGATGGAGGGACTTGTTCAGAGTTGGAGTTACAAGTGCAGAGTTGGAGTGACTAGTGTAGAGTTGGAGTGACGTGTGCAGAGTTTGGAGTGACTTGTGCAGAGTTGAAGTGACTAGCGCAGAGTTAGGAGAGAAGTGTGCAGAGTTTGGAGTGGCGAGTGCAGAATTTGGAGTGAGGTGTGCAGAATTTGGAATGAAGTTTGCAGAGTTTGGAGTGACAAATGCAGAGTTAGAGTGACTAGTGCAGAGTTGGATTGACGAGTGCAGAGTTTGGAGTGAAGTTTGCAGAGTTTGGAGTGAAGTTTGCAGAGTTTGGAGTGAAGTTGCGGAGTTTGGAGTGACTAGTACAGAGTTTGGAGTTAAGTTTGCAGAGATTGGAGTGACAAGTGCAGTTGAGTGGCGAGTGCAGAGTTGGAGTGAAGAGTGCAGACTTTGGAGTGAAGTTAGCAGAGTTTGGAGTGAAGTGCGCAGAGCTTGAAATAAAGTGTACAGAGTTTGGAATGGAGTTTGCAGAATTTGGAGTGAAGTTGCAGAGTTTGGATTGGAGTGACTAACGCAGAGTTTGGAGTGACTTGTTCAGAGTTGGAGTGACAAGTTCAGAGTTAGAGTGACTAGTGCAGATTTGGAGTGACAAGTGTAGAGTTGGAGTGACGATTGCAGTTGGAGCGAAGTTTGCAGAGTTTGGAATGACAAGTGCGGAGTTGGAGTGAAAAGTGCAGAGTTAGAGTGGTGAGTGTAGAGTTCAGAGCAAAGTGTACAGAGGTTGGAGTAAAATTGTGCAGAGTTTGTTGGAGTGAAGTGTGCAGAGTTTGGAATAAAACGCGCAGTTTGGAGTGAAGTTTGCAGAGTTTGGAGTGACAAGTGCAGAGTTGAAGTGACTAGTGTAGAATTGGAGTGACGAGTGCAGAGTTGGAGTGGCGAGAGCAGAGTTGGAGTGACGAGTGCAGAGTTGGAGTGGCGAGTGTAGAGTTGGAGTGACGAGTGCAGACTTTGGAGTGAAGTTAGCAGAGTCTAAAGTGACAAGTGCAGAGTTGGAGTGGCTAGTGCAGAGTTAAAGTGACAAGTGCAGAGTTTGAAGTGAAGTGTGCAGAGTTTGGAGTGGAGTGTGCAGAGTTTGAAATAAAGTGTACAGAGTTTGGAGTGAAGTTTGCAGAGTTTGGAGTGAAGTTGCAGAGGTTGGAGTGACTAGTACAGAGTTTGAATGGAGGGACTTGTTCAGAGTTGGAGTTACAAGTGCAGAGTTGGAGTGACTAGTGTAGAGTTGGAGTGACGTGTGCAGAGTTTGGAGTGACTTGTGCAGAGTTGAAGTGACTAGCGCAGAGTTAGGAGAGAAGTGTGCAGAGTTTGGAGTGGCGAGTGCAGAATTTGGAGTGAAGTGTGCAGAATTTGGAATGAAGTTTGCAGAGTTTGGAGTGACAAATGCAGAGTTAGAGTGACTAGTGCAGAGTTGGATTGACGAGTGCAGAGTTTGGAGTGAAGTTTGCAGAGTTTGGAGTGAAGTTTGCAGAGTTTGGAGTGAAGTTGCGGAGTTTGGAGTGACTATTACAGAGTTTGGAGTTAAGTTTGCAGAGATTGGAGTGACAAGTGCAGTTGAGTGGCGAGTGCAGAGTTGGAGTGAAGAGTGCAGACTTTGGAGTGAAGTTAGCAGAGTTTGGAGTGAAGTGCGCAGAGCTTGAAATAAAGTGTACAGAGTTTGGAATGGAGTTTGCAGAATTTGGAGTGAAGTTGCAGAGTTTGGATTGGAGTGACTAACGCAGAGTTGGAGTGACAAGTTCAGAGTTAGAGTGACTAGTGCAGATTTGGAGTGACAAGTGTAGAGTTGGAGTGACGATTGCAGTTGGAGCGAAGTTTGCAGAGTTTGGAGTGACAAGTGCGGAGTTGGAGTGAAAAGTGCAGAGTTAGAGTGGTGAGTGTAGAGTTCAGAGCAACTTGTGCAGAGTTTGTTGGAGTGAAGTGTGCAGAGTTTGGAATAAAACGCGCAGTTTGGAGTGAAGTTTGCAGAGTTTGGAGTGACAAGTGCAGAGTTGAAGTGACTAGTGTAGAATTGGAGTGACGAGTGCAGAGTTGGAGTGGCGAGAGCAGAGTCGGAGTGACGAGTGCAGAGTTGGAGTGGCGAGTGTAGAGTTGGAGTGACGAGTGCAGACTTTGGAGTGAAGTTAGCAGAGTTTAAAGTGACAAGTGCAGAGTTGGAGTGGCTAGTGCAGAGTTAAAGTGACAAGTGCAGAGTTTGAAGTGAAGTGTGCAGAGTTTGGAGTGGAGTGTGCAGAGTTTAAAATAAAGTGTACGGAGTTTGGAGTGAAGTTTGCAGAGTTTGGAGTGAAGTTGCAGAGGTTGGAGTGACTAGTACAGAGTTTGGATGGAGGGACTTGTTCAGAGTTGGAGTTACAAGTGCAGAGTTGGAGTGACTAGTGTAGAGTTGGAGTGACGTGTGCAGAGTTTGGAGTGACTTGTGCAGAGTTGAAGTGACTAGCGCAGAGTTAGGAGAGAAGTGTGCAGAGTTTGGAGTGGCGAGTGCAGAATTGGGAGTGAAGTGTGCAGAATTTGGAATGAAGTTTGCAGAGTTTGGAGTGACAAATGCAGAGTTAGAGTGACTAGTGCAGAGTTGGATTGACGAGTGCAGAGTTTGGAGTGAAGTTTGCAGAGTTTGGAGTGAAGTTTGCAGAGTTTGGAGTGACTAGTACAGAGTAAGGAGTTAAGTTGGCAGAGATTGGAGTGACAAGTGCAGTTGAGTGGCGAGTGCAGAGTTGGAGTGAAGAGTGCAGACTTTGTAGTGAAGTTAGCAGAGTTTGGAGTGAAGTGCGCAGAGCTTGAAATAAAGTGTACAGAGTTTGGAATGGAGTTTGCAGAATTTGGAGTGAAGTTGCAGAGTTTGGATTGGAGTGACTAACGCAGAGTTTGGAGTGACTTGTTCAGAGTTGGAGTGACAAGTTCAGAGTTAGAGTGACTAGTGCAGATTTGGAGTGACAAGTGTAGAGTTGGAGTGACGATTGCAGTTGGAGCGAAGTTTGCAGAGTTTGGAGTGACAAGTGCGGAGTTGGAGTGAAAAGTGCAGAGTTAGAGTGGTGAGTGTAGAGTTCAGAGCAAAGTGTACAGAGGTTGGAGTAAAATTGTGCAGAGTTTGTTGGAGTGAAGTGTGCAGAGTTTGGAATAAAACGCGCAGTTTGGAGTGAAGTTTGCAGAGTTTGGAGTGACAAGTGCAGAGTTGAAGTGACTAGTGTAGAATTGGAGTGACGAGTGCAGAGTTGGAGTGGCGAGAGCAGAGTTGGAGTGACGAGTGCAGAGTTGGAGTGGCGAGTGTAGAGTTGGAGTGACGAGTGCAGACTTTGGAGTGAAGTTAGCAGAGTCTAAAGTGACAAGTGCAGAGTTGGAGTGGCTAGTGCAGAGTTAAAGTGACAAGTGCAGAGTTTGAAGTGAAGTGTGCAGAGTTTGGAGTGGAGTGTGCAGAGTTTGAAATAAAGTGTACAGAGTTTGGAGTGAAGTTTGCAGAGTTTGGAGTGAAGTTGCAGAGGTTGGAGTGACTAGTACAGAGTTTGAATGGAGGGACTTGTTCAGAGTTGGAGTTACAAGTGCAGAGTTGGAGTGACTAGTGTAGAGTTGGAGTGACGTGTGCAGAGTTTGGAGTGACTTGTGCAGAGTTGAAGTGACTAGCGCAGAGTTAGGAGAGAAGTGTGCAGAGTTTGGAGTGGCGAGTGCAGAATTTGGAGTGAAGTGTGCAGAATTTGGAATGAAGTTTGCAGAGTTTGGAGTGACAAATGCAGAGTTAGAGTGACTAGTGCAGAGTTGGATTGACGAGTGCAGAGTTTGGAGTGAAGTTTGCAGAGTTTGGAGTGAAGTTTGCAGAGTTTGGAGTGAAGTTGCGGAGTTTGGAGTGACTAGTACAGAGTTTGGAGTTAAGTTTGCAGAGATTGGAGTGACAAGTGCAGTTGAGTGGCGAGTGCAGAGTTGGAGTGAAGAGTGCAGACTTTGGAGTGAAGTTAGCAGAGTTTGGAGTGAAGTGCGCAGAGCTTGAAATAAAGTGTACAGAGTTTGGAATGGAGTTTGCAGAATTTGGAGTGAAGTTGCAGAGTTTGGATTGGAGTGACTAACGCAGAGTTTGGAGTGACTTGTTCAGAGTTGGAGTGACAAGTTCAGAGTTAGAGTGACTAGTGCAGATTTGGAGTGACAAGTGTAGAGTTGGAGTGACGATTGCAGTTGGAGCGAAGTTTGCAGAGTTTGGAGTGACAAGTGCGGAGTTGGAGTGAAAAGTGCAGAGTTAGAGTGGTGAGTGTAGAGTTCAGAGCAAAGTGTACAGAGGTTGGAGTAAAATTGTGCAGAGTTTGTTGGAGTGAAGTGTGCAGAGTTTGGAATAAAACGCGCAGTTTGGAGTGAAGTTTGCAGAGTTTGGAGTGACAAGTGCAGAGTTGAAGTGACTAGTGTAGAATTGGAGTGACGAGTGCAGAGTTGGAGTGGCGAGAGCAGAGTTGGAGTGACGAGTGCAGAGTTGGAGTGGCGAGTGTAGAGTTGGAGTGACGAGTGCAGACTTTGGAGTGAAGTTAGCAGAGTTTAAAGTGACAAGTGCAGAGTTGGAGTGGCTAGTGCAGAGTTAAAGTGACAAGTGCAGAGTTTGAAGTGAAGTGTGCAGAGTTTGGAGTGGAGTGTGCAGAGTTTGAAATAAAGTGTACAGAGTTTGGAGTGAAGTTTGCAGAGTTTGGAGTGAAGTTGCAGAGGTTGGAGTGACTAGTACAGAGTTTGGATGGAGGGACTTGTTCAGAGTTGGAGTTACAAGTGCAGAGTTGGAGTGACTAGTGTAGAGTTGGAGTGACGTGTGCAGAGTTTGGAGTGACTTGTGCAGAGTTGAAGTGACTAGCGCAGAGTTAGGAGAGAAGTGTGCAGAGTTTGGAGTGGCGAGTGCAGAATTTGGAGTGAGGTGTGCAGAATTTGGAATGAAGTTTGCAGAGTTTGGAGTGACAAATGCAGAGTTAGAGTGACTAGTGCAGAGTTGGATTGACGAGTGCAGAGTTTGGAGTGAAGTTTGCAGAGTTTGGAGTGAAGTTTGCAGAGTTTGGAGTGAAGTTGCGGAGTTTGGAGTGACTAGTACAGAGTTTGGAGTTAAGTTTGCAGAGATTGGAGTGACAAGTGCAGTTGAGTGGCGAGTGCAGAGTTGGAGTGAAGAGTGCAGACTTTGGAGTGAAGTTAGCAGAGTTTGGAGTGAAGTGCGCAGAGCTTGAAATAAAGTGTACAGAGTTTGGAATGGAGTTTGCAGAATTTGGAGTGAAGTTGCAGAGTTTGGATTGGAGTGACTAACGCAGAGAAAGAAGTTTGCAGAGTTTGGGGTGACAAGTGCAGAGTTGAAGTGACTAGTGTAGAATTGGAGTGACGAGTGCAGAGTTGGAGTGGCGAGAGCAGAGTTGGAGTGACGAGTGCAGAGTTGGAGTGGCGAGTGTAGAGTTAAAGTGACGAGTGCAGACTTTGGAGTGAAGTTAGCAGAGTTTAAAGTGACAAGTGCAGAGTTGGAGTGGCTAGTGCAGAGTTAAAGTGACAAGTGCAGAGTTTGAAGTGAAGTGTGCAGAATTTGGAGTGAAGTGTGCAGAATTTGGAATGAAGTTTGCAGAGTTTGGAGTAACAAATGCAGAGTTAGAGTGACTAGTGCAGAGTTGGAGTGAAGAGTGCAGACTTTGGAGTGAAGTTAGCAGAGTTTGGAGTGAAGTGCGCAGAGCTTGAAATAAAGTGTACAGAGTTTGGAATGGAGTTTGCAGAATTTGGAGTGAAGTTGCAGAGTTTGGATTGGAGTGACTAACGCAGAGTTTGGAGTGACTTGTTCAGAGTTGGAGTGACAAGTTCAGAGTTAGAGTGACTAGTGCAGATTTGGAGTGACAAGTGTAGAGTTGGAGTGACGATTGCAGTTGGAGCGAAGTTTGCAGAGTTTGGAGTGACAAGTGCGGAGTTGGAGTGAAAAGTGCAGAGTTAGAGTGGTGAGTGTAGAGTTCAGAGCAAAGTGTACAGAGGTTGGAGTAAAATTGTGCAGAGTTTGTTGGAGTGAAGTGTGCAGAGTTTGGAATAAAACGCGCAGTTTGGAGTGAAGTTTGCAGAGTTTGGAGCGACAAGTGCAGAGTTGAAGTGACTAGTGTAGAATTGGAGTGACGAGTGCAGAGTTGGAGTGGCGAGAGCAGAGTTGGAGTGACGAGTGCAGAGTTGGAGTGGCGAGTGTAGAGTTGGAGTGACGAGTGCAGACTTTGGAGTGAAGTTAGCAGAGTTTAAAGTGACAAGTGCAGAGTTGGAGTGGCTAGTGCAGAGTTAAAGTGACAAGTGCAGAGTTTGAAGTGAAGTGTGCAGAGTTTGGAGTGGAGTGTGCAGAGTTTGAAATAAAGTGTACAGAGTTTGGAGTGAAGTTTGCAGAGTTTGGAGTGAAGTTGCAGAGGTTGGAGTGACTAGTACAGAGTTTGGATGCAGGGACTTGTTCAGAGTTGGAGTTACAAGTGCAGAGTTGGAGTGACTAGTGTAGAGTTGGAGTGACGTGTGCAGAGTTTGGAGTGACTTGTGCAGAGTTGAAGTGACTAGCGCAGAGTTAGGAGAGAAGTGTGCAGAGTTTGGAGTGGCGAGTGCAGAATTTGGAGTGAAGTGTGCAGAATTTGGAATGAAGTTTGCAGAGTTTGGAGTGACAAATGCAGAGTTAGAGTGACTAGTGCAGAGTTGGATTGACGAGTGCAGAGTTTGGAGTGAAGTTTGCAGAGTTTGGAGTGAAGTTTGCAGAGTTTGGAGTGAAGTTGCGGAGTTTGGAGTGACTAGTACAGAGTTTGGAGTTAAGTTTGCAGAGATTGGAGTGACAAGTGCAGTTGAGTGGCGAGTGCAGAGTTGGAGTGAAGAGTGCAGACTTTGGAGTGAAGTTAGCAGAGTTTGGAGTGAAGTGCGCAGAGCTTGAAATAAAGTGTACAGAGTTTGGAATGGAGTTTGCAGAATTTGGAGTGAAGTTGCAGAGTTTGGATTGGAGTGACTAACGCAGAGTTTGGAGTGACTTGTTCAGAGTTGGAGTGACAAGTTCAGAGTTAGAGTGACTAGTGCAGATTTGGAGTGACAAGTGTAGAGTTGGAGTGACGATTGCAGTTGGAGCGAAGTTTGCAGAGTTTGGAGTGACAAGTGCGGAGTTGGAGTGAAAAGTGCAGAGTTAGAGTGGTGAGTGTAGAGTTCAGAGCAACTTGTGCAGAGTTTGTTGGAGTGAAGTGTGCAGAGTTTGGAATAAAACGCGCAGTTTGGAGTGAAGTTTGCAGAGTTTGGAGTGACAAGTGCAGAGTTGAAGTGACTAGTGTAGAATTGGAGTGACGAGTGCAGAGTTGGAGTGGCGAGAGCAGAGTCGGAGTGACGAGTGCAGAGTTGGAGTGGCGAGTGTAGAGTTGGAGTGACGAGTGCAGACTTTGGAGTGAAGTTAGCAGAGTTTAAAGTGACAAGTGCAGAGTTGGAGTGACTAGTACAGAGTTTGGATGGAGGGACTTGTTCAGAGTTGGAGTTACAAGTGCAGAGTTGGAGTGACTAGTGTAGAGTTGGAGTGACGTGTGCAGAGTTTGGAGTGACTTGTGCAGAGTTGAAGTGACTAGCGCAGAGTTAGGAGAGAAGTGTGCAGAGTTTGGAGTGGCGAGTGCAGAATTGGGAGTGAAGTGTGCAGAATTTGGAATGAAGTTTGCAGAGTTTGGAGTGACAAATGCAGAGTTAGAGTGACTAGTGCAGAGTTGGATTGACGAGTGCAGAGTTTGGAGTGAAGTTTGCAGAGTTTGGAGTGAAGTTTGCAGAGTTTGGAGTGACTAGTACAGAGTAAGGAGTTAAGTTGGCAGAGATTGGAGTGACAAGTGCAGTTGAGTGGCGAGTGCAGAGTTGGAGTGAAGAGTGCAGACTTTGGAGTGAAGTTAGCAGAGTTTGGAGTGAAGTGCGCAGAGCTTGAAATAAAGTGTACAGAGTTTGGAATGGAGTTTGCAGAATTTGGAGTGAAGTTGCAGAGTTTGGATTGGAGTGACTAACGCAGAGTTTGGAGTGACTTGTTCAGAGTTGGAGTGACAAGTTCAGAGTTAGAGTGACTAGTGCAGATTTGGAGTGACAAGTGTAGAGTTGGAGTGACGATTGCAGTTGGAGCGAAGTTTGCAGAGTTTGGAGTGACAAGTGCGGAGTTGGAGTGAAAAGTGCAGAGTTAGAGTGGTGAGTGTAGAGTTCAGAGCAAAGTGTACAGAGGTTGGAGTAAAATTGTGCAGAGTTTGTTGGAGTGAAGTGTGCAGAGTTTGGAATAAAACGCGCAGTTTGGAGTGAAGTTTGCAGAGTTTGGAGTGACAAGTGCAGAGTTGAAGTGACTAGTGTAGAATTGGAGTGACGAATGCAGAGTTGGAGTGGCGAGAGCAGAGTTTGAGTGACGAGTGCAGAGTTGGAGTGGCGAGTGTAGAGTTGGAGTGACGAGTGCAGACTTTGGAGTGAAGTTAGCAGAGTTTAAAGTGACAAGTGCAGAGTTGGAGTGGCTAGTGCAGAGTTAAAGTGACAAGTGCAGAGTTTGAAGTGAAGTGTGCAGAGTTTGGAGTGGAGTGTGCAGAGTTAGAAATAATGTGTACAGAGTTTGGAGTGAAGTTTGCAGAGTTTGGAGTGAAGTTGCAGAGGTTGGAGTGACTAGTACAGAGTTTGGATGGAGGGACTTGTTCAGAGTTGGAGTTACAAGTGCAGAGTTGGAGTGACTAGTGTAGAGTTGGAGTGACGTGTGCAGAGTTTGGAGTGACTTGTGCAGAGTTGAAGTGACTAGCGCAGAGTTAGGAGAGAAGTGTGCAGAGTTTGGAGTGGCGAGTGCAGAATTTGGAGTGAGGTGTGCAGAATTTGGAATGAAGTTTGCAGAGTTTGGAATGGAGTTTGCAGAATTTGGAGTGAAGTTGCAGAGTTTGGATTGGAGTGACTAACGCAGAGAAAGAAGTTTGCAGAGTTTGGAGTGACAAGTGCAGAGTTGAAGTGACTAGTGTAGAATTGGAGTGACGAGTGCAGAGTTGGAGTGGCGAGAGCAGAGTTGGAGTGACGAGTGCAGAGTTGGAGTGGCGAGTGTAGAGTTGGAGTGACGATTGCAGTTGGAGCGAAGTTTGCAGAGTTTGGAGTGACAAGTGCGGAGTTGGAGTGAAAAGTGCAGAGTTAGAGTGGTGAGTGTAGAGTTCAGAGCAAAGTGTACAGAGGTTGGAGTAAAATTGTGCAGAGTTTGTTGGAGTGAAGTGTGCAGAGTTTGGAATAAAACGCGCAGTTTGGAGTGAAGTTTGCAGAGTTTGGAGTGACAAGTGCAGAGTTGAAGTGACTAGTGTAGAATTGGAGTGACGAGTGCAGAGTTGGAGTGGCGAGAGCAGAGTTGGAGTGACGAGTGCAGAGTTGGAGTGGCGAGTGTAGAGTTGGAGTGACGAGTGCAGACTTTGGAGTGAGGTGTGCAGAATTTGGAATGAAGTTTGCAGAGTTTGGAGTGACAAATGCAGAGTTAGAGTGACTAGTGCAGAGTTGGATTGACGAGTGCAGAGTTTGGAGTGAAGTTTGCAAAGTTTGGAGTGAAGTTTGCAGAGTTTGGAGTGAAGTTGCGGAGTTTGGAGTGACTAGTACAGAGTTTGGAGTTAAGTTTGCAGAGATTGGAGTGACAAGTGCAGTTAAGTGGCGAGTGCAGAGTTGGAGTGAAGAGTGCAGACTTTGGAGTGAAGTTAGCAGAGTTTGGAGTGAAGTGCGCAGAGCTTGAAATAAAGTGTACAGAGTTTGGAATGGAGTTTGCAGAATTTGGAGTGAAGTTGCAGAGTTTGGATTGGAGTGACGAACGCAGAGAAAGAAGTTTGCAGAGTTTGGAGTGACAAGTGCAGAGTTGAAGTGACTAGTGTAGAATTGGAGTGACGAGTGCAGAGTTGGAGTGGCGAGAGCAGAGTTGGAGTGACGAGTGCAGAGTTGGAGTGGCGAGTGTAGAGTTGGAGTGACGAGTGCAGACTTTGGAGTGAAGTTAGCAGAGTTTAAAGTGACAAGTGCAAAGTTGGAGTGGCTAGTGCAGAGTTAAAGTGACAAGTGCAGAGTTTGAAGTGAAGTGTGCAGAGTTTGGAGTGGAGTGTGCAGAGTTTGAAATAAAGTGTACAGAGTTTGGAGTGAAGTTTGCAGAGTTTGGAGTGAAGTTGCAGAGGTTGGAGTGACTAGTACAGAGTTTGAATAGAGGGACTTGTTCAGAGTTGGAGTTACAAGTGCAGAGTTGGAGTGACTAGTGTAGAGTTGGAGTGACGTGTGCAGAGTTTGGAGTGACTTGTGCAGAGTTGAAGTGACTAGCGCAGAGTTAGGAGAGAAGTGTGCAGAGTTTGGAGTGGCGAGTGCAGAATTTGGAGTGAAGTGTGCACAATTTGGAATGAAGTTTGCAGAGTTTGGAGTGACAAATGCAGAGTTAGAGTGACTAGTGCAGAGTTGTTGGAGTGAAGTGTGCAGAGTTTGGAATAAAACGCGCAGTTTGGAGTGAAGTTTGCAGAGTTTGGAGTGACAAGTGCAGAGTTGAAGTGACTAGTGTAGAATTGGAGTGACGAGTGCAGAGTTGGAGTGGCGAGAGCAGAGTTGGAGTGACGAGTGCAGAGTTGGAGTGGCGAGTGTAGAGTTGGAGTGACGAGTGCAGACTTTGGAGTGAATTTAGCAGAGTTTAAAGTGACAAGTGCAGAGTTGGAGTGGCTAGTGCAGAGTTAAAGTGACAAGTGCAGAGTTTGAAGTGAAGTGTGCAGAGTTTGGAGTGGAGTGTGCAGAGTTTGAAATAAAGTGTACAGAGTTTGGAGTGAAGTTGCAGAGTTTGGATTGGAGTGACTAACGCAGAGTTTTGAGTGACTTGTTCAGAGTTGGAGTGACAAGTTCAGAGTTAGAGTGACTAGTGCAGATTTGGAGTGACAAGTGTAGAGTTGGAGTGACGATTGCAGTTGGAGCGAAGTTTGCAGAGTTTGGAGTGACAAGTGCGGAGTTGGAGTGAAAAGTGCAGAGTTAGAGTGGTGAGTGTAGAGTTCAGAGCAAAGTGTACAGAGGTTGGAGTAAAATTGTGCAGAGTTTGTTGGAGTGAAGTGTGCAGAGTTTGGAATAAAACGCGCAGTTTGGAGTGAAGTTTGCAGAGTTTGGAGTGACAAGTGCAGAGTTGAAGTGACTAGTGTAGAATTGGAGTGACGAGTGCAGAGTTGGAGTGGCGAGAGCAGAGTTTGAGTGACGAGTGCAGAATTGGAGTGGCGAGTGTAGAGTTGGAGTGACGAGTGCAGACTTTGGAGTGAAGTTAGCAGAGTTTGCAGTGACAAGTGCAGAGTTGGAGTGGCTAGTGCAGAGTTAAAGTGACAAGTGCAGAGTTTGAAGTGAAGTGTGCAGAGTTTGGAGTGGAGTGTGCAGAGTTAGAAATAATGTGTACAGAGTTTGGAGTGAAGTTTGCAGAGTTTGGAGTGAAGTTGCAGAGGTTGGAGTGACTAGTACAGAGTTTGGATGGAGGGACTTGTTCAGAGTTGGAGTTACAAGTGCAGAGTTGGAGTGACTAGTGTAGAGTTGGAGTGACGTGTGCAGAGTTTGGAGTGACTTGTGCAGAGTTGAAGTGACTAGCGCAGAGTTAGGAGAGAAGTGTGCAGAGTTTGGAGTGGCGAGTGCAGAATTTGGAGTGAGGTGTGCAGAATTTGGAATGAAGTTTGCAGAGTTTGGAGTGACAAATGCAGAGTTAGAGTGACTAGTGCAGAGTTGGATTGACGAGTGCAGAGTTTGGAGTGAAGTTTGCAGAGTTTGGAGTGAAGTTTGCAGAGTTTGGAGTGAAGTTGCGGAGTTTGGAGTGACTAGTACAGAGTTTGGAGTTAAGTTTGCAGAGATTGGAGTGACAAGTGCAGTTGAGTGGCGAGTGCAGAGTTGGAGTGAAGAGTGCAGACTTTGGATTGAAGTTAGCAGAGTTTGGAGTGAAGTGCGCAGAGCTTGAAATAAAGTGTACAGAGTTTGGAATGGAGTTTGCAGAATTTGGAGTGAAGTTGCAGAGTTTGGATTGGAGTGACTAACGCAGAGTTTGGAGTGACTTGTTCAGAGTTGGAGTGACAAGTTCAGAGTTAGAGTGACTAGTGCAGATTTGGAGTGACAAGTGTAGAGTTGGAGTGACGATTGCAGTTGGAGCGAAGTTTGCAGAGTTTGGAGTGACAAGTGCGGAGTTGGAGTGAAAAGTGCAGAGTTAGAGTGGTGAGTGTAGAGTTCAGAGCAACTTGTGCAGAGTTTGTTGGAGTGAAGTGTGCAGAGTTTGGAATAAAACGCGCAGTTTGGAGTGAAGTTTGCAGAGTTTGGAGTGACAAGTGCAGAGTTGAAGTGACTAGTGTAGAATTGGAGTGACGAGTGCAGAGTTGGAGTGGCGAGAGCAGAGTCGGAGTGACGAGTGCAGAGTTGGAGTGGCGAGTGTAGAGTTGGAGTGACGAGTGCAGACTTTGGAGTGAAGTTAGCAGAGTTTAAAGTGACAAGTGCAGAGTTGGAGTGGCTAGTGCAGAGTTGAAGTGACAAGTGCAGAGTTTGAAGTGAAGTGTGCAGAGTTTGGAGTGGAGTGTGCAGAGTTTGAAATAAAGTGTACAGAGTTTGGAGTGAAGTTTGCAGAGTTTGGAGTGAAGTTTGCAGAGTTTGGAGTGAAGTTGCGGAGTTTGGAGTGACTAGTACAGAGTTTGGAGTTAAGTTTGCAGAGATTGGAGTGACAAGTGCAGTTGAGTGGCGAGTGCAGAGTTGGAGTGAAGAGTGCAGACTTTGGAGTGAAGTTAGCAGAGTTTGGAGTGAAGTGCGCAGAGCTTGAAATAAAGTGTACAGAGTTTGGAATGGAGTTTGCAGAATTTGGAGTGAAGTTGCAGAGTTTGGATTGGAGTGACTAACGCAGAGTTTGGAGTGACTTGTTCAGAGTTGGAGTGACAAGTTCAGAGTTAGAGTGACTAGTGCAGATTTGGAGTGACAAGTGTAGAGTTGGAGTGACGATTGCAGTTGGAGCGAAGTTTGCAGAGTTTGGAGTGACAAGTGCGGAGTTGGAGTGAAAAGTGCAGAGTTAGAGTGGTGAGTGTAGAGTTCAGAGCAAAGTGTACAGAGGTTGGAGTAAAATTGTGCAGAGTTTGTTGGAGTGAAGTGTGCAGAGTTTGGAATAAAACGCGCAGTTTGGAGTGAAGTTTGCAGAGTTTGGAGTGAAGTTGCGGAGTTTGGAGTGACTAGTACAGAGTTAGGAGTAAAGTTTGCAGAGATTGGAGTGACAAGTGCAGTTGAGTGGCGAGTGCAGAAATGGAGTGAAGAGTGCAGACTTTGGAGTGAAGTTAGCAGAGTTTGGAGTGAAGTGCGCAGAGCTTGAAATAAAGTGTACAGAGTTTGGAATGGAGTTTGCAGAATTTGGAGTGAAGTTGCAGAGTTTGGATTGGAGTGACTAACGCAGAGTTTTGAGTGACTTGTTCAGAGTTGGAGTGACAAGTTCAGAGTTAGAGTGACTAGTGCAGATTTGGAGTGACAAGTGTAGAGTTGGAGTGACGATTGCAGTTGGAGCGAAGTTTGCAGAGTTTAAAGTGACAAGTGCGGAGTTGGAGTGAAAAGTGCAGAGTTAGAGTGGTGAGTGTAGAGTTCAGAGCAAAGTGTACAGAGGTTGGAGTAAAATTGTGAAGAGTTTGTTGGAGTGAAGTGTGCAGAGTTTGGAATAAAACGCGCAGTTTGGAGTGAAGTTTGCAGAGTTTGGAGTGACAAGTGCAGAGTTGAAGTGACTAGTGTAGAATTGGAGTGACGAGTGCAGAGTTGGAGTGGCGAGAGCAGAGTTTGAGTGACGAGTGCAGAGTTGGAGTGGCGAGTGTAGAGTTGGAGTGACGAGTGCAGACTTTGGAGTGAAGTTAGCAGAGTTTAAAGTGACAAGTGCAGAGTTGGAGTGGCTAGTGCAGAGTTAAAGTGACAAGTGCAGAGTTTGAAGTGAAGTGTGCAGAGTTTGGAGTGGAGTGTGCAGAGTTAGAAATAATGTGTACAGAGTTTGGAGTGAAGTTTGCAGAGTTTGGAGTGAAGTTGCAGAGGTTGGAGTGACTAGTACAGAGTTTGGATGGAGGGACTTGTTCAGAGTTGGAGTTACAAGTGCAGAGTTGGAGTGACTAGTGTAGAGTTGGAGTGACGTGTGCAGAGTTTGGAGTGACTTGTGCAGAGTTGAAGTGACTAGCGCAGAGTTAGGAGAGAAGTGTGCAGAGTTTGGAGTGGCGAGTGCAGAATTTGGAGTGAGGTGTGCAGAATTTGGAATGAAGTTTGCAGAGTTTGGAGTGACAAATGCAGAGTTAGAGTGACTAGTGCAGAGTTGGATTGACGAGTGCAGAGTTTGGAGTGAAGTTTGCAGAGTTTGGAGTGAAGTTTGCAGAGTTTGGAGTGAAGTTGCGGAGTTTGGAGTGACTAGTACAGAGTTTGGAGTTAAGTTTGCGGAGATTGGAGTGACAAGTGCAGTTGAGTGGCGAGTGCAGAGTTGGAGTGAAGAGTGCAGACTTTGGAGTGAAGTTAGCAGAGTTTGGAGTAAAGTGCGCAGAGCTTGAAATAAAGTGTACAGAGTTTGGAATGGAGTTTGCAGAATTTGGAGTGAAGTTGCAGAGTTTGGATTGGAGTGACTAACGCAGAGTTTGGAGTGACTTGTTCAGAGTTGGAGTGACAAGTTCAGAGTTAGAGTGACTAGTGCAGATTTGGAGTGACAAGTGTAGAGTTGGAGTGACGATTGCAGTTGGAGCGAAGTTTGCAGAGTTTGGAGTGACAAGTGCGGAGTTGGAGTGAAAAGTGCAGAGTTAGAGTGGTGAGTGTAGAGTTCAGAGCAACTTGTGCAGAGTTTGTTGGAGTGAAGTGTGCAGAGTTTGGAATAAAACGCGCAGTTTGGAGTGAAGTTTGCAGAGTTTGGAGTGACAAGTGCAGAGTTGAAGTGACTAGTGTAGAATTGGAGTGACGAGTGCAGAGTTGGAGTGGCGAGAGCAGAGTCGGAGTGACGAGTGCAGAGTTGGAGTGGCGAGTGTAGAGTTGGAGTGACGAGTGCAGACTTTGGAGTGAAGTTAGCAGAGTTTAAAGTGACAAGTGCAGAGTTGGAGTGGCTAGTGCAGAGTTAAAGTGACAAGTGCAGAGTTTGAAGTGAAGTGTGCAGAGTTTGGAGTGGAGTGTGCAGAGTTTGAAATAAAGTGTACAGAGTTTGGAGTGAAGTTTGCAGAGTTTGGAGTGAAGTTTGCAGAGTTTGGAGTGAAGTTGCGGAGTTTGGAGTGACTAGTACAGAGTTTGGAGTTAAGTTTGCAGAGATTGGAGTGACAAGTGCAGTTGAGTGGCGAGTGCAGAGTTGGAGTGAAGAGTGCAGACTTTGGAGTGAAGTTAGCAGAGTTTGGAGTGTAGTGCGCAGAGCTTGAAATAAAGTGTACAGAGTTTGGAATGGAGTTTGCAGAATTTGGAGTGAAGTTGCAGAGTTTGGATTGGAGTGACTAACGCAGAGTTTGGAGTGACTTGTTCAGAGTTGGAGTGACAAGTTCAGAGTTAGAGTGACTAGTGCAGATTTGGAGTGACAAGTGTAGAGTTGGAGTGACGATTGCAGTTGGAGCGAAGTTTGCAGAGTTTGGAGTGACAAGTGCGGAGTTGGAGTGAAAAGTGCAGAGTTAGAGTGGTGAGTGTAGAGTTCAGAGCAAAGTGTACAGAGGTTGGAGTAAAATTGTGCAGAGTTTGTTGGAGTGAAGTGTGCAGAGTTTGGAATAAAACGCGCAGTTTGGAGTGAAGTTTGCAGAGTTTGGAGTGAAGTTGCGGAGTTTGGAGTGACTAGTACAGAGTTAGGAGTAAAGTTTGCAGAGATTGGAGTGACAAGTGCAGTTGAGTGGCGAGTGCAGAAATGGAGTGAAGAGTGCAGACTTTGGAGTGAAGTTAGCAGAGTTTGGAGTGAAGTGCGCAGAGCTTGAAATAAAGTGTACAGAGTTTGGAATGGAGTTTGCAGAATTTGGAGTGAAGTTGCAGAGTTTGGATTGGAGTGACTAACGCAGAGTTTTGAGTGACTTGTTCAGAGTTGGAGTGACAAGTTCAGAGTTAGAGTGACTAGTGCAGATTTGGAGTGACAAGTGTAGAGTTGGAGTGACGATTGCAGTTGGAGCGAAGTTTGCAGAGTTTGGAGTGACAAGTGCGGAGTTGGAGTGAAAAGTGCAGAGTTAGAGTGGTGAGTGTAGAGTTCAGAGCAAAGTGTACAGAGGTTGGAGTAAAATTGTGAAGAGTTTGTTGGAGTGAAGTGTGCAGAGTTTGGAATAAAACGCGCAGTTTGGAGTGAAGTTTGCAGAGTTTGGAGTGACAAGTGCAGAGTTGAAGTGACTAGTGTAGAATTGGAGTGACGAGTGCAGAGTTGGAGTGGCGAGAGCAGAGTTTGAGTGACGAGTGCAGAGTTGGAGTGGCGAGTGTAGAGTTGGAGTGACGAGTGCAGACTTTGGAGTGAAGTTAGCAGAGTTTAAAGTGACAAGTGCAGAGTTGGAGTGGCTAGTGCAGAGTTAAAGTGACAAGTGCAGAGTTTGAAGTGAAGTGTGCAGAGTTTGGAGTGGAGTGTGCAGAGTTAGAAATAATGTGTACAGAGTTTGGAGTGAAGTTTGCAGAGTTTGGAGTGAAGTTGCAGAGGTTGGAGTGACTAGTACAGAGTTTGGATGGAGGGACTTGTTCAGAGTTGGAGTTACAAGTGCAGAGTTGGAGTGACTAGTGTAGAGTTGGAGTGACGTGTGCAGAGTTTGGAGTGACTTGTGCAGAGTTGAAGTGACTAGCGCAGAGTTAGGAGAGAAGTGTGCAGAGTTTGGAGTGGCGAGTGCAGAATTTGGAGTGAGGTGTGCAGAATTTGGAATGAAGTTTGCAGAGTTTGGAGTGACAAATGCAGAGTTAGAGTGACTAGTGCAGAGTTGGATTGACGAGTGCAGAGTTTGGAGTGAAGTTTGCAGAGTTTGGAGTGAAGTTTGCAGAGTTTGGAGTGAAGTTGCGGAGTTTAGAGTGACTAGTACAGAGTTTGGAGTTAAGTTTGCAGAGATTGGAGTGACAAGTGCAGTTGAGTGGCGAGTGCAGAGTTGGAGTGAAGAGTGCAGACTTTGGAGTGAAGTTAGCAGAGTTTGGAGTAAAGTGCGCAGAGCTTAAAATAAAGTGTACAGAGTTTGGAATGGAGTTTGCAGAATTTGGAGTGAAGTTGCAGAGTTTGGATTGGAGTGACTAACGCAGAGTTTGGAGTGACTTGTTCAGAGTTGGAGTGACAAGTTCAGAGTTAGAGTGACTAGTGCAGATTTGGAGTGACAAGTGTAGAGTTGGAGTGACGATTGCAGTTGGAGCGAAGTTTGCAGAGTTTGGAGTGACAAGTGCGGAGTTGGAGTGAAAAGTGCAGAGTTAGAGTGGTGAGTGTAGAGTTCAGAGCAAAGTGTACAGAGGTTGGAGTAAAATTGTGCAGAGTTTGTTGGAGTGAAGTGTGCAGAGTTTGGAATAAAACGCGCAGTTTGGAGTGAAGTTTGCAGAGTTTGGAGTGACAAGTGCAGAGTTGAAGTGACTAGTGTAGAATTGGAGTGACGAGTGCAGAGTTGGAGTGGCGAGAGCAGAGTTTGAGTGACGAGTGCAGAGTTGGAGTGGCGAGTGTAGAGTTGGAGTGACGAGTGCAGACTTTGGAGTGAAGTTAGCAGAGTTTAAAGTGACAAGTGCAGAGTTGGAGTGGCTAGTGCAGAGTTAAAGTGACAAGTGCAGAGTTTGAAGTGAAGTGTGCAGAGTTTGGAGTGGAGTGTGCAGAGTTAGAAATAATGTGTACAGAGTTTGGAGTGAAGTTTGCAGAGTTTGGAGTGAAGTTGCAGAGGTTGGAGTGACTAGTACAGAGTTTGGATGGAGGGACTTGTTCAGAGTTGGAGTTACAAGTGCAGAGTTGGAGTGACTAGTGTAGAGTTGGAGTGACGTGTGCAGAGTTTGGAGTGACTTGTGCAGAGTTGAAGTGACTAGCGCAGAGTTAGGAGAGAAGTGTGCAGAGTTTGGAGTGGCGAGTGCAGAATTTGGAGTGAGGTGTGCAGAATTTGGAATGAAGTTTGCAGAGTTTGGAGTGACAAATGCAGAGTTAGAGTGACTAGTGCAGAGTTATATTGACGAGTGCAGAGTTTGGAGTGAAGTTTGCAGAGTTTGGAGTGAAGTTTGCAGAGTTTGGAGTGAAGTTGCGGAGTTTGGAGTGACTAGTACAGAGTTTGGAGTTAAGTTTGCAGAGATTGGAGTGACAAGTGCAGTTGAGTGGCGAGTGCAGAGTTGGAGTGAAGAGTGCAGACTTTGGAGTGAAGTTAGCAGAGTTTGGAGTGAAGTGCGCAGAGCTTGAAATAAAGTGTACAGAGTTTGGAATGGAGTTTGCAGAATTTGGAGTGAAGTTGCAGAGTTTGGATTGGAGTGACTAACGCAGAGTTTGGAGTGACTTGTTCAGAGTTGGAGTGACAAGTTCAGAGTTAGAGTGACTAGTGCAGATTTGGAGTGACAAGTGTAGAGTTGGAGTGACGATTGCAGTTGGAGCGAAGTTTGCAGAGTTTGGAGTGACAAGTGCGGAGTTGGAGTGAAAAGTGCAGAGTTAGAGTGGTGAGTGTAGAGTTCAGAGCAAAGTGTAAAGAGGTTGGAGTAAAATTGTGCAGAGTTTGGTGTGGAGTGTGCAGAGTTTGAAATAAAGTGTACAGAGTTTGGAGTGAAGTTTGCAGAGTTTGGAGTGAAGTTGCAGAGGTTGGAGTGACTAGTACAGAGTTTGGATGGAGGGACTTGTTCAGATTTGGAGTTACAAGTGCAGAGTTGGAGTGACTAGTGTAGAGTTGGAGTGACGTGTGCAGAGTTTGGAGTGACTTGTGCAGAGTTGAAGTGACTAGCGCAGAGTTAGGAGAGAAGTGTGCAGAGTTTGGAGTGGCGAGTGCAGAATTTGGAGTGAGGTGTGCAGAATTTGGAATGAAGTTTGCAGAGTTTGGAGTAAAGTTGCGGAGTTTGGAGTGACTAGTACAGAGTTAGGAGTTAAGTTTGCAGAGATTGGAGTGACAAGTGCAGTTGAGTGGCGAGTGCAGAGTTGGAGTGAAGAGTGCAGACTTTGGAGTGAAGTTAGCAGAGTTTGGAGTGAAGTGCGCAGAGCTTGAAATAAAGTGTACAGAGTTTGGAATGGAGTTTGCAGAATTTGGAGTGAAGTTGCAGAGTTTGGATTGGAGTGACTAACGCAGAGAAAGAAGTTTGCAGAGTTTGGAGTGACAAGTGCAGAGTTGAAGTGACTAGTGTAGAATTAGAGTGACGAGTGCAGAGTTGGAGTGGCGAGAGCAGAGTTGGAGTGACGAGTGCAGAGTTGGAGTGGCGAGTGTAGAGTTGGAGTGACGAGTGCAGACTTTGGAGTGAAGTTAGCAGAGTTTAAAGTGACAAGTGCAGAGTTTGAAGTGAAGTGTGCAGAGTTTGGAGTGGAGTGTGCAGAGTTTGAAATAAAGTGTACAGAGTTTGGAGTGAAGTTTGCAGAGTTTGGAGTGAAGTTGCAGAGGTTGGAGTGACTAGTACAGAGTTTGGATGGAGGGACTTGTTCAGAGTTGGAGTTACAAGTGCAGAGTTGGAGTGACTAGTGTAGAGTTGGAGTGACGTGTGCAGAGTTTGGAGTGACTTGTGCAGAGTTGAAGTGACTAGCGCAGAGTTAGGAGAGAAATGTGCAGAGTTTGGAGTGGCGAGTGCAGAATTTGGAGTGAAGTGTGCAGAATTTGGAATGAAGTTTGCAGAGTTTGGAATGGAGTTTGCAGAATTTGGAGTGAAGTTGCAGAGTTTGGATTGGAGTGACTAACGCAGAGAAAGAAGTTTGCAGAGTTTGGAGTGACAAGTGCAGAGTTGAAGTGACTAGTGTAGAATTGGAGTGACGAGTGCAGAGTTGGAGTGGCGAGAGCAGAGTTTGAGTGACGAGTGCAGACTTTGGAGTGAAGTTAGCAGAGTTTAAAGTGACAAGTGCAGAGTTGGAGTGGCTAGTGCAGAGTTAAAGTGACAAGTGCAGAGTTTGAAGTGAAGTGTGCAGAGTTTGGAGTGGAGTGTGCAGAGTTTGAAATAAAGTGTACAGAGTTTGGAGTGAAGTTTGCAGAGTTTGGAGTGAAGTTGCAGAGGTTGGAGTGACTAGTACAGAGTTTGGATGGAGGGACTTGTTCAGAGTTGGAGTTACAAGTGCAGAGTTGGAGTGACTAGTGTAGAGTTGGAGTGACGTGTGCAGAGTTTGGAGTGACTTGTGCAGAGTTGAAGTGACTAGCGCAGAGTTAGGAGAGAAGTGTGCAGAGTTTGGAGTGGCGAGTGCAGAATTTGGAGTGAAGTGTGCAGAATTTGGAATGAAGTTTGCAGAGTTTGGAGTGACAAATGCAGAGTTAGAGTGACTAGTGCAGAGTTGGATTGACGAGTGCAGAGTTTGGAGTGAAGTTTGCAGAGTTTGGAGTGAAGTTTGCAGAGTTTGGAGTGAAGTTGCGGAGTTTGGAGTGACTAGTACAGAGTTTGGAGTTTAGTTTGCAGAGATTGGAGTGACAAGTGCAGTTGAGTGGCGAGTGCAGAGTTGGAGTGAAGAGTGCAGACTTTGGAGTGAAGTTAGCAGAGTTTGGAGTGAAGTGCGCAGAGCTTGAAATAAAGTGTACAGAGTTTGGAATGGAGTTTGCAGAATTTGGAGTGAAGTTGCAGAGTTTGGATTGGAGTGACTAACGCAGAGTTTGGAGTGACTTGTTCAGAGTTGGAGTGACAAGTTCAGAGTTAGAGTGACTAGTGCAGATTTGGAGTGACAAGTGTAGAGTTGGAGTGACGATTGCAGTTGGAGCGAAGTTTGCAGAGTTTGGAGTGACAAGTGCGGAGTTGGAGTGAAAAGTGCAGAGTTAGAGTGGTGAGTGTAGAGTTCAGAGCAAAGTGTACAGAGGTTGGAGTAAAATTGTGCAGAGTTTGTTGGAGTGAAGTGTGCAGAGTTTGGAATAAAACGCGCAGTTTGGAGTGAAGTTTGCAGAGTTTGGAGTGACAAGTGCAGAGTTGAAGTGACTAGTGTAGAATTGGAGTGACGAGTGCAGAGTTGGAGTGGCGAGAGCAGAGTTGGAGTGACGAGTGCAGAGTTGGAGTGGCGAGTGTAGAGTTGGAGTGACGAGTGCAGACTTTGGAGTGAAGTTAGCAGAGTTTAAAGTTACAAGTGCAGAGTTGGAGTGGCTAGTGCAGAGTTAAAGTGACAAGTGCAGAGTTTGAAGTGAAGTGTGCAGAGTTTGGAGTGGAGTGTGCAGAGTTTGAAATAAAGTGTACAGAGTTTGGAGTGAAGTTTGCAGAGTTTGGAGTGAAGTTGCAGAGGTTGGAGTGACTAGTACAGAGTTTGGATGGAGGGACTTGTTCAGAGTTGGAGTTACAAGTGCAGAGTTGGAGTGACTAGTGTAGAGTTGGAGTGACGTGTGCAGAGTTTGGAGTGACTTGTGCAGAGTTGAAGTGACTAGCGCAGAGTTAGGAGAGAAGTGTGCAGAGTTTGGAGTGGCGAGTGCAGAATTTGGAGTGAAGTGTGCAGAATTTGGAATGAAGTTTGCAGAGTTTGGAGTGACAAATGCAGAGTTAGAGTGACTAGTGCAGAGTTGGATTGACGAGTGCAGAGTTTGGAGTGAAGTTTGCAGAGTTTGGAGTGAAGTTTGCAGAGTTGAAGTGACTAGCGCAGAGTTAGGAGAAAAGTGTGCAGAGTTTGGAGTGGCGAGTGCAGAATTTGGAGTGAAGTGTGCAGAATTTGGAATGAAGTTTGCAGAGTTTGGAGTGACAAATGCAGAGTTAGAAAGACTAGTGCAGAGTTGGATTGACGAGTGCAGAGTTTGGAGTGAAGTTTGCAGAATTTGGAGTGAAGTTGCAGAGTTTGGATTGGAGTGACTAACGCAGAGTTTGGAGTGACTTGTTTAGAGTTGGAGTGACAAGTTCAGAGTTAAAGTGACTAGTGCAGATTTGGAGTGACAAGTGCGGAGTTGGAGTGAAAAGTGCAGAGTTAGAGTGGTGAGTGTAGAGTTCAGAGCAAAGTGTACAGAGGTTGGAGTAAAATTGTGCAGAGTTTGTTGGAGTGAAGTGTGCAGAGTTTGGAATAAAACGCGCAGTTTGGAGTGAAGTTTGCAGAGTTTGGAGTGACAAGTGCAGAGTTGAAGTGACTAGTGTAGAATTGGAGTGACGAGTGCAGAGTTGGAGTGGCGAGAGCAGAGTTGGAGTGACGAGTGCAGAGTTGGAGTGGCGAGTGTAGAGTTGGAGTGACGAGTGCAGACTTTGGAGTGAAGTTAGCAGAGTTTAAAGTGACAAGTGCAGAGTTGGAGTGGCTAGTGCAGAGTTAAAGTGACAAGTGCAGAGTTTGAAGTGAAGTGTGCAGAGTTTGGAGTGGAGTGTGCAGAGTTTGAAATAAAGTGTACAGAGTTTGGAGTGAAGTTTGCAGAGTTTGGAGTGAAGTTGCAGAGGTTGGAGTGACTAGTACAGAGTTTGGATGGAGGGACATGTTCAGAGTTGGAGTTACAAGTGCAGAGTTGGAGTGACTAGTGTAGAGTTAGGAGAGAAGTGTGCAGAGTTTGGAGTGGCGAGTGCAGAATTTGGAGTGAAGTGTGCAGAATTTGGAATGAAGTTTGCAGAGTTTGGAGTGACAAATGCAGAGTTAGAGTGACTAGTGCAGAGTTGGATTGACGAGTGCAGAGTTTGGAGTGAAGTTTGCAGAGTTTGGAGTGAAGTTTGCAGAGTTTGGAGTGAAGTTGCGGAGTTTGGAGTGACTAGTACAGAGTTTGGAGTTTAGTTTGCAGAGATTGGAGTGACAAGTGCAGTTGAGTGGCGAGTGCAGAGTTGGAGTGAAGAGTGCAGACTTTGGAGTGAAGTTAGCAGAGTTTGGAGTGAAGTGCGCAGAGCTTGAAATAAAGTGTACAGAGTTTGGAATGGAGTTTGCAGAATTTGGAGTGAAGTTGCAGAGTTTGGATTGGAGTGACTAACGCAGAGTTTGGAGTGACTTGTTCAGAGTTGGAGTGACAAGTTCAGAGTTAGAGTGACTAGTGCAGATTTGGAGTGACAAGTGTAGAGTTGGAGTGACGATTGCAGTTGGAGCGAAGTTTGCAGAGTTTGGAGTGACAAGTGCGGAGTTGGAGTGAAAAGTGCAGAGTTAGAGTGGTGAGTGTAGAGTTCAGAGCAAAGTGTACAGAGGTTGGAGTAAAATTGTGCAGAGTTTGTTGGAGTGAAGTGTGCAGAGTTTGGAATAAAACGCGCAGTTTGGAGTGAAGTTTGCAGAGTTTGGAGTGACAAGTGCAGAGTTGAAGTGACTAGTGTAGAATTGGAGTGACGAGTGCAGAGTTGGAGTGGCGAGAGCAGAGTTGGAGTGACGAGTGCAGAGTTGGAGTGGCGAGTGTAGAGTTGGAGTGACGAGTGCAGACTTTGGAGTGAAGTTAGCAGAGTTTAAAGTTACAAGTGCAGAGTTGGAGTGGCTAGTGCAGAGTTAAAGTGACAAGTGCAGAGTTTGAAGTGAAGTGTGCAGAGTTTGGAGTGGAGTGTGCAGAGTTTGAAATAAAGTGTACAGAGTTTGGAGTGAAGTTTGCAGAGTTTGGAGTGAAGTTGCAGAGGTTGGAGTGACTAGTACAGAGTTTGGATGGAGGGACTTTTTCAGAGTTGGAGTTACAAGTGCAGAGTTGGAGTGACTAGTGTAGAGTTGGAGTGACGTGTGCAGAGTTTGGAGTGACTTGTGCAGAGTTGAAGTGACTAGCGCAGAGTTAGGAGAGAAGTGTGCAGAGTTTGGAGTGGCGAGTGCAGAATTTGGAGTGAAGTGTGCAGAATTTGGAATGAAGTTTGCAGAGTTTGGAGTGACAAATGCAGAGTTAGAGTGACTAGTGCAGAGTTGGATTGACGAGTGCAGAGTTTGGAGTGAAGTTTGCAGAGTTTGGAGTGAAGTTTGCAGAGTTTGGAGTGAAGTTGCGGAGTTTGGAGTGACTAGTACAGAGTTTGGAGTTAAGTTTGCAGAGATTGGAGTGACAAGTGCAGTTGAGTGGCGAGTGCAGAGTTGGAGTGAAGAGTGCAGACTTTGGAGTGAAGTTAGCAGAGTTTGGAGTGAAGTGCGCAGAGCTTGAAATAAAGTGTACAGAGTTTGGAATGGAGTTTGCAGAATTTGGAGTGAAGTTGCAGAGTTTGGATTGGAGTGACTAACGCAGAGTTTGGAGTGACTTGTTCAGAGTTGGAGTGACAAGTTCAGAGTTAGAGTGACTAGTGCAGATTTGGAGTGACAAGTGTAGAGTTGGAGTGACGATTGCAGTTGGAGCGAAGTTTGCAGAGTTTGGAGTGACAAGTGCGGAGTTGGAGTGAAAAGTGCAGAGTTAGAGTGGTGAGTGTAGAGTTCAGAGCAAAGTGTACAGAGGTTGGAGTAAAATTGTGCAGAGTTTGTTGGAGTGAAGTGTGCAGAGTTTGGAATAAAACGCGCAGTTTGGAGTGAAGTTTGCAGAGTTTGGAGTGACAAGTGCAGAGTTGAAGTGACTAGTGTAGAATTGGAGTGACGAGTGCAGAGTTGGAGTGGCGAGAGCAGAGTTGGAGTGACGAGTGCAGAGTTGGAGTGGCGAGTGTAGAGTTGGAGTGACGAGTGCAGACTTTGGAGTGAAGTTAGCAGAGTTTAAAGTTACAAGTGCAGAGTTGGAGTGGCTAGTGCAGAGTTAAAGTGACAAGTGCAGAGTTTGAAGTGAAGTGTGCAGAGTTTGGAGTGGAGTGTGCAGAGTTTGAAATAAAGTGTACAGAGTTTGGAGTGAAGTTTGCAGAGTTTGGAGTGAAGTTGCAGAGGTTGGAGTGACTAGTACAGAGTTTGGATGGAGGGACTTGTTCAGAGTTGGAGTTACAAGTGCAGAGTTGGAGTGACTAGTGTAGAGTTGGAGTGACGTGTGCAGAGTTTGGAGTGACTTGTGCAGAGTTGAAGTGACTAGCGCAGAGTTAGGAGAGAAGTGTGCAGAGTTTGGAGTGGCGAGTGCAGAATTTGGAGTGAAGTGGGCAGAATTTGGAATGAAGTTTGCAGAGTTTGGAGTGACAAATGCAGAGTTAGAGTGACTAGTGCAGAGTTGGATTGACGAGTGCAGAGTTTGGAGTGAAGTTTGCAGAGTTTGGAGTGAAGTTTGCAGAGTTGAAATGACTAGCGCAGAGTTAGGAGAGAAGTGTGCAGAGTTTGGAGTGGCGAGTGCAGAATTTGGAGTGAAGTGTGCAGAATTTGGAATGAAGTTTGCAGAGTTTGGAGTGACAAATGCAGAGTTAGAGTGGCGAGTGCAGAGTTAGAGTGAAGAGTGCAGACTTTGGAGTGAAGTTAGCAGAGTTTGGAGTGAAGTGCGCAGAGCTTGAAATAAAGTGTACAGAGTTTGGAATGGAGTTTGCAGAATTTGGAGTGAAGTTGCAGAGTTTGGATTGGAGTGACTAACGCAGAGTTTGGAGTGACTTGTTCAGAGTTGGAGTGACAAGTTCAGAGTTAAAGTGACTAGTGCAGAGTTGGAGTGGCTAGTGCAGAGTTAAAGTGACAAGTGCAGAGTTTGAAGTGAAGTGTGCAGAGTTTGGAGTGGAGTGTGCAGAGTTTGAAATAAAGTGTACAGAGTTTGGAGTGAAGTTTGCAGAGTTTGGAGTGAAGTTGCAGAGGTTGGAGTGACTAGTACAGAGTTTGGATGGAGGGACTTGTTCAGAGTTGGAGTTACAAGTGCAGAGTTGGAGTGACTAGTGTAGAGTTGGAGTGACGTGTGCAGAGTTTGGAGTGACTTGTGCAGAGTTGAAGTGACTAGCGCAGAGTTAGGAGAGAAGTGTGCAGAGTTTGGAGTGGCGAGTGCAGAATTTGGAGTGAAGTGTGCAGAATTTGGAATGAAGTTTGCAGAGTTTGGAGTGACAAATGCAGAGTTAGAGTGACTAGTGCAGAGTTGGATTGACGAGTGCAGAGTTTGGAGTGAAGTTTGCAGAGTTTGGAGTGAAGTTTGCAGATTTTGGAGTGAAGTTGCGGAGTTTGGAGTGACTAGTACAGAGTTTGGAGTTTAGTTTGCAGAGATTGGAGTGACAAGTGCAGTTGAGTGGCGAGTGCAGAGTTGGAGTGAAGAGTGCAGAGTTTGAAGTGAAGTGTGCAGAGTTTGGAGTGGAGTGTGCAGAGTTTGAAATAAAGTGTACAGAGTTTGGAGTTGTTGAGTATCTAATTTGATGTTATTGGTAATTAATTGTGAGGTAAATACCTACTGCTCAGAACACATCGAAACAAGATGTGTGTTTGCGCCGTCCACCGAGGGATGGCGCTACCTGTACTGCAGTCGCAAGAAATCTCGCCAAATGCATGGCGGCCGCTGCTTGTCGGCTCCACTATTTTATTTATTATTTAAAATATACTACTGTGTACGTCAGTGAAACTTGCTAATAATCTCCCCGGGGTGTCAAGTGAACTTTTTATAACGTGAGATCATAACTGTGCCTGCTGGAAGTGCTGTTGTGAAACGTCGCGGTCGCTGACCATCTTCAGAGGACAATCTTCGACCATTCCAAAGGGCAAAGGTAAGCCTCCTTTTCGTTGCCAAGTTCACAAATAGATACCGAAAACACCCTAATCAATCTATCCTCTTAATCGATTTACGGAAATACAGTCCAAACTAAAATTTCATAATTTACCACAGTGGCTGGCACGTTGTCGCCACAATTTCTGGTCCTTCGAGCCGGATTTACTAATACCTACTTATCTTTGAAATAGTTATATTTTGATAATATTCATATTTGTTTAAATTTATTGCATATTTTCTATTTTACAATTGGGTTTCGTTGCAAACGTAGGTAGTTGAGTTGGGCGAGTCCATTTTTTGTATCGGTGCGAATTGGTATCTACCTTCAAGTTCGTACATTCTAGACGTTCTAGAACAGTGACTGCACATTCACATTTCAAAATGGACCCACAAAATAAAATGCCTAAAGTCAGTGAAGAATGTGAATTAGATAAACACTTATTGACTTATTGACTTATCAATAAGTGTTTATCTAATTCACATTCTTCACTGACTTTAGGCATTTTATTTTGTGGGTCCATTTTGAAATGTGAATGTGCAGTCACTGTTCTAGAACGTCTAGAATGTACGAACTTGAAGGTAGATGGTTAGAAACCTTAACTTTTAAAAAGGAATATTTGTTTAATAAATTACAAAAAGTTTACAACTTGTCAAAAGAAATTCGTTTTGATAACTTAGATTCTATACAACGTTTTTTGGTACAGTATTCGGAACTTGACGACGTTCGTCACGATTTCGAAAATATTATTTCGGAAATATTTTCCATTGAATTACAATTAGAAACAACATCTAAACCATCGACTAGTGCTTTAGATAGTTTCGATGAAATTTATTTTATCTGCAAACGAGTTGCAATGAATTGTAGCAAGTTAGACCAGGAGACAAGCACAAAAATGACATGTCGTGAAAATGATAATTTTGTACGACCGTCATTACCTAAACTTACTTTATTTGAATTTGACGGACAATTAGAAAATTGGCCCACATTTTATGACACTTTTGTGTCTTTAATTCATAATCGTAATTTTGATAACATAGACAAGTTTCACTATCTTTTGTCATGTGTTAAGGGTCCTGCTCTGAATTTAGTGAAGAATCTTCCTATCACTGCTAGTAACTACGAGGTAGTATGGCAAAGCCTACTAAATAAGTACCAAGATAAGCGAGCATTGTTAGGTAGGTATTTAGACAGGATGTTGAGTTTCACACCACTGACAAAAGATAATACAAATAATTTAAGCTCATTTGTAGAAACATTTGATCACTCATTAAAAGCAATTAAAGCTTTAGATATAGAAAATTTAGGTGACTATTTGTTTTGTCACATTGCTTTGCGGGGCCTTGATAATCACACTAGAAAACTTTTTGAAGAAAGTCGTGATCAAAATTCATTGCCGTCATTTACTGAATTAATCAATTTTGTTAATAAACAAATTAAAGTTCTGGAACATACGTTTCCGACTACTAGCTCCTGGCCTACAAATAACTTGAATAAAATTAAGTCACAAAATAATTTTACTCCTAATTTCAACAAAGTAAATACTGTACAACAAAAACAAAATTCTTATAATAATAATAAATATTCACGTTCTAATCTACCAACTTCAAAAATAAATCTAACTACCTCCCGCAACGACACACAACATAAATTTAATGTGGCTTGTGCACATTGTTCTCAAGATCACATGATTTATCGTTGTAATTCGTTTAGGCAAATGCCTGTATCTGAAAGGGTTAACCGTGTTAACACCTTAAATTTATGTACTAATTGTTTAAAGAGCGGCCATGATTCAAAAACTTGTAAAAGTAGTTTAACCTGTGGCGTTTGTTTGTCACCTCATCACTATCTGTTACATCAGAATGCGAGTGTCGGACCAATGTCGGCCGTGCCGGCGCCGACGCCTCAAACTATCTCGGGAGGCGAAGCGGTCGTACCGCCTGCGCCTCGCGCTAACGCGCTTGTGAGCGGTGCCTCGTGTGAACACTCCGTGAGTGTCGAGTCATGCGCTACAAACGAGAACTTTCATTCCGTGAATGAAACCGATGTTAAATATGGAGTGGTGTTAGGGACAGCACGCATAGATGTCACTGATATTAGCGGCCAGCTGCAGAATTGCCGTGCAGTTCTCGATTCGGGCGCGCAAAGTTCTTTTATCACTTTAGATTGTGCTCAACGTTTGGGCCTACGACGACGCAAGTGTCCGTTCACGGTGTCCGGCCTTAGCGGCGAAGTCGTAAAAAATTTAGGTATGGTTACGTGTGAAATAAAGCCGTGTGATGCGGACGTTCCGACTTTCACGGCTGATATGGTGATAATTACCAGGGTATCTTCAGATATGCCTAATGTTTCTTTTCCGTGTGACGTTATCAGTAAATATAAATCTTATAATTTAGCTGATCCCCAATTCTACGAAAAATCTTCGGTAGATATTTTATTAGGAAATGATATTGTTTCAGAATTAATTAAAAATAAACCGATCACTATTCAGTCTAATATTCCAAACCTTATTGAAACCGTTTTTGGTTTTGTCGTTAGTGGCAAATTGTACTACGAAAATAAATTACAATCTCAGAATTTTCATTTAACAATTACTGAAAATAATTTAGATAAAACTTTGCGAGATTTTTGGGAAATTGAAGAGTTGCCGAGTAAACCGGTATCGAACCCGCTCGATCAGCTGGCGGAGAAGATTTTTGTTAATGAACATACACGCGACTCGTGCGGTAGGTATATCGTGCCATTGTTATTTTCCGAGAAACCGGACTTGGGCGATTCGCGCGCGATCGCCGAGCGTAGATTATTGAATACCGAACGTAAACTCTCTCGTACTCCCGTATTACAGCAAGCTTATAATGATTTTATGTCTGAATATGAACAACTCGATCATATGGAGTTATACACCGGTAGTGAACCGAGTAAATATTTTATACCGCACCACAGTATATTGCGACCGAGCAGTACGTCAACTCCTTTGCGAGTAGTATTTGATGCTTCTGCGAAATCAAGTAATAATATTTCTCTTAATGATATTCAGCTTGCCGGTTCAAATTTATATAATGACATTGGTTCAATAATAATAAATTTTAGATTATTTGAATATTGTTTCGCAAGCGATATTTGCAAAATGTATCGAGCTATTTTAATTCGAGAAAGTGATCGTAAATATCAGCATATTTTATATAGATCATCAGTGGATGAGCCTATAAAGATTTTTGAGTTAAAAACTGTCACATACGGAATCAGTAGTTCACCGTTTCTTGCCATACGTACTTTATTGCAGTTAGCCAGCGATGAAGGCGAACGTTTCCCTTCCGCTGCGCGCGTTATTCAAGAAGGAATCTACATGGATGACATTCTGTGGTCCTGTAAAACATTTTCTGATGCTTGCACGTTGCAAGACGAACTAATAAAATTATTAGAATGCGGTGGTTTCGCGTTAAAAAAGTGGTCTAGTAATTGTCATGAATTATTAGATCGCATTCCACTAGAAAATCGCGAACACGCTATCTCTTTTAATAAAGATCATAATGATATTTCAATAAAGTTACTTGGTCTACAGTGGGCTCCATTAGTAGATGCATTTATGTTCACAGTAAATAAAAGTGACCCAGTAACTACAAAGCGCTCTGTCTTAAAAATATTAGCTTCAATTTATGACCCCGTGGGTTTTATATCTCCGTGCACTTTTGTTGCCAAAAGTATTCTACAAGAACTCTGGAAGATGGGATTAGCGTGGGATGAACAGCTACCTACGGATATTTGTAAAAAATGGTTAGAATTTATATCCCAGTTGTCACTTTTAGCCGATCTAAAAATTGAACGTCACGCCTTATTGCCTAATCAGACTGAGTGTGAGCAAGTAGGATTTTGTGACGCTTCCTTGAAAGGTTACGCTGCGTGCATATACGTAATTTCGCGTAGTGATGGGGTAGTGAAATCCAATTGCTCATTTCTAAAACGAAGGTAGCTCCCGTAAAACCGTTAACCGTCCCAAAATTGGAACTTATGGCCGGCGTTTTATTAAGCAAACTAATGCAATACGTTTGCAGCATCTTATCTCGTGTTAACGTTACCAACGTTACGGCTTTAACAGACTCTTCCATAGTGTTAGCGTGGATACAGACAGAGCCATATAAACTTAAAACATTTGTGTGTAACCGTGTTACACAAATAATGGATTCTTTACCGCCTCATTTATGGCGTCATGTGAGCAGTGAAAATAATATCGCCGACGTCTGCTCCCGTGGAGTGTTGCCTAGCGAACTGCTTGCCATGACCGCGCGGTGGTTAGAGGGCCCCGCGTGGCTGTGCGACAATAGACAAAACTGGCCTATTGATACATTTTATAATAAAGAAGGCGATTTTATTTCAGAATTGAAATCTAATTCTGCTTCGGTAAATTTAATTTCACAAAAACCGGACGTTACCGAGTCTAAATTCGAATTCTTAGAAAGAATATTAAATCAATTTTCTTCCTTTTCAAAATTACAAAGGACGATAGCTCGAATTATTATGTTATTTCGTAAAAAACATGATAAAGTCAACACTAGTACATCTGTTTTAACCACTCATGACTTAAATGAGGCTCATGATTGTTTATTAAAGTTAGTTCAAAGCAGTTATTTTGAAGGTGAAATTAAAGCCTTATCAAAAGGTTCCACTTATATTCCGTCCTTAAGAAAATTATCTCCATTTCTAGACGAGCGTAACTTCCTCAGGGTGGGGGGTCGTATATCCCACTCTGAATTACCTTATAATGCAAAACATCCAGTATTGTTACCGAAGCGTAGTAGGTTTACTTTACTTTTAATTGAGTATTTACATAAAATACATTTGCATACAGGTCCTCGGACCTTACAAAATATAATTAATCAAAATTATTGGATATTATCAGCTCGCAGTGTCATTCGATCTATATTATCTAAATGTAAAGTTTGTTTTAAATGTAATCCGACACTTATGCAACCGAAAATGGCAGACTTACCGTCAAATCGGTTGGCGCCTAATAAGATATTTGATCACGTGGGAATCGACCTAGGTGGACATTTTCTTATTAAAGAAAGTTTGCGTCGAAACGCAAAAACTAGTAAGGCATATTTAGCACTTTTCGTGTGCTTTTCAACTAAAGCCGTTCATTTGGAAGTCTTATCTTCGCTATCGGCGGATTGTTTTCTAGCTACTTTGGATAGATTTGTCTCCCGACGCGGTCTGTGCGCATGTATGTATTCTGATTGCGGAACAAATTTTGTTGCTGCTAGTCGACATTTAAACGAAGTTCAACAGTTTTTAGTAAATGAACGTAATCAGAATGACATTACGGACGGTTGTGCTCAGCGTAAAATTAATTGGAAGTTTAATCCACCCAGCGCTCCGCACATGGGCGGGCTTTGGGAAGCCGGTATAAAATCCGCCAAGTATCACCTTGTGCGTGCTGTGGGCGATAAAGCTTTGACTTTTGAGGAGCTTGCTACAATTTTTTGCAAAATCGAAGCGATAATGAATTCGCGGCCTTTAGGTGCTCTGCCTGCGAGCGATAACCCAAACGAATTTAATGTTTTAACTGCAGGTCATTTTCTTGTAGGCAAGAGTCTGATTGCTGTACCAGAATATAATTTTAAGGACGTTCCTATCAGTCATTTGTCACGTTGGCAATATTTACAAAATTGTTCTCAATTATTTTGGAAAAGGTGGAGCAGTGACTACTTAAACTCTCTTCAACAGAGAGCAAAATGGTTCGCTTCCCCACCCAATTTAAAAGTAGGAGATTTGGTGCTTGTTAAGGATGACCAAGCTCATCCCTGCAATTGGCCACTTGCTAGAATTGAGAATGTGCATCCTGGTTTAGACGGTGTTGTTCGAAAAGTGACTCTACGTTCCAAAAATAATATCTTTCGAAGACCAGTTGTAAAACTAAGCCCTTTGCCTTACGTTAATTAACAATATTATTTAGTATATTTTGCAATAACTTAGTTACTATTTTATCTTATTAAGTATGTATAATTTTTGTTGTAACTTAGTTATCATCATATTTATTATTTTAGAATCTTAGTGAGAAAGCCTCATGATGCTTTCGGTGGGGGGTGTTGAGTATCTAATTTGATGTTTTTGGTAATTAATTGTGAGGTAAATACCTACTGCTCAGAACACATCGAAACAAGATGTGTGTTTGCGCCGTCCACCGAGGGATGGCGCTACCTGTACTGCAGTCGCAAGAAATCTCGCCAAATGCATGGCGGCCGCTGCTTGTCGGCTCCACTATTTTATTTATTATTTAAAATATACTACTGTGTACGTCAGTGAAACTTGCTAATAATCTCCCCGGGGTGTCAAGTGAACTTTTTATAACGTGAGATCATAACTGTGCCTGCTGGAAGTGCTGTTGTGAAACGTCGCGGTCGCTGACCATCTTCAGAGGACAATCTTCGACCATTCCAAAGGGCAAAGGTAAGCCTCCTTTTCGTTGCCAAGTTCACAAATAGATACCGAAAACACCCTAATCAATCTATCCTCTTAATCGATTTACGGAAATACAGTCCAAACTAAAATTTCATAATTTACCACAGTGGCTGGCACGTTGTCGCCACAGGAGTGAAGTTTGCAGAGTTTGGAGTGAAGTTGCAGAGGTTGGAGTGACTAGTACAGAGTTTGGATGGAGGGACTTGTTCAGAGTTGGAGTTACAAGTGCAGAGTTGGAGTGACTAGTGTAGAGTTGGAGTGACGTGTGCAGAGTTTGGAGTGACTTGTGCAGAGTTGAAGTGACTAGCGCAGAGTTAGGAGAGAAATGTGCAGAGTTTGGAGTGGCGAGTGCAGAATTTGGAGTGAAGTGTGCAGAATTTGGAATGAAGTTTGCAGAGTTTGGAATGGAGTTTGCAGAATTTGGAGTGAAGTTGCAGAGTTTGGATTGGAGTGACTAACGCAGAGAAAGAAGTTTGCAGAGTTTGGAGTGACAAGTGCAGAGTTGAAGTGACTAGTGTAGAATTGGAGTGACGAGTGCAGAGTTGGAGTGGCGAGAGCAGAGTTGGAGTGACGAGTGCAGAGTTGGAGTGGCGAGTGTAGAGTTGGAGTGACGAGTGCAGACTTTGGAGTGAAGTTAGCAGAGTTTAAAGTGACAAGTGCAGAGTTGGAGTGGCTAGTGCAGAGTTAAAGTGACAAGTGCAGAGTTTGAAGTGAAGTGTGCAGAGTTTGGAGTGGAGTGTGCAGAGTTTGAAATAAAGTGTACAGAGTTTGGAGTGAAGTTTGCAGAGTTTGGAGTGAAGTTGCAGAGGTTGGAGTGACTAGTACAGAGTTTGGATGGAGGGACTTGTTCAGAGTTGGAGTTACAAGTGCAGAGTTGGAGTGACTAGTGTAGAGTTGGAGTGACGTGTGCAGAGTTTGGAGTGACTTGTGCAGAGTTGAAGTGACTAGCGCAGAGTTAGGAGAGAAGTGTGCAGAGTTTGGAGTGGCGAGTGAAGAATTTGGAGTGAAGTGTGCAGAATTTGGAATGAAGTTTGCAGAGTTTGGAGTGACAAATGCAGAGTTAGAGTGACTAGTGCAGAGTTGGATTGACGAGTGCAGAGTTTGGAGTGAAGTTTGCAGAGTTTGGAGTGAAGTTTGCAGAGTTTGGAGTGAAGTTGCGGAGTTTGGAGTGACTAGTACAGAGTTTGGAGTTTAGTTTGCAGAGATTGGAGTGACAAGTGCAGTTGAGTGGCGAGTGCAGAGTTGGAGTGAAGAGTGCAGACTTTGGAGTGAAGTTAGCAGAGTTTGGAGTGAAGTGCGCAGAGCTTGAAATAAAGTGTACAGAGTTTGGAATGGAGTTTGCAGAATTTGGAGTGAAGTTGCAGAGTTTGGATTGGAGTGACTAACGCAGAGTTTGGAGTGACTTGTTCAGAGTTGGAGTGACAAGTTCAGAGTTAGAGTGACTAGTGCAGATTTGGAGTGACAAGTGTAGAGTTGGAGTGACGATTGCAGTTGGAGCGAAGTTTGCAGAGTTTGGAGTGACAAGTGCGGAGTTGGAGTGAAAAGTGCAGAGTTAGAGTGGTGAGTGTAGAGTTCAGAGCAAAGTGTACAGAGGTTGGAGTAAAATTGTGCAGAGTTTGTTGGAGTGAAGTGTGCAGAGTTTGGAATAAAACGCGCAGTTTGGAGTGAAGTTTGCAGAGTTTGGAGTGACAAGTGCAGAGTTGAAGTGACTAGTGTAGAATTGGAGTGACGAGTGCAGAGTTGGAGTGGCGAGAGCAGAGTTGGAGTGACGAGTGCAGAGTTGGAGTGGCGAGTGTAGAGTTGGAGTGACGAGTGCAGACTTTGGAGTGAAGTTAGCAGAGTTTAAAGTTACAAGTGCAGAGTTGGAGTGGCTGGTGCAGAGTTAAAGTGACAAGTGCAGAGTTTGAAGTGAAGTGTGCAGAGTTTGGAGTGGAGTGTGCAGAGTTTGAAATAAAGTGTACAGAGTTTGGAGTGAAGTTTGCAGAGTTTGGAGTGAAGTTGCAGAGGTTGGAGTGACTAGTACAGAGTTTGGATGGAGGGACTTGTTCAGAGTTGGAGTTACAAGTGCAGAGTTGGAGTGACGTGTGCAGAGTTTGGAGTGACTTGTGCAGAGTTGAAGTGACTAGCGCAGAGTTAGGAGAGAAGTGTGCAGAGTTTGGAGTGGCGAGTGCAGAGTTTGGAGTGAAGTTGCAGAGGTTGGAGTGACTAGTACAGAGTTTGGATGGAGGGACTTGTTCAGAGTTGGAGTTACAAGTGCAGAGTTGGAGTGACGTGTGCAGAGTTTGGAGTGACTTGTGCAGAGTTGAAGTGACTAGCGCAGAGTTAGGAGAGAAGTGTGCAGAGTTTGGAGTGGCGAGTGCAGAATTTGGAGTGAAGTGTGCAGAATTTGGAATGAAGTTTGCAGAGTTTGGAGTGACAAATGCAGAGTTAGAGTGACTAGTGCAGAGTTGGATTGACGAGTGCAGAGTTTGGAGTGAAGTTTGCAGAGTTTGGAGTGAAGTTTGCAGAGTTTGGAGTGAAGTTGCGGAGTTTGGAGTGACTAGTACAGAGTTTGGAGTTTAGTTTGCAGAGATTGGAGTGACAAGTGCAGTTGAGTGGCGAGTGCAGAGTTGGAGTGAAGAGTGCAGACTTTGGAGTGAAGTTAGCAGAGTTTGGAGTGAAGTGCGCAGAGCTTGAAATAAAGTGTACAGAGTTTGGAATGGAGTTTGCAGAATTTGGAGTGAAGTTGCAGAGTTTGGATTGGAGTGACTAACGCAGAGTTTGGAGTGACTTGTTCAGAGTTGGAGTGACAAGTTCAGAGTTAGAGTGACTAGTGCAGATTTGGAATGACAAGTGTAGAGTTGGAGTGACGATTGCAGTTGGAGCGAAGTTTGCAGAGTTTGGAGTGACAAGTGCGGAGTTGGAGTGAAAAGTGCAGAGTTAGAGTGGTGAGTGTAGAGTTCAGAGCAAAGTGTACAGAGGTTGGAGTAAAATTGTGCAGAGTTTGTTGGAGTGAAGTGTGCAGAGTTTGGAATAAAACGCGCAGTTTGGAGTGAAGTTTGCAGAGTTTGGAGTGACAAGTGCAGAGTTGAAGTGACTAGTGTAGAATTGGAGTGACGAGTGCAGAGTTGGAGTGGCGAGAGCAGAGTTGGAGTGACGAGTGCAGAGTTGGAGTGGCGAGTGTAGAGTTGGAGTGACGAGTGCAGACTTTGGAGTGAAGTTAGCAGAGTTTAAAGTTACAAGTGCAGAGTTGGAGTGGCTAGTGCAGAGTTAAAGTGACAAGTGCAGAGTTTGAAGTGAAGTGTGCAGAGTTTGGAGTGGAGTGTGCAGAGTTTGAAATAAAGTGTACAGAGTTTGGAGTGAAGTTTGCAGAGTTTGGAGTGAAGTTGCAGAGGTTGGAGTGACTAGTACAGAGTTTGGATGGAGGGACTTGTTCAGAGTTGGAGTTACAAGTGCAGAGTTGGAGTGACTAGTGTAGAGTTGGAGTGACGTGTGCAGAGTTTGGAGTGACTTGTGCAGAGTTGAAGTGACTAGCGCAGAGTTAGGAGAGAAGTGTGCAGAGTTTGGAGTGGCGAGTGCAGAATTTGGAGTGAAGTGGGCAGAATTTGGAATGAAGTTTGCAGAGTTTGGAGTGACAAATGCAGAGTTAGAGTGACTAGTGCAGAGTTGGATTGACGAGTGCAGAGGTTGGAGTGAAGTTTGCAGAGTTTGGAGTGAAGTTTGCAGAGTTGAAATGACTAGCGCAGAGTTAGGAGTGAAGTGTGCAGAATTTGGAATGAAGTTTGCAGAGTTTGGAGTGACAAATGCAGAGTTAGAGTGGCGAGTGCAGAGTTAGAGTGAAGAGTGCAGACTTTGGAGTGAAGTTAGCAGAGTTTGGAGTGAAGTGCGCAGAGCTTGAAATAAAGTGTACAGAGTTTGGAATGGAGTTTGCAGAATTTGGAGTGAAGTTGCAGAGTTTGGATTGGAGTGACTAACGCAGAGTTTGGAGTGACTTGTTCAGAGTTGGAGTGACAAGTTCAGAGTTAAAGTGACTAGTGCAGAGTTGGAGTGGCTAGTGCAGAGTTAAAGTGACAAGTGCAGAGTTTGAAGTGAAGTGTGCAGAGTTTGGAGTGGAGTGTGCAGAGTTTGAAATAAAGTGTACAGAGTTTGGAGTGAAGTTTGCAGAGTTTGGAGTGAAGTTGCAGAGGTTGGAGTGACTAGTACAGAGATTGGATGGAGGGACTTGTTCAGAGTTGGAGTTACAAGTGCAGAGTTGGAGTGAAGTTTGCAGAGTTTGGAGTGAAGTTTGCAGAGTTTGGAGTGAAGTTGCGGAGTTTGGAGTGACTAGTACAGAGTTTGGAGTTAAGTTTGCAGAGATTGGAGTGACAAGTGCAGTTGAGTGGCGAGTGCAGAGTTGGAGTGAAGAGTGCGGACTTTGGAGTGAAGTTAGCAGAGTTTGGAGTGAAGTGCGCAGAGCTTAAAATAAAGTGTACAGAGTTTGGAATGGAGTTTGCAGAATTTGGAGTGAAGTTGCAGAGTTTGGATTGGAGTGACTAACGCAGAGTTTGGAGTGACTTGTTCAGAGTTGGAGTGACAAGTTCAGAGTTAGAGTGACTAGTGCAGAGTTAGGAGAGAAGTGTGCAGAGTTTGGAGTGGCGAGTGCAGAATTTGGAGTGAAGTGTGCAGAATTTGGAATGAAGTTTGCAGAGTTTGGAGTGACAAATGCAGAGTTAGAGTGACTAGTGCAGAGTTGGATTGACGAGTGCAGAGTTTGGAGTAAAGTTTGCAGAGTTTGGAGTGAAGTTTGCAGAGTTTGGAGTGAAGTTGCGGAGTTTGGAGTGACTAGTACAGAGTTTGGAGTTAAGTTTGCAGAGATTGGAGTGACAAGTGCAGTTGAGTGGCGAGTGCAGAGTTGGAGTGAAGAGTGCAGACTTTGGAGTGAAGTTAGCAGAGTTTGGAGTGAAGTGCGCAGAGCTTAAAATAAAGTGTACAGAGTTTGGAATGGAGTTTGCAGAATTTGGAGTGAAGTTGCAGAGTTTGGATTGGAGTGACTAACGCAGAGTTTGGAGTGACTTGTTCAGAGTTGGAGTGACAAGTTCAGAGTTAGAGTGACTAGTGCAGATTTGGAGTGACAAGTGTAGAGTTGGAGTGACGATTGCAGTTGGAGCGAAGTTTGCAGATTTGGAGTGACAAGTGCGGAGTTGGAGTGAAAAGTGCAGAGTTAGAGTGGTGAGTGTAGAGTTCAGAGCAAAGTGTACAGAGGTTGGAGTAAAATTTTGCAGAGTTTGTTGGAGTGAAGTGTGCAGAGTTTGGAATAAAACGCGCAGTTTGGAGTGAAGTTTGCAGAGTTTGGAGTGACAAGTGCAGAGTTGAAGTGACTAGTGTAGAATTGGAGTGACGAGTGCAGAGTTGGAGTGGCGAGAGCAGAGTTGGAGTGACGAGTGCAGAGTTGGAGTGGCGAGTGTAGAGTTGGAGTGACGAGTGCAGACTTTGGAGTGAAGTTAGCAGAGTTTAAAGTGACAAGTGCAGAGTTGGAGTGGCTAGTGCAGAGTTAAAGTGACAAGTGCAGAGTTTGAAGTGAAGTGTGCAGAGTTTGGAGTGGAGTGTGCAGAGTTTGAAATAAAGTGTACAGAGTTTGGAGTGAAGTTTGCAGAGTTTGGAGTGAAGTTGCAGAGGTTGGAGTGACTAGTACAGAGTTTGGATGGAGGGACTTGTTCAGAGTTGGAGTTACAAGTGCAGAGTTGGAGTGACTAGTGTAGAGTTGGAGTGACGTGTGCAGAGTTTGGAGTGACTTGTACAGAGTTGAAGTGAATAGCGCAGAGTTAGGAGAGAAGTGTGCAGAGTTTGGAGTGGCGAGTTCAGAATTTGGAGTGAAGTGTGCAGAATTTGGAATGAAGTTTGCAGAGTTTGGAGTGACAAATGCAGAGTTAGAGTGACTAGTGCAGAGTTGGATTGACGAGTGCAGAGTTTGGAGTGAAGTTTGCAGAGTTTGGAGTGAAGTTTGCAGAGTTTGGAGTGAAGTTGCGGAGTTTGGAGTGACTAGTACAGAGTTTGGAGTTAAGTTTGCAGAGATTGGAGTGACAAGTGCAGTTGAGTGGCGAGTGCAGAGTTGGAGTGAAGTTAGCAGAGTTTGGAGTGAAGTGCGCAGAGCTTGAAATAAAGTGTACAGAGTTTGGAATGGAGTTTGCAGAATTTGGAGTGAAGTTGCAGAGTTTGGATTGGAGTGACTAACGCAGAGTTTGGAGTGACTTGTTCAGAGTTGGAGTGACAAGTTCAGAGTTAGAGTAAAATTGTGCAGAGTTTGTTGGAGTGAAGTGTGCAGAGTTTGGAATAAAACGCGCAGTTTGGAGTGAAGTTTGCAGAGTTTGGAGTGACAAGTGCAGAGTTGAAGTGACTAGTGTAGAATTGGAGTGACGAGTGCAGAGTTGGAGTGGCGAGAGCAGAGTTGGAGTGACGAGTGCAGAGTTGGAGTGGCGAATGTAGAGTTGGAGTGACGAGTGCAGACTTTGGAGTGAAGTTAGCAGAGTTTAAAGTGACAAGTGCAGAGTTGGAGTGGCTAGTGCAGAGTTAAAGTGACAAGTGCAGAGTTTGAAGTGAAGTGTGCAGAGTTTGGAGTGGAGTGTGCAGAGTTTGAAATAAAGTGTACAGAGTTTGGAGTGAAGTTTGCAGAGTTTGGAGTGAAGTTGCAGAGGTTGGAGTGACTAGTACAGAGTTTGGATGGAGGGACTTGTTCAGAGTTGGAGTTACAAGTGCAGAGTTGGAGTGACTAGTGTAGAGTTGGAGTGACGTGTGCAGAGTTTGGAGTGACTTGTGCAGAGTTGAAGTGACTAGCGCAGAGTTAGGAGAGAAGTGTGCAGAGTTTGGAGTGGCGAGTGCAGAATTTGGAGTGAAGTGTGCAGAATTTGGAATGAAGTTTGCAGAGTTTGGAGTGACAAATGCAGAGTTAGAGTGACTAGTGCAGAGTTGGATTGACGAGTGCAGAGTTTGGAGTGAAGTTTGCAGAGTTTGGAGTGAAGTTTGCAGAGTTTGGAGTGAAGTTGCGGAGTTTGGAGTGACTAGTACAGAGTTTGGAGTTAAGTTTGCAGAGATTGGAGTGACAAGTGCAGTTGAGTGGCGAGTGCAGAGTTGGAGTGAAGAGTGCAGACTTTGGAGTGAAGTTAGCAGAGTTTGGAGTGACAAATGCAGAGTTAGAGTGGCGAGTGCAGAGTTAGAGTGAAGAGTGCAGACTTTGGAGTGAAGTTAGCAGAGTTTGGAGTGAAGTGCGCAGAGCTTGAAATAAAGTGTACAGAGTTTGGAATGGAGTTTGCAGAATTTGGAGTGAAGTTGCAGAGTTTGGATTGGAGTGACTAACGCAGAGTTTGGAGTGACTTGTTCAGAGTTGGAGTGACAAGTTCAGAGTTAAAGTGACTAGTGCAGAGTTGGAGTGGCTAGTGCAGAGTTAAAGTGACAAGTGCAGAGTTTGAAGTGAAGTGTGCAGAGTTTGGAGTGGAGTGTGCAGAGTTTGAAATAAAGTGTACAGAGTTTGGAGTGAAGTTTGCAGAGTTTGGAGTGAAGTTGCAGAGGTTGGAGTGACTAGTACAGAGATTGGATGGAGGGACTTGTTCAGAGTTGGAGTTACAAGTGCAGAGTTGGAGTGAAGTTTGCAGAGTTTGGAGTGAAGTTTGCAGAGTTTGGAGTGAAGTTGCGGAGTTTGGAGTGACTAGTACAGAGTTTGGAGTTAAGTTTGCAGAGATTGGAGTGACAAGTGCAGTTTAGTGGCGAGTGCAGAGTTGGAGTGAAGAGTGCAGACTTTGGAGTGAAGTTAGCAGAGTTTGGAGTGAAGTGCGCAGAGCTTAAAATAAAGTGTACAGAGTTTGGAATGGAGTTTGCAGAATTTGGAGTGAAGTTGCAGAGTTTGGATTGGAGTGACTAACGCAGAGTTTGGAGTGACTTGTTCAGAGTTGGAGTGACAAGTTCAGAGTTAGAGTGACTAGTGCAGAGTTAGGAGAGAAGTGTGCAGAGTTTGGAGTGGCGAGTGCAGAATTTGGAGTGAAGTGTGCAGAATTTGGAATGAAGTTTGCAGAGTTTGGAGTGACAAATGCAGAGTTAGAGTGACTAGTGCAGAGTTGGATTGACGAGTGCAGAGTTTGGAGTAAAGTTTGCAGAGTTTGGAGTGAAGTTTGCAGAGTTTGGAGTGAAGTTGCGGAGTTTGGAGTGACTAGTACAGAGTTTGGAGTTAAGTTTGCAGAGATTGGAGTGACAAGTGCAGTTGAGTGGCGAGTGCAGAGTTGGAGTGAAGAGTGCAGACTTTGGAGTGAAGTTAGCAGAGTTTGGAGTGAAGTGCGCAGAGCTTAAAATAAAGTGTACAGAGTTTGGAATGGAGTTTGCAGAATTTGGAGTGAAGTTGCAGAGTTTGGATTGGAGTGACTAACGCAGAGTTTGGAGTGACTTGTTCAGAGTTGGAGTGACAAGTTCAGAGTTAGAGTGACTAGTGCAGATTTGGAGTGACAAGTGTAGAGTTGGAGTGACGATTGCAGTTGGAGCGAAGTTTGCAGATTTGGAGTGACAAGTGCGGAGTTGGAGTGAAAAGTGCAGAGTTAGAGTGGTGAGTGTAGAGTTCAGAGCAAAGTGTACAGAGGTTGGAGTAAAATTTTGCAGAGTTTGTTGGAGTGAAGTGTGCAGAGTTTGGAATAAAACGCGCAGTTTGGAGTGAAGTTTGCAGAGTTTGGAGTGACAAGTGCAGAGTTGAAGTGACTAGTGTAGAATTGGAGTGACGAGTGCAGAGTTGGAGTGGCGAGAGCAGAGTTGGAGTGACGAGTGCAGAGTTGGAGTGGCGAGTGTAGAGTTGGAGTGACGAGTGCAGACTTTGGAGTGAAGTTAGCAGAGTTTAAAGTGACAAGTGCAGAGTTGGAGTGGCTAGTGCAGAGTTAAAGTGACAAGTGCAGAGTTTGAAGTGAAGTGTGCAGAGTTTGGAGTGGAGTGTGCAGAGTTTGAAATAAAGTGTACAGAGTTTGGAGTGAAGTTTGCAGAGTTTGGAGTGAAGTTGCAGAGGTTGGAGTGACTAGTACAGAGTTTGGATGGAGGGACTTGTTCAGAGTTGGAGTTACAAGTGCAGAGTTGGAGTGACTAGTGTAGAGTTGGAGTGACGTGTGCAGAGTTTGGAGTGACTTGTACAGAGTTGAAGTGAATAGCGCAGAGTTAGGAGAGAAGTGTGCAGAGTTTGGAGTGGCGAGTTCAGAATTTGGAGTGAAGTGTGCAGAATTTGGAATGAAGTTTGCAGAGTTTGGAGTGACAAATGCAGAGTTAGAGTGACTAGTGCAGAGTTGGATTGACGAGTGCAGAGTTTGGAGTGAAGTTTGCAGAGTTTGGAGTGAAGTTTGCAGAGTTTGGAGTGAAGTTGCGGAGTTTGGAGTGACTAGTACAGAGTTTGGAGTTAAGTTTGCAGAGATTGGAGTGACAAGTGCAGTTGAGTGGCGAGTGCAGAGTTGGAGTGAAGTTAGCAGAGTTTGGAGTGAAGTGCGCAGAGCTTGAAATAAAGTGTACAGAGTTTGGAATGGAGTTTGCAGAATTTGGAGTGAAGTTGCAGAGTTTGGATTGGAGTGACTAACGCAGAGTTTGGAGTGACTTGTTCAGAGTTGGAGTGACAAGTTCAGAGTTAGAGTAAAATTGTGCAGAGTTTGTTGGAGTGAAGTGTGCAGAGTTTGGAATAAAACGCGCAGTTTGGAGTGAAGTTTGCAGAGTTTGGAGTGACAAGTGCAGAGTTGAAGTGACTAGTGTAGAATTGGAGTGACGAGTGCAGAGTTGGAGTGGCGAGAGCAGAGTTGGAGTGACGAGTGCAGAGTTGGAGTGGCGAATGTAGAGTTGGAGTGACGAGTGCAGACTTTGGAGTGAAGTTAGCAGAGTTTAAAGTGACAAGTGCAGAGTTGGAGTGGCTAGTGCAGAGTTAAAGTGACAAGTGCAGAGTTTGAAGTGAAGTGTGCAGAGTTTGGAGTGGAGTGTGCAGAGTTTGAAATAAAGTGTACAGAGTTTGGAGTGAAGTTTGCAGAGTTTGGAGTGAAGTTGCAGAGGTTGGAGTGACTAGTACAGAGTTTGGATGGAGGGACTTGTTCAGAGTTGGAGTTACAAGTGCAGAGTTGGAGTGACTAGTGTAGAGTTGGAGTGACGTGTGCAGAGTTTGGAGTGACTTGTGCAGAGTTGAAGTGACTAGCGCAGAGTTAGGAGAGAAGTGTGCAGAGTTTGGAGTGGCGAGTGCAGAATTTGGAGTGAAGTGTGCAGAATTTGGAATGAAGTTTGCAGAGTTTGGAGTGACAAATGCAGAGTTAGAGTGACTAGTGCAGAGTTGGATTGACGAGTGCAGAGTTTGGAGTGAAGTTTGCAGAGTTTGGAGTGAAGTTTGCAGAGTTTGGAGTGAAGTTGCGGAGTTTGGAGTGACTAGTACAGAGTTTGGAGTTAAGTTTGCAGAGATTGGAGTGACAAGTGCAGTTGAGTGGCGAGTGCAGAGTTGGAGTGAAGAGTGCAGACTTTGGAGTGAAGTTAGCAGAGTTTGGAGTGAAGTGCGCAGAGCTTGAAATAAAGTGTACAGAGTTTGGAATGGAGTTTGCAGAATTTGGAGTGAAGTTGCAGAGTTTGGATTGGAGTGACTAACGCAGAGTTTGGAGTGACTTGTTCAGAGTTGGAGTGACAAGTTCAGAGTTAGAGTGACTAGTGCAGATTTGGAGTGACAAGTGTAGAGTTGGAGTGACGATTGCAGTTGGAGCGAAGTTTGCAGAGTTTGGAGTGACAAGTGCGGAGTTGGAGTGAAAAGTGCAGAGTTAGAGTGGTGAGTGTAGAGTTCAGAGCAAAGTGTACAGAGGTTGGAGTAAAATTGTGCAGAGTTTGTTGGAGTGAAGTGTGCAGAGTTTGGAATAAAACGCGCAGTTTGGAGTGAAGTTTGCAGAGTTTGGAGTGACAAGTGCAGAGTTGAAGTGACTAGTGTAGAATTGGAGTGACGAGTGCAGAGTTGGAGTGGCGAGAGCAGAGTTGGAGTGACGAGTGCAGAGTTGGAGTGGCGAATGTAGAGTTGGAGTGACGAGTGCAGACTTTGGAGTGAAGTTAGCAGAGTTTAAAGTGACAAGTGCAGAGTTGGAGTGGCTAGTGCAGAGTTAAAGTGACAAGTGCAGAGTTTGAAGTAAAGTGTGCAGAGTTTGGAGTGGAGTGTGCAGAGTTTGAAATAAAGTGTACAGAGTTTGGAGTGAAGTTTGCAGAGTTTGGAGTGAAGTTGCAGAGGTTGGAGTGACTAGTACAGAGTTTGGATGGAGGGACTTGTTCAGAGTTGGAGTTACAAGTGCAGAGTTGGAGTGACTAGTGTAGAGTTGGAGTGACGTGTGCAGAGTTTGGAGTGACTTGTGCAGAGTTGAAGTGACTAGCGCAGAGTTAGGAGAGAAGTGTGCAGAGTTTGGAGTGGCGAGTGCAGAATTTGGAGTGAGGTGTGCAGAATTTGGAATGAAGTTTGCAGAGTTTGGAGTGAAGTTGCGGAGTTTGGAGTGTTTAGTACAGAGTTTGGAGTTAAGTTTGCAGAGATTGGAGTGACAAGTGCAGTTGAGTGGCGAGTGCAGAGTTGGAGTGAAGAGTGCAGACTTTGGAGTGAAGTTAGCAGAGTTTGGAGTGAAGTGCGCAGAGCTTGAAATAAAGTGTACAGAGTTTGGAATGGAGTTTGCAGAATTTGGAGTGACAAATGCAGAGTTAGAGTGACTAGTGCAGAGTTGGATTGACGAGTGCAGAGTTTGGAGTGAAGTTTGCAGAATTTGGAGTGACAAGTGTAGAGTTGGAGTGACGATTGCAGTTGGAGCGAAGTTTGCAGAGTTTGGAGTGACAAGTGCGGAGTTGGAGTGAAAAGTGCAGAGTTAGAGTGGTGAGTGTAGAGTTCAGAGCAAAGTGTACAGAGGTTGGAGTAAAATTGTGCAGAGTTTGTTGGAGTGAAGTGTGCAGAGTTTGGAATAAAACGCGCAGTTTGGAGTGAAGTTTGCAGAGTTTGGAGTGACAAGTGCAGAGTTGAAGTGACTAGTGTAGAATTGGAGTGACGAGTGCAGAGTTGGAGTGGCGAGAGCAGAGTTGGAGTGACGAGTGCAGAGTTGGAGTGGCGAATGTAGAGTTGGAGTGACGAGTGCAGACTTTGGAGTGAAGTTAGCAGAGTTTAAAGTGACAAGTGCAGAGTTGGAGTGGCTAGTGCAGAGTTAAAGTGACAAGTGCAGAGTTTGAAGTAAAGTGTGCAGAGTTTGGAGTGGAGTGTGCAGAGTTTGAAATAAAGTGTACAGAGTTTGGAGTGAAGTTTGCAGAGTTTGGAGTGAAGTTGCAGAGGTTGGAGTGACTAGTACAGAGTTTGGATGGAGGGACTTGTTCAGAGTTGGAGTTACAAGTGCAGAGTTGGAGTGACTAGTGTAGAGTTGGAGTGACGTGTGCAGAGTTTGGAGTGACTTGTGCAGAGTTGAAGTGACTAGCGCAGAGTTAGGAGAGAAGTGTGCAGAGTTTGGAGTGGCGAGTGCAGAATTTGGAGTGAGGTGTGCAGAATTTGGAATGAAGTTTGCAGAGTTTGGAGTGAAGTTGCGGAGTTTGGAGTGACTAGTACAGAGTTTGGAGTTAAGTTTGCAGAGATTGGAGTGACAAGTGCAGTTGAGTGGCGAGTGCAGAGTTGGAGTGAAGAGTGCAGACTTTGGAGTGAAGTTAGCAGAGTTTGGAGTGAAGTGCGCAGAGCTTGAAATAAAGTGTACAGAGTTTGGAATGGAGTTTGCAGAATTTGGAGTGACAAATGCAGAGTTAGAGTGACTAGTGCAGAGTTGGATTGACGAGTGCAGAGTTTGGAGTGAAGTTTGCAGAATTTGGAGTGAAGTTGCAGAGTTTGGATTGGAGTGACTAACGCAGAGTTAGGAGTGACTTGTTCAGAGTTGGAGTGACAAGTTCAGAGTTAGAGTGACTAGTGCAGATTTGGAGTGACAAGTGTAGAGTTGGAGTGACGATTGCAGTTGGAGCGAAGTTTGCAGAGTTTGGAGTGACAAGTGCGGAGTTGGAGTGAAAAGTGCAGAGTTAGAGTGGTGAGTGTAGAGTTCAGAGCAAAGTGTACAGAGGTTGGAGTAAAATTGTGCAGAGTTTGTTGGAGTGAAGTGTGCAGAGTTTGGAATAAAACGCGCAGTTTGGAGTGAAGTTTGCAGAGTTTGGAGTGACAAGTGCAGAGTTGAAGTGACTAGTGTAGAATTGGAGTGACGAGTGCAGAGTTGGAGTGGCGAGAGCAGAGTTGGAGTGACGAGTGCAGAGTTGGAGTGGCGAATGTAGAGTTGGAGTGACGAGTGCAGACTTTGGAGTGAAGTTAGCAGAGTTTAAAGTGACAAGTGCAGAGTTGGAGTGGCTAGTGCAGAGTTAAAGTGACAAGTGCAGAGTTTGAAGTGAAGTGTGCAGAGTTTGGAGTGGAGTGTGCAGAGTTTGAAATAAAGTGAACAGAGTTTGGAGTGAAGTTTGCAGAGTTTGGAGTGAAGTTGCAGAGGTTGGAGTGACTAGTACAGAGTTTGGATGGAGGGACTTGTTCAGAGTTGGAGTTACAAGTGCAGAGTTGGAGTGACTAGTGTAGAGTTGGAGTGACGTGTGCAGAGTTTGGAGTGACTTGTGCAGAGTTGAAGTGACTAGCGCAGAGTTAGGAGAGAAGTGTGCAGAGTTTGGAGTGGCGAGTGCAGAATTTGGAGTGAGGTGTGCAGAATTTGGAATGAAGTTTGCAGAGTTTGGAGTGAAGTTGCGGAGTTTGGAGTGACTAGTACAGAGTTTGGAGTTAAGTTTGCAGAGATTGGAGTGACAAGTGCAGTTGAGTGGCGAGTGCAGAGTTGGAGTGAAGAGTGCAGACTTTGGAGTGAAGTTAGCAGAGTTTGGAGTGAAGTGCGCAGAGCTTGAAATAAAGTGTACAGAGTTTGGAATGGAGTTTGCAGAATTTGGAGTGACAAATGCAGAGTTAGAGTGACTAGTGCAGAGTTGGATTGACGAGTGCAGAGTTTGGAGTGAAGTTTGCAGAATTTGGAGTGAAGTTGCAGAGTTTGGATTGGAGTGACTAACGCAGAGTTAGGAGTGACTTGTTCAGAGTTGGAGTGACAAGTTCAGAGTTAGAGTGACTAGTGCAGATTTGGAGTGACAAGTGTAGAGTTGGAGTGACGATTGCAGTTGGAGCGAAGTTTGCAGAGTTTGGAGTGACAAGTGCGGAGTTGGAGTGAAAAGTGCAGAGTTAGAGTGGTGAGTGTAGAGTTCAGAGCAAAGTGTACAGAGGTTGGAGTAAAATTGTGCAGAGTTTGTTGGAGTGAAGTGTGCAGAGTTTGGAATAAAACGCGCAGTTTGGAGTGAAGTTTGCAGAGTTTGGAGTGACAAGTGCAGAGTTGAAGTGACTAGTGTAGAATTGGAGTGACGAGTGCAGAGTTGGAGTGGCGAGAGCAGAGTTGGAGTGACGAGTGCAGAGTTGGAGTGGCGAATGTAGAGTTGGAGTGACGAGTGCAGACTTTGGAGTGAAGTTAGCAGAGTTTAAAGTGACAAGTGCAGAGTTGGAGTGGCTAGTGCAGAGTTAAAGTGACAAGTGCAGAGTTTGAAGTGAAGTGTGCAGAGTTTGGAGTGGAGTGTGCAGAGTTTGAAATAAAGTGAACAGAGTTTGGAGTGAAGTTTGCAGAGTTTGGAGTGAAGTTGCAGAGGTTGGAGTGACTAGTACAGAGTTTGGATGGAGGGACTTGTTCAGAGTTGGAGTTACAAGTGCAGAGTTGGAGTGACTAGTGTAGAGTTGGAGTGACGTGTGCAGAGTTTGGAGTGACTTGTGCAGAGTTGAAGTGACTAGCGCAGAGTTAGGAGAGAAGTGTGCAGAGTTTGGAGTGGCGAGTGCAGAATTTGGAGTGAGGTGTGCAGAATTTGGAATGAAGTTTGCAGAGTTTGGAGTGAAGTTGCGGAGTTTGGAGTGACTAGTACAGAGTTTGGAGTTAAGTTTGCAGAGATTGGAGTGACAAGTGCAGTTGAGTGGCGAGTGCAGAGTTGGAGTGAAGAGTGCAGACTTTGGAGTGAAGTTAGCAGAGTTTGGAGTGAAGTGCGCAGAGCTTGAAATAAAGTGTACAGAGTTTGGAATGGAGTTTGCAGAATTTGGAGTGACAAATGCAGAGTTAGAGTGACTAGTGCAGAGTTGGATTGACGAGTGCAGAGTTTGGAGTGAAGTTTGCAGAATTTGGAGTGAAGTTGCAGAGTTTGGATTGGAGTGACTAACGCAGAGTTAGGAGTGACTTGTTCAGAGTTGGAGTGGCGAGAGCAGAGTTGGAGTGACGAGTGCAGAGTTGGAGTGACAAGTGTAGAGTTGGAGTGACGATTGCAGTTGGAGCGAAGTTTGCAGAGTTTGGAGTGACAAGTGCGGAGTTGGAGTGAAAAGTGCAGAGTTAGAGTGGTGAGTGTAGAGTTCAGAGCAAAGTGTACAGAGGTTGGAGTAAAATTGTGCAGAGTTTGTTGGAGTGAAGTGTGCAGAGTTTGGAATAAAACGCGCAGTTTGGAGTGAAGTTTGCAGAGTTTGGAGTGACAAGTGCAGAGTTGAAGTGACTAGTGTAGAATTGGAGTGACGAGTGCAGAGTTGGAGTGGCGAGAGCAGAGTTGGAGTGACGAGTGCAGAGTTGGAGTGGCGAATGTAGAGTTGGAGTGACGAGTGCAGACTTTGGAGTGAAGTTAGCAGAGTTTAAAGTGACAAGTGCAGAGTTGGAGTGGCTAGTGCAGAGTTAAAGTGACAAGTGCAGAGTTTGAAGTGAAGTGTGCAGAGTTTGGAGTGGAGTGTGCAGAGTTTGAAATAAAGTGTACAGAGTTTGGAGTGAAGTTTGCAGAGTTTGGAGTGAAGTTGCAGAGGTTGGAGTGACTAGTACAGAGTTTGGATGGAGGGACTTGTTCAGAGTTGGAGTTACAAGTGCAGAGTTGGAGTGACTAGTGTAGAGTTGGAGTGACGTGTGCAGAGTTTGGAGTGACTTGTGCAGAGTTGAAGTGACTAGCGCAGAGTTAGGAGAGAAGTGTGCAGAGTTTGGAGTGGCGAGTGCAGAATTTGGAGTGAGGTGTGCAGAATTTGGAATGAAGTTTGCAGAGTTTGGAGTGAAGTTGCGGAGTTTGGAGTGACTAGTACAGAGTTTGGAGTTAAGTTTGCAGAGATTGGAGTGACAAGTGCAGTTGAGTGGCGAGTGCAGAGTTGGAGTGAAGAGTGCAGACTTTGGAGTGAAGTTAGCAGAGTTTGGAGTGAAGTGCGCAGAGCTTGAAATAAAGTGTACAGAGTTTGGAATGGAGTTTGCAGAATTTGGAGTGAAGTTGCAGAGTTTGGATTGGAGTGACTAACGCAGAGAAAGAAGTTTGCAGAGTTTGGAGTGACAAGTGCAGAGTTGAAGTGACTAGTGTAGAATTGGAGTGACGAGTGCAGAGTTGGAGTGGCGAGAGCAGAGTTGGAGTGACGAGTGCAGAGTTGGAGTGGCGAGTGTAGAGTTGGAGTGACGAGTGCAGACTTTGGAGTGAAGTTAGCAGAGTTTAAAGTGACAAGTGCAGAGTTGGAGTGGCTAGTGCAGAGTTAAAGTGACAAGTGCAGAGTTTGAAGTGAAGTGTGCAGAGTTTGGAGTGGAGTGTGCAGAGTTTGAAATAAAGTGTACAGAGTTTGGAGTGAAGTTTGCAGAGTTTGGAGTGAAGTTGCAGAGGTTGGAGTGACTAGTACAGAGTTTGGATGGAGGGACTTGTTCAGAGTTGGAGTTACAAGTGCAGAGTTGGAGTGACTAGTGTAGAGTTGGAGTGACGTGTGCAGAGTTTGGAGTGACTTGTGCAGAGTTGAAGTGACTAGCGCAGAGTTAGGAGAGAAGTGTGCAGAGTTTGGAGTGGCGAGTGCAGAATTTGGAGTGAAGTGTGCAGAATTTGGAATGAAGTTTGCAGAGTTTGGAGTGACAAATGCAGAGTTAGAGTGACTAGTGCAGAGTTGGATTGACGAGTGCAGAGTTTGGAGTGAAGTTTGCAGAGTTTGGAGTGAAGTTTGCAGAGTTTGGAGTGAAGTTGCGGAGTTTGGAGTGACTAGTACAGAGTTTGGAGTTTAGTTTGCAGAGATTGGAGTGACAAGTGCAGTTGAGTGGCGTGCAGAGTTGGAGTGAAGAGTGCAGACTTTGGAGTGAAGTTAGCAGAGTTTGGAGTGAAGTGCGCAGAGCTTGAAATAAAGTGTACAGAGTTTGGAATGGAGTTTGCAGAATTTGGAGTGAAGTTGCAGAGTTTGGATTGGAGTGACTAACGCAGAGTTTGGAGTGACTTGTTCAGAGTTGGAGTGACAAGTTCAGAGTTAGAGTGACTAGTGCAGATTTGGAGTGACAAGTGTAGAGTTGGAGTGACGATTGCAGTTGGAGCGAAGTTTGCAGAGTTTGGAGTGACAAGTGCGGAGTTGGAGTGAAAAGTGCAGAGTTAGAGTGGTGAGTGTAGAGTTCAGAGCAAAGTGTACAGAGGTTGGAGTAAAATTGTGCAGAGTTTGTTGGAGTGAAGTGTGCAGAGTTTGGAATAAAACGCGCAGTTTGGAGTGAAGTTTGCAGAATTTGGAGTGACAAGTGCAGAGTTGAAGTGACTAGTGTAGAATTGGAGTGACGAGTGCAGAGTTGGAGTGGCGAGAGCAGAGTTGGAGTGACGAGTGCAGAGTTGGAGTGGCGAGTATAGAGTTGGAGTGACGAGTGCAGACTTTGGAGTGAAGTTAGCAGAGTTTAAAGTTACAAGTGCAGAGTTGGAGTGGCTAGTGCAGAGTTAAAGTGACAAGTGCAGAGTTTGAAGTGAAGTGTGCAGAGTTTGGAGTGGAGTGTGCAGAGTTTGAAATAAAGTGTACAGAGTTTGGAGTGAAGTTTGCAGAGTTTGGAGTGAAGTTGCAGAGGTTGGAGTGACTAGTACAGAGTTTGGATGGAGGGACTTGTTCAGAGTTGGAGTTACAAGTGCAGAGTTGGAGTGACTAGTGTAGAGTTGGAGTGACGTGTGCAGAGTTTGGAGTGACTTGTGCAGAGTTGAAGTGACTAGCGCAGAGTTAGGAGAGAAGTGTGCAGAGTTTGGAGTGGCGAGTGCAGAATTTGGAGTGAAGTGTGCAGAATTTGGAATGAAGTTTGCAGAGTTTGGAGTGACAAATGCAGAGTTAGAGTGACTAGTGCAGAGTTGGATTGACGAGTGCAGAGTTTGGAGTGAAGTTTGCAGAGTTTGGAGTGAAGTTTGCAGAGTTGAAGTGACTAGCGCAGAGTTAGGAGAGAAGTGTGCAGAGTTTGGAGTGGCGAGTGCAGAATTTGGAGTGAAGTGTGCAGAATTTGGAATGAAGTTTGCAGAGTTTGGAGTGACAAATGCAGAGTTAGAGTGACTAGTGCAGAGTTGGATTGACGAGTGCAGAGTTTGGAGTGAAGTTTGCAGAATTTGGAGTGAAGTTGCAGAGTTTGGATTGGAGTGACTAACGCAGAGTTAGGAGTGACTTGTTCAGAGTTGGAGTGACAAGTTCAGAGTTAGAGTGACTAGTGCAGATTTGGAGTGACAAGTGCGGAGTTGGAGTGAAAAGTGCAGAGTTAGAGTGGTGAGTGTAGAGTTCAGAGCAAAGTGTACAGAGGTTGGAGTAAAATTGTGCAGAGTTTGTTGGAGTGAAGTGTGCAGAGTTTGGAATAAAACGCGCAGTTTGGAGTGAAGTTTGCAGAGTTTGGAGTGACAAGTGCAGAGTTGAAGTGACTAGTGTATAATTGGAGTGACGAGTGCAGAGTTGGAGTGGCGAGAGCAGAGTTGGAGTGGCGAGTGTAGAGTTGGAGTGACGAGTGCAGACTTTGGAGTGAAGTTAGCAGAGTTTAAAGTGACAAGTGCAGAGTTGGAGTGGCTAGTGCAGAGTTAAAGTGACAAGTGCAGAGTTTGAAGTGAAGTGTGCAGAGTTTGGAGTGGAGTGTGCAGAGTTTGAAATAAAGTGTACAGAGTTTGGAGTGAAGTTTGCAGAGTTTGGAGTGAAGTTGCAGAGGTTGGAGTGACTAGTACAGAGTTTGGATGGAGGGACTTGTTCAGAGTTGGAGTTACAAGTGCAGAGTTGGAGTGACTAGTGTAGAGTTGGAGTGACGTGTGCAGAGTTTGGAGTGACTTGTGCAGAGTTGAAGTGACTAGCGCAGAGTTAGGAGAGAAGTGTGCAGAGTTTGGAGTGGCGAGTGCAGAATTTGGAGTGAAGTGTGCAGAATTTGGAATGAAGTTTGCAGAGTTTGGAGTGACAAATGCAGAGTTAGAGTGACTAGTGCAGAGTTGGATTGACGAGTGCAGAGTTTGGAGTGAAGTTTGCAGAGTTTGGAGTGAAGTTGCGGAGTTTGGAGTGACTAGTACAGAGTTTGGAGTTTAGTTTGCAGAGATTGGAGTGACAAGTGCAGTTGAGTGGCGAGTGCAGAGTTGGAGTGAAGAGTGCAGACTTTGGAGTGAAGTTAGCAGAGTTTGGAGTGAAGTGCGCAGAGCTTGAAATAAAGTGTACAGAGTTTGGAATGGAGTTTGCAGAATTTGGAGTGAAGTTGCAGAGTTTGGATTGGAGTGACTAACGCAGAGTTTGGAGTGACAAGTTCAGAGTTAGAGTGACTAGTGCAGATTTGGAGTGACAAGTGTAGAGTTGGAGTGACGATTGCAGTTGGAGCGAAGTTTGCAGAGTTTGGAGTGACAAGTGCGGAGTTGGAGTGAAAAGTGCAGAGTTAGAGTGGTGAGTGTAGAGTTCAGAGCAAAGTGTACAGAGGTTGGAGTAAAATTGTGCAGAGTTTGTTGGAGTGAAGTGTGCAGAGTTTGGAATAAAACGCGCAGTTTGGAGTGAAGTTTGCAGAATTTGGAGTGACAAGTGCAGAGTTGAAGTGACTAGTGTAGAATTGGAGTGACGAGTGCAGAGTTGGAGTGGCGAGAGCAGAGTTGGAGTGACGAGTGCAGAGTTGGAGTGGCGAGTGTAGAGTTGGAGTGACGAGTGCAGACTTTGGAGTGAAGTTAGCAGAGTTTAAAGTGACAAGTGCAGAGTTGGAGTGGCTAGTGCAGAGTTAAAGTGACAAGTGCAGAGTTTGAAGTGAAGTGTGCAGAGTTTGGAGTGGAGTGTGCAGAGTTTGAAATAAAGTGTACAGAGTTTGGAGTGAAAATTGCAGAGTTTGGAGTGAAATTGCAGAGGTTGGAGTGACTAGTACAGAGTTTGGATGGAGGGACTTGTTCAGAGTTGGAGTTACAAGTGCAGAGTTGGAGTGACTAGTGTAGAGTTGGAGTGACGTGTGCAGAGTTTGGAGTGACTTGTGCAGAGTTGAAGTGACTAGCGCAAAGTTAGGAGAGAAGTGTGCAGAGTTTGGAGTGGCGAGTGCAGAATTTGGAGTGAAGTGTGCAGAATTTGGAATGAAGTTTGCAGAGTTTGGAGTGACAAATGCAGAGTTAGAGTGACTAGTGCAGAGTTGGATTGACGAGTGCAGAGTTTGGAGTGAAGTTTGCAGAGTTTGGAGTGAAGTTTGCAGAGTTTGGAGTGAAGTTGCGGAGTTTGGAGTGACTAGTACAGAGTTTGGAGTTAAGTTTGCAGAGATTGGAGTGACAAGTGCAGTTGAGTGGCGAGTGCAGAGTTGGAGTGAAGAGTGCAGACTTTGGAGTGAAGTTAGCAGAGTTTGGAGTGAAGTGCGCAGAGCTTGAAATAAAGTGTACAGAGTTTGGAATGGAGTTTGCAGAATTTGGAGTGAAGTTGCAGAGTTTGGATTGGAGTGACTAACGCAGAGTTTGGAGTGACTTGTTCAGAGTTGGAGTGACAAGTTCAGAGTTAGAGTGACTAGTGCAGATTTGGAGTGACAAGTGTAGAGTTGGAGTGACGATTGCAGTTGGAGCGAAGTTTGCAGAGTTTGGAGTGACAAGTGCGGAGTTGGAGTGAAAAGTGCAGAGTTAGAGTGGTGAGTGTAGAGTTCAGAGCAAAGTGTACAGAGGTTGGAGTAAAATTGTGCAGAGTTTGTTGGAGTGAAGTGTGCAGAGTTTGGAATAAAACGCGCAGTTTGGAGTGAAGTTTGCAGAGTTTGGAGTGACAAGTGCAGAGTTGAAGTGACTAGTGTAGAATTGGAGTGACGAGTGCAGAGTTGGAGTGGCGAGAGCAGAGTTGGAGTGACGAGTGCAGAGTTGGAGTGGCGAATGTAGAGTTGGAGTGACGAGTGCAGACTTTGGAGTGAAGTTAGCAGAGTTTAAAGTGACAAGTGCAGAGTTGGAGTGGCTAGTGCAGAGTTAAAGTGACAAGTGCAGAGTTTGAAGTAAAGTGTGCAGAGTTTGGAGTGGAGTGTGCAGAGTTTGAAATAAAGTGTACAGAGTTTGGAGTGAAGTTTGCAGAGTTTGGAGTGAAGTTGCAGAGGTTGGAGTGACTAGTACAGAGTTTGGATGGAGGGACTTGTTCAGAGTTGGAGTTACAAGTGCAGAGTTGGAGTGACTAGTGTAGAGTTGGAGTGACGTGTGCAGAGTTTGGAGTGACTTGTGCAGAGTTGAAGTGACTAGCGCAGAGTTAGGAGAGAAGTGTGCAGAGTTTGGAGTGGCGAGTGCAGAATTTGGAGTGAGGTGTGCAGAATTTGGAATGAAGTTTGCAGAGTTTGGAGTGAAGTTGCGGAGTTTGGAGTGTTTAGTACAGAGTTTGGAGTTAAGTTTGCAGAGATTGGAGTGACAAGTGCAGTTGAGTGGCGAGTGCAGAGTTGGAGTGAAGAGTGCAGACTTTGGAGTGAAGTTAGCAGAGTTTGGAGTGAAGTGCGCAGAGCTTGAAATAAAGTGTACAGAGTTTGGAATGGAGTTTGCAGAATTTGGAGTGACAAATGCAGAGTTAGAGTGACTAGTGCAGAGTTGGATTGACGAGTGCAGAGTTTGGAGTGAAGTTTGCAGAATTTGGAGTGACAAGTGTAGAGTTGGAGTGACGATTGCAGTTGGAGCGAAGTTTGCAGAGTTTGGAGTGACAAGTGCGGAGTTGGAGTGAAAAGTGCAGAGTTAGAGTGGTGAGTGTAGAGTTCAGAGCAAAGTGTACAGAGGTTGGAGTAAAATTGTGCAGAGTTTGTTGGAGTGAAGTGTGCAGAGTTTGGAATAAAACGCGCAGTTTGGAGTGAAGTTTGCAGAGTTTGGAGTGACAAGTGCAGAGTTGAAGTGACTAGTGTAGAATTGGAGTGACGAGTGCAGAGTTGGAGTGGCGAGAGCAGAGTTGGAGTGACGAGTGCAGAGTTGGAGTGGCGAATGTAGAGTTGGAGTGACGAGTGCAGACTTTGGAGTGAAGTTAGCAGAGTTTAAAGTGACAAGTGCAGAGTTGGAGTGGCTAGTGCAGAGTTAAAGTGACAAGTGCAGAGTTTGAAGTAAAGTGTGCAGAGTTTGGAGTGGAGTGTGCAGAGTTTGAAATAAAGTGTACAGAGTTTGGAGTGAAGTTTGCAGAGTTTGGAGTGAAGTTGCAGAGGTTGGAGTGACTAGTACAGAGTTTGGATGGAGGGACTTGTTCAGAGTTGGAGTTACAAGTGCAGAGTTGGAGTGACTAGTGTAGAGTTGGAGTGACGTGTGCAGAGTTTGGAGTGACTTGTGCAGAGTTGAAGTGACTAGCGCAGAGTTAGGAGAGAAGTGTGCAGAGTTTGGAGTGGCGAGTGCAGAATTTGGAGTGAGGTGTGCAGAATTTGGAATGAAGTTTGCAGAGTTTGGAGTGAAGTTGCGGAGTTTGGAGTGACTAGTACAGAGTTTGGAGTTAAGTTTGCAGAGATTGGAGTGACAAGTGCAGTTGAGTGGCGAGTGCAGAGTTGGAGTGAAGAGTGCAGACTTTGGAGTGAAGTTAGCAGAGTTTGGAGTGAAGTGCGCAGAGCTTGAAATAAAGTGTACAGAGTTTGGAATGGAGTTTGCAGAATTTGGAGTGACAAATGCAGAGTTAGAGTGACTAGTGCAGAGTTGGATTGACGAGTGCAGAGTTTGGAGTGAAGTTTGCAGAATTTGGAGTGAAGTTGCAGAGTTTGGATTGGAGTGACTAACGCAGAGTTAGGAGTGACTTGTTCAGAGTTGGAGTGACAAGTTCAGAGTTAGAGTGACTAGTGCAGATTTGGAGTGACAAGTGTAGAGTTGGAGTGACGATTGCAGTTGGAGCGAAGTTTGCAGAGTTTGGAGTGACAAGTGCGGAGTTGGAGTGAAAAGTGCAGAGTTAGAGTGGTGAGTGTAGAGTTCAGAGCAAAGTGTACAGAGGTTGGAGTAAAATTGTGCAGAGTTTGTTGGAGTGAAGTGTGCAGAGTTTGGAGTGACAAGTGCAGAGTTGAAGTGACTAGTGTAGAATTGGAGTGACGAGTGCAGAGTTGGAGTGGCGAGAGCAGAGTTGGAGTGACGAGTGCAGAGTTGGAGTGGCGAATGTAGAGTTGGAGTGACGAGTGCAGACTTTGGAGTGAAGTTAGCAGAGTTTAAAGTGACAAGTGCAGAGTTGGAGTGGCTAGTGCAGAGTTAAAGTGACAAGTGCAGAGTTTGAAGTAAAGTGTGCAGAGTTTGGAGTGGAGTGTGCAGAGTTTGAAATAAAGTGTACAGAGTTTGGAGTGAAGTTTGCAGAGTTTGGAGTGAAGTTGCAGAGGTTGGAGTGACTAGTACAGAGTTTGGATGGAGGGACTTGTTCAGAGTTGGAGTTACAAGTGCAGAGTTGGAGTGACTAGTGTAGAGTTGGAGTGACGTGTGCAGAGTTTGGAGTGACTTGTGCAGAGTTGAAGTGACTAGCGCAGAGTTAGGAGAGAAGTGTGCAGAGTTTGGAGTGGCGAGTGCAGAATTTGGAGTGAGGTGTGCAGAATTTGGAATGAAGTTTGCAGAGTTTGGAGTGAAGTTGCGGAGTTTGGAGTGTTTAGTACAGAGTTTGGAGTTAAGTTTGCAGAGATTGGAGTGACAAGTGCAGTTGAGTGGCGAGTGCAGAGTTGGAGTGAAGAGTGCAGACTTTGGAGTGAAGTTAGCAGAGTTTGGAGTGAAGTGCGCAGAGCTTGAAATAAAGTGTACAGAGTTTGGAATGGAGTTTGCAGAATTTGGAGTGACAAATGCAGAGTTAGAGTGACTAGTGCAGAGTTGGATTGACGAGTGCAGAGTTTGGAGTGAAGTTTGCAGAATTTGGAGTGACAAGTGTAGAGTTGGAGTGACGATTGCAGTTGGAGCGAAGTTTGCAGAGTTTGGAGTGACAAGTGCGGAGTTGGAGTGAAAAGTGCAGAGTTAGAGTGGTGAGTGTAGAGTTCAGAGCAAAGTGTACAGAGGTTGGAGTAAAATTGTGCAGAGTTTGTTGGAGTGAAGTGTGCAGAGTTTGGAATAAAACGCGCAGTTTGGAGTGAAGTTTGCAGAGTTTGGAGTGACAAGTGCAGAGTTGAAGTGACTAGTGTAGAATTGGAGTGACGAGTGCAGAGTTGGAGTGGCGAGAGCAGAGTTGGAGTGACGAGTGCAGAGTTGGAGTGGCGAATGTAGAGTTGGAGTGACGAGTGCAGACTTTGGAGTGAAGTTAGCAGAGTTTAAAGTGACAAGTGCAGAGTTGGAGTGGCTAGTGCAGAGTTAAAGTGACAAGTGCAGAGTTTGAAGTAAAGTGTGCAGAGTTTGGAGTGGAGTGTGCAGAGTTTGAAATAAAGTGTACAGAGTTTGGAGTGAAGTTTGCAGAGTTTGGAGTGAAGTTGCAGAGGTTGGAGTGACTAGTACAGAGTTTGGATGGAGGGACTTGTTCAGAGTTGGAGTTACAAGTGCAGAGTTGGAGTGACTAGTGTAGAGTTGGAGTGACGTGTGCAGAGTTTGGAGTGACTTGTGCAGAGTTGAAGTGACTAGCGCAGAGTTAGGAGAGAAGTGTGCAGAGTTTGGAGTGGCGAGTGCAGAATTTGGAGTGAGGTGTGCAGAATTTGGAATGAAGTTTGCAGAGTTTGGAGTGAAGTTGCGGAGTTTGGAGTGACTAGTACAGAGTTTGGAGTTAAGTTTGCAGAGATTGGAGTGACAAGTGCAGTTGAGTGGCGAGTGCAGAGTTGGAGTGAAGAGTGCAGACTTTGGAGTGAAGTTAGCAGAGTTTGGAGTGAAGTGCGCAGAGCTTGAAATAAAGTGTACAGAGTTTGGAATGGAGTTTGCAGAATTTGGAGTGACAAATGCAGAGTTAGAGTGACTAGTGCAGAGTTGGATTGACGAGTGCAGAGTTTGGAGTGAAGTTTGCAGAATTTGGAGTGAAGTTGCAGAGTTTGGATTGGAGTGACTAACGCAGAGTTAGGAGTGACTTGTTCAGAGTTGGAGTGACAAGTTCAGAGTTAGAGTGACTAGTGCAGATTTGGAGTGACAAGTGTAGAGTTGGAGTGACGATTGCAGTTGGAGCGAAGTTTGCAGAGTTTGGAGTGACAAGTGCGGAGTTGGAGTGAAAAGTGCAGAGTTAGAGTGGTGAGTGTAGAGTTCAGAGCAAAGTGTACAGAGGTTGGAGTAAAATTGTGCAGAGTTTGTTGGAGTGAAGTGTGCAGAGTTTGGAATAAAACGCGCAGTTTGGAGTGAAGTTTGCAGAGTTTGGAGTGACAAGTGCAGAGTTGAAGTGACTAGTGTAGAATTGGAGTGACGAGTGCAGAGTTGGAGTGGCGAGAGCAGAGTTGGAGTGACGAGTGCAGAGTTGGAGTGGCGAGTGTAGAGTTGGAGTGACGAGTGCAGACTTTGGAGTGAAGTTAGCAGAGTTTAAAGTGACAAGTGCAGAGTTGGAGTGGCTAGTGCAGAGTTAAAGTGACAAGTGCAGAGTTTGAAGTGAAGTGTGCAGAGTTTGGAGTGGAGTGTGCAGAGTTTGAAATAAAGTGTACAGAGTTTGGAGTGAAGTTTGCAGAGTTTGGAGTGAAGTTGCAGAGGTTGGAGTGACTAGTACAGAGTTTGGATGGAGGGACTTGTTCAGAGTTGGAGTTACAAGTGCAGAGTTGGAGTGACTAGTGTAGAGTTGGAGTGACGTGTGCAGAGTTTGGAGTGACTTGTGCAGAGTTGAAGTGACTAGCGCAGAGTTAGGAGAGAAGTGTGCAGAGTTTGGAGTGGCGAGTGCAGAATTTGGAGTGAAGTGTGCAGAATTTGGAATGAAGTTTGCAGAGTTTGGAGTGACAAATGCAGAGTTAGAGTGACTAGTGCAGAGTTGGATTGACGAGTGCAGAGTTTGGAGTGAAGTTTGCAGAGTTTGGAGTGAAGTTTGCAGAGTTTGGAGTGAAGTTGCGGAGTTTGGAGTGACTAGTACAGAGTTTGGAGTTTAGTTTGCAGAGATTGGAGTGACAAGTGCAGTTGAGTGGCGTGCAGAGTTGGAGTGAAGAGTGCAGACTTTGGAGTGAAGTTAGCAGAGTTTGGAGTGAAGTGCGCAGAGCTTGAAATAAAGTGTACAGAGTTTGGAATGGAGTTTGCAGAATTTAGAGTGAAGTTGCAGAGTTTGGATTGGAGTGACTAACGCAGAGTTTGGAGTGACTTGTTCAGAGTTGGAGTGACAAGTTCAGAGTTAGAGTGACTAGTGCAGATTTGGAGTGACAAGTGTAGAGTTGGAGTGACGATTGCAGTTGGAGCGAAGTTTGCAGAGTTTGGAGTGACAAGTGCGGAGTTGGAGTGAAAAGTGCAGAGTTAGAGTGGTGAGTGTAGAGTTCAGAGCAAAGTGTACAGAGGTTGGAGTAAAATTGTGCAGAGTTTGTTGGAGTGAAGTGTGCAGAGTTTGGAATAAAACGCGCAGTTTGGAGTGAAGTTTGCAGAATTTGGAGTGACAAGTGCAGAGTTGAAGTGACTAGTGTAGAATTGGAGTGACGAGTGCAGAGTTGGAGTGGCGAGAGCAGAGTTGGAGTGACGAGTGCAGAGTTGGAGTGGCGAGTATAGAGTTGGAGTGACGAGTGCAGACTTTGGAGTGAAGTTAGCAGAGTTTAAAGTTACAAGTGCAGAGTTGGAGTGGCTAGTGCAGAGTTAAAGTGACAAGTGCAGAGTTTGAAGTGAAGTGTGCAGAGTTTGGAGTGGAGTGTGCAGAGTTTGAAATAAAGTGTACAGAGTTTGGAGTGAAGTTTGCAGAGTTTGGAGTGAAGTTGCAGAGGTTGGAGTGACTAGTACAGAGTTTGGATGGAGGGACTTGTTCAGAGTTGGAGTTACAAGTGCAGAGTTGGAGTGACTAGTGTAGAGTTGGAGTGACGTGTGCAGAGTTTGGAGTGACTTGTGCAGAGTTGAAGTGACTAGCGCAGAGTTAGGAGAGAAGTGTGCAGAGTTTGGAGTGGCGAGTGCAGAATTTGGAGTGAAGTGTGCAGAATTTGGAATGAAGTTTGCAGAGTTTGGAGTGACAAATGCAGAGTTAGAGTGACTAGTGCAGAGTTGGATTGACGAGTGCAGAGTTTGGAGTGAAGTTTGCAGAGTTTGGAGTGAAGTTTGCAGAGTTGAAGTGACTAGCGCAGAGTTAGGAGAGAAGTGTGCAGAGTTTGGAGTGGCGAGTGCAGAATTTGGAGTGAAGTGTGCAGAATTTGGAATGAAGTTTGCAGAGTTTAGAGTGACAAATGCAGAGTTAGAGTGACTAGTGCAGAGTTGGATTGACGAGTGCAGAGTTTGGAGTGAAGTTTGCAGAATTTGGAGTGAAGTTGCAGAGTTTGGATTGGAGTGACTAACGCAGAGTTAGGAGTGACTTGTTCAGAGTTGGAGTGACAAGTTCAGAGTTAGAGTGACTAGTGCAGATTTGGAGTGACAAGTGCGGAGTTGGAGTGAAAAGTGCAGAGTTAGAGTGGTGAGTGTAGAGTTCAGAGCAAAGTGTACAGAGGTTGGAGTAAAATTGTGCAGAGTTTGTTGGAGTGAAGTGTGCAGAGTTTGGAATAAAACGCGCAGTTTGGAGTGAAGTTTGCAGAGTTTGGAGTGACAAGTGCAGAGTTGAAGTGACTAGTGTATAATTGGAGTGACGAGTGCAGAGTTGGAGTGGCGAGAGCAGAGTTGGAGTGGCGAGTGTAGAGTTGGAGTGACGAGTGCAGACTTTGGAGTGAAGTTAGCAGAGTTTAAAGTGACAAGTGCAGAGTTGGAGTGGCTAGTGCAGAGTTAAAGTGACAAGTGCAGAGTTTGAAGTGAAGTGTGCAGAGTTTGGAGTGGAGTGTGCAGAGTTTGAAATAAAGTGTACAGAGTTTGGAGTGAAGTTTGCAGAGTTTGGAGTGAAGTTGCAGAGGTTGGAGTGACTAGTACAGAGTTTGGATGGAGGGACTTGTTCAGAGTTGGAGTTACAAGTGCAGAGTTGGAGTGACTAGTGTAGAGTTGGAGTGACGTGTGCAGAGTTTGGAGTGACTTGTGCAGAGTTGAAGTGACTAGCGCAGAGTTAGGAGAGAAGTGTGCAGAGTTTGGAGTGGCGAGTGCAGAATTTGGAGTGAAGTGTGCAGAATTTGGAATGAAGTTTGCAGAGTTTGGAGTGACAAATGCAGAGTTAGAGTGACTAGTGCAGAGTTGGATTGACGAGTGCAGAGTTTGGAGTGAAGTTTGCAGAGTTTGGAGTGAAGTTGCGGAGTTTGGAGTGACTAGTACAGAGTTTGGAGTTTAGTTTGCAGAGATTGGAGTGACAAGTGCAGTTGAGTGGCGAGTGCAGAGTTGGAGTGAAGAGTGCAGACTTTGGAGTGAAGTTAGCAGAGTTTGGAGTGAAGTGCGCAGAGCTTGAAATAAAGTGTACAGAGTTTGGAATGGAGTTTGCAGAATTTGGAGTGAAGTTGCAGAGTTTGGATTGGAGTGACTAACGCAGAGTTTGGAGTGACAAGTTCAGAGTTAGAGTGACTAGTGCAGATTTGGAGTGACAAGTGTAGAGTTGGAGTGACGATTGCAGTTGGAGCGAAGTTTGCAGAGTTTGGAGTGACAAGTGCGGAGTTGGAGTGAAAAGTGCAGAGTTAGAGTGGTGAGTGTAGAGTTCAGAGCAAAGTGTACAGAGGTTGGAGTAAAATTGTGCAGAGTTTGTTGGAGTGAAGTGTGCAGAGTTTGGAATAAAACGCGCAGTTTGGAGTGAAGTTTGCAGAATTTGGAGTGACAAGTGCAGAGTTGAAGTGACTAGTGTAGAATTGGAGTGACGAGTGCAGAGTTGGAGTGGCGAGAGCAGAGTTGGAGTGACGAGTGCAGAGTTGGAGTGGCGAGTGTAGAGTTGGAGTGACGAGTGCAGACTTTGGAGTGAAGTTAGCAGAGTTTAAAGTGACAAGTGCAGAGTTGGAGTGGCTAGTGCAGAGTTAAAGTGACAAGTGCAGAGTTTGAAGTGAAGTGTGCAGAGTTTGGAGTGGAGTGTGCAGAGTTTGAAATAAAGTGTACAGAGTTTGGAGTGAAAATTGCAGAGTTTGGAGTGAAGTTGCAGAGGTTGGAGTGACTAGTACAGAGTTTGGATGGAGGAACTTGTTCAGAGTTGGAGTTACAAGTGCAGAGTTGGAGTGACTAGTGTAGAGTTGGAGTGACGTGTGCAGAGTTTGGAGTGACTTGTGCAGAGTTGAAGTGACTAGCGCAAAGTTAGGAGAGAAGTGTGCAGAGTTTGGAGTGGCGAGTGCAGAATTTGGAGTGAAGTGTGCAGAATTTGGAATGAAGTTTGCAGAGTTTGGAGTGACAAATGCAGAGTTAGAGTGACTAGTGCAGAGTTGGATTGACGAGTGCAGAGTTTGGAGTGAAGTTTGCAGAGTTTGGAGTGAAGTTTGCAGAGTTTGGAGTGAAGTTGCGGAGTTTGGAGTGACTAGTACAGAGTTTGGAGTTAAGTTTGCAGAGATTGGAGTGACAAGTGCAGTTGAGTGGCGAGTGCAGAGTTGGAGTGAAGAGTGCAGACTTTGGAGTGAAGTTAGCAGAGTTTGGAGTGAAGTGCGCAGAGCTTGAAATAAAGTGTACAGAGTTTGGAATGGAGTTTGCAGAATTTGGAGTGAAGTTGCAGAGTTTGGATTGGAGTGACTAACGCAGAGTTTGGAGTGACTTGTTCAGAGTTGGAGTGACAAGTTCAGAGTTAGAGTGACTAGTGCAGATTTGGAGTGACAAGTGTAGAGTTGGAGTGACGATTGCAGTTGGAGCGAAGTTTGCAGAGTTTGGAGTGACAAGTGCGGAGTTGGAGTGAAAAGTGCAGAGTTAGAGTGGTGAGTGTAGAGTTCAGAGCAAAGTGTACAGAGGTTGGAGTAAAATTGTGCAGAGTTTGTTGGAGTGAAGTGTGCAGAGTTTGGAATAAAACGCGCAGTTTGGAGTGAAGTTTGCAGAGTTTGGAGTGACAAGTGCAGAGTTGAAGTGACTAGTGTAGAATTGGAGTGACGAGTGCAGAGTTGGAGTGGCGAGAGCAGAGTTGGAGTGACGAGTGCAGAGTTGGAGTGGCGAGTGTAGAGTTGGAGTGACGAGTGCAGACTTTGGAGTGAAGTTAGCAGAGTTTGGAGTGAAGTTGCGGAGTTTGGAGTGACTAGTACAGAGTTTGGAGTTAAGTTTGCAGAGATTGGAGTGACAAGTGCAGTTGAGTGGCGAGTGCAGAGTTGGAGTGAAGAGTGCAGACTTTGGAGTGAAGTTAGCAGAGTTTGGAGTGAAGTGCGCAGAGCTTGAAATAAAGTGTACAGAGTTTGGAATGGAGTTTGCAGAATTTGGAGTGAAGTTGCAGAGTTTGGATTGGAGTGACTAACGCAGAGTTTGGAGTGACTTGTTCAGAGTTGGAGTGACAAGTTCAGAGTTAGAGTGACTAGTGCAGATTTGGAGTGACAAGTGTAGAGTTGGAGTGACGATTGCAGTTGGAGCGAAGTTTGCAGAGTTTGGAGTGACAAGTGCGGAGTTGGAGTGAAAAGTGCAGAGTTAGAGTGGTGAGTGTAGAGTTCAGAGCAAAGTGTACAGAGGTTGGAGTAAAATTGTGCAGAGTTTGTTGGAGTGAAGTGTGCAGAGTTTGGAATAAAACGCGCAGTTTGGAGTGAAGTTTGCAGAGTTTGGAGTGACAAGTGCAGAGTTGAAGTGACTAGTGTAGAATTGGAGTGACGAGTGCAGAGTTGGAGTGGCGAGAGCAGAGTTGGAGTGACGAGTGCAGAGTTGGAGTGGCGAATGTAGAGTTGGAGTGACGAGTGCAGACTTTGGAGTGAAGTTAGCAGAGTTTAAAGTGACAAGTGCAGAGTTGGAGTGGCTAGTGCAGAGTTAAAGTGACAAGTGCAGAGTTTGAAGTAAAGTGTGCAGAGTTTGGAGTGGAGTGTGCAGAGTTTGAAATAAAGTGTACAGAGTTTGGAGTGAAGTTTGCAGAGTTTGGAGTGAAGTTGCAGAGGTTGGAGTGACTAGTACAGAGTTTGGATGGAGGGACTTGTTCAGAGTTGGAGTTACAAGTGCAGAGTTGGAGTGACTAGTGTAGAGTTGGAGTGACGTGTGCAGAGTTTGGAGTGACTTGTGCAGAGTTGAAGTGACTAGCGCAGAGTTAGGAGAGAAGTGTGCAGAGTTTGGAGTGGCGAGTGCAGAATTTGGAGTGAGGTGTGCAGAATTTGGAATGAAGTTTGCAGAGTTTGGAGTGAAGTTGCGGAGTTTGGAGTGTTTAGTACAGAGTTTGGAGTTAAGTTTGCAGAGATTGGAGTGACAAGTGCAGTTGAGTGGCGAGTGCAGAGTTGGAGTGAAGAGTGCAGACTTTGGAGTGAAGTTAGCAGAGTTTGGAGTGAAGTGCGCAGAGCTTGAAATAAAGTGTACAGAGTTTGGAATGGAGTTTGCAGAATTTGGAGTGACAAATGCAGAGTTAGAGTGACTAGTGCAGAGTTGGATTGACGAGTGCAGAGTTTGGAGTGAAGTTTGCAGAATTTGGAGTGACAAGTGTAGAGTTGGAGTGACGATTGCAGTTGGAGCGAAGTTTGCAGAGTTTGGAGTGACAAGTGCGGAGTTGGAGTGAAAAGTGCAGAGTTAGAGTGGTGAGTGTAGAGTTCAGAGCAAAGTGTACAGAGGTTGGAGTAAAATTGTGCAGAGTTTGTTGGAGTGAAGTGTGCAGAGTTTGGAATAAAACGCGCAGTTTGGAGTGAAGTTTGCAGAGTTTGGAGTGACAAGTGCAGAGTTGAAGTGACTAGTGTAGAATTGGAGTGACGAGTGCAGAGTTGGAGTGGCGAGAGCAGAGTTGGAGTGACGAGTGCAGAGTTGGAGTGGCGAATGTAGAGTTGGAGTGACGAGTGCAGACTTTGGAGTGAAGTTAGCAGAGTTTAAAGTGACAAGTGCAGAGTTGGAGTGGCTAGTGCAGAGTTAAAGTGACAAGTGCAGAGTTTGAAGTAAAGTGTGCAGAGTTTGGAGTGGAGTGTGCAGAGTTTGAAATAAAGTGTACAGAGTTTGGAGTGAAGTTTGCAGAGTTTGGAGTGAAGTTGCAGAGGTTGGAGTGACTAGTACAGAGTTTGGATGGAGGGACTTGTTCAGAGTTGGAGTTACAAGTGCAGAGTTGGAGTGACTAGTGTAGAGTTGGAGTGACGTGTGCAGAGTTTGGAGTGACTTGTGCAGAGTTGAAGTGACTAGCGCAGAGTTAGGAGAGAAGTGTGCAGAGTTTGGAGTGGCGAGTGCAGAATTTGGAGTGAGGTGTGCAGAATTTGGAATGAAGTTTGCAGAGTTTGGAGTGAAGTTGCGGAGTTTGGAGTGACTAGTACAGAGTTTGGAGTTAAGTTTGCAGAGATTGGAGTGACAAGTGCAGTTGAGTGGCGAGTGCAGAGTTGGAGTGAAGAGTGCAGACTTTGGAGTGAAGTTAGCAGAGTTTGGAGTGAAGTGCGCAGAGCTTGAAATAAAGTGTACAGAGTTTGGAATGGAGTTTGCAGAATTTGGAGTGACAAATGCAGAGTTAGAGTGACTAGTGCAGAGTTGGATTGACGAGTGCAGAGTTTGGAGTGAAGTTTGCAGAATTTGGAGTGAAGTTGCAGAGTTTGGATTGGAGTGACTAACGCAGAGTTAGGAGTGACTTGTTCAGAGTTGGAGTGACAAGTTCAGAGTTAGAGTGACTAGTGCAGATTTGGAGTGACAAGTGTAGAGTTGGAGTGACGATTGCAGTTGGAGCGAAGTTTGCAGAGTTTGGAGTGACAAGTGCGGAGTTGGAGTGAAAAGTGCAGAGTTAGAGTGGTGAGTGTAGAGTTCAGAGCAAAGTGTACAGAGGTTGGAGTAAAATTGTGCAGAGTTTGTTGGAGTGAAGTGTGCAGAGTTTGGAGTGACAAGTGCAGAGTTGAAGTGACTAGTGTAGAATTGGAGTGACGAGTGCAGAGTTGGAGTGGCGAGAGCAGAGTTGGAGTGACGAGTGCAGAGTTGGAGTGGCGAATGTAGAGTTGGAGTGACGAGTGCAGACTTTGGAGTGAAGTTAGCAGAGTTTAAAGTGACAAGTGCAGAGTTGGAGTGGCTAGTGCAGAGTTAAAGTGACAAGTGCAGAGTTTGAAGTAAAGTGTGCAGAGTTTGGAGTGGAGTGTGCAGAGTTTGAAATAAAGTGTACAGAGTTTGGAGTGAAGTTTGCAGAGTTTGGAGTGAAGTTGCAGAGGTTGGAGTGACTAGTACAGAGTTTGGATGGAGGGACTTGTTCAGAGTTGGAGTTACAAGTGCAGAGTTGGAGTGACTAGTGTAGAGTTGGAGTGACGTGTGCAGAGTTTGGAGTGACTTGTGCAGAGTTGAAGTGACTAGCGCAGAGTTAGGAGAGAAGTGTGCAGAGTTTGGAGTGGCGAGTGCAGAATTTGGAGTGAGGTGTGCAGAATTTGGAATGAAGTTTGCAGAGTTTGGAGTGAAGTTGCGGAGTTTGGAGTGTTTAGTACAGAGTTTGGAGTTAAGTTTGCAGAGATTGGAGTGACAAGTGCAGTTGAGTGGCGAGTGCAGAGTTGGAGTGAAGAGTGCAGACTTTGGAGTGAAGTTAGCAGAGTTTGGAGTGAAGTGCGCAGAGCTTGAAATAAAGTGTACAGAGTTTGGAATGGAGTTTGCAGAATTTGGAGTGACAAATGCAGAGTTAGAGTGACTAGTGCAGAGTTGGATTGACGAGTGCAGAGTTTGGAGTGAAGTTTGCAGAATTTGGAGTGACAAGTGTAGAGTTGGAGTGACGATTGCAGTTGGAGCGAAGTTTGCAGAGTTTGGAGTGACAAGTGCGGAGTTGGAGTGAAAAGTGCAGAGTTAGAGTGGTGAGTGTAGAGTTCAGAGCAAAGTGTACAGAGGTTGGAGTAAAATTGTGCAGAGTTTGTTGGAGTGAAGTGTGCAGAGTTTGGAATAAAACGCGCAGTTTGGAGTGAAGTTTGCAGAGTTTGGAGTGACAAGTGCAGAGTTGAAGTGACTAGTGTAGAATTGGAGTGACGAGTGCAGAGTTGGAGTGGCGAGAGCAGAGTTGGAGTGACGAGTGCAGAGTTGGAGTGGCGAATGTAGAGTTGGAGTGACGAGTGCAGACTTTGGAGTGAAGTTAGCAGAGTTTAAAGTGACAAGTGCAGAGTTGGAGTGGCTAGTGCAGAGTTAAAGTGACAAGTGCAGAGTTTGAAGTAAAGTGTGCAGAGTTTGGAGTGGAGTGTGCAGAGTTTGAAATAAAGTGTACAGAGTTTGGAGTGAAGTTTGCAGAGTTTGGAGTGAAGTTGCAGAGGTTGGAGTGACTAGTACAGAGTTTGGATGGAGGGACTTGTTCAGAGTTGGAGTTACAAGTGCAGAGTTGGAGTGACTAGTGTAGAGTTGGAGTGACGTGTGCAGAGTTTGGAGTGACTTGTGCAGAGTTGAAGTGACTAGCGCAGAGTTAGGAGAGAAGTGTGCAGAGTTTGGAGTGGCGAGTGCAGAATTTGGAGTGAGGTGTGCAGAATTTGGAATGAAGTTTGCAGAGTTTGGAGTGAAGTTGCGGAGTTTGGAGTGACTAGTACAGAGTTTGGAGTTAAGTTTGCAGAGATTGGAGTGACAAGTGCAGTTGAGTGGCGAGTGCAGAGTTGGAGTGAAGAGTGCAGACTTTGGAGTGAAGTTAGCAGAGTTTGGAGTGAAGTGCGCAGAGCTTGAAATAAAGTGTACAGAGTTTGGAATGGAGTTTGCAGAATTTGGAGTGACAAATGCAGAGTTAGAGTGACTAGTGCAGAGTTGGATTGACGAGTGCAGAGTTTGGAGTGAAGTTTGCAGAATTTGGAGTGAAGTTGCAGAGTTTGGATTGGAGTGACTAACGCAGAGTTAGGAGTGACTTGTTCAGAGTTGGAGTGACAAGTTCAGAGTTAGAGTGACTAGTGCAGATTTGGAGTGACAAGTGTAGAGTTGGAGTGACGATTGCAGTTGGAGCGAAGTTTGCAGAGTTTGGAGTGACAAGTGCGGAGTTGGAGTGAAAAGTGCAGAGTTAGAGTGGTGAGTGTAGAGTTCAGAGCAAAGTGTACAGAGGTTGGAGTAAAATTGTGCAGAGTTTGTTGGAGTGAAGTGTGCAGAGTTTGGAATAAAACGCGCAGTTTGGAGTGAAGTTTGCAGAGTTTGGAGTGACAAGTGCAGAGTTGAAGTGACTAGTGTAGAATTGGAGTGACGAGTGCAGAGTTGGAGTGGCGAGAGCAGAGTTGGAGTGACGAGTGCAGAGTTGGAGTGGCGAGTGTAGAGTTGGAGTGACGAGTGCAGACTTTGGAGTGAAGTTAGCAGAGTTTAAAGTGACAAGTGCAGAGTTGGAGTGGCTAGTGCAGAGTTAAAGTGACAAGTGCAGAGTTTGAAGTGAAGTGTGCAGAGTTTGGAGTGGAGTGTGCAGAGTTTGAAATAAAGTGTACAGAGTTTGGAGTGAAGTTTGCAGAGTTTGGAGTGAAGTTGCAGAGGTTGGAGTGACTAGTACAGAGTTTGGATGGAGGGACTTGTTCAGAGTTGGAGTTACAAGTGCAGAGTTGGAGTGACTAGTGTAGAGTTGGAGTGACGTGTGCAGAGTTTGGAGTGACTTGTGCAGAGTTGAAGTGACTAGCGCAGAGTTAGGAGAGAAGTGTGCAGAGTTTGGAGTGGCGAGTGCAGAATTTGGAGTGAAGTGTGCAGAATTTGGAATGAAGTTTGCAGAGTTTGGAGTGACAAATGCAGAGTTAGAGTGACTAGTGCAGAGTTGGATTGACGAGTGCAGAGTTTGGAGTGAAGTTTGCAGAGTTTGGAGTGAAGTTTGCAGAGTTTGGAGTGAAGTTGCGGAGTATGGAGTGACTAGTACAGAGTTTGGAGTTTAGTTTGCAGAGATTGGAGTGACAAGTGCAGTTGAGTGGCGTGCAGAGTTGGAGTGAAGAGTGCAGACTTTGGAGTGAAGTTAGCAGAGTTTGGAGTGAAGTGCGCAGAGCTTGAAATAAAGTGTACAGAGTTTGGAATGGAGTTTGCAGAATTTAGAGTGAAGTTGCAGAGTTTGGATTGGAGTGACTAACGCAGAGTTTGGAGTGACTTGTTCAGAGTTGGAGTGACAAGTTCAGAGTTAGAGTGACTAGTGCAGATTTGGAGTGACAAGTGTAGAGTTGGAGTGACGATTGCAGTTGGAGCGAAGTTTGCAGAGTTTGGAGTGACAAGTGCGGAGTTGGAGTGAAAAGTGCAGAGTTAGAGTGGTGAGTGTAGAGTTCAGAGCAAAGTGTACAGAGGTTGGAGTAAAATTGTGCAGAGTTTGTTGGAGTGAAGTGTGCAGAGTTTGGAATAAAACGCGCAGTTTGGAGTGAAGTTTGCAGAATTTGGAGTGACAAGTGCAGAGTTGAAGTGACTAGTGTAGAATTGGAGTGACGAGTGCAGAGTTGGAGTGGCGAGAGCAGAGTTGGAGTGACGAGTGCAGAGTTGGAGTGGCGAGTATAGAGTTGGAGTGACGAGTGCAGACTTTGGAGTGAAGTTAGCAGAGTTTAAAGTTACAAGTGCAGAGTTGGAGTGGCTAGTGCAGAGTTAAAGTGACAAGTGCAGAGTTTGAAGTGAAGTGTGCAGAGTTTGGAGTGGAGTGTGCAGAGTTTGAAATAAAGTGTACAGAGTTTGGAGTGAAGTTTGCAGAGTTTGGAGTGAAGTTGCAGAGGTTGGAGTGACTAGTACAGAGTTTGGATGGAGGGACTTGTTCAGAGTTGGAGTTACAAGTGCAGAGTTGGAGTGACTAGTGTAGAGTTGGAGTGACGTGTGCAGAGTTTGGAGTGACTTGTGCAGAGTTGAAGTGACTAGCGCAGAGTTAGGAGAGAAGTGTGCAGAGTTTGGAGTGGCGAGTGCAGAATTTGGAGTGAAGTGTGCAGAATTTGGAATGAAGTTTGCAGAGTTTGGAGTGACAAATGCAGAGTTAGAGTGACTAGTGCAGAGTTGGATTGACGAGTGCAGAGTTTGGAGTGAAGTTTGCAGAGTTTGGAGTGAAGTTTGCAGAGTTGAAGTGACTAGCGCAGAGTTAGGAGAGAAGTGTGCAGAGTTTGGAGTGGCGAGTGCAGAATTTGGAGTGAAGTGTGCAGAATTTGGAATGAAGTTTGCAGAGTTTAGAGTGACAAATGCAGAGTTAGAGTGACTAGTGCAGAGTTGGATTGACGAGTGCAGAGTTTGGAGTGAAGTTTGCAGAATTTGGAGTGAAGTTGCAGAGTTTGGATTGGAGTGACTAACGCAGAGTTAGGAGTGACTTGTTCAGAGTTGGAGTGACAAGTTCAGAGTTAGAGTGACTAGTGCAGATTTGGAGTGACAAGTGCGGAGGTGGAGTGAAAAGTGCAGAGTTAGAGTGGTGAGTGTAGAGTTCAGAGCAAAGTGTACAGAGGTTGGAGTAAAATTGTGCAGAGTTTGTTGGAGTGAAGTGTGCAGAGTTTGGAATAAAACGCGCAGTTTGGAGTGAAGTTTGCAGAGTTTGGAGTGACAAGTGCAGAGTTGAAGTGACTAGTGTATAATTGGAGTGACGAGTGCAGAGTTGGAGTGGCGAGAGCAGAGTTGGAGTGGCGAGTGTAGAGTTGGAGTGACGAGTGCAGACTTTGGAGTGAAGTTAGCAGAGTTTAAAGTGACAAGTGCAGAGTTGGAGTGGCTAGTGCAGAGTTAAAGTGACAAGTGCAGAGTTTGAAGTGAAGTGTGCAGAGTTTGAAATAAAGTGTACAGAGTTTGGAGTGAAGTTTGCAGAGTTTGGAGTGAAGTTGCAGAGGTTGGAGTGACTAGTACAGAGTTTGGATGGAGGGACTTGTTCAGAGTTGGAGTTACAAGTGCAGAGTTGGAGTGACTAGTGTAGAGTTGGAGTGACGTGTGCAGAGTTTGGAGTGACTTGTGCAGAGTTGAAGTGACTAGCGCAGAGTTAGGAGAGAAGTGTGCAGAGTTTGGAGTGGCGAGTGCAGAATTTGGAGTGAAGTGTGCAGAATTTGGAATGAAGTTTGCAGAGTTTGGAGTGACAAATGCAGAGTTAGAGTGACTAGTGCAGAGTTGGATTGACGAGTGCAGAGTTTGGAGTGAAGTTTGCAGAGTTTGGAGTGAAGTTGCGGAGTTTGGAGTGACTAGTACAGAGTTTGGAGTTTAGTTTGCAGAGATTGGAGTGACAAGTGCAGTTGAGTGGCGAGTGCAGAGTTGGAGTGAAGAGTGCAGACTTTGGAGTGAAGTTAGCAGAGTTTGGAGTGAAGTGCGCAGAGCTTGAAATAAAGTGTACAGAGTTTGGAATGGAGTTTGCAGAATTTGGAGTGAAGTTGCAGAGTTTGGATTGGAGTGACTAACGCAGAGTTTGGAGTGACAAGTTCAGAGTTAGAGTGACTAGTGCAGATTTGGAGTGACAAGTGTAGAGTTGGAGTGACGATTGCAGTTGGAGCGAAGTTTGCAGAGTTTGGAGTGACAAGTGCGGAGTTGGAGTGAAAAGTGCAGAGTTAGAGTGGTGAGTGTAGAGTTCAGAGCAAAGTGTACAGAGGTTGGAGTAAAATTGTGCAGAGTTTGTTGGAGTGAAGTGTGCAGAGTTTGGAATAAAACGCGCAGTTTGGAGTGAAGTTTGCAGAATTTGGAGTGACAAGTGCAGAGTTGAAGTGACTAGTGTAGAATTGGAGTGACGAGTGCAGAGTTGGAGTGGCGAGAGCAGAGTTGGAGTGACGAGTGCAGAGTTGGAGTGGCGAGTGTAGAGTTGGAGTGACGAGTGCAGACTTTGGAGTGAAGTTAGCAGAGTTTAAAGTGACAAGTGCAGAGTTGGAGTGGCTAGTGCAGAGTTAAAGTGACAAGTGCAGAGTTTGAAGTGAAGTGTGCAGAGTTTGGAGTGGAGTGTGCAGAGTTTGAAATAAAGTGTACAGAGTTTGGAGTGAAAATTGCAGAGTTTGGAGTGAAGTTGCAGAGGTTGGAGTGACTAGTACAGAGTTTGGATGGAGGAACTTGTTCAGAGTTGGAGTTACAAGTGCAGAGTTGGAGTGACTAGTGTAGAGTTGGAGTGACGTGTGCAGAGTTTGGAGTGACTTGTGCAGAGTTGAAGTGACTAGCGCAAAGTAAGGAGAGAAGTGTGCAGAGTTTGGAGTGGCGAGTGCAGAATTTGGAGTGAAGTGTGCAGAATTTGGAATGAAGTTTGCAGAGTTTGGAGTGACAAATGCAGAGTTAGAGTGACTAGTGCAGAGTTGGATTGACGAGTGCAGAGTTTGGAGTGAAGTTTGCAGAGTTTGGAGTGAAGTTTGCAGAGTTTGGAGTGAAGTTGCGGAGTTTGGAGTGACTAGTACAGAGTTTGGAGTTAAGTTTGCAGAGATTGGAGTGACAAGTGCAGTTGAGTGGCGAGTGCAGAGTTGGAGTGAAGATTGCAGACTTTGGAGTGAAGTTAGCAGAGTTTGGAGTGAAGTGCGCAGAGCTTGAAATAAAGTGTACAGAGTTTGGAATGGAGTTTGCAGAATTTGGAGTGAAGTTGCAGAGTTTGGATTGGAGTGACTAACGCAGAGTTTGGAGTGACTTGTTCAGAGTTGGAGTGACAAGTTCAGAGTTAGAGTGACTAGTGCAGATTTGGAGTGACAAGTGTAGAGTTGGAGTGACGATTGCAGTTGGAGCGAAGTTTGCAGAGTTTGGAGTGACAAGTGCGGAGTTGGAGTGAAAAGTGCAGAGTTAGAGTGGTGAGTGTAGAGTTCAGAGCAAAGTGTACAGAGGTTGGAGTAAAATTGTGCAGAGTTTGTTGGAGTGAAGTGTGCAGAGTTTGGAATAAAACGCGCAGTTTGGAGTGAAGTTTGCAGAGTTTGGAGTGACAAGTGCAGAGTTGAAGTGACTAGTGTAGAATTGGAGTGACGAGTGCAGAGTTGGAGTGGCGAGAGCAGAGTTGGAGTGACGAGTGCAGAGTTGGAGTGGCGAATGTAGAGTTGGAGTGACGAGTGCAGACTTTGGAGTGAAGTTAGCAGAGTTTAAAGTGACAAGTGCAGAGTTGGAGTGGCTAGTGCAGAGTTAAAGTGACAAGTGCAGAGTTTGAAGTAAAGTGTGCAGAGTTTGGAGTGGAGTGTGCAGAGTTTGAAATAAAGTGTACAGAGTTTGGAGTGAAGTTTGCAGAGTTTGGAGTGAAGTTGCAGAGGTTGGAGTGACTAGTACAGAGTTTGGATGGAGGGACTTGTTCAGAGTTGGAGTTACAAGTGCAGAGTTGGAGTGACTAGTGTAGAGTTGGAGTGACGTGTGCAGAGTTTGGAGTGACTTGTGCAGAGTTGAAGTGACTAGCGCAGAGTTAGGAGAGAAGTGTGCAGAGTTTGGAGTGGCGAGTGCAGAATTTGGAGTGAGGTGTGCAGAATTTGGAATGAAGTTTGCAGAGTTTGGAGTGAAGTTGCGGAGTTTGGAGTGTTTAGTACAGAGTTTGGAGTTAAGTTTGCAGAGATTGGAGTGACAAGTGCAGTTGAGTGGCGAGTGCAGAGTTGGAGTGAAGAGTGCAGACTTTGGAGTGAAGTTAGCAGAGTTTGGAGTGAAGTGCGCAGAGCTTGAAATAAAGTGTACAGAGTTTGGAATGGAGTTTGCAGAATTTGGAGTGACAAATGCAGAGTTAGAGTGACTAGTGCAGAGTTGGATTGACGAGTGCAGAGTTTGGAGTGAAGTTTGCAGAATTTGGAGTGACAAGTGTAGAGTTGGAGTGACGATTGCAGTTGGAGCGAAGTTTGCAGAGTTTGGAGTGACAAGTGCGGAGTTGGAGTGAAAAGTGCAGAGTTAGAGTGGTGAGTGTAGAGTTCAGAGCAAAGTGTACAGAGGTTGGAGTAAAATTGTGCAGAGTTTGTTGGAGTGAAGTGTGCAGAGTTTGGAATAAAACGCGCAGTTTGGAGTGAAGTTTGCAGAGTTTGGAGTGACAAGTGCAGAGTTGAAGTGACTAGTGTAGAATTGGAGTGACGAGTGCAGAGTTGGAGTGGCGAGAGCAGAGTTGGAGTGACGAGTGCAGAGTTGGAGTGGCGAATGTAGAGTTGGAGTGACGAGTGCAGACTTTGGAGTGAAGTTAGCAGAGTTTAAAGTGACAAGTGCAGAGTTGGAGTGGCTAGTGCAGAGTTAAAGTGACAAGTGCAGAGTTTGAAGTAAAGTGTGCAGAGTTTGGAGTGGAGTGTGCAGAGTTTGAAATAAAGTGTACAGAGTTTGGAGTGAAGTTTGCAGAGTTTGGAGTGAAGTTGCAGAGGTTGGAGTGACTAGTACAGAGTTTGGATGGAGGGACTTGTTCAGAGTTGGAGTTACAAGTGCAGAGTTGGAGTGACTAGTGTAGAGTTGGAGTGACGTGTGCAGAGTTTGGAGTGACTTGTGCAGAGTTGAAGTGACTAGCGCAGAGTTAGGAGAGAAGTGTGCAGAGTTTGGAGTGGCGAGTGCAGAATTTGGAGTGAGGTGTGCAGAATTTGGAATGAAGTTTGCAGAGTTTGGAGTGAAGTTGCGGAGTTTGGAGTGACTAGTACAGAGTTTGGAGTTAAGTTTGCAGAGATTGGAGTGACAAGTGCAGTTGAGTGGCGAGTGCAGAGTTGGAGTGAAGAGTGCAGACTTTGGAGTGAAGTTAGCAGAGTTTGGAGTGAAGTGCGCAGAGCTTGAAATAAAGTGTACAGAGTTTGGAATGGAGTTTGCAGAATTTGGAGTGACAAATGCAGAGTTAGAGTGACTAGTGCAGAGTTGGATTGACGAGTGCAGAGTTTGGAGTGAAGTTTGCAGAATTTGGAGTGAAGTTGCAGAGTTTGGATTGGAGTGACTAACGCAGAGTTAGGAGTGACTTGTTCAGAGTTGGAGTGACAAGTTCAGAGTTAGAGTGACTAGTGCAGATTTGGAGTGACAAGTGTAGAGTTGGAGTGACGATTGCAGTTGGAGCGAAGTTTGCAGAGTTTGGAGTGACAAGTGCGGAGTTGGAGTGAAAAGTGCAGAGTTAGAGTGGTGAGTGTAGAGTTCAGAGCAAAGTGTACAGAGGTTGGAGTAAAATTGTGCAGAGTTTGTTGGAGTGAAGTGTGCAGAGTTTGGAATAAAACGCGCAGTTTGGAGTGAAGTTTGCAGAGTTTGGAGTGACAAGTGCAGAGTTGAAGTGACTAGTGTAGAATTGGAGTGACGAGTGCAGAGTTGGAGTGGCGAGAGCAGAGTTGGAGTGACGAGTGCAGAGTTGGAGTGGCGAATGTAGAGTTGGAGTGACGAGTGCAGACTTTGGAGTGAAGTTAGCAGAGTTTAAAGTGACAAGTGCAGAGTTGGAGTGGCTAGTGCAGAGTTAAAGTGACAAGTGCAGAGTTTGAAGTGAAGTGTGCAGAGTTTGGAGTGGAGTGTGCAGAGTTTGAAATAAAGTGTACAGAGTTTGGAGTGAAGTTTGCAGAGTTTGGAGTGAAGTTGCAGAGGTTGGAGTGACTAGTACAGAGTTTGGATGGAGGGACTTGTTCAGAGTTGGAGTTACAAGTGCAGAGTTGGAGTGACTAGTGTAGAGTTGGAGTGACGTGTGCAGAGTTTGGAGTGACTTGTGCAGAGTTGAAGTGACTAGCGCAGAGTTAGGAGAGAAGTGTGCAGAGTTTGGAGTGGCGAGTGCAGAATTTGGAGTGAGGTGTGCAGAATTTGGAATGAAGTTTGCAGAGTTTGGAGTGAAGTTGCGGAGTTTGGAGTGACTAGTACAGAGTTTGGAGTTAAGTTTGCAGAGATTGGAGTGACAAGTGCAGTTGAGTGGCGAGTGCAGAGTTGGAGTGAAGAGTGCAGACTTTGGAGTGAAGTTAGCAGAGTTTGGAGTGAAGTGCGCAGAGCTTGAAATAAAGTGTACAGAGTTTGGAATGGAGTTTGCAGAATTTGGAGTGAAGTTGCAGAGTTTGGATTGGAGTGACTAACGCAGAGAAAGAAGTTTGCAGAGTTTGGAGTGACAAGTGCAGAGTTGAAGTGACTAGTGTAGAATTGGAGTGACGAGTGCAGAGTTGGAGTGGCGAGAGCAGAGTTGGAGTGACGAGTGCAGAGTTGGAGTGGCGAGTGTAGAGTTGGAGTGACGAGTGCAGACTTTGGAGTGAAGTTAGCAGAGTTTAAAGTGACAAGTGCAGAGTTGGAGTGGCTAGTGCAGAGTTAAAGTGACAAGTGCAGAGTTTGAAGTGAAGTGTGCAGAGTTTGGAGTGGAGTGTGCAGAGTTTGAAATAAAGTGTACAGAGTTTGGAGTGAAGTTTGCAGAGTTTGGAGTGAAGTTGCAGAGGTTGGAGTGACTAGTACAGAGTTTGGATGGAGGGACTTGTTCAGAGTTGGAGTTACAAGTGCAGAGTTGGAGTGACTAGTGTAGAGTTGGAGTGACGTGTGCAGAGTTTGGAGTGACTTGTGCAGAGTTGAAGTGACTAGCGCAGAGTTAGGAGAGAAGTGTGCAGAGTTTGGAGTGGCGAGTGCAGAATTTGGAGTGAAGTGTGCAGAATTTGGAATGAAGTTTGCAGAGTTTGGAGTGACAAATGCAGAGTTAGAGTGACTAGTGCAGAGTTGGATTGACGAGTGCAGAGTTTGGAGTGAAGTTTGCAGAGTTTGGAGTGAAGTTTGCAGAGTTTGGAGTGAAGTTGCGGAGTTTGGAGTGACTAGTACAGAGTTTGGAGTTTAGTTTGCAGAGATTGGAGTGACAAGTGCAGTTGAGTGGCGTGCAGAGTTGGAGTGAAGAGTGCAGACTTTGGAGTGAAGTTAGCAGAGTTTGGAGTGAAGTGCGCAGAGCTTGAAATAAAGTGTACAGAGTTTGGAATGGAGTTTGCAGAATTTGGAGTGAAGTTGCAGAGTTTGGATTGGAGTGACTAACGCAGAGTTTGGAGTGACTTGTTCAGAGTTGGAGTGACAAGTTCAGAGTTAGAGTGACTAGTGCAGATTTGGAGTGACAAGTGTAGAGTTGGAGTGACGATTGCAGTTGGAGCGAAGTTTGCAGAGTTTGGAGTGACAAGTGCGGAGTTGGAGTGAAAAGTGCAGAGTTAGAGTGGTGAGTGTAGAGTTCAGAGCAAAGTGTACAGAGGTTGGAGTAAAATTGTGCAGAGTTTGTTGGAGTGAAGTGTGCAGAGTTTGGAATAAAACGCGCAGTTTGGAGTGAAGTTTGCAGAATTTGGAGTGACAAGTGCAGAGTTGAAGTGACTAGTGTAGAATTGGAGTGACGAGTGCAGAGTTGGAGTGGCGAGAGCAGAGTTGGAGTGACGAGTGCAGAGTTGGAGTGGCGAGTATAGAGTTGGAGTGACGAGTGCAGACTTTGGAGTGAAGTTAGCAGAGTTTAAAGTTACAAGTGCAGAGTTGGAGTGGCTAGTGCAGAGTTAAAGTGACAAGTGCAGAGTTTGAAGTGAAGTGTGCAGAGTTTGGAGTGGAGTGTGCAGAGTTTGAAATAAAGTGTACAGAGTTTGGAGTGAAGTTTGCAGAGTTTGGAGTGAAGTTGCAGAGGTTGGAGTGACTAGTACAGAGTTTGGATGGAGGGACTTGTTCAGAGTTGGAGTTACAAGTGCAGAGTTGGAGTGACTAGTGTAGAGTTGGAGTGACGTGTGCAGAGTTTGGAGTGACTTGTGCAGAGTTGAAGTGACTAGCGCAGAGTTAGGAGAGAAGTGTGCAGAGTTTGGAGTGGCGAGTGCAGAATTTGGAGTGAAGTGTGCAGAATTTGGAATGAAGTTTGCAGAGTTTGGAGTGACAAATGCAGAGTTAGAGTGACTAGTGCAGAGTTGGATTGACGAGTGCAGAGTTTGGAGTGAAGTTTGCAGAGTTTGGAGTGAAGTTTGCAGAGTTGAAGTGACTAGCGCAGAGTTAGGAGAGAAGTGTGCAGAGTTTGGAGTGGCGAGTGCAGAATTTGGAGTGAAGTGTGCAGAATTTGGAATGAAGTTTGCAGAGTTTGGAGTGACAAATGCAGAGTTAGAGTGACTAGTGCAGAGTTGGATTGACGAGTGCAGAGTTTGGAGTGAAGTTTGCAGAATTTGGAGTGAAGTTGCAGAGTTTGGATTGGAGTGACTAACGCAGAGTTAGGAGTGACTTGTTCAGAGTTGGAGTGACAAGTTCAGAGTTAGAGTGACTAGTGCAGATTTGGAGTGACAAGTGCGGAGTTGGAGTGAAAAGTGCAGAGTTAGAGTGGTGAGTGTAGAGTTCAGAGCAAAGTGTACAGAGGTTGGAGTAAAATTGTGCAGAGTTTGTTGGAGTGAAGTGTGCAGAGTTTGGAATAAAACGCGCAGTTTGGAGTGAAGTTTGCAGAGTTTGGAGTGACAAGTGCAGAGTTGAAGTGACTAGTGTATAATTGGAGTGACGAGTGCAGAGTTGGAGTGGCGAGAGCAGAGTTGGAGTGGCGAGTGTAGAGTTGGAGTGACGAGTGCAGACTTTGGAGTGAAGTTAGCAGAGTTTAAAGTGACAAGTGCAGAGTTGGAGTGGCTAGTGCAGAGTTAAAGTGACAAGTGCAGAGTTTGAAGTGAAGTGTGCAGAGTTTGGAGTGGAGTGTGCAGAGTTTGAAATAAAGTGTACAGAGTTTGGAGTGAAGTTTGCAGAGTTTGGAGTGAAGTTGCAGAGGTTGGAGTGACTAGTACAGAGTTTGGATGGAGGGACTTGTTCAGAGTTGGAGTTACAAGTGCAGAGTTGGAGTGACTAGTGTAGAGTTGGAGTGACGTGTGCAGAGTTTGGAGTGACTTGTGCAGAGTTGAAGTGACTAGCGCAGAGTTAGGAGAGAAGTGTGCAGAGTTTGGAGTGGCGAGTGCAGAATTTGGAGTGAAGTGTGCAGAATTTGGAATGAAGTTTGCAGAGTTTGGAGTGACAAATGCAGAGTTAGAGTGACTAGTGCAGAGTTGGATTGACGAGTGCAGAGTTTGGAGTGAAGTTTGCAGAGTTTGGAGTGAAGTTGCGGAGTTTGGAGTGACTAGTACAGAGTTTGGAGTTTAGTTTGCAGAGATTGGAGTGACAAGTGCAGTTGAGTGGCGAGTGCAGAGTTGGAGTGAAGAGTGCAGACTTTGGAGTGAAGTTAGCAGAGTTTGGAGTGAAGTGCGCAGAGCTTGAAATAAAGTGTACAGAGTTTGGAATAGAGTTTGCAGAATTTGGAGTGAAGTTGCAGAGTTTGGATTGGAGTGACTAACGCAGAGTTTGGAGTGACAAGTTCAGAGTTAGAGTGACTAGTGCAGATTTGGAGTGACAAGTGTAGAGTTGGAGTGACGATTGCAGTTGGAGCGAAGTTTGCAGAGTTTGGAGTGACAAGTGCGGAGTTGGAGTGAAAAGTGCAGAGTTAGAGTGGTGAGTGTAGAGTTCAGAGCAAAGTGCACAGAGGTTGGAGTGAAATTGTGCAGAGTTTGTTTGAGTGAAGTGTGCAGAGTTTGGAATAAAACGCGCAGTTTGGAGTGAAGTTTGCAGAGTTTGGAGTGACAAGTGCAGAGTTGAAGTGACTAGTGTAGAATTGGAGTGTCGAGTGCAGAGTTGGAGTGGCGAGAGCAGAGTTGGAGTGACGAGTGCAGAGTTGGAGTGGCGAGTGTAGAGTTGGAGTGACGAGTGCAGACTTTGGAGTGAAGTTAGCAGAGTTTAAAGTGACAAGTGCAGAGTTGGAGTGGCTAGTGCAGAGTTAAAGTGACAAGTGCAGAGTTTGAAGTGAAGTGTGCAGAGTTTGGAGTGGAGTGTGCAGAGTTTGAAATAAAGTGTACAGAGTTTGGAGTGAAAATTGCAGAGTTTGGAGTGAAGTTGCAGAGGTTGGAGTGACTAGTACAGAGTTTGGATGGAGGGACTTGTTCAGAGTTGGAGTTACAAGTGCAGAGTTGGAGTGACTAGTGTAGAGTTGGAGTGACGTGTGCAGAGTTTGGAGTGACTTGTGCAGAGTTGAAGTGACTAGCGCAAAGTTAGGAGAGAAGTGTGCAGAGTTTGGAGTGGCGAGTGCAGAATTTGGAGTGAAGTGTGCAGAATTTGGAATGAAGTTTGCAGAGTTTGGAGTGACAAATGCAGAGTTAGAGTGACTAGTGCAGAGTTGGATTGACGAGTGCAGAGTTTGGAGTGAAGATTGCAGAGTTTGGAGTGAAGTTTGCAGAGTTTGGAGTGAAGTTGCGGAGTTTGGAGTGACTAGTACAGAGTTTGGAGTTAAGTTTGCAGAGATTGGAGTGACAAGTGCAGTTGAGTGGCGAGTGCAGAGTTGGAGTGAAGAGTGCAGACTTTGGAGTGAAGTTAGCAGAGTTTGGAGTGAAGTGCGCAGAGCTTGAAATAAAGTGTACAGAGTTTGGAATGGAGTTTGCAGAATTTGGAGTGAAGTTGCAGAGTTTGGATTGGAGTGACTAACGCAGAGTTTGGAGTGACTTGTTCAGAGTTGGAGTGACAAGTTCAGAGTTAGAGTGACTAGTGCAGATTTCGAGTGACAAGTGTAGAGTTGGAGTGACGATTGCAGTTGGAGCGAAGTTTGCAGAGTTTGGATTGACAAGTGCGGAGTTGGAGTGAAAAGTGCAGAGTTAGAGTGGTGAGTGTAGAGTTCAGAGCAAAGTGTACAGAGGTTGGAGTAAAATTGTGCAGAGTTTGTTGGTGTGAAGTGTGCAGAGTTTGGAATAAAACGCGCAGTTTGGAGTGAAGTTTGCAGAGTTTGGAGTGACAAGTGCAGAGTTGAAGTGACTAGTGTAGAATTGGAGTGACGAGTGCAGAGTTGGAGTGGCGAGTGTAGAGTTGGAGTGACGAGTGCAGACTCCAAACTCTGTACTAGTCACTCCAAACTCCGCAACTTCACTCCAAACTCTGCAAACTTCACTCCAAACTCTGCAAACTTTACTCCAGACTCTGCACTCGTCAATCCAACTCTGCACTAGTCACTCTAACTCTGCATTTGTCACTCCAAACTCTGCAAACTTCATTCCAAATTCTGCACACTTCACTCCAAATTCTGCACTCGCCACTCCAAACTCTGCACACTTCTCTCCTAACTTTGCGCTAGTCACTTCAACTCTGCACAAGTCACTCCAAACTCTGCACACGTCACTCCAACTCTACACTAGTCACTCCAACTCTGCACTTGTAACTCCAACTCTGAACAAGTCCCTCCATCCAAACTCTGTACTAGTCACTCCAACCTCTGCAACTTCACTCCAAACTCTGCAAACTTCACTCCAAACTCTGTACACTTTATTTCAAACTCTGCACACTCCACTCCAAACTCTGCACACTTCACTTCAAACTCTGCACTTGTCACTTTAACTCTGCACTAGCCACTCCAACTCTGCACTTGTCACTTTAAACTCTGCTAACTTCACTCCAAAGTCTGCACTCGTCACTCCAACTCTACACTCGCCACTCCAACTCTGCACTCGTCACTCCAACTCTGCTCTCGCCACTCCAACTCTGCACTCGTCACTCCAATTCTACACTAGTCACTTCAAATCTGCACTTGTCACTCCAAACTCTGCAAACTTCACTCCAAACTGCGCGTTTTATTCCAAACTCTGCACACTTCACTCCAACAAACTCTGCACAATTTTACTCCAACCTCTGTACACTTTGCTCTGAACTCTACACTCACCACTCTAACTCTGCACTTTTCACTCCAACTCCGCACTTGTCACTCCAAACTCTGCAAACTTCGCTCCAACTGCAATCGTCACTCCAACTCTGCACTAGTCACTCTAACTCTGCATTTGTCACTCCAAACTCTGCAAACTTCATTCCAAATTCTGCACACTTCACTCCAAATTCTGCACTCGCCACTCCAAACTCTGCACACTTCTCTCCTAACTCTGCGCTAGTCACTTCAACTCTGCACAAGTCACTCCAAACTCTGCACACGTCACTCCAACTCTACACTAGTCACTCCAACTCTGCACTTGTAACTCCAACTCTGAACAAGTCCCTCCATCCAAACTCTGTACTAGTCACTCCAACCTCTGCAACTTCACTCCAAACTCTGCAAACTTCACTCAAAACTCTGTACACTTTCACTGTGCTTGGAGTGACGAGTGCAGAGTTGGAGTGGCGAGTGTAGAGTTGGAGTGACGAGTGCAGACTCCAAACTCTGTACTAGTCACTCCAAACTCCGCAACTTCACTCCAAACTCTGCAAACTTCACTCCAAACTCTGCAAACTTCACTCCAAACTCTGCACTCGTCAATCCAACTCTGCACTAGTCACTCTAACTCTGCATTTGTCACTCCAAACTCTGCAAACTTCATTCCAAATTCTGCACACTTCACTCCAAATTCTGCACTCGCCACTCCAAACTCTGCACACTTCTCTCTTAACTCTGCGCTAGTCACTTCAACTCTGCACAAGTCACTCCAAACTCTGCACACGTCACTCCAACTCTACACTAGTCACTCCAACTCTGCACTTGTAACTCCAACTCTGAACAAGTCAAGTTAGCAGAGTGAGAGTTGGAGTTTTTAATAATTAATTTATTTTATTTAAATCCTTTTTTGTGTCCGAGTGTCTCGTGATACAAAATGTTGAAATGAAATTGTAGCCAATATTAGACTGAACCAAGCTTAGGGCTTTAATACACCCTTGCTTTTCGTGTTATGTGTATGAATCGGAGGTATCGTGGTTCGTACCTACTTAGGGCTGTTAATATGCAACTTTGTCGGATTGATTCTTGTAGTTGTTATAAAGAACTACCATTTCAATCTACTGAAATTAACACATATTTTATGTCAACAGTACTTTTCTTTTGTTAAGGTAATGCGTTTTACGGTACTGTTTTATCTTAAGTACTAAAATGTAATAATATTGTATTATTTTTAATTCAAAATAAATTTTTTAATTAAATTAACTAGTAAAATAATAAATACCGATTTTTTTCTTGTATTCTGGAGAACAAAATATTACTTTTATTTTATTATTAAAAGCCCGCCTGATCATATTAACGGTGAGTAAGGACGCATACGGGTATTATGAACCTCTAGTTTGGTACAAAATATTTCCCAATCGTTTCCAATGCGTAGGTATATTCGAACCTTTTCTACGTCATTGGATTCCTATATCGTATATTTAAAGGACTATGGCAGCCCTGATTATAACGAACGGATAATTGGCGCGTGCGAATCGATAGACGGATTTCCGGATATCCGTGCGAGTGGCGGGCATGCACTAATTGCCGGTTTTGCCCGGTCCGTACTGGGTCCGGCGTACGCCCGGATTAACTAGTTCGGAGTATTGATTTGTATTGAACCGAGTCGAATATTAGTGGCTATTGTTAGATCAGAGCCTTTGTGAAGGAGAAAATTGATTTTAAAAGGTAAATTATTCTGCAAAACTTAGGTGAAAGTCTGGTGAAAGTTCATCAACATATAAAACAGCTGATTAGTTTTAACCGTCTGTTTTTGTCATTTTTATGTATGGAAGGCAAATATGTCCAAAACATAATATTATGATTAAAAATTAATAAGCTGTTTATGTATATAGTTAGTGAACTTATTGGGACTTAGTGTAAGTGCATTTAGATTAATATAAAAATCCCTACTTTTTTAAGCGTCAAAATTAGTATATTATTTAATTTATGATATTCAAATCACTACCTGTCCAAAATACTGTCCAAAATAAATGCATTTTCTTTCTTTCTTTCTTTACCTACACAATACGGTTATTCATTTGACATTTCAGCTTCTAATTTTCCGTGTAGCCTTACCAGTAGTGTTGTTATAGTCTTAAATGTCAGTATGACGCTTTTAAGGTTGCGTTTTTCACTCAAGAACTAATGTTAGCTCAGTGTATCTAGATTACAGTGCAAGTACAAAACCAGGAAGCCTGAAACATTATTAGTCAAAAGCTGCTAGTATACAATTTCCTTGTCTATCTGATAAGTTGATTGCAGGAAACCCAAACAAGGCAAGCACTAATTGCTCCATCGTACTCGTATCAGGGTGCCGATGAAAAATGGTCATGCTTTGTTCGACTGTCAACTGTCAACCGACTAAATTGCTGTTGATACTTATCGTTTGCATTTTGACAGGTTAAAAACAATGATACTATTTTAAGAGCTGAATGAAACTAGAAGGAGTTTCTTTGTTATTTAGTTATAAAGTAAATTGGTAAACACTAAGGGCTGATTTTTCAATCCTCAGATAACAGATATCAGTCAGTTTAAATATAAACCAAATCTAATAAAAGTCATTCAAATTTGTGACAGACAAATGAATGACAAGCATTTTCAATTTGGCAGTATAATACGCTATCAAACGGTTAAAGTTCTATTTAGGCATTGAAAAATCAGGTCTTAATAATATAAATGTAACTGATCTGCCTTTCTAGTCAATTAACTTGACTTGTGGAAATGGTTAGTAAAATAACATATTTTATTGTGTTTTCGAACATAAAATATATAGAAAATAGAAAGTGTTTACAAAAGTCATTAGTCAAAAGAATTTTACAGAATTTTTAAGAATAATTTTTCACACTTTACAGTGTTTGCTTCGCTAAAACATGCTCTCAACTGATTTTTCAAAAGGTTCTTTAAAACAACAGTCGAAATGCTGCAAAAGGAAGCTAAAGCTTCTTTGTCATATCTGTTTGTGGACTCTAAGCGCCATGAAGCTTGAGAAAAGTAAGGATATCCATATATAAATGAGAACAGTTTAAAGTTTCCGTAGCGGTGGTTGAGAAAACTATATTTGTGTTATAGTTATTTTTGGTTTCAAATAATTATGTTGAAAAGTAATTTTTTTATTATTGAATTTATTTTACAATTTAACTTTTACTTACCTACTTAACAAAAATTTACATCAAGACGGGTTCTAAAACTGTTATTTTAGGTTTAATTACTTCTGCGTTAGAAACGATGTCATTAGCTCTTTATTTTTGTGATATTCACAAGCCTTTTTTTACGACCAAGACTGAATAAGTTATGTGCGATTAATTTAAGTTCTTTGGTTTCAAAGGAATACTTTAAAAATATACTTACACAAATATTTTTTTATGAATCAGCAGTCCACTAATAAAAATGATTTTACAAGCTTATCAAAACAAACCGTAAAAACTATTTATTCTTATCTTTTCCTTCAGTCAGAGTAAATCTCTGAAATTGGCAGTATATCTCTTACTTCTTGAACGTTTGGCAAACCTTACTGCTCCGCCTGTGATATCTTATTCTAAGCAGAAGGCTCTCACAAGACTTAGGGCTTTGTCACTGAAATCTAGCAACGACCTCGTTTTGAATACTGTTTCAATAGACTGCTCTGTTTATTCAAACGTACCTTACATTTTCTTACTGAGTGATTTTAGTAAATTTTTGGTTGAATTTTTAGATTTTAGCATTCACAATGCTATTTTTATATATTATTAAGTTACTTAATATAACTGCGACTGATGCGACTCGGTAGCATAATTGGTTAGTGCATTGGGCCGGAATCCTAAGGGTGCGGGTTCGAGTCCCGTCTGAGCTGCTACGGGTGAGTCGACTTTTTCTAATATTTTATCAGTTATATTAAGTAAATTTTTGGTTACTAAAATTCTAACAACAAGAGTAAGAAAGTGATTGTTTTGTTATGTATTTGCATTAGTTTTTGGTTACCAAATGAAACATCACAAGCCTTTTATTATTACTTTTATTTTTAACTAACTAACGTATACAGATTTTGAATTACTAGCGCTACTACTAATCTCATAAACTTATAAGCAAAACCTACATCACATTGTAAGTAGCGTTACCTAAACAATTGTTTAACAAAATAGCACAACTACTTTACAAATATCTACCTTCGTACTGTGGAAGTTCTAAAGCGTGTTACAAGTAAAATAACGAAAAAAAGATAACAGTTTTTTGCCGACGCGACCTAATCAAAAACTTGCCTTTTTAAAAGGTGCAGTTCAAGAAATTGCAGTTGTAAAAATAAATAAATTCACAAAACATTACTTGATGTAGTGTTGTTTCAATTCAAGATATTTGTAGTAACAAAACTAAACTAAACAAACACTTTGTTTGCCTTAACTAATAAATAATTTAATACTTTAATTTTGAATTTTATTTAATTTAAATTAAACTAAAACACAACACATTGTAGCTTAGTAGTAGTACATTTTTTTTCTGAACGCATTGTATCAAAATTTTATGTGTTAGTTGCTAGTTAATAACTTATCTATAAAAGTCATGCTGTGTTTGCCTATAACTGTTCTTCACTGTACTTTTAATATAATTATTTTAAGGAATTGTATTGTATGCTAAAGTGTAAAAATGTTGGCAGACCTATAATAAATGAAATGAAATGAAAAAAGCTTAATTTAAGTAGTCACTTAAATTAAGCTCTTATAAATGTACTACCGTTTAAAAATATAACCTAGAAGAGAAGTTTTTACTGAAAACAGCTGTGCAGCATAAAATATTACACTACCCTTTACTTAGCCAGTTTTCTAGGTAACTTTTTGTGCTCCACTTATTTAAAAGTGAAAATGAAAAGGTAAACTGCTTATACACAAGCTTAAGCAAAGCAAGGAAGTATATAATAATCGTGTTTACGTGTCAACGCGATTAAATGCCAATAAGTAAAGCTACACGATGAAAATAAGTCTGGCCTAAATAAGAGCATTCTGTAGATCTATAAAATTTAACTTGAAAATTTGATCAAAAACCTGTAAATCAAGTTTGATGGCGGCAGAAAGCTGACAAGACAGATTACTGTTTAATTTGTCCTACTTTTCAGCTTTCTTCAGGAATTCCTCTAAAAGCTTACAGATGGAAGGAACCTAATGACTTTAGTTTTCGTATTAACGATCGCCAACTTTTTCGTAAGACGATCAAAGAGAGGTTGAAAAAGTTTTTTTTTATATTTCAAGTTCCTTTCTTTTCCAGAAAGAATGAGTTTAAGTAACTACCGTTTATACCATTGTCTTTTAAGAAAACTTCATCTTAAAAGGGAGAGAATTTCAGTTAACGAGATCTTTATTTCATTCATCCCCACATTTTTAAGATTAGTAAACAATGTCTCATTTTAGCGTGATGCAAAATAACATGGTTCAATTGCCCCACAATTTAGCTCCAAATGCCACATAAAAAATATAAAATATGTTTAATCCCTTTGCTGCAACGGCATTGATGGCAATTCTTTCTGTTGGCACAGTAGTAAACTTGGCAGAACGTATGCCAGCAGCTATTGCCAGTGAACAAACTCGAACGATAAAGCTTCAGTTAACACCCTATTTGCATGTAGATTGAGAGTCCATACTTTACAACCGCGCTGCATGAGTTAATCCATACCACTTTAGTCCATAATTCTTAGTGTACTTAATGCTTATAAACTTACAACAATAATTTCCATTTCCACCGGTAAGAGCTTTAAACTTTTACTATCTACAAGCATAGTAAAAAGGTAATAAGCATTTTTTGAAAAAATAACAACGTCATCAGAGTAGAGTTGTAATAAATCTGGGAATATGAACTAACAAAAATTCAAAAACCTATGTAGTTACTTCAAACTTACTTCGCATAATTCGATTCAAATTGTATTATACGCTGAATTTTTTCCAGATACTTAGAACAATAAGTTTTACATTTTCAGTGGCTTATAGAAAATTAAAAATCTTTTACTACGTTCAAGTACAGGTAAACGTTATATTAGGTGGAATATTGTTAATGAATTAATAAAACAAAGGAAACAATAATTTCGCGTGCATTCGAGTAACACAGCGCTGTATATATACAGTTACGAAGTCGTGTATTTAGCAGGGCTCGTTATTTCGAACACTGTTTAGTACAAAGCAAAGATAACTCCGTAATTGTATCGGCGTAAGTTTGAAGGAACATCTCATAACAGTCATGGAGCAACGCCCGATAATGTGGTCCAAGTTACATCAGTATTGCGTTACTAACCCTTTTTACTATTTCTTGATTCAAGCTTGTCAAATGTTTATCAAATTAATTTTGTTCTTACTGTAGAGTATTAGTTTAGACTGATAACTAAATATAAATAGATTTTTATTTAGTTGTTTGTTTAGTTTATTTAGTTTTTTGTATATATATAACTTATCTTACTATAAGGGGTTCCATATTCAACATATCCACGGATTTTATCTTAACTCACCCCAAATTCTAACGTAAGCAAAACAAACAACAAACAAAAATCTATTTTGAGCGTTTTCACCTTAATTTTAAGATAAAAAACTTAATTGAAATTAAAAAATTAAAACCCCTTATAGTGTTGATCCACAGGAAAAAAAACAAAAACCATGTGGTTGATAATTTCTTCACAGCAGATTGACGCATCAAAAACATAACAAAGAAATATTGTCTACCAAAAAAAAATACACCATACATAAGAAGTGTTATTTCTTTGTTGAGCACTGATTAGATATTTAGGTATATATACCTGCTGTTAGTTAACAGTATGTTAGGTTCTAAATCATAAGCTTGGGTCCACACCGACCACCGAGCGAGCAGTCTCGCCGGAGCCGGAGGCCCGCCGCCGCCACTGGTGGCAAACGTCCTGTCTCGCGAGGCGGCTCACTCGGGGCGTAGACTTGCCTTGCGCGCGAGGCAATGACCCAGCTATAGAAATTAGTTATCTTAATAGCCTCACTGCTGGTTTACTACAAGATGTATAGTAAACCAGCAGTGAGGCTATTGCAAAGGGCTGAACAGACGTGCCAAAAGCACGCTATATCCACCATTAACCAACCTTTGCCATAATTACCTATGTTCGTTCATACCTAATTATAAACAACTAGGGACCCGCCCTCGCTTCGCAGTTCGCTTCGGTGTAGTGCGGAATTTGACACCATGTATTATACAGATAAACCTTCCTCTTGAATAACTCTATCTATTAAAAAAACCACATCAAAATCCGTTGCGTAGTTTTAAAGATCTAAGCATACATAGGGACAGACAGCAGGATGCCGTTTTGTTTTATATTAGATCTCATCATCATTATTACCTTAACATACTCAAACCAAACAAAGCACTTCTCTTATAACTTGCGCCAAACTCTCAGCAGTGATCCTATTGTACTACTATCCGCAGAGGGCTGAACAGACGCGCTAAAAGCATGTTGTCTCCACCAATTTGGCTCCGCGTCGCATCCGCTAGATGGCTGCCTGCCCGCTGATATAATTTGCCCTTTCCCCACTATGAAATATTAGAAAGGCTCACAGTAACGTGACGTGAAAGGAGAATGGAATATTTTATGTGGTTTACGTGGGATGCCTTGGGTTAGAAGATGCTGTCCTGAAAGGATTGGATGTACCTCCATCATTTTTGATTTAGTGAAGTGTATTGCTTTAGGCCCCGGGGATTTGGACGATTGGATGGTAAAAAATGTTAATAATAGATCGCAGATTGATAATCAGACACTTGTAGTATCATAGTACACGTAGTAAGTATTTTTTAATCCAACTTTATTTCACTATTCTCAGTTCAAAAATATTTGAAAAATTACATAATGATTACTACCTATATATTTAGTTCTCAGCTCAAATATTCTAAGCGCTGCCTATTCTATCATTATTATAAAAAAAAACACAACTCTTCTACGCATATATTCCGATGTCATAGTCCAATCCTATTCCACGTTCACTCTTCAGTCTTATGTTGACATACGTGTATCCTACGCCGCCAGCAGTCACCGTGGCTGAAGCTTGTGATAATAGTTTATCAATCACCATAATACTCTGAAACAAAAAATATTGTCTTTTTTATGCACAACGGGATAATAGTGCTTGGCCTTCACCTAATGTTAAGGCGAGGCCAGTGCATACGATCTGATGAAAAGATTTTGATTTTTGAACTTCCCTTTACAAAAATTACAGTAGACTGAAAAGAAACAAAGAAACATAATAACCGAACAGAATATTGAAAAATAGCTTGGTAACTCTGTAAAAAAGTCCTGAATAACACCATAAAAACTTATAAAAATAAACTTAAAATCGTCAGATTTCGTAATTTTCAACGACAGTGATATGATTTTTTATTCAAAAAGGATAGCTTTTTTTATTGATCTAACACAATAACCGAGTACATTTCTAATAAATGATCCAGTATTTCAGAAATCAATAAAAATTTATTAAATTTCGTAAAATTTCTGGCGAAGCGTTTAACTCGATCGATTACTGATATGATACTATAAGTTATATTATTACTAGCAAACAATGGATCTTTGGTCTGAAATTTTTTTTTTTTATTATTATTATTATTAATATTCAACCTTATTCTAGACATAGTGAAAGAGTAAATTTTGTGAACAGCCTTGCCTTAAGTGACGATAAGGCTGCGTTCAGACGATAACGCACGACCCGACCTCAACCCGAACTCAACTCAACCGGAGCCCACGACACATTAATAAGCTCCGTTATATTTTGTCGATGCAACTGCACACGCCCCGCGCCGCGCTCAACCCGAACTCAACTCAAACTCAACCCGAACACAACCCGAACTCAACCTGTACTCACCTCAAACTCACCTGAACATTACACAGGAGTTATTAATGTGTCATAAGACTCAAAATTGTAAGCGATGTATTTCAAGGTGGGCTGCGGTTGAGGTGAGTTTGAGTTGAGTTCGGGTTGAGGACGGGTCGTGTGCAGTTGAGTGGCGAGTGCAGAGTTGGAGTGAAGAGTGCAGACTTTGGAGTGAAGTTAGCAGAGTTTGGAGTGAAGTGCGCAGAGCTTGAAATAAAGTGTACAGAGTTTGGAATGGAGTTTGCAGAATTTGGAGTGAAGTTGCAGAGTTTGGATTGGAGTGACTAACGCAGAGTTTGGAGTGACTTGTTCAGAGTTGGAGTGACAAGTTCAGAGTTAGAGTGACTAGTGCAGATTTGGAGTGACAAGTGTAGAGTTGGAGTGACGATTGCAGTTGGAGCGAAGTTTGCAGAGTTTGGAGTGACAAGTGCGGAGTTGGAGTGAAAAGTGCAGAGTTAGAGTGGTGAGTGTAGAGTTCAGAGCAAAGTGTACAGAGGTTGGAGTAAAATTGTGCAGAGTTTGTTGGAGTGAAGTGTGCAGAGTTTGGAATAAAACGCGCAGTTTGGAGTGAAGTTTGCAGAGTTTGGAGTGACAAGTGCAGAGTTGAAGTGACTAGTGTAGAATTGGAGTGACGAGTGCAGAGTTGGAGTGGCGAGAGCAGAGTTGGAGTGACGAGTGCAGAGTTGGAGTGGCGAATGTAGAGTTGGAGTGACGAGTGCAGACTTTGGAGTGAAGTTAGCAGAGTTTAAAGTGACAAGTGCAGAGTTGGAGTGGCTAGTGCAGAGTTAAAGTGACAAGTGCAGAGTTTGAAGTAAAGTGTGCAGAGTTTGGAGTGGAGTGTGCAGAGTTTGAAATAAAGTGTACGGAGTTTGGAGTGAAGTTTGCAGAGTTTGGAGTGAAGTTGCAGAGGTTGGAGTGACTAGTACAGAGTTTGGATGGAGGGACTTGTTCAGAGTTGGAGTTACAAGTGCAGAGTTGGAGTGACTAGTGTAGAGTTGGAGTGACGTGTGCAGAGTTTGGAGTGACTTGTGCAGAGTTGAAGTGACTAGCGCAGAGTTAGGAGAGAAGTGTGCAGAGTTTGGAGTGGCGAGTGCAGAATTTGGAGTGAGGTGTGCAGAATTTGGAATGAAGTTTGCAGAGTTTGGAGTGAAGTTGCGGAGTTTGGAGTGTTTAGTACAGAATTTGGAGTTAAGTTTGCAGAGATTGGAGTGACAAGTGCAGTTGAGTGGCGAGTGCAGAGTTGGAGTGAAGAGTGCAGACTTTGGAGTGAAGTTAGCAGAGTTTGGAGTGAAGTGCGCAGAGCTTGAAATAAAGTGTACAGAGTTTGGAATGGAGTTTGCAGAATTTGGAGTGACAAATGCAGAGTTAGAGTGACTAGTGCAGAGTTGGATTGACGAGTGCAGAGTTTGGAGTGAAGTTTGCAGAATTTGGAGTGACAAGTGTAGAGTTGGAGTGACGATTGCAGTTGGAGCGAAGTTTGCAGAGTTTGGAGTGACAAGTGCGGAGTTGGAGTGAAAAGTGCAGAGTTAGAGTGGTGAGTGTAGAGTTCAGAGCAAAGTGTACAGAGGTTGGAGTAAAATTGTGCAGAGTTTGTTGGAGTGAAGTGTGCAGAGTTTGGAATAAAACGCGCAGTTTGGAGTGAAGTTTGCAGAGTTTGGAGTGACAAGTGCAGAGTTGAAGTGACTAGTGTAGAATTGGAGTGACGAGTGCAGAGTTGGAGTGGCGAGAGCAGAGTTGGAGTGACGAGTGCAGAGTTGGAGTGGCGAATGTAGAGTTGGAGTGACGAGTGCAGACTTTGGAGTGAAGTTAGCAGAGTTTAAAGTGACAAGTGCAGAGTTGGAGTGGCTAGTGCAGAGTTAAAGTGACAAGTGCAGAGTTTGAAGTAAAGTGTGCAGAGTTTGGAGTGGAGTGTGCAGAGTTTGAAATAAAGTGTACAGAGTTTGGAGTGAAGTTTGCAGAGTTTGGAGTGAAGTTGCAGAGGTTGGAGTGACTAGTACAGAGTTTGGATGGAGGGACTTGTTCAGAGTTGGAGTTACAAGTGCAGAGTTGGAGTGACTAGTGTAGAGTTGGAGTGACGTGTGCAGAGTTTGGAGTGACTTGTGCAGAGTTGAAGTGACTAGCGCAGAGTTAGGAGAGAAGTGTGCAGAGTTTGGAGTGGCGAGTGCAGAATTTGGAGTGAGGTGTGCAGAATTTGGAATGAAGTTTGCAGAGTTTGGAGTGAAGTTGCGGAGTTTGGAGTGACTAGTACAGAGTTTGGAGTTAAGTTTGCAGAGATTGGAGTGACAAGTGCAGTTGAGTGGCGAGTGCAGAGTTGGAGTGAAGAGTGCAGACTTTGGAGTGAAGTTAGCAGAGTTTGGAGTGAAGTGCGCAGAGCTTGAAATAAAGTGTACAGAGTTTGGAATGGAGTTTGCAGAATTTGGAGTGACAAATGCAGAGTTAGAGTGACTAGTGCAGAGTTGGATTGACGAGTGCAGAGTTTGGAGTGAAGTTTGCAGAATTTGGAGTGAAGTTGCAGAGTTTGGATTGGAGTGACTAACGCAGAGTTAGGAGTGACTTGTTCAGAGTTGGAGTGACAAGTTCAGAGTTAGAGTGACTAGTGCAGATTTGGAGTGACAAGTGTAGAGTTGGAGTGACGATTGCAGTTGGAGCGAAGTTTGCAGAGTTTGGAGTGACAAGTGCGGAGTTGGAGTGAAAAGTGCAGAGTTAGAGTGGTGAGTGTAGAGTTCAGAGCAAAGTGTACAGAGGTTGGAGTAAAATTGTGCAGAGTTTGTTGGAGTGAAGTGTGCAGAGTTTGGAATAAAACGCGCAGTTTGGAGTGAAGTTTGCAGAGTTTGGAGTGACAAGTGCAGAGTTGAAGTGACTAGTGTAGAATTGGAGTGACGAGTGCAGAGTTGGAGTGGCGAGAGCAGAGTTGGAGTGACGAGTGCAGAGTTGGAGTGGCGAATGTAGAGTTGGAGTGACGAGTGCAGACTTTGGAGTGAAGTTAGCAGAGTTTAAAGTGACAAGTGCAGAGTTGGAGTGGCTAGTGCAGAGTTAAAGTGACAAGTGCAGAGTTTGAAGTGAAGTGTGCAGAGTTTGGAGTGGAGTGTGCAGAGTTTGAAATAAAGTGAACAGAGTTTGGAGTGAAGTTTGCAGAGTTTGGAGTGAAGTTGCAGAGGTTGGAGTGACTAGTACAGAGTTTGGATGGAGGGACTTGTTCAGAGTTGGAGTTACAAGTGCAGAGTTGGAGTGACTAGTGTAGAGTTGGAGTGACGTGTGCAGAGTTTGGAGTGACTTGTGCAGAGTTGAAGTGACTAGCGCAGAGTTAGGAGAGAAGTGTGCAGAGTTTGGAGTGGCGAGTGCAGAATTTGGAGTGAGGTGTGCAGAATTTGGAATGAAGTTTGCAGAGTTTGGAGTGAAGTTGCGGAGTTTGGAGTGACTAGTACAGAGTTTGGAGTTAAGTTTGCAGAGATTGGAGTGACAAGTGCAGTTGAGTGGCGAGTGCAGAGTTGGAGTGAAGAGTGCAGACTTTGGAGTGAAGTTAGCAGAGTTTGGAGTGAAGTGCGCAGAGCTTGAAATAAAGTGTACAGAGTTTGGAATGGAGTTTGCAGAATTTGGAGTGACAAATGCAGAGTTAGAGTGACTAGTGCAGAGTTGGATTGACGAGTGCAGAGTTTGGAGTGAAGTTTGCAGAATTTGGAGTGAAGTTGCAGAGTTTGGATTGGAGTGACTAACGCAGAGTTAGGAGTGACTTGTTCAGAGTTGGAGTGACAAGTTCAGAGTTAGAGTGACTAGTGCAGATTTGGAGTGACAAGTGTAGAGTTGGAGTGACGATTGCAGTTGGAGCGAAGTTTGCAGAGTTTGGAGTGACAAGTGCGGAGTTGGAGTGAAAAGTGCAGAGTTAGAGTGGTGAGTGTAGAGTTCAGAGCAAAGTGTACAGAGGTTGGAGTAAAATTGTGCAGAGTTTGTTGGAGTGAAGTGTGCAGAGTTTGGAATAAAACGCGCAGTTTGGAGTGAAGTTTGCAGAGTTTGGAGTGACAAGTGCAGAGTTGAAGTGACTAGTGTAGAATTGGAGTGACGAGTGCAGAGTTGGAGTGGCGAGAGCAGAGTTGGAGTGACGAGTGCAGAGTTGGAGTGGCGAATGTAGAGTTGGAGTGACGAGTGCAGACTTTGGAGTGAAGTTAGCAGAGTTTAAAGTGACAAGTGCAGAGTTGGAGTGGCTAGTGCAGAGTTAAAGTGACAAGTGCAGAGTTTGAAGTGAAGTGTGCAGAGTTTGGAGTGGAGTGTGCAGAGTTTGAAATAAAGTGAACAGAGTTTGGAGTGAAGTTTGCAGAGTTTGGAGTGAAGTTGCAGAGGTTGGAGTGACTAGTACAGAGTTTGGATGGAGGGACTTGTTCAGAGTTGGAGTTACAAGTGCAGAGTTGGAGTGACTAGTGTAGAGTTGGAGTGACGTGTGCAGAGTTTGGAGTGACTTGTGCAGAGTTGAAGTGACTAGCGCAGAGTTAGGAGAGAAGTGTGCAGAGTTTGGAGTGGCGAGTGCAGAATTTGGAGTGAGGTGTGCAGAATTTGGAATGAAGTTTGCAGAGTTTGGAGTGAAGTTGCGGAGTTTGGAGTGACTAGTACAGAGTTTGGAGTTAAGTTTGCAGAGATTGGAGTGACAAGTGCAGTTGAGTGGCGAGTGCAGAGTTGGAGTGAAGAGTGCAGACTTTGGAGTGAAGTTAGCAGAGTTTGGAGTGAAGTGCGCAGAGCTTGAAATAAAGTGTACAGAGTTTGGAATGGAGTTTGCAGAATTTGGAGTGACAAATGCAGAGTTAGAGTGACTAGTGCAGAGTTGGATTGACGAGTGCAGAGTTTGGAGTGAAGTTTGCAGAATTTGGAGTGAAGTTGCAGAGTTTGGATTGGAGTGACTAACGCAGAGTTAGGAGTGACTTGTTCAGAGTTGGAGTGACAAGTTCAGAGTTAGAGTGACTAGTGCAGATTTGGAGTGACAAGTGTAGAGTTGGAGTGACGATTGCAGTTGGAGCGAAGTTTGCAGAGTTTGGAGTGACAAGTGCGGAGTTGGAGTGAAAAGTGCAGAGTTAGAGTGGTGAGTGTAGAGTTCAGAGCAAAGTGTACAGAGGTTGGAGTAAAATTGTGCAGAGTTTGTTGGAGTGAAGTGTGCAGAGTTTGGAATAAAACGCGCAGTTTGGAGTGAAGTTTGCAGAGTTTGGAGTGACAAGTGCAGAGTTGAAGTGACTAGTGTAGAATTGGAGTGACGAGTGCAGAGTTGGAGTGGCGAGAGCAGAGTTGGAGTGACGAGTGCAGAGTTGGAGTGGCGAATGTAGAGTTGGAGTGACGAGTGCAGACTTTGGAGTGAAGTTAGCAGAGTTTAAAGTGACAAGTGCAGAGTTGGAGTGGCTAGTGCAGAGTTAAAGTGACAAGTGCAGAGTTTGAAGTGAAGTGTGCAGAGTTTGGAGTGGAGTGTGCAGAGTTTGAAATAAAGTGTACAGAGTTTGGAGTGAAGTTTGCAGAGTTTGGAGTGAAGTTGCAGAGGTTGGAGTGACTAGTACAGAGTTTGGATGGAGGGACTTGTTCAGAGTTGGAGTTACAAGTGCAGAGTTGGAGTGACTAGTGTAGAGTTGGAGTGACGTGTGCAGAGTTTGGAGTGACTTGTGCAGAGTTGAAGTGACTAGCGCAGAGTTAGGAGAGAAGTGTGCAGAGTTTGGAGTGGCGAGTGCAGAATTTGGAGTGAGGTGTGCAGAATTTGGAATGAAGTTTGCAGAGTTTGGAGTGAAGTTGCGGAGTTTGGAGTGACTAGTACAGAGTTTGGAGTTAAGTTTGCAGAGATTGGAGTGACAAGTGCAGTTGAGTGGCGAGTGCAGAGTTGGAGTGAAGAGTGCAGACTTTGGAGTGAAGTTAGCAGAGTTTGGAGTGAAGTGCGCAGAGCTTGAAATAAAGTGTACAGAGTTTGGAATGGAGTTTGCAGAATTTGGAGTGAAGTTGCAGAGTTTGGATTGGAGTGACTAACGCAGAGAAAGAAGTTTGCAGAGTTTGGAGTGACAAGTGCAGAGTTGAAGTGACTAGTGTAGAATTGGAGTGACGAGTGCAGAGTTGGAGTGGCGAGAGCAGAGTTGGAGTGACGAGTGCAGAGTTGGAGTGGCGAGTGTAGAGTTGGAGTGACGAGTGCAGACTTTGGAGTGAAGTTAGCAGAGTTTAAAGTGACAAGTGCAGAGTTGGAGTGGCTAGTGCAGAGTTAAAGTGACAAGTGCAGAGTTTGAAGTGAAGTGTGCAGAGTTTGGAGTGGAGTGTGCAGAGTTTGAAATAAAGTGTACAGAGTTTGGAGTGAAGTTTGCAGAGTTTGGAGTGAAGTTGCAGAGGTTGGAGTGACTAGTACAGAGTTTGGATGGAGGGACTTGTTCAGAGTTGGAGTTACAAGTGCAGAGTTGGAGTGACTAGTGTAGAGTTGGAGTGACGTGTGCAGAGTTTGGAGTGACTTGTGCAGAGTTGAAGTGACTAGCGCAGAGTTAGGAGAGAAGTGTGCAGAGTTTGGAGTGGCGAGTGCAGAATTTGGAGTGAAGTGTGCAGAATTTGGAATGAAGTTTGCAGAGTTTGGAGTGACAAATGCAGAGTTAGAGTGACTAGTGCAGAGTTGGATTGACGAGTGCAGAGTTTGGAGTGAAGTTTGCAGAGTTTGGAGTGAAGTTTGCAGAGTTTGGAGTGAAGTTGCGGAGTTTGGAGTGACTAGTACAGAGTTTGGAGTTTAGTTTGCAGAGATTGGAGTGACAAGTGCAGTTGAGTGGCGTGCAGAGTTGGAGTGAAGAGTGCAGACTTTGGAGTGAAGTTAGCAGAGTTTGGAGTGAAGTGCGCAGAGCTTGAAATAAAGTGTACAGAGTTTGGAATGGAGTTTGCAGAATTTGGAGTGAAGTTGCAGAGTTTGGATTGGAGTGACTAACGCAGAGTTTGGAGTGACTTGTTCAGAGTTGGAGTGACAAGTTCAGAGTTAGAGTGACTAGTGCAGATTTGGAGTGACAAGTGTAGAGTTGGAGTGACGATTGCAGTTGGAGCGAAGTTTGCAGAGTTTGGAGTGACAAGTGCGGAGTTGGAGTGAAAAGTGCAGAGTTAGAGTGGTGAGTGTAGAGTTCAGAGCAAAGTGTACAGAGGTTGGAGTAAAATTGTGCAGAGTTTGTTGGAGTGAAGTGTGCAGAGTTTGGAATAAAACGCGCAGTTTGGAGTGAAGTTTGCAGAATTTGGAGTGACAAGTGCAGAGTTGAAGTGACTAGTGTAGAATTGGAGTGACGAGTGCAGAGTTGGAGTGGCGAGAGCAGAGTTGGAGTGACGAGTGCAGAGTTGGAGTGGCGAGTATAGAGTTGGAGTGACGAGTGCAGACTTTGGAGTGAAGTTAGCAGAGTTTAAAGTTACAAGTGCAGAGTTGGAGTGGCTAGTGCAGAGTTAAAGTGACAAGTGCAGAGTTTGAAGTGAAGTGTGCAGAGTTTGGAGTGGAGTGTGCAGAGTTTGAAATAAAGTGTACAGAGTTTGGAGTGAAGTTTGCAGAGTTTGGAGTGAAGTTGCAGAGGTTGGAGTGACTAGTACAGAGTTTGGATGGAGGGACTTGTTCAGAGTTGGAGTTACAAGTGCAGAGTTGGAGTGACTAGTGTAGAGTTGGAGTGACGTGTGCAGAGTTTGGAGTGACTTGTGCAGAGTTGAAGTGACTAGCGCAGAGTTAGGAGAGAAGTGTGCAGAGTTTGGAGTGGCGAGTGCAGAATTTGGAGTGAAGTGTGCAGAATTTGGAATGAAGTTTGCAGAGTTTGGAGTGACAAATGCAGAGTTAGAGTGACTAGTGCAGAGTTGGATTGACGAGTGCAGAGTTTGGAGTGAAGTTTGCAGAGTTTGGAGTGAAGTTTGCAGAGTTGAAGTGACTAGCGCAGAGTTAGGAGAGAAGTGTGCAGAGTTTGGAGTGGCGAGTGCAGAATTTGGAGTGAAGTGTGCAGAATTTGGAATGAAGTTTGCAGAGTTTGGAGTGACAAATGCAGAGTTAGAGTGACTAGTGCAGAGTTGGATTGACGAGTGCAGAGTTTGGAGTGAAGTTTGCAGAATTTGGAGTGAAGTTGCAGAGTTTGGATTGGAGTGACTAACGCAGAGTTAGGAGTGACTTGTTCAGAGTTGGAGTGACAAGTTCAGAGTTAGAGTGACTAGTGCAGATTTGGAGTGACAAGTGCGGAGTTGGAGTGAAAAGTGCAGAGTTAGAGTGGTGAGTGTAGAGTTCAGAGCAAAGTGTACAGAGGTTGGAGTAAAATTGTGCAGAGTTTGTTGGAGTGAAGTGTGCAGAGTTTGGAATAAAACGCGCAGTTTGGAGTGAAGTTTGCAGAGTTTGGAGTGACAAGTGCAGAGTTGAAGTGACTAGTGTATAATTGGAGTGACGAGTGCAGAGTTGGAGTGGCGAGAGCAGAGTTGGAGTGGCGAGTGTAGAGTTGGAGTGACGAGTGCAGACTTTGGAGTGAAGTTAGCAGAGTTTAAAGTGACAAGTGCAGAGTTGGAGTGGCTAGTGCAGAGTTAAAGTGACAAGTGCAGAGTTTGAAGTGAAGTGTGCAGAGTTTGGAGTGGAGTGTGCAGAGTTTGAAATAAAGTGTACAGAGTTTGGAGTGAAGTTTGCAGAGTTTGGAGTGAAGTTGCAGAGGTTGGAGTGACTAGTACAGAGTTTGGATGGAGGGACTTGTTCAGAGTTGGAGTTACAAGTGCAGAGTTGGAGTGACTAGTGTAGAGTTGGAGTGACGTGTGCAGAGTTTGGAGTGACTTGTGCAGAGTTGAAGTGACTAGCGCAGAGTTAGGAGAGAAGTGTGCAGAGTTTGGAGTGGCGAGTGCAGAATTTGGAGTGAAGTGTGCAGAATTTGGAATGAAGTTTGCAGAGTTTGGAGTGACAAATGCAGAGTTAGAGTGACTAGTGCAGAGTTGGATTGACGAGTGCAGAGTTTGGAGTGAAGTTTGCAGAGTTTGGAGTGAAGTTGCGGAGTTTGGAGTGACTAGTACAGAGTTTGGAGTTTAGTTTGCAGAGATTGGAGTGACAAGTGCAGTTGAGTGGCGAGTGCAGAGTTGGAGTGAAGAGTGCAGACTTTGGAGTGAAGTTAGCAGAGTTTGGAGTGAAGTGCGCAGAGCTTGAAATAAAGTGTACAGAGTTTGGAATGGAGTTTGCAGAATTTGGAGTGAAGTTGCAGAGTTTGGATTGGAGTGACTAACGCAGAGTTTGGAGTGACAAGTTCAGAGTTAGAGTGACTAGTGCAGATTTGGAGTGACAAGTGTAGAGTTGGAGTGACGATTGCAGTTGGAGCGAAGTTTGCAGAGTTTGGAGTGACAAGTGCGGAGTTGGAGTGAAAAGTGCAGAGTTAGAGTGGTGAGTGTAGAGTTCAGAGCAAAGTGTACAGAGGTTGGAGTAAAATTGTGCAGAGTTTGTTGGAGTGAAGTGTGCAGAGTTTGGAATAAAACGCGCAGTTTGGAGTGAAGTTTGCAGAATTTGGAGTGACAAGTGCAGAGTTGAAGTGACTAGTGTAGAATTGGAGTGACGAGTGCAGAGTTGGAGTGGCGAGAGCAGAGTTGGAGTGACGAGTGCAGAGTTGGAGTGGCGAGTGTAGAGTTGGAGTGACGAGTGCAGACTTTGGAGTGAAGTTAGCAGAGTTTAAAGTGACAAGTGCAGAGTTGGAGTGGCTAGTGCAGAGTTAAAGTGACAAGTGCAGAGTTTGAAGTGAAGTGTGCAGAGTTTGGAGTGGAGTGTGCAGAGTTTGAAATAAAGTGTACAGAGTTTGGAGTGAAAATTGCAGAGTTTGGAGTGAAATTGCAGAGGTTGGAGTGACTAGTACAGAGTTTGGATGGAGGGACTTGTTCAGAGTTGGAGTTACAAGTGCAGAGTTGGAGTGACTAGTGTAGAGTTGGAGTGACGTGTGCAGAGTTTGGAGTGACTTGTGCAGAGTTGAAGTGACTAGCGCAAAGTTAGGAGAGAAGTGTGCAGAGTTTGGAGTGGCGAGTGCAGAATTTGGAGTGAAGTGTGCAGAATTTGGAATGAAGTTTGCAGAGTTTGGAGTGACAAATGCAGAGTTAGAGTGACTAGTGCAGAGTTGGATTGACGAGTGCAGAGTTTGGAGTGAAGTTTGCAGAGTTTGGAGTGAAGTTTGCAGAGTTTGGAGTGAAGTTGCGGAGTTTGGAGTGACTAGTACAGAGTTTGGAGTTAAGTTTGCAGAGATTGGAGTGACAAGTGCAGTTGAGTGGCGAGTGCAGAGTTGGAGTGAAGAGTGCAGACTTTGGAGTGAAGTTAGCAGAGTTTGGAGTGAAGTGCGCAGAGCTTGAAATAAAGTGTACAGAGTTTGGAATGGAGTTTGCAGAATTTGGAGTGAAGTTGCAGAGTTTGGATTGGAGTGACTAACGCAGAGTTTGGAGTGACTTGTTCAGAGTTGGAGTGACAAGTTCAGAGTTAGAGTGACTAGTGCAGATTTGGAGTGACAAGTGTAGAGTTGGAGTGACGATTGCAGTTGGAGCGAAGTTTGCAGAGTTTGGAGTGACAAGTGCGGAGTTGGAGTGAAAAGTGCAGAGTTAGAGTGGTGAGTGTAGAGTTCAGAGCAAAGTGTACAGAGGTTGGAGTAAAATTGTGCAGAGTTTGTTGGAGTGAAGTGTGCAGAGTTTGGAATAAAACGCGCAGTTTGGAGTGAAGTTTGCAGAGTTTGGAGTGACAAGTGCAGAGTTGAAGTGACTAGTGTAGAATTGGAGTGACGAGTGCAGAGTTGGAGTGGCGAGAGCAGAGTTGGAGTGACGAGTGCAGAGTTGGAGTGGCGAATGTAGAGTTGGAGTGACGAGTGCAGACTTTGGAGTGAAGTTAGCAGAGTTTAAAGTGACAAGTGCAGAGTTGGAGTGGCTAGTGCAGAGTTAAAGTGACAAGTGCAGAGTTTGAAGTAAAGTGTGCAGAGTTTGGAGTGGAGTGTGCAGAGTTTGAAATAAAGTGTACAGAGTTTGGAGTGAAGTTTGCAGAGTTTGGAGTGAAGTTGCAGAGGTTGGAGTGACTAGTACAGAGTTTGGATGGAGGGACTTGTTCAGAGTTGGAGTTACAAGTGCAGAGTTGGAGTGACTAGTGTAGAGTTGGAGTGACGTGTGCAGAGTTTGGAGTGACTTGTGCAGAGTTGAAGTGACTAGCGCAGAGTTAGGAGAGAAGTGTGCAGAGTTTGGAGTGGCGAGTGCAGAATTTGGAGTGAGGTGTGCAGAATTTGGAATGAAGTTTGCAGAGTTTGGAGTGACAAATGCAGAGTTAGAGTGACTAGTGCAGAGTTGGATTGACGAGTGCAGAGTTTGGAGTGAAGTTTGCAGAGTTTGGAGTGAAGTTTGCAGAGTTGAAGTGACTAGCGCAGAGTTAGGAGAGAAGTGTGCAGAGTTTGGAGTGGCGAGTGCAGAATTTGGAGTGAAGTGTGCAGAATTTGGAATGAAGTTTGCAGAGTTTGGAGTGACAAATGCAGAGTTAGAGTGACTAGTGCAGAGTTGGATTGACGAGTGCAGAGTTTGGAGTGAAGTTTGCAGAATTTGGAGTGAAGTTGCAGAGTTTGGATTGGAGTGACTAACGCAGACAAAGAAGTTTGCAGAGTTTGGAGTGACAAGTGCAGAGTTGAAGTGACTAGTGTAGAATTGGAGTGACGAGTGCAGAGTTGGAGTGGCGAGAGCAGAGTTGGAGTGACGAGTGCAGAGTTGGAGTGGCGAGTGTAGAGTTGGAGTGACGAGTGCAGACTTTGGAGTGAAGTTAGCAGAGTTTAAAGTGACAAGTGCAGAGTTGGAGTGGCTAGTGCAGAGTTAAAGTGACAAGTGCAGAGTTTGAAGTGAAGTGTGCAGAGTTTGGAGTGGAGTGTGCAGAGTTTGAAATAAAGTGTACAGAGTTTGGAGTGAAAATTGCAGAGTTTGGAGTGAAATTGCAGAGGTTGGAGTGACTAGTACAGAGTTTGGATGGAGGGACTTGTTCAGAGTTGGAGTTACAAGTGCAGAGTTGGAGTGACTAGTGTAGAGTTGGAGTGACGTGTGCAGAGTTTGGAGTGACTTGTGCAGAGTTGAAGTGACTAGCGCAAAGTTAGGAGAGAAGTGTGCAGAGTTTGGAGTGGCGAGTGCAGAATTTGGAGTGAAGTGTGCAGAATTTGGAATGAAGTTTGCAGAGTTTGGAGTGACAAATGCAGAGTTAGAGTGACTAGTGCAGAGTTGGATTGACGAGTGCAGAGTTTGGAGTGAAGTTTGCAGAGTTTGGAGTGAAGTTTGCAGAGTTTGGAGTGAAGTTGCGGAGTTTGGAGTGACTAGTACAGAGTTTGGAGTTAAGTTTGCAGAGATTGGAGTGACAAGTGCAGTTGAGTGGCGAGTGCAGAGTTGGAGTGAAGAGTGCAGACTTTGGAGTGAAGTTAGCAGAGTTTGGAGTGAAGTGCGCAGAGCTTGAAATAAAGTGTACAGAGTTTGGAATGGAGTTTGCAGAATTTGGAGTGAAGTTGCAGAGTTTGGATTGGAGTGACTAACGCAGAGTTTGGAGTGACTTGTTCAGAGTTGGAGTGACAAGTTCAGAGTTAGAGTGACTAGTGCAGATTTGGAGTGACAAGTGTAGAGTTGGAGTGACGATTGCAGTTGGAGCGAAGTTTGCAGAGTTTGGAGTGACAAGTGCGGAGTTGGAGTGAAAAGTGCAGAGTTAGAGTGGTGAGTGTAGAGTTCAGAGCAAAGTGTACAGAGGTTGGAGTAAAATTGTGCAGAGTTTGTTGGAGTGAAGTGTGCAGAGTTTGGAATAAAACGCGCAGTTTGGAGTGAAGTTTGCAGAGTTTGGAGTGACAAGTGCAGAGTTGAAGTGACTAGTGTAGAATTGGAGTGACGAGTGCAGAGTTGGAGTGGCGAGAGCAGAGTTGGAGTGACGAGTGCAGAGTTGGAGTGGCGAATGTAGAGTTGGAGTGACGAGTGCAGACTTTGGAGTGAAGTTAGCAGAGTTTAAAGTGACAAGTGCAGAGTTGGAGTGGCTAGTGCAGAGTTAAAGTGACAAGTGCAGAGTTTGAAGTAAAGTGTGCAGAGTTTGGAGTGGAGTGTGCAGAGTTTGAAATAAAGTGTACAGAGTTTGGAGTGAAGTTTGCAGAGTTTGGAGTGAAGTTGCAGAGGTTGGAGTGACTAGTACAGAGTTTGGATGGAGGGACTTGTTCAGAGTTGGAGTTACAAGTGCAGAGTTGGAGTGACTAGTGTAGAGTTGGAGTGACGTGTGCAGAGTTTGGAGTGACTTGTGCAGAGTTGAAGTGACTAGCGCAGAGTTAGGAGAGAAGTGTGCAGAGTTTGGAGTGGCGAGTGCAGAATTTGGAGTGAGGTGTGCAGAATTTGGAATGAAGTTTGCAGAGTTTGGAGTGAAGTTGCGGAGTTTGGAGTGTTTAGTACAGAGTTTGGAGTTAAGTTTGCAGAGATTGGAGTGACAAGTGCAGTTGAGTGGCGAGTGCAGAGTTGGAGTGAAGAGTGCAGACTTTGGAGTGAAGTTAGCAGAGTTTGGAGTGAAGTGCGCAGAGCTTGAAATAAAGTGTACAGAGTTTGGAATGGAGTTTGCAGAATTTGGAGTGACAAATGCAGAGTTAGAGTGACTAGTGCAGAGTTGGATTGACGAGTGCAGAGTTTGGAGTGAAGTTTGCAGAATTTGGAGTGACAAGTGTAGAGTTGGAGTGACGATTGCAGTTGGAGCGAAGTTTGCAGAGTTTGGAGTGACAAGTGCGGAGTTGGAGTGAAAAGTGCAGAGTTAGAGTGGTGAGTGTAGAGTTCAGAGCAAAGTGTACAGAGGTTGGAGTAAAATTGTGCAGAGTTTGTTGGAGTGAAGTGTGCAGAGTTTGGAATAAAACGCGCAGTTTGGAGTGAAGTTTGCAGAGTTTGGAGTGACAAGTGCAGAGTTGAAGTGACTAGTGTAGAATTGGAGTGACGAGTGCAGAGTTGGAGTGGCGAGAGCAGAGTTGGAGTGACGAGTGCAGAGTTGGAGTGGCGAATGTAGAGTTGGAGTGACGAGTGCAGACTTTGGAGTGAAGTTAGCAGAGTTTAAAGTGACAAGTGCAGAGTTGGAGTGGCTAGTGCAGAGTTAAAGTGACAAGTGCAGAGTTTGAAGTAAAGTGTGCAGAGTTTGGAGTGGAGTGTGCAGAGTTTGAAATAAAGTGTACAGAGTTTGGAGTGAAGTTTGCAGAGTTTGGAGTGAAGTTGCAGAGGTTGGAGTGACTAGTACAGAGTTTGGATGGAGGGACTTGTTCAGAGTTGGAGTTACAAGTGCAGAGTTGGAGTGACTAGTGTAGAGTTGGAGTGACGTGTGCAGAGTTTGGAGTGACTTGTGCAGAGTTGAAGTGACTAGCGCAGAGTTAGGAGAGAAGTGTGCAGAGTTTGGAGTGGCGAGTGCAGAATTTGGAGTGAAGTGTGCAGAATTTGGAATGAAGTTTGCAGAGTTTGGAGTGACAAATGCAGAGTTAGAGTGACTAGTGCAGAGTTGGAGTGACTTGTGCAGAGTTGAAGTGACTAGCGCAGAGTTAGGAGAGAAGTGTGCAGAGTTTGGAGTGGCGAGTGCAGAATTTGGAGTGAGGTGTGCAGAATTTGGAATGAAGTTTGCAGAGTTTGGAGTGAAGTTGCGGAGTTTGGAGTGACTAGTACAGAGTTTGGAGTTAAGTTTGCAGAGATTGGAGTGACAAGTGCAGTTGAGTGGCGAGTGCAGAGTTGGAGTGAAGAGTGCAGACTTTGGAGTGAAGTTAGCAGAGTTTGGAGTGAAGTGCGCAGAGCTTGAAATAAAGTGTACAGAGTTTGGAATGGAGTTTGCAGAATTTGGAGTGACAAATGCAGAGTTAGAGTGACTAGTGCAGAGTTGGATTGACGAGTGCAGAGTTTGGAGTGAAGTTTGCAGAATTTGGAGTGAAGTTGCAGAGTTTGGATTGGAGTGACTAACGCAGAGTTAGGAGTGACTTGTTCAGAGTTGGAGTGACAAGTTCAGAGTTAGAGTGACTAGTGCAGATTTGGAGTGACAAGTGTAGAGTTGGAGTGACGATTGCAGTTGGAGCGAAGTTTGCAGAGTTTGGAGTGACAAGTGCGGAGTTGGAGTGAAAAGTGCAGAGTTAGAGTGGTGAGTGTAGAGTTCAGAGCAAAGTGTACAGAGGTTGGAGTAAAATTGTGCAGAGTTTGTTGGAGTGAAGTGTGCAGAGTTTGGAATAAAACGCGCAGTTTGGAGTGAAGTTTGCAGAGTTTGGAGTGACAAGTGCAGAGTTGAAGTGACTAGTGTAGAATTGGAGTGACGAGTGCAGAGTTGGAGTGGCGAGAGCAGAGTTGGAGTGACGAGTGCAGAGTTGGAGTGGCGAGTGTAGAGTTGGAGTGACGAGTGCAGACTTTGGAGTGAAGTTAGCAGAGTTTAAAGTGACAAGTGCAGAGTTGGAGTGGCTAGTGCAGAGTTAAAGTGACAAGTGCAGAGTTTGAAGTGAAGTGTGCAGAGTTTGGAGTGGAGTGTGCAGAGTTTGAAATAAAGTGTACAGAGTTTGGAGTGAAGTTTGCAGAGTTTGGAGTGAAGTTGCAGAGGTTGGAGTGACTAGTACAGAGTTTGGATGGAGGGACTTGTTCAGAGTTGGAGTTACAAGTGCAGAGTTGGAGTGACTAGTGTAGAGTTGGAGTGACGTGTGCAGAGTTTGGAGTGACTTGTGCAGAGTTGAAGTGACTAGCGCAGAGTTAGGAGAGAAGTGTGCAGAGTTTGGAGTGGCGAGTGCAGAATTTGGAGTGAAGTGTGCAGAATTTGGAATGAAGTTTGCAGAGTTTGGAGTGACAAATGCAGAGTTAGAGTGACTAGTGCAGAGTTGGATTGACGAGTGCAGAGTTTGGAGTGAAGTTTGCAGAGTTTGGAGTGAAGTTTGCAGAGTTTGGAGTGAAGTTGCGGAGTTTGGAGTGACTAGTACAGAGTTTGGAGTTTAGTTTGCAGAGATTGGAGTGACAAGTGCAGTTGAGTGGCGTGCAGAGTTGGAGTGAAGAGTGCAGACTTTGGAGTGAAGTTAGCAGAGTTTGGAGTGAAGTGCGCAGAGCTTGAAATAAAGTGTACAGAGTTTGGAATGGAGTTTGCAGAATTTAGAGTGAAGTTGCAGAGTTTGGATTGGAGTGACTAACGCAGAGTTTGGAGTGACTTGTTCAGAGTTGGAGTGACAAGTTCAGAGTTAGAGTGACTAGTGCAGATTTGGAGTGACAAGTGTAGAGTTGGAGTGACGATTGCAGTTGGAGCGAAGTTTGCAGAGTTTGGAGTGACAAGTGCGGAGTTGGAGTGAAAAGTGCAGAGTTAGAGTGGTGAGTGTAGAGTTCAGAGCAAAGTGTACAGAGGTTGGAGTAAAATTGTGCAGAGTTTGTTGGAGTGAAGTGTGCAGAGTTTGGAATAAAACGCGCAGTTTGGAGTGAAGTTTGCAGAATTTGGAGTGACAAGTGCAGAGTTGAAGTGACTAGTGTAGAATTGGAGTGACGAGTGCAGAGTTGGAGTGGCGAGAGCAGAGTTGGAGTGACGAGTGCAGAGTTGGAGTGGCGAGTATAGAGTTGGAGTGACGAGTGCAGACTTTGGAGTGAAGTTAGCAGAGTTTAAAGTTACAAGTGCAGAGTTGGAGTGGCTAGTGCAGAGTTAAAGTGACAAGTGCAGAGTTTGAAGTGAAGTGTGCAGAGTTTGGAGTGGAGTGTGCAGAGTTTGAAATAAAGTGTACAGAGTTTGGAGTGAAGTTTGCAGAGTTTGGAGTGAAGTTGCAGAGGTTGGAGTGACTAGTACAGAGTTTGGATGGAGGGACTTGTTCAGAGTTGGAGTTACAAGTGCAGAGTTGGAGTGACTAGTGTAGAGTTGGAGTGACGTGTGCAGAGTTTGGAGTGACTTGTGCAGAGTTGAAGTGACTAGCGCAGAGTTAGGAGAGAAGTGTGCAGAGTTTGGAGTGGCGAGTGCAGAATTTGGAGTGAAGTGTGCAGAATTTGGAATGAAGTTTGCAGAGTTTGGAGTGACAAATGCAGAGTTAGAGTGACTAGTGCAGAGTTGGATTGACGAGTGCAGAGTTTGGAGTGAAGTTTGCAGAGTTTGGAGTGAAGTTTGCAGAGTTGAAGTGACTAGCGCAGAGTTAGGAGAGAAGTGTGCAGAGTTTGGAGTGGCGAGTGCAGAATTTGGAGTGAAGTGTGCAGAATTTGGAATGAAGTTTGCAGAGTTTAGAGTGACAAATGCAGAGTTAGAGTGACTAGTGCAGAGTTGGATTGACGAGTGCAGAGTTTGGAGTGAAGTTTGCAGAATTTGGAGTGAAGTTGCAGAGTTTGGATTGGAGTGACTAACGCAGAGTTAGGAGTGACTTGTTCAGAGTTGGAGTGACAAGTTCAGAGTTAGAGTGACTAGTGCAGATTTGGAGTGACAAGTGCGGAGGTGGAGTGAAAAGTGCAGAGTTAGAGTGGTGAGTGTAGAGTTCAGAGCAAAGTGTACAGAGGTTGGAGTAAAATTGTGCAGAGTTTGTTGGAGTGAAGTGTGCAGAGTTTGGAATAAAACGCGCAGTTTGGAGTGAAGTTTGCAGAGTTTGGAGTGACAAGTGCAGAGTTGAAGTGACTAGTGTATAATTGGAGTGACGAGTGCAGAGTTGGAGTGGCGAGAGCAGAGTTGGAGTGGCGAGTGTAGAGTTGGAGTGACGAGTGCAGACTTTGGAGTGAAGTTAGCAGAGTTTAAAGTGACAAGTGCAGAGTTGGAGTGGCTAGTGCAGAGTTAAAGTGACAAGTGCAGAGTTTGAAGTGAAGTGTGCAGAGTTTGGAGTGGAGTGTGCAGAGTTTGAAATAAAGTGTACAGAGTTTGGAGTGAAGTTTGCAGAGTTTGGAGTGAAGTTGCAGAGGTTGGAGTGACTAGTACAGAGTTTGGATGGAGGGACTTGTTCAGAGTTGGAGTTACAAGTGCAGAGTTGGAGTGACTAGTGTAGAGTTGGAGTGACGTGTGCAGAGTTTGGAGTGACTTGTGCAGAGTTGAAGTGACTAGCGCAGAGTTAGGAGAGAAGTGTGCAGAGTTTGGAGTGGCGAGTGCAGAATTTGGAGTGAAGTGTGCAGAATTTGGAATGAAGTTTGCAGAGTTTGGAGTGACAAATGCAGAGTTAGAGTGACTAGTGCAGAGTTGGATTGACGAGTGCAGAGTTTGGAGTGAAGTTTGCAGAGTTTGGAGTGAAGTTGCGGAGTTTGGAGTGACTAGTACAGAGTTTGGAGTTTAGTTTGCAGAGATTGGAGTGACAAGTGCAGTTGAGTGGCGAGTGCAGAGTTGGAGTGAAGAGTGCAGACTTTGGAGTGAAGTTAGCAGAGTTTGGAGTGAAGTGCGCAGAGCTTGAAATAAAGTGTACAGAGTTTGGAATGGAGTTTGCAGAATTTGGAGTGAAGTTGCAGAGTTTGGATTGGAGTGACTAACGCAGAGTTTGGAGTGACAAGTTCAGAGTTAGAGTGACTAGTGCAGATTTGGAGTGACAAGTGTAGAGTTGGAGTGACGATTGCAGTTGGAGCGAAGTTTGCAGAGTTTGGAGTGACAAGTGCGGAGTTGGAGTGAAAAGTGCAGAGTTAGAGTGGTGAGTGTAGAGTTCAGAGCAAAGTGTACAGAGGTTGGAGTAAAATTGTGCAGAGTTTGTTGGAGTGAAGTGTGCAGAGTTTGGAATAAAACGCGCAGTTTGGAGTGAAGTTTGCAGAATTTGGAGTGACAAGTGCAGAGTTGAAGTGACTAGTGTAGAATTGGAGTGACGAGTGCAGAGTTGGAGTGGCGAGAGCAGAGTTGGAGTGACGAGTGCAGAGTTGGAGTGGCGAGTGTAGAGTTGGAGTGACGAGTGCAGACTTTGGAGTGAAGTTAGCAGAGTTTAAAGTGACAAGTGCAGAGTTGGAGTGGCTAGTGCAGAGTTAAAGTGACAAGTGCAGAGTTTGAAGTGAAGTGTGCAGAGTTTGGAGTGGAGTGTGCAGAGTTTGAAATAAAGTGTACAGAGTTTGGAGTGAAAATTGCAGAGTTTGGAGTGAAGTTGCAGAGGTTGGAGTGACTAGTACAGAGTTTGGATGGAGGAACTTGTTCAGAGTTGGAGTTACAAGTGCAGAGTTGGAGTGACTAGTGTAGAGTTGGAGTGACGTGTGCAGAGTTTGGAGTGACTTGTGCAGAGTTGAAGTGACTAGCGCAAAGTTAGGAGAGAAGTGTGCAGAGTTTGGAGTGGCGAGTGCAGAATTTGGAGTGAAGTGTGCAGAATTTGGAATGAAGTTTGCAGAGTTTGGAGTGACAAATGCAGAGTTAGAGTGACTAGTGCAGAGTTGGATTGACGAGTGCAGAGTTTGGAGTGAAGTTTGCAGAGTTTGGAGTGAAGTTTGCAGAGTTTGGAGTGAAGTTGCGGAGTTTGGAGTGACTAGTACAGAGTTTGGAGTTAAGTTTGCAGAGATTGGAGTGACAAGTGCAGTTGAGTGGCGAGTGCAGAGTTGGAGTGAAGAGTGCAGACTTTGGAGTGAAGTTAGCAGAGTTTGGAGTGAAGTGCGCAGAGCTTGAAATAAAGTGTACAGAGTTTGGAATGGAGTTTGCAGAATTTGGAGTGAAGTTGCAGAGTTTGGATTGGAGTGACTAACGCAGAGTTTGGAGTGACTTGTTCAGAGTTGGAGTGACAAGTTCAGAGTTAGAGTGACTAGTGCAGATTTGGAGTGACAAGTGTAGAGTTGGAGTGACGATTGCAGTTGGAGCGAAGTTTGCAGAGTTTGGAGTGACAAGTGCGGAGTTGGAGTGAAAAGTGCAGAGTTAGAGTGGTGAGTGTAGAGTTCAGAGCAAAGTGTACAGAGGTTGGAGTAAAATTGTGCAGAGTTTGTTGGAGTGAAGTGTGCAGAGTTTGGAATAAAACGCGCAGTTTGGAGTGAAGTTTGCAGAGTTTGGAGTGACAAGTGCAGAGTTGAAGTGACTAGTGTAGAATTGGAGTGACGAGTGCAGAGTTGGAGTGGCGAGAGCAGAGTTGGAGTGACGAGTGCAGAGTTGGAGTGGCGAATGTAGAGTTGGAGTGACGAGTGCAGACTTTGGAGTGAAGTTAGCAGAGTTTAAAGTGACAAGTGCAGAGTTGGAGTGGCTAGTGCAGAGTTAAAGTGACAAGTGCAGAGTTTGAAGTAAAGTGTGCAGAGTTTGGAGTGGAGTGTGCAGAGTTTGAAATAAAGTGTACAGAGTTTGGAGTGAAGTTTGCAGAGTTTGGAGTGAAGTTGCAGAGGTTGGAGTGACTAGTACAGAGTTTGGATGGAGGGACTTGTTCAGAGTTGGAGTTACAAGTGCAGAGTTGGAGTGACTAGTGTAGAGTTGGAGTGACGTGTGCAGAGTTTGGAGTGACTTGTGCAGAGTTGAAGTGACTAGCGCAGAGTTAGGAGAGAAGTGTGCAGAGTTTGGAGTGGCGAGTGCAGAATTTGGAGTGAGGTGTGCAGAATTTGGAATGAAGTTTGCAGAGTTTGGAGTGAAGTTGCGGAGTTTGGAGTGTTTAGTACAGAGTTTGGAGTTAAGTTTGCAGAGATTGGAGTGACAAGTGCAGTTGAGTGGCGAGTGCAGAGTTGGAGTGAAGAGTGCAGACTTTGGAGTGAAGTTAGCAGAGTTTGGAGTGAAGTGCGCAGAGCTTGAAATAAAGTGTACAGAGTTTGGAATGGAGTTTGCAGAATTTGGAGTGACAAATGCAGAGTTAGAGTGACTAGTGCAGAGTTGGATTGACGAGTGCAGAGTTTGGAGTGAAGTTTGCAGAATTTGGAGTGACAAGTGTAGAGTTGGAGTGACGATTGCAGTTGGAGCGAAGTTTGCAGAGTTTGGAGTGACAAGTGCGGAGTTGGAGTGAAAAGTGCAGAGTTAGAGTGGTGAGTGTAGAGTTCAGAGCAAAGTGTACAGAGGTTGGAGTAAAATTGTGCAGAGTTTGTTGGAGTGAAGTGTGCAGAGTTTGGAATAAAACGCGCAGTTTGGAGTGAAGTTTGCAGAGTTTGGAGTGACAAGTGCAGAGTTGAAGTGACTAGTGTAGAATTGGAGTGACGAGTGCAGAGTTGGAGTGGCGAGAGCAGAGTTGGAGTGACGAGTGCAGAGTTGGAGTGGCGAATGTAGAGTTGGAGTGACGAGTGCAGACTTTGGAGTGAAGTTAGCAGAGTTTAAAGTGACAAGTGCAGAGTTGGAGTGGCTAGTGCAGAGTTAAAGTGACAAGTGCAGAGTTTGAAGTAAAGTGTGCAGAGTTTGGAGTGGAGTGTGCAGAGTTTGAAATAAAGTGTACAGAGTTTGGAGTGAAGTTTGCAGAGTTTGGAGTGAAGTTGCAGAGGTTGGAGTGACTAGTACAGAGTTTGGATGGAGGGACTTGTTCAGAGTTGGAGTTACAAGTGCAGAGTTGGAGTGACTAGTGTAGAGTTGGAGTGACGTGTGCAGAGTTTGGAGTGACTTGTGCAGAGTTGAAGTGACTAGCGCAGAGTTAGGAGAGAAGTGTGCAGAGTTTGGAGTGGCGAGTGCAGAATTTGGAGTGAGGTGTGCAGAATTTGGAATGAAGTTTGCAGAGTTTGGAGTGAAGTTGCGGAGTTTGGAGTGACTAGTACAGAGTTTGGAGTTAAGTTTGCAGAGATTGGAGTGACAAGTGCAGTTGAGTGGCGAGTGCAGAGTTGGAGTGAAGAGTGCAGACTTTGGAGTGAAGTTAGCAGAGTTTGGAGTGAAGTGCGCAGAGCTTGAAATAAAGTGTACAGAGTTTGGAATGGAGTTTGCAGAATTTGGAGTGACAAATGCAGAGTTAGAGTGACTAGTGCAGAGTTGGATTGACGAGTGCAGAGTTTGGAGTGAAGTTTGCAGAATTTGGAGTGAAGTTGCAGAGTTTGGATTGGAGTGACTAACGCAGAGTTAGGAGTGACTTGTTCAGAGTTGGAGTGACAAGTTCAGAGTTAGAGTGACTAGTGCAGATTTGGAGTGACAAGTGTAGAGTTGGAGTGACGATTGCAGTTGGAGCGAAGTTTGCAGAGTTTGGAGTGACAAGTGCGGAGTTGGAGTGAAAAGTGCAGAGTTAGAGTGGTGAGTGTAGAGTTCAGAGCAAAGTGTACAGAGGTTGGAGTAAAATTGTGCAGAGTTTGTTGGAGTGAAGTGTGCAGAGTTTGGAATAAAACGCGCAGTTTGGAGTGAAGTTTGCAGAGTTTGGAGTGACAAGTGCAGAGTTGAAGTGACTAGTGTAGAATTGGAGTGACGAGTGCAGAGTTGGAGTGGCGAGAGCAGAGTTGGAGTGACGAGTGCAGAGTTGGAGTGGCGAATGTAGAGTTGGAGTGACGAGTGCAGACTTTGGAGTGAAGTTAGCAGAGTTTAAAGTGACAAGTGCAGAGTTGGAGTGGCTAGTGCAGAGTTAAAGTGACAAGTGCAGAGTTTGAAGTGAAGTGTGCAGAGTTTGGAGTGGAGTGTGCAGAGTTTGAAATAAAGTGTACAGAGTTTGGAGTGAAGTTTGCAGAGTTTGGAGTGAAGTTGCAGAGGTTGGAGTGACTAGTACAGAGTTTGGATGGAGGGACTTGTTCAGAGTTGGAGTTACAAGTGCAGAGTTGGAGTGACTAGTGTAGAGTTGGAGTGACGTGTGCAGAGTTTGGAGTGACTTGTGCAGAGTTGAAGTGACTAGCGCAGAGTTAGGAGAGAAGTGTGCAGAGTTTGGAGTGGCGAGTGCAGAATTTGGAGTGAGGTGTGCAGAATTTGGAATGAAGTTTGCAGAGTTTGGAGTGAAGTTGCGGAGTTTGGAGTGACTAGTACAGAGTTTGGAGTTAAGTTTGCAGAGATTGGAGTGACAAGTGCAGTTGAGTGGCGAGTGCAGAGTTGGAGTGAAGAGTGCAGACTTTGGAGTGAAGTTAGCAGAGTTTGGAGTGAAGTGCGCAGAGCTTGAAATAAAGTGTACAGAGTTTGGAATGGAGTTTGCAGAATTTGGAGTGAAGTTGCAGAGTTTGGATTGGAGTGACTAACGCAGAGAAAGAAGTTTGCAGAGTTTGGAGTGACAAGTGCAGAGTTGAAGTGACTAGTGTAGAATTGGAGTGACGAGTGCAGAGTTGGAGTGGCGAGAGCAGAGTTGGAGTGACGAGTGCAGAGTTGGAGTGGCGAGTGTAGAGTTGGAGTGACGAGTGCAGACTTTGGAGTGAAGTTAGCAGAGTTTAAAGTGACAAGTGCAGAGTTGGAGTGGCTAGTGCAGAGTTAAAGTGACAAGTGCAGAGTTTGAAGTGAAGTGTGCAGAGTTTGGAGTGGAGTGTGCAGAGTTTGAAATAAAGTGTACAGAGTTTGGAGTGAAGTTTGCAGAGTTTGGAGTGAAGTTGCAGAGGTTGGAGTGACTAGTACAGAGTTTGGATGGAGGGACTTGTTCAGAGTTGGAGTTACAAGTGCAGAGTTGGAGTGACTAGTGTAGAGTTGGAGTGACGTGTGCAGAGTTTGGAGTGACTTGTGCAGAGTTGAAGTGACTAGCGCAGAGTTAGGAGAGAAGTGTGCAGAGTTTGGAGTGGCGAGTGCAGAATTTGGAGTGAAGTGTGCAGAATTTGGAATGAAGTTTGCAGAGTTTGGAGTGACAAATGCAGAGTTAGAGTGACTAGTGCAGAGTTGGATTGACGAGTGCAGAGTTTGGAGTGAAGTTTGCAGAGTTTGGAGTGAAGTTTGCAGAGTTTGGAGTGAAGTTGCGGAGTTTGGAGTGACTAGTACAGAGTTTGGAGTTTAGTTTGCAGAGATTGGAGTGACAAGTGCAGTTGAGTGGCGTGCAGAGTTGGAGTGAAGAGTGCAGACTTTGGAGTGAAGTTAGCAGAGTTTGGAGTGAAGTGCGCAGAGCTTGAAATAAAGTGTACAGAGTTTGGAATGGAGTTTGCAGAATTTGGAGTGAAGTTGCAGAGTTTGGATTGGAGTGACTAACGCAGAGTTTGGAGTGACTTGTTCAGAGTTGGAGTGACAAGTTCAGAGTTAGAGTGACTAGTGCAGATTTGGAGTGACAAGTGTAGAGTTGGAGTGACGATTGCAGTTGGAGCGAAGTTTGCAGAGTTTGGAGTGACAAGTGCGGAGTTGGAGTGAAAAGTGCAGAGTTAGAGTGGTGAGTGTAGAGTTCAGAGCAAAGTGTACAGAGGTTGGAGTAAAATTGTGCAGAGTTTGTTGGAGTGAAGTGTGCAGAGTTTGGAATAAAACGCGCAGTTTGGAGTGAAGTTTGCAGAATTTGGAGTGACAAGTGCAGAGTTGAAGTGACTAGTGTAGAATTGGAGTGACGAGTGCAGAGTTGGAGTGGCGAGAGCAGAGTTGGAGTGACGAGTGCAGAGTTGGAGTGGCGAGTATAGAGTTGGAGTGACGAGTGCAGACTTTGGAGTGAAGTTAGCAGAGTTTAAAGTTACAAGTGCAGAGTTGGAGTGGCTAGTGCAGAGTTAAAGTGACAAGTGCAGAGTTTGAAGTGAAGTGTGCAGAGTTTGGAGTGGAGTGTGCAGAGTTTGAAATAAAGTGTACAGAGTTTGGAGTGAAGTTTGCAGAGTTTGGAGTGAAGTTGCAGAGGTTGGAGTGACTAGTACAGAGTTTGGATGGAGGGACTTGTTCAGAGTTGGAGTTACAAGTGCAGAGTTGGAGTGACTAGTGTAGAGTTGGAGTGACGTGTGCAGAGTTTGGAGTGACTTGTGCAGAGTTGAAGTGACTAGCGCAGAGTTAGGAGAGAAGTGTGCAGAGTTTGGAGTGGCGAGTGCAGAATTTGGAGTGAAGTGTGCAGAATTTGGAATGAAGTTTGCAGAGTTTGGAGTGACAAATGCAGAGTTAGAGTGACTAGTGCAGAGTTGGATTGACGAGTGCAGAGTTTGGAGTGAAGTTTGCAGAGTTTGGAGTGAAGTTTGCAGAGTTGAAGTGACTAGCGCAGAGTTAGGAGAGAAGTGTGCAGAGTTTGGAGTGGCGAGTGCAGAATTTGGAGTGAAGTGTGCAGAATTTGGGATGAAGTTTGCAGAGTTTGGAGTGACAAATGCAGAGTTAGAGTGACTAGTGCAGAGTTGGATTGACGAGTGCAGAGTTTGGAGTGAAGTTTGCAGAATTTGGAGTGAAGTTGCAGAGTTTGGATTGGAGTGACTAACGCAGACAAAGAAGTTTGCAGAGTTTGGAGTGACAAGTGCAGAGTTGAAGTGACTAGTGTAGAATTGGAGTGACGAGTGCAGAGTTGGAGTGGCGAGAGCAGAGTTGGAGTGACGAGTGCAGAGTTGGAGTGGCGAGTGTAGAGTTGGAGTGACGAGTGCAGACTTTGGAGTGAAGTTAGCAGAGTTTAAAGTGACAAGTGCAGAGTTGGAGTGGCTAGTGCAGAGTTAAAGTGACAAGTGCAGAGTTTGAAGTGAAGTGTGCAGAGTTTGGAGTGGAGTGTGCAGAGTTTGAAATAAAGTGTACAGAGTTTGGAGTGAAAATTGCAGAGTTTGGAGTGAAATTGCAGAGGTTGGAGTGACTAGTACAGAGTTTGGATGGAGGGACTTGTTCAGAGTTGGAGTTACAAGTGCAGAGTTGGAGTGACTAGTGTAGAGTTGGAGTGACGTGTGCAGAGTTTGGAGTGACTTGTGCAGAGTTGAAGTGACTAGCGCAAAGTTAGGAGAGAAGTGTGCAGAGTTTGGAGTGGCGAGTGCAGAATTTGGAGTGAAGTGTGCAGAATTTGGAATGAAGTTTGCAGAGTTTGGAGTGACAAATGCAGAGTTAGAGTGACTAGTGCAGAGTTGGATTGACGAGTGCAGAGTTTGGAGTGAAGTTTGCAGAGTTTGGAGTGAAGTTTGCAGAGTTTGGAGTGAAGTTGCGGAGTTTGGAGTGACTAGTACAGAGTTTGGAGTTAAGTTTGCAGAGATTGGAGTGACAAGTGCAGTTGAGTGGCGAGTGCAGAGTTGGAGTGAAGAGTGCAGACTTTGGAGTGAAGTTAGCAGAGTTTGGAGTGAAGTGCGCAGAGCTTGAAATAAAGTGTACAGAGTTTGGAATGGAGTTTGCAGAATTTGGAGTGAAGTTGCAGAGTTTGGATTGGAGTGACTAACGCAGAGTTTGGAGTGACTTGTTCAGAGTTGGAGTGACAAGTTCAGAGTTAGAGTGACTAGTGCAGATTTGGAGTGACAAGTGTAGAGTTGGAGTGACGATTGCAGTTGGAGCGAAGTTTGCAGAGTTTGGAGTGACAAGTGCGGAGTTGGAGTGAAAAGTGCAGAGTTAGAGTGGTGAGTGTAGAGTTCAGAGCAAAGTGTACAGAGGTTGGAGTAAAATTGTGCAGAGTTTGTTGGAGTGAAGTGTGCAGAGTTTGGAATAAAACGCGCAGTTTGGAGTGAAGTTTGCAGAGTTTGGAGTGACAAGTGCAGAGTTGAAGTGACTAGTGTAGAATTGGAGTGACGAGTGCAGAGTTGGAGTGGCGAGAGCAGAGTTGGAGTGACGAGTGCAGAGTTGGAGTGGCGAATGTAGAGTTGGAGTGACGAGTGCAGACTTTGGAGTGAAGTTAGCAGAGTTTAAAGTGACAAGTGCAGAGTTGGAGTGGCTAGTGCAGAGTTAAAGTGACAAGTGCAGAGTTTGAAGTAAAGTGTGCAGAGTTTGGAGTGGAGTGTGCAGAGTTTGAAATAAAGTGTACAGAGTTTGGAGTGAAGTTTGCAGAGTTTGGAGTGAAGTTGCAGAGGTTGGAGTGACTAGTACAGAGTTTGGATGGAGGGACTTGTTCAGAGTTGGAGTTACAAGTGCAGAGTTGGAGTGACTAGTGTAGAGTTGGAGTGACGTGTGCAGAGTTTGGAGTGACTTGTGCAGAGTTGAAGTGACTAGCGCAGAGTTAGGAGAGAAGTGTGCAGAGTTTGGAGTGGCGAGTGCAGAATTTGGAGTGAGGTGTGCAGAATTTGGAATGAAGTTTGCAGAGTTTGGAGTGAAGTTGCGGAGTTTGGAGTGTTTAGTACAGAGTTTGGAGTTAAGTTTGCAGAGATTGGAGTGACAAGTGCAGTTGAGTGGCGAGTGCAGAGTTGGAGTGAAGAGTGCAGACTTTGGAGTGAAGTTAGCAGAGTTTGGAGTGAAGTGCGCAGAGCTTGAAATAAAGTGTACAGAGTTTGGAATGGAGTTTGCAGAATTTGGAGTGACAAATGCAGAGTTAGAGTGACTAGTGCAGAGTTGGATTGACGAGTGCAGAGTTTGGAGTGAAGTTTGCAGAATTTGGAGTGACAAGTGTAGAGTTGGAGTGACGATTGCAGTTGGAGCGAAGTTTGCAGAGTTTGGAGTGACAAGTGCGGAGTTGGAGTGAAAAGTGCAGAGTTAGAGTGGTGAGTGTAGAGTTCAGAGCAAAGTGTACAGAGGTTGGAGTAAAATTGTGCAGAGTTTGTTGGAGTGAAGTGTGCAGAGTTTGGAATAAAACGCGCAGTTTGGAGTGAAGTTTGCAGAGTTTGGAGTGACAAGTGCAGAGTTGAAGTGACTAGTGTAGAATTGGAGTGACGAGTGCAGAGTTGGAGTGGCGAGAGCAGAGTTGGAGTGACGAGTGCAGAGTTGGAGTGGCGAATGTAGAGTTGGAGTGACGAGTGCAGACTTTGGAGTGAAGTTAGCAGAGTTTAAAGTGACAAGTGCAGAGTTGGAGTGGCTAGTGCAGAGTTAAAGTGACAAGTGCAGAGTTTGAAGTAAAGTGTGCAGAGTTTGGAGTGGAGTGTGCAGAGTTTGAAATAAAGTGTACAGAGTTTGGAGTGAAGTTTGCAGAGTTTGGAGTGAAGTTGCAGAGGTTGGAGTGACTAGTACAGAGTTTGGATGGAGGGACTTGTTCAGAGTTGGAGTTACAAGTGCAGAGTTGGAGTGACTAGTGTAGAGTTGGAGTGACGTGTGCAGAGTTTGGAGTGACTTGTGCAGAGTTGAAGTGACTAGCGCAGAGTTAGGAGAGAAGTGTGCAGAGTTTGGAGTGGCGAGTGCAGAATTTGGAGTGAAGTGTGCAGAATTTGGAATGAAGTTTGCAGAGTTTGGAGTGACAAATGCAGAGTTAGAGTGACTAGTGCAGAGTTGGAGTGACTTGTGCAGAGTTGAAGTGACTAGCGCAGAGTTAGGAGAGAAGTGTGCAGAGTTTGGAGTGGCGAGTGCAGAATTTGGAGTGAGGTGTGCAGAATTTGGAATGAAGTTTGCAGAGTTTGGAGTGAAGTTGCGGAGTTTGGAGTGACTAGTACAGAGTTTGGAGTTAAGTTTGCAGAGATTGGAGTGACAAGTGCAGTTGAGTGGCGAGTGCAGAGTTGGAGTGAAGAGTGCAGACTTTGGAGTGAAGTTAGCAGAGTTTGGAGTGAAGTGCGCAGAGCTTGAAATAAAGTGTACAGAGTTTGGAATGGAGTTTGCAGAATTTGGAGTGACAAATGCAGAGTTAGAGTGACTAGTGCAGAGTTGGATTGACGAGTGCAGAGTTTGGAGTGAAGTTTGCAGAATTTGGAGTGAAGTTGCAGAGTTTGGATTGGAGTGACTAACGCAGAGTTAGGAGTGACTTGTTCAGAGTTGGAGTGACAAGTTCAGAGTTAGAGTGACTAGTGCAGATTTGGAGTGACAAGTGTAGAGTTGGAGTGACGATTGCAGTTGGAGCGAAGTTTGCAGAGTTTGGAGTGACAAGTGCGGAGTTGGAGTGAAAAGTGCAGAGTTAGAGTGGTGAGTGTAGAGTTCAGAGCAAAGTGTACAGAGGTTGGAGTAAAATTGTGCAGAGTTTGTTGGAGTGAAGTGTGCAGAGTTTGGAATAAAACGCGCAGTTTGGAGTGAAGTTTGCAGAGTTTGGAGTGACAAGTGCAGAGTTGAAGTGACTAGTGTAGAATTGGAGTGACGAGTGCAGAGTTGGAGTGGCGAGAGCAGAGTTGGAGTGACGAGTGCAGAGTTGGAGTGGCGAGTGTAGAGTTGGAGTGACGAGTGCAGACTTTGGAGTGAAGTTAGCAGAGTTTAAAGTGACAAGTGCAGAGTTGGAGTGGCTAGTGCAGAGTTAAAGTGACAAGTGCAGAGTTTGAAGTGAAGTGTGCAGAGTTTGGAGTGGAGTGTGCAGAGTTTGAAATAAAGTGTACAGAGTTTGGAGTGAAGTTTGCAGAGTTTGGAGTGAAGTTGCAGAGGTTGGAGTGACTAGTACAGAGTTTGGATGGAGGGACTTGTTCAGAGTTGGAGTTACAAGTGCAGAGTTGGAGTGACTAGTGTAGAGTTGGAGTGACGTGTGCAGAGTTTGGAGTGACTTGTGCAGAGTTGAAGTGACTAGCGCAGAGTTAGGAGAGAAGTGTGCAGAGTTTGGAGTGGCGAGTGCAGAATTTGGAGTGAAGTGTGCAGAATTTGGAATGAAGTTTGCAGAGTTTGGAGTGACAAATGCAGAGTTAGAGTGACTAGTGCAGAGTTGGATTGACGAGTGCAGAGTTTGGAGTGAAGTTTGCAGAGTTTGGAGTGAAGTTTGCAGAGTTTGGAGTGAAGTTGCGGAGTTTGGAGTGACTAGTACAGAGTTTGGAGTTTAGTTTGCAGAGATTGGAGTGACAAGTGCAGTTGAGTGGCGTGCAGAGTTGGAGTGAAGAGTGCAGACTTTGGAGTGAAGTTAGCAGAGTTTGGAGTGAAGTGCGCAGAGCTTGAAATAAAGTGTACAGAGTTTGGAATGGAGTTTGCAGAATTTAGAGTGAAGTTGCAGAGTTTGGATTGGAGTGACTAACGCAGAGTTTGGAGTGACTTGTTCAGAGTTGGAGTGACAAGTTCAGAGTTAGAGTGACTAGTGCAGATTTGGAGTGACAAGTGTAGAGTTGGAGTGACGATTGCAGTTGGAGCGAAGTTTGCAGAGTTTGGAGTGACAAGTGCGGAGTTGGAGTGAAAAGTGCAGAGTTAGAGTGGTGAGTGTAGAGTTCAGAGCAAAGTGTACAGAGGTTGGAGTAAAATTGTGCAGAGTTTGTTGGAGTGAAGTGTGCAGAGTTTGGAATAAAACGCGCAGTTTGGAGTGAAGTTTGCAGAATTTGGAGTGACAAGTGCAGAGTTGAAGTGACTAGTGTAGAATTGGAGTGACGAGTGCAGAGTTGGAGTGGCGAGAGCAGAGTTGGAGTGACGAGTGCAGAGTTGGAGTGGCGAGTATAGAGTTGGAGTGACGAGTGCAGACTTTGGAGTGAAGTTAGCAGAGTTTAAAGTTACAAGTGCAGAGTTGGAGTGGCTAGTGCAGAGTTAAAGTGACAAGTGCAGAGTTTGAAGTGAAGTGTGCAGAGTTTGGAGTGGAGTGTGCAGAGTTTGAAATAAAGTGTACAGAGTTTGGAGTGAAGTTTGCAGAGTTTGGAGTGAAGTTGCAGAGGTTGGAGTGACTAGTACAGAGTTTGGATGGAGGGACTTGTTCAGAGTTGGAGTTACAAGTGCAGAGTTGGAGTGACTAGTGTAGAGTTGGAGTGACGTGTGCAGAGTTTGGAGTGACTTGTGCAGAGTTGAAGTGACTAGCGCAGAGTTAGGAGAGAAGTGTGCAGAGTTTGGAGTGGCGAGTGCAGAATTTGGAGTGAAGTGTGCAGAATTTGGAATGAAGTTTGCAGAGTTTGGAGTGACAAATGCAGAGTTAGAGTGACTAGTGCAGAGTTGGATTGACGAGTGCAGAGTTTGGAGTGAAGTTTGCAGAGTTTGGAGTGAAGTTTGCAGAGTTGAAGTGACTAGCGCAGAGTTAGGAGAGAAGTGTGCAGAGTTTGGAGTGGCGAGTGCAGAATTTGGAGTGAAGTGTGCAGAATTTGGAATGAAGTTTGCAGAGTTTAGAGTGACAAATGCAGAGTTAGAGTGACTAGTGCAGAGTTGGATTGACGAGTGCAGAGTTTGGAGTGAAGTTTGCAGAATTTGGAGTGAAGTTGCAGAGTTTGGATTGGAGTGACTAACGCAGAGTTAGGAGTGACTTGTTCAGAGTTGGAGTGACAAGTTCAGAGTTAGAGTGACTAGTGCAGATTTGGAGTGACAAGTGCGGAGGTGGAGTGAAAAGTGCAGAGTTAGAGTGGTGAGTGTAGAGTTCAGAGCAAAGTGTACAGAGGTTGGAGTAAAATTGTGCAGAGTTTGTTGGAGTGAAGTGTGCAGAGTTTGGAATAAAACGCGCAGTTTGGAGTGAAGTTTGCAGAGTTTGGAGTGACAAGTGCAGAGTTGAAGTGACTAGTGTATAATTGGAGTGACGAGTGCAGAGTTGGAGTGGCGAGAGCAGAGTTGGAGTGGCGAGTGTAGAGTTGGAGTGACGAGTGCAGACTTTGGAGTGAAGTTAGCAGAGTTTAAAGTGACAAGTGCAGAGTTGGAGTGGCTAGTGCAGAGTTAAAGTGACAAGTGCAGAGTTTGAAGTGAAGTGTGCAGAGTTTGGAGTGGAGTGTGCAGAGTTTGAAATAAAGTGTACAGAGTTTGGAGTGAAGTTTGCAGAGTTTGGAGTGAAGTTGCAGAGGTTGGAGTGACTAGTACAGAGTTTGGATGGAGGGACTTGTTCAGAGTTGGAGTTACAAGTGCAGAGTTGGAGTGACTAGTGTAGAGTTGGAGTGACGTGTGCAGAGTTTGGAGTGACTTGTGCAGAGTTGAAGTGACTAGCGCAGAGTTAGGAGAGAAGTGTGCAGAGTTTGGAGTGGCGAGTGCAGAATTTGGAGTGAAGTGTGCAGAATTTGGAATGAAGTTTGCAGAGTTTGGAGTGACAAATGCAGAGTTAGAGTGACTAGTGCAGAGTTGGATTGACGAGTGCAGAGTTTGGAGTGAAGTTTGCAGAGTTTGGAGTGAAGTTGCGGAGTTTGGAGTGACTAGTACAGAGTTTGGAGTTTAGTTTGCAGAGATTGGAGTGACAAGTGCAGTTGAGTGGCGAGTGCAGAGTTGGAGTGAAGAGTGCAGACTTTGGAGTGAAGTTAGCAGAGTTTGGAGTGAAGTGCGCAGAGCTTGAAATAAAGTGTACAGAGTTTGGAATGGAGTTTGCAGAATTTGGAGTGAAGTTGCAGAGTTTGGATTGGAGTGACTAACGCAGAGTTTGGAGTGACAAGTTCAGAGTTAGAGTGACTAGTGCAGATTTGGAGTGACAAGTGTAGAGTTGGAGTGACGATTGCAGTTGGAGCGAAGTTTGCAGAGTTTGGAGTGACAAGTGCGGAGTTGGAGTGAAAAGTGCAGAGTTAGAGTGGTGAGTGTAGAGTTCAGAGCAAAGTGTACAGAGGTTGGAGTAAAATTGTGCAGAGTTTGTTGGAGTGAAGTGTGCAGAGTTTGGAATAAAACGCGCAGTTTGGAGTGAAGTTTGCAGAATTTGGAGTGACAAGTGCAGAGTTGAAGTGACTAGTGTAGAATTGGAGTGACGAGTGCAGAGTTGGAGTGGCGAGAGCAGAGTTGGAGTGACGAGTGCAGAGTTGGAGTGGCGAGTGTAGAGTTGGAGTGACGAGTGCAGACTTTGGAGTGAAGTTAGCAGAGTTTAAAGTGACAAGTGCAGAGTTGGAGTGGCTAGTGCAGAGTTAAAGTGACAAGTGCAGAGTTTGAAGTGAAGTGTGCAGAGTTTGGAGTGGAGTGTGCAGAGTTTGAAATAAAGTGTACAGAGTTTGGAGTGAAAATTGCAGAGTTTGGAGTGAAGTTGCAGAGGTTGGAGTGACTAGTACAGAGTTTGGATGGAGGAACTTGTTCAGAGTTGGAGTTACAAGTGCAGAGTTGGAGTGACTAGTGTAGAGTTGGAGTGACGTGTGCAGAGTTTGGAGTGACTTGTGCAGAGTTGAAGTGACTAGCGCAAAGTTAGGAGAGAAGTGTGCAGAGTTTGGAGTGGCGAGTGCAGAATTTGGAGTGAAGTGTGCAGAATTTGGAATGAAGTTTGCAGAGTTTGGAGTGACAAATGCAGAGTTAGAGTGACTAGTGCAGAGTTGGATTGACGAGTGCAGAGTTTGGAGTGAAGTTTGCAGAGTTTGGAGTGAAGTTTGCAGAGTTTGGAGTGAAGTTGCGGAGTTTGGAGTGACTAGTACAGAGTTTGGAGTTAAGTTTGCAGAGATTGGAGTGACAAGTGCAGTTGAGTGGCGAGTGCAGAGTTGGAGTGAAGAGTGCAGACTTTGGAGTGAAGTTAGCAGAGTTTGGAGTGAAGTGCGCAGAGCTTGAAATAAAGTGTACAGAGTTTGGAATGGAGTTTGCAGAATTTGGAGTGAAGTTGCAGAGTTTGGATTGGAGTGACTAACGCAGAGTTTGGAGTGACTTGTTCAGAGTTGGAGTGACAAGTTCAGAGTTAGAGTGACTAGTGCAGATTTGGAGTGACAAGTGTAGAGTTGGAGTGACGATTGCAGTTGGAGCGAAGTTTGCAGAGTTTGGAGTGACAAGTGCGGAGTTGGAGTGAAAAGTGCAGAGTTAGAGTGGTGAGTGTAGAGTTCAGAGCAAAGTGTACAGAGGTTGGAGTAAAATTGTGCAGAGTTTGTTGGAGTGAAGTGTGCAGAGTTTGGAATAAAACGCGCAGTTTGGAGTGAAGTTTGCAGAGTTTGGAGTGACAAGTGCAGAGTTGAAGTGACTAGTGTAGAATTGGAGTGACGAGTGCAGAGTTGGAGTGGCGAGAGCAGAGTTGGAGTGACGAGTGCAGAGTTGGAGTGGCGAATGTAGAGTTGGAGTGACGAGTGCAGACTTTGGAGTGAAGTTAGCAGAGTTTAAAGTGACAAGTGCAGAGTTGGAGTGGCTAGTGCAGAGTTAAAGTGACAAGTGCAGAGTTTGAAGTAAAGTGTGCAGAGTTTGGAGTGGAGTGTGCAGAGTTTGAAATAAAGTGTACAGAGTTTGGAGTGAAGTTTGCAGAGTTTGGAGTGAAGTTGCAGAGGTTGGAGTGACTAGTACAGAGTTTGGATGGAGGGACTTGTTCAGAGTTGGAGTTACAAGTGCAGAGTTGGAGTGACTAGTGTAGAGTTGGAGTGACGTGTGCAGAGTTTGGAGTGACTTGTGCAGAGTTGAAGTGACTAGCGCAGAGTTAGGAGAGAAGTGTGCAGAGTTTGGAGTGGCGAGTGCAGAATTTGGAGTGAGGTGTGCAGAATTTGGAATGAAGTTTGCAGAGTTTGGAGTGAAGTTGCGGAGTTTGGAGTGTTTAGTACAGAGTTTGGAGTTAAGTTTGCAGAGATTGGAGTGACAAGTGCAGTTGAGTGGCGAGTGCAGAGTTGGAGTGAAGAGTGCAGACTTTGGAGTGAAGTTAGCAGAGTTTGGAGTGAAGTGCGCAGAGCTTGAAATAAAGTGTACAGAGTTTGGAATGGAGTTTGCAGAATTTGGAGTGACAAATGCAGAGTTAGAGTGACTAGTGCAGAGTTGGATTGACGAGTGCAGAGTTTGGAGTGAAGTTTGCAGAATTTGGAGTGACAAGTGTAGAGTTGGAGTGACGATTGCAGTTGGAGCGAAGTTTGCAGAGTTTGGAGTGACAAGTGCGGAGTTGGAGTGAAAAGTGCAGAGTTAGAGTGGTGAGTGTAGAGTTCAGAGCAAAGTGTACAGAGGTTGGAGTAAAATTGTGCAGAGTTTGTTGGAGTGAAGTGTGCAGAGTTTGGAATAAAACGCGCAGTTTGGAGTGAAGTTTGCAGAGTTTGGAGTGACAAGTGCAGAGTTGAAGTGACTAGTGTAGAATTGGAGTGACGAGTGCAGAGTTGGAGTGGCGAGAGCAGAGTTGGAGTGACGAGTGCAGAGTTGGAGTGGCGAATGTAGAGTTGGAGTGACGAGTGCAGACTTTGGAGTGAAGTTAGCAGAGTTTAAAGTGACAAGTGCAGAGTTGGAGTGGCTAGTGCAGAGTTAAAGTGACAAGTGCAGAGTTTGAAGTAAAGTGTGCAGAGTTTGGAGTGGAGTGTGCAGAGTTTGAAATAAAGTGTACAGAGTTTGGAGTGAAGTTTGCAGAGTTTGGAGTGAAGTTGCAGAGGTTGGAGTGACTAGTACAGAGTTTGGATGGAGGGACTTGTTCAGAGTTGGAGTTACAAGTGCAGAGTTGGAGTGACTAGTGTAGAGTTGGAGTGACGTGTGCAGAGTTTGGAGTGACTTGTGCAGAGTTGAAGTGACTAGCGCAGAGTTAGGAGAGAAGTGTGCAGAGTTTGGAGTGGCGAGTGCAGAATTTGGAGTGAGGTGTGCAGAATTTGGAATGAAGTTTGCAGAGTTTGGAGTGAAGTTGCGGAGTTTGGAGTGACTAGTACAGAGTTTGGAGTTAAGTTTGCAGAGATTGGAGTGACAAGTGCAGTTGAGTGGCGAGTGCAGAGTTGGAGTGAAGAGTGCAGACTTTGGAGTGAAGTTAGCAGAGTTTGGAGTGAAGTGCGCAGAGCTTGAAATAAAGTGTACAGAGTTTGGAATGGAGTTTGCAGAATTTGGAGTGACAAATGCAGAGTTAGAGTGACTAGTGCAGAGTTGGATTGACGAGTGCAGAGTTTGGAGTGAAGTTTGCAGAATTTGGAGTGAAGTTGCAGAGTTTGGATTGGAGTGACTAACGCAGAGTTAGGAGTGACTTGTTCAGAGTTGGAGTGACAAGTTCAGAGTTAGAGTGACTAGTGCAGATTTGGAGTGACAAGTGTAGAGTTGGAGTGACGATTGCAGTTGGAGCGAAGTTTGCAGAGTTTGGAGTGACAAGTGCGGAGTTGGAGTGAAAAGTGCAGAGTTAGAGTGGTGAGTGTAGAGTTCAGAGCAAAGTGTACAGAGGTTGGAGTAAAATTGTGCAGAGTTTGTTGGAGTGAAGTGTGCAGAGTTTGGAATAAAACGCGCAGTTTGGAGTGAAGTTTGCAGAGTTTGGAGTGACAAGTGCAGAGTTGAAGTGACTAGTGTAGAATTGGAGTGACGAGTGCAGAGTTGGAGTGGCGAGAGCAGAGTTGGAGTGACGAGTGCAGAGTTGGAGTGGCGAATGTAGAGTTGGAGTGACGAGTGCAGACTTTGGAGTGAAGTTAGCAGAGTTTAAAGTGACAAGTGCAGAGTTGGAGTGGCTAGTGCAGAGTTAAAGTGACAAGTGCAGAGTTTGAAGTGAAGTGTGCAGAGTTTGGAGTGGAGTGTGCAGAGTTTGAAATAAAGTGTACAGAGTTTGGAGTGAAGTTTGCAGAGTTTGGAGTGAAGTTGCAGAGGTTGGAGTGACTAGTACAGAGTTTGGATGGAGGGACTTGTTCAGAGTTGGAGTTACAAGTGCAGAGTTGGAGTGACTAGTGTAGAGTTGGAGTGACGTGTGCAGAGTTTGGAGTGACTTGTGCAGAGTTGAAGTGACTAGCGCAGAGTTAGGAGAGAAGTGTGCAGAGTTTGGAGTGGCGAGTGCAGAATTTGGAGTGAGGTGTGCAGAATTTGGAATGAAGTTTGCAGAGTTTGGAGTGAAGTTGCGGAGTTTGGAGTGACTAGTACAGAGTTTGGAGTTAAGTTTGCAGAGATTGGAGTGACAAGTGCAGTTGAGTGGCGAGTGCAGAGTTGGAGTGAAGAGTGCAGACTTTGGAGTGAAGTTAGCAGAGTTTGGAGTGAAGTGCGCAGAGCTTGAAATAAAGTGTACAGAGTTTGGAATGGAGTTTGCAGAATTTGGAGTGAAGTTGCAGAGTTTGGATTGGAGTGACTAACGCAGAGAAAGAAGTTTGCAGAGTTTGGAGTGACAAGTGCAGAGTTGAAGTGACTAGTGTAGAATTGGAGTGACGAGTGCAGAGTTGGAGTGGCGAGAGCAGAGTTGGAGTGACGAGTGCAGAGTTGGAGTGGCGAGTGTAGAGTTGGAGTGACGAGTGCAGACTTTGGAGTGAAGTTAGCAGAGTTTAAAGTGACAAGTGCAGAGTTGGAGTGGCTAGTGCAGAGTTAAAGTGACAAGTGCAGAGTTTGAAGTGAAGTGTGCAGAGTTTGGAGTGGAGTGTGCAGAGTTTGAAATAAAGTGTACAGAGTTTGGAGTGAAGTTTGCAGAGTTTGGAGTGAAGTTGCAGAGGTTGGAGTGACTAGTACAGAGTTTGGATGGAGGGACTTGTTCAGAGTTGGAGTTACAAGTGCAGAGTTGGAGTGACTAGTGTAGAGTTGGAGTGACGTGTGCAGAGTTTGGAGTGACTTGTGCAGAGTTGAAGTGACTAGCGCAGAGTTAGGAGAGAAGTGTGCAGAGTTTGGAGTGGCGAGTGCAGAATTTGGAGTGAAGTGTGCAGAATTTGGAATGAAGTTTGCAGAGTTTGGAGTGACAAATGCAGAGTTAGAGTGACTAGTGCAGAGTTGGATTGACGAGTGCAGAGTTTGGAGTGAAGTTTGCAGAGTTTGGAGTGAAGTTTGCAGAGTTTGGAGTGAAGTTGCGGAGTTTGGAGTGACTAGTACAGAGTTTGGAGTTTAGTTTGCAGAGATTGGAGTGACAAGTGCAGTTGAGTGGCGTGCAGAGTTGGAGTGAAGAGTGCAGACTTTGGAGTGAAGTTAGCAGAGTTTGGAGTGAAGTGCGCAGAGCTTGAAATAAAGTGTACAGAGTTTGGAATGGAGTTTGCAGAATTTGGAGTGAAGTTGCAGAGTTTGGATTGGAGTGACTAACGCAGAGTTTGGAGTGACTTGTTCAGAGTTGGAGTGACAAGTTCAGAGTTAGAGTGACTAGTGCAGATTTGGAGTGACAAGTGTAGAGTTGGAGTGACGATTGCAGTTGGAGCGAAGTTTGCAGAGTTTGGAGTGACAAGTGCGGAGTTGGAGTGAAAAGTGCAGAGTTAGAGTGGTGAGTGTAGAGTTCAGAGCAAAGTGTACAGAGGTTGGAGTAAAATTGTGCAGAGTTTGTTGGAGTGAAGTGTGCAGAGTTTGGAATAAAACGCGCAGTTTGGAGTGAAGTTTGCAGAATTTGGAGTGACAAGTGCAGAGTTGAAGTGACTAGTGTAGAATTGGAGTGACGAGTGCAGAGTTGGAGTGGCGAGAGCAGAGTTGGAGTGACGAGTGCAGAGTTGGAGTGGCGAGTATAGAGTTGGAGTGACGAGTGCAGACTTTGGAGTGAAGTTAGCAGAGTTTAAAGTTACAAGTGCAGAGTTGGAGTGGCTAGTGCAGAGTTAAAGTGACAAGTGCAGAGTTTGAAGTGAAGTGTGCAGAGTTTGGAGTGGAGTGTGCAGAGTTTGAAATAAAGTGTACAGAGTTTGGAGTGAAGTTTGCAGAGTTTGGAGTGAAGTTGCAGAGGTTGGAGTGACTAGTACAGAGTTTGGATGGAGGGACTTGTTCAGAGTTGGAGTTACAAGTGCAGAGTTGGAGTGACTAGTGTAGAGTTGGAGTGACGTGTGCAGAGTTTGGAGTGACTTGTGCAGAGTTGAAGTGACTAGCGCAGAGTTAGGAGAGAAGTGTGCAGAGTTTGGAGTGGCGAGTGCAGAATTTGGAGTGAAGTGTGCAGAATTTGGAATGAAGTTTGCAGAGTTTGGAGTGACAAATGCAGAGTTAGAGTGACTAGTGCAGAGTTGGATTGACGAGTGCAGAGTTTGGAGTGAAGTTTGCAGAGTTTGGAGTGAAGTTTGCAGAGTTGAAGTGACTAGCGCAGAGTTAGGAGAGAAGTGTGCAGAGTTTGGAGTGGCGAGTGCAGAATTTGGAGTGAAGTGTGCAGAATTTGGAATGAAGTTTGCAGAGTTTGGAGTGACAAATGCAGAGTTAGAGTGACTAGTGCAGAGTTGGATTGACGAGTGCAGAGTTTGGAGTGAAGTTTGCAGAATTTGGAGTGAAGTTGCAGAGTTTGGATTGGAGTGACTAACGCAGAGTTAGGAGTGACTTGTTCAGAGTTGGAGTGACAAGTTCAGAGTTAGAGTGACTAGTGCAGATTTGGAGTGACAAGTGCGGAGTTGGAGTGAAAAGTGCAGAGTTAGAGTGGTGAGTGTAGAGTTCAGAGCAAAGTGTACAGAGGTTGGAGTAAAATTGTGCAGAGTTTGTTGGAGTGAAGTGTGCAGAGTTTGGAATAAAACGCGCAGTTTGGAGTGAAGTTTGCAGAGTTTGGAGTGACAAGTGCAGAGTTGAAGTGACTAGTGTATAATTGGAGTGACGAGTGCAGAGTTGGAGTGGCGAGAGCAGAGTTGGAGTGGCGAGTGTAGAGTTGGAGTGACGAGTGCAGACTTTGGAGTGAAGTTAGCAGAGTTTAAAGTGACAAGTGCAGAGTTGGAGTGGCTAGTGCAGAGTTAAAGTGACAAGTGCAGAGTTTGAAGTGAAGTGTGCAGAGTTTGGAGTGGAGTGTGCAGAGTTTGAAATAAAGTGTACAGAGTTTGGAGTGAAGTTTGCAGAGTTTGGAGTGAAGTTGCAGAGGTTGGAGTGACTAGTACAGAGTTTGGATGGAGGGACTTGTTCAGAGTTGGAGTTACAAGTGCAGAGTTGGAGTGACTAGTGTAGAGTTGGAGTGACGTGTGCAGAGTTTGGAGTGACTTGTGCAGAGTTGAAGTGACTAGCGCAGAGTTAGGAGAGAAGTGTGCAGAGTTTGGAGTGGCGAGTGCAGAATTTGGAGTGAAGTGTGCAGAATTTGGAATGAAGTTTGCAGAGTTTGGAGTGACAAATGCAGAGTTAGAGTGACTAGTGCAGAGTTGGATTGACGAGTGCAGAGTTTGGAGTGAAGTTTGCAGAGTTTGGAGTGAAGTTGCGGAGTTTGGAGTGACTAGTACAGAGTTTGGAGTTTAGTTTGCAGAGATTGGAGTGACAAGTGCAGTTGAGTGGCGAGTGCAGAGTTGGAGTGAAGAGTGCAGACTTTGGAGTGAAGTTAGCAGAGTTTGGAGTGAAGTGCGCAGAGCTTGAAATAAAGTGTACAGAGTTTGGAATGGAGTTTGCAGAATTTGGAGTGAAGTTGCAGAGTTTGGATTGGAGTGACTAACGCAGAGTTTGGAGTGACAAGTTCAGAGTTAGAGTGACTAGTGCAGATTTGGAGTGACAAGTGTAGAGTTGGAGTGACGATTGCAGTTGGAGCGAAGTTTGCAGAGTTTGGAGTGACAAGTGCGGAGTTGGAGTGAAAAGTGCAGAGTTAGAGTGGTGAGTGTAGAGTTCAGAGCAAAGTGCACAGAGGTTGGAGTGAAATTGTGCAGAGTTTGTTTGAGTGAAGTGTGCAGAGTTTGGAATAAAACGCGCAGTTTGGAGTGAAGTTTGCAGAGTTTGGAGTGACAAGTGCAGAGTTGAAGTGACTAGTGTAGAATTGGAGTGTCGAGTGCAGAGTTGGAGTGGCGAGAGCAGAGTTGGAGTGACGAGTGCAGAGTTGGAGTGGCGAGTGTAGAGTTGGAGTGACGAGTGCAGACTTTGGAGTGAAGTTAGCAGAGTTTAAAGTGACAAGTGCAGAGTTGGAGTGGCTAGTGCAGAGTTAAAGTGACAAGTGCAGAGTTTGAAGTGAAGTGTGCAGAGTTTGGAGTGGAGTGTGCAGAGTTTGAAATAAAGTGTACAGAGTTTGGAGTGAAAATTGCAGAGTTTGGAGTGAAGTTGCAGAGGTTGGAGTGACTAGTACAGAGTTTGGATGGAGGGACTTGTTCAGAGTTGGAGTTACAAGTGCAGAGTTGGAGTGACTAGTGTAGAGTTGGAGTGACGTGTGCAGAGTTTGGAGTGACTTGTGCAGAGTTGAAGTGACTAGCGCAAAGTTAGGAGAGAAGTGTGCAGAGTTTGGAGTGGCGAGTGCAGAATTTGGAGTGAAGTGTGCAGAATTTGGAATGAAGTTTGCAGAGTTTGGAGTGACAAATGCAGAGTTAGAGTGACTAGTGCAGAGTTGGATTGACGAGTGCAGAGTTTGGAGTGAAGATTGCAGAGTTTGGAGTGAAGTTTGCAGAGTTTGGAGTGAAGTTGCGGAGTTTGGAGTGACTAGTACAGAGTTTGGAGTTAAGTTTGCAGAGATTGGAGTGACAAGTGCAGTTGAGTGGCGAGTGCAGAGTTGGAGTGAAGAGTGCAGACTTTGGAGTGAAGTTAGCAGAGTTTGGAGTGAAGTGCGCAGAGCTTGAAATAAAGTGTACAGAGTTTGGAATGGAGTTTGCAGAATTTGGAGTGAAGTTGCAGAGTTTGGATTGGAGTGACTAACGCAGAGTTTGGAGTGACTTGTTCAGAGTTGGAGTGACAAGTTCAGAGTTAGAGTGACTAGTGCAGATTTCGAGTGACAAGTGTAGAGTTGGAGTGACGATTGCAGTTGGAGCGAAGTTTGCAGAGTTTGGATTGACAAGTGCGGAGTTGGAGTGAAAAGTGCAGAGTTAGAGTGGTGAGTGTAGAGTTCAGAGCAAAGTGTACAGAGGTTGGAGTAAAATTGTGCAGAGTTTGTTGGTGTGAAGTGTGCAGAGTTTGGAATAAAACGCGCAGTTTGGAGTGAAGTTTGCAGAGTTTGGAGTGACAAGTGCAGAGTTGAAGTGACTAGTGTAGAATTGGAGTGACGAGTGCAGAGTTGGAGTGGCGAGTGTAGAGTTGGAGTGACGAGTGCAGACTCCAAACTCTGTACTAGTCACTCCAAACTCCGCAACTTCACTCCAAACTCTGCAAACTTCACTCCAAACTCTGCAAACTTTACTCCAGACTCTGCACTCGTCAATCCAACTCTGCACTAGTCACTCTAACTCTGCATTTGTCACTCCAAACTCTGCAAACTTCATTCCAAATTCTGCACACTTCACTCCAAATTCTGCACTCGCCACTCCAAACTCTGCACACTTCTCTCCTAACTTTGCGCTAGTCACTTCAACTCTGCACAAGTCACTCCAAACTCTGCACACGTCACTCCAACTCTACACTAGTCACTCCAACTCTGCACTTGTAACTCCAACTCTGAACAAGTCCCTCCATCCAAACTCTGTACTAGTCACTCCAACCTCTGCAACTTCACTCCAAACTCTGCAAACTTCACTCCAAACTCTGTACACTTTATTTCAAACTCTGCACACTCCACTCCAAACTCTGCACACTTCACTTCAAACTCTGCACTTGTCACTTTAACTCTGCACTAGCCACTCCAACTCTGCACTTGTCACTTTAAACTCTGCTAACTTCACTCCAAAGTCTGCACTCGTCACTCCAACTCTACACTCGCCACTCCAACTCTGCACTCGTCACTCCAACTCTGCTCTCGCCACTCCAACTCTGCACTCGTCACTCCAATTCTACACTAGTCACTTCAAATCTGCACTTGTCACTCCAAACTCTGCAAACTTCACTCCAAACTGCGCGTTTTATTCCAAACTCTGCACACTTCACTCCAACAAACTCTGCACAATTTTACTCCAACCTCTGTACACTTTGCTCTGAACTCTACACTCACCACTCTAACTCTGCACTTTTCACTCCAACTCCGCACTTGTCACTCCAAACTCTGCAAACTTCGCTCCAACTGCAATCGTCACTCCAACTCTGCACTAGTCACTCTAACTCTGCATTTGTCACTCCAAACTCTGCAAACTTCATTCCAAATTCTGCACACTTCACTCCAAATTCTGCACTCGCCACTCCAAACTCTGCACACTTCTCTCCTAACTCTGCGCTAGTCACTTCAACTCTGCACAAGTCACTCCAAACTCTGCACACGTCACTCCAACTCTACACTAGTCACTCCAACTCTGCACTTGTAACTCCAACTCTGAACAAGTCCCTCCATCCAAACTCTGTACTAGTCACTCCAACCTCTGCAACTTCACTCCAAACTCTGCAAACTTCACTCAAAACTCTGTACACTTTCACTGTGCTTGGAGTGACGAGTGCAGAGTTGGAGTGGCGAGTGTAGAGTTGGAGTGACGAGTGCAGACTCCAAACTCTGTACTAGTCACTCCAAACTCCGCAACTTCACTCCAAACTCTGCAAACTTCACTCCAAACTCTGCAAACTTCACTCCAAACTCTGCACTCGTCAATCCAACTCTGCACTAGTCACTCTAACTCTGCATTTGTCACTCCAAACTCTGCAAACTTCATTCCAAATTCTGCACACTTCACTCCAAATTCTGCACTCGCCACTCCAAACTCTGCACACTTCTCTCTTAACTCTGCGCTAGTCACTTCAACTCTGCACAAGTCACTCCAAACTCTGCACACGTCACTCCAACTCTACACTAGTCACTCCAACTCTGCACTTGTAACTCCAACTCTGAACAAGTCAAGTTAGCAGAGTGAGAGTTGGAGTTTTTAATAATTAATTTATTTTATTTAAATCCTTTTTTGTGTCCGAGTGTCTCGTGATACAAAATGTTGAAATGAAATTGTAGCCAATATTAGACTGAACCAAGCTTAGGGCTTTAATACACCCTTGCTTTTCGTGTTATGTGTATGAATCGGAGGTATCGTGGTTCGTACCTACTTAGGGCTGTTAATATGCAACTTTGTCGGATTGATTCTTGTAGTTGTTATAAAGAACTACCATTTCAATCTACTGAAATTAACACATATTTTATGTCAACAGTACTTTTCTTTTGTTAAGGTAATGCGTTTTACGGTACTGTTTTATCTTAAGTACTAAAATGTAATAATATTGTATTATTTTTAATTCAAAATAAATTTTTTAATTAAATTAACTAGTAAAATAATAAATACCGATTTTTTTCTTGTATTCTGGAGAACAAAATATTACTTTTATTTTATTATTAAAAGCCCGCCTGATCATATTAACGGTGAGTAAGGACGCATACGGGTATTATGAACCTCTAGTTTGGTACAAAATATTTCCCAATCGTTTCCAATGCGTAGGTATATTCGAACCTTTTCTACGTCATTGGATTCCTATATCGTATATTTAAAGGACTATGGCAGCCCTGATTATAACGAACGGATAATTGGCGCGTGCGAATCGATAGACGGATTTCCGGATATCCGTGCGAGTGGCGGGCATGCACTAATTGCCGGTTTTGCCCGGTCCGTACTGGGTCCGGCGTACGCCCGGATTAACTAGTTCGGAGTATTGATTTGTATTGAACCGAGTCGAATATTAGTGGCTATTGTTAGATCAGAGCCTTTGTGAAGGAGAAAATTGATTTTAAAAGGTAAATTATTCTGCAAAACTTAGGTGAAAGTCTGGTGAAAGTTCATCAACATATAAAACAGCTGATTAGTTTTAACCGTCTGTTTTTGTCATTTTTATGTATGGAAGGCAAATATGTCCAAAACATAATATTATGATTAAAAATTAATAAGCTGTTTATGTATATAGTTAGTGAACTTATTGGGACTTAGTGTAAGTGCATTTAGATTAATATAAAAATCCCTACTTTTTTAAGCGTCAAAATTAGTATATTATTTAATTTATGATATTCAAATCACTACCTGTCCAAAATACTGTCCAAAATAAATGCATTTTCTTTCTTTCTTTCTTTACCTACACAATACGGTTATTCATTTGACATTTCAGCTTCTAATTTTCCGTGTAGCCTTACCAGTAGTGTTGTTATAGTCTTAAATGTCAGTATGACGCTTTTAAGGTTGCGTTTTTCACTCAAGAACTAATGTTAGCTCAGTGTATCTAGATTACAGTGCAAGTACAAAACCAGGAAGCCTGAAACATTATTAGTCAAAAGCTGCTAGTATACAATTTCCTTGTCTATCTGATAAGTTGATTGCAGGAAACCCAAACAAGGCAAGCACTAATTGCTCCATCGTACTCGTATCAGGGTGCCGATGAAAAATGGTCATGCTTTGTTCGACTGTCAACTGTCAACCGACTAAATTGCTGTTGATACTTATCGTTTGCATTTTGACAGGTTAAAAACAATGATACTATTTTAAGAGCTGAATGAAACTAGAAGGAGTTTCTTTGTTATTTAGTTATAAAGTAAATTGGTAAACACTAAGGGCTGATTTTTCAATCCTCAGATAACAGATATCAGTCAGTTTAAATATAAACCAAATCTAATAAAAGTCATTCAAATTTGTGACAGACAAATGAATGACAAGCATTTTCAATTTGGCAGTATAATACGCTATCAAACGGTTAAAGTTCTATTTAGGCATTGAAAAATCAGGTCTTAATAATATAAATGTAACTGATCTGCCTTTCTAGTCAATTAACTTGACTTGTGGAAATGGTTAGTAAAATAACATATTTTATTGTGTTTTCGAACATAAAATATATAGAAAATAGAAAGTGTTTACAAAAGTCATTAGTCAAAAGAATTTTACAGAATTTTTAAGAATAATTTTTCACACTTTACAGTGTTTGCTTCGCTAAAACATGCTCTCAACTGATTTTTCAAAAGGTTCTTTAAAACAACAGTCGAAATGCTGCAAAAGGAAGCTAAAGCTTCTTTGTCATATCTGTTTGTGGACTCTAAGCGCCATGAAGCTTGAGAAAAGTAAGGATATCCATATATAAATGAGAACAGTTTAAAGTTTCCGTAGCGGTGGTTGAGAAAACTATATTTGTGTTATAGTTATTTTTGGTTTCAAATAATTATGTTGAAAAGTAATTTTTTTATTATTGAATTTATTTTACAATTTAACTTTTACTTACCTACTTAACAAAAATTTACATCAAGACGGGTTCTAAAACTGTTATTTTAGGTTTAATTACTTCTGCGTTAGAAACGATGTCATTAGCTCTTTATTTTTGTGATATTCACAAGCCTTTTTTTACGACCAAGACTGAATAAGTTATGTGCGATTAATTTAAGTTCTTTGGTTTCAAAGGAATACTTTAAAAATATACTTACACAAATATTTTTTTATGAATCAGCAGTCCACTAATAAAAATGATTTTACAAGCTTATCAAAACAAACCGTAAAAACTATTTATTCTTATCTTTTCCTTCAGTCAGAGTAAATCTCTGAAATTGGCAGTATATCTCTTACTTCTTGAACGTTTGGCAAACCTTACTGCTCCGCCTGTGATATCTTATTCTAAGCAGAAGGCTCTCACAAGACTTAGGGCTTTGTCACTGAAATCTAGCAACGACCTCGTTTTGAATACTGTTTCAATAGACTGCTCTGTTTATTCAAACGTACCTTACATTTTCTTACTGAGTGATTTTAGTAAATTTTTGGTTGAATTTTTAGATTTTAGCATTCACAATGCTATTTTTATATATTATTAAGTTACTTAATATAACTGCGACTGATGCGACTCGGTAGCATAATTGGTTAGTGCATTGGGCCGGAATCCTAAGGGTGCGGGTTCGAGTCCCGTCTGAGCTGCTACGGGTGAGTCGACTTTTTCTAATATTTTATCAGTTATATTAAGTAAATTTTTGGTTACTAAAATTCTAACAACAAGAGTAAGAAAGTGATTGTTTTGTTATGTATTTGCATTAGTTTTTGGTTACCAAATGAAACATCACAAGCCTTTTATTATTACTTTTATTTTTAACTAACTAACGTATACAGATTTTGAATTACTAGCGCTACTACTAATCTCATAAACTTATAAGCAAAACCTACATCACATTGTAAGTAGCGTTACCTAAACAATTGTTTAACAAAATAGCACAACTACTTTACAAATATCTACCTTCGTACTGTGGAAGTTCTAAAGCGTGTTACAAGTAAAATAACGAAAAAAAGATAACAGTTTTTTGCCGACGCGACCTAATCAAAAACTTGCCTTTTTAAAAGGTGCAGTTCAAGAAATTGCAGTTGTAAAAATAAATAAATTCACAAAACATTACTTGATGTAGTGTTGTTTCAATTCAAGATATTTGTAGTAACAAAACTAAACTAAACAAACACTTTGTTTGCCTTAACTAATAAATAATTTAATACTTTAATTTTGAATTTTATTTAATTTAAATTAAACTAAAACACAACACATTGTAGCTTAGTAGTAGTACATTTTTTTTCTGAACGCATTGTATCAAAATTTTATGTGTTAGTTGCTAGTTAATAACTTATCTATAAAAGTCATGCTGTGTTTGCCTATAACTGTTCTTCACTGTACTTTTAATATAATTATTTTAAGGAATTGTATTGTATGCTAAAGTGTAAAAATGTTGGCAGACCTATAATAAATGAAATGAAATGAAAAAAGCTTAATTTAAGTAGTCACTTAAATTAAGCTCTTATAAATGTACTACCGTTTAAAAATATAACCTAGAAGAGAAGTTTTTACTGAAAACAGCTGTGCAGCATAAAATATTACACTACCCTTTACTTAGCCAGTTTTCTAGGTAACTTTTTGTGCTCCACTTATTTAAAAGTGAAAATGAAAAGGTAAACTGCTTATACACAAGCTTAAGCAAAGCAAGGAAGTATATAATAATCGTGTTTACGTGTCAACGCGATTAAATGCCAATAAGTAAAGCTACACGATGAAAATAAGTCTGGCCTAAATAAGAGCATTCTGTAGATCTATAAAATTTAACTTGAAAATTTGATCAAAAACCTGTAAATCAAGTTTGATGGCGGCAGAAAGCTGACAAGACAGATTACTGTTTAATTTGTCCTACTTTTCAGCTTTCTTCAGGAATTCCTCTAAAAGCTTACAGATGGAAGGAACCTAATGACTTTAGTTTTCGTATTAACGATCGCCAACTTTTTCGTAAGACGATCAAAGAGAGGTTGAAAAAGTTTTTTTTTATATTTCAAGTTCCTTTCTTTTCCAGAAAGAATGAGTTTAAGTAACTACCGTTTATACCATTGTCTTTTAAGAAAACTTCATCTTAAAAGGGAGAGAATTTCAGTTAACGAGATCTTTATTTCATTCATCCCCACATTTTTAAGATTAGTAAACAATGTCTCATTTTAGCGTGATGCAAAATAACATGGTTCAATTGCCCCACAATTTAGCTCCAAATGCCACATAAAAAATATAAAATATGTTTAATCCCTTTGCTGCAACGGCATTGATGGCAATTCTTTCTGTTGGCACAGTAGTAAACTTGGCAGAACGTATGCCAGCAGCTATTGCCAGTGAACAAACTCGAACGATAAAGCTTCAGTTAACACCCTATTTGCATGTAGATTGAGAGTCCATACTTTACAACCGCGCTGCATGAGTTAATCCATACCACTTTAGTCCATAATTCTTAGTGTACTTAATGCTTATAAACTTACAACAATAATTTCCATTTCCACCGGTAAGAGCTTTAAACTTTTACTATCTACAAGCATAGTAAAAAGGTAATAAGCATTTTTTGAAAAAATAACAACGTCATCAGAGTAGAGTTGTAATAAATCTGGGAATATGAACTAACAAAAATTCAAAAACCTATGTAGTTACTTCAAACTTACTTCGCATAATTCGATTCAAATTGTATTATACGCTGAATTTTTTCCAGATACTTAGAACAATAAGTTTTACATTTTCAGTGGCTTATAGAAAATTAAAAATCTTTTACTACGTTCAAGTACAGGTAAACGTTATATTAGGTGGAATATTGTTAATGAATTAATAAAACAAAGGAAACAATAATTTCGCGTGCATTCGAGTAACACAGCGCTGTATATATACAGTTACGAAGTCGTGTATTTAGCAGGGCTCGTTATTTCGAACACTGTTTAGTACAAAGCAAAGATAACTCCGTAATTGTATCGGCGTAAGTTTGAAGGAACATCTCATAACAGTCATGGAGCAACGCCCGATAATGTGGTCCAAGTTACATCAGTATTGCGTTACTAACCCTTTTTACTATTTCTTGATTCAAGCTTGTCAAATGTTTATCAAATTAATTTTGTTCTTACTGTAGAGTATTAGTTTAGACTGATAACTAAATATAAATAGATTTTTATTTAGTTGTTTGTTTAGTTTATTTAGTTTTTTGTATATATATAACTTATCTTACTATAAGGGGTTCCATATTCAACATATCCACGGATTTTATCTTAACTCACCCCAAATTCTAACGTAAGCAAAACAAACAACAAACAAAAATCTATTTTGAGCGTTTTCACCTTAATTTTAAGATAAAAAACTTAATTGAAATTAAAAAATTAAAACCCCTTATAGTGTTGATCCACAGGAAAAAAAACAAAAACCATGTGGTTGATAATTTCTTCACAGCAGATTGACGCATCAAAAACATAACAAAGAAATATTGTCTACCAAAAAAAAATACACCATACATAAGAAGTGTTATTTCTTTGTTGAGCACTGATTAGATATTTAGGTATATATACCTGCTGTTAGTTAACAGTATGTTAGGTTCTAAATCATAAGCTTGGGTCCACACCGACCACCGAGCGAGCAGTCTCGCCGGAGCCGGAGGCCCGCCGCCGCCACTGGTGGCAAACGTCCTGTCTCGCGAGGCGGCTCACTCGGCGTAGACTTGCCTTGCGCGCGAGGCAATGACCCAGCTATAGAAATTAGTTATCTTAATAGCCTCACTGCTGGTTTACTACAAGATGTATAGTAAACCAGCAGTGAGGCTATTGCAAAGGGCTGAACAGACGTGCCAAAAGCACGCTATATCCACCATTAACCAACCTTTGCCATAATTACCTATGTTCGTTCATACCTAATTATAAACAACTAGGGACCCGCCCTCGCTTCGCAGTTCGCTTCGGTGTAGTGCGGAATTTGACACCATGTATTATACAGATAAACCTTCCTCTTGAATAACTCTATCTATTAAAAAAACCACATCAAAATCCGTTGCGTAGTTTTAAAGATCTAAGCATACATAGGGACAGACAGCAGGATGCCGTTTTGTTTTATATTAGATCTCATCATCATTATTACCTTAACATACTCAAACCAAACAAAGCACTTCTCTTATAACTTGCGCCAAACTCTCAGCAGTGATCCTATTGTACTACTATCCGCAGAGGGCTGAACAGACGCGCTAAAAGCATGTTGTCTCCACCAATTTGGCTCCGCGTCGCATCCGCTAGATGGCTGCCTGCCCGCTGATATAATTTGCCCTTTCCCCACTATGAAATATTAGAAAGGCTCACAGTAACGTGACGTGAAAGGAGAATGGAATATTTTATGTGGTTTACGTGGGATGCCTTGGGTTAGAAGATGCTGTCCTGAAAGGATTGGATGTACCTCCATCATTTTTGATTTAGTGAAGTGTATTGCTTTAGGCCCCGGGGATTTGGACGATTGGATGGTAAAAAATGTTAATAATAGATCGCAGATTGATAATCAGACACTTGTAGTATCATAGTACACGTAGTAAGTATTTTTTAATCCAACTTTATTTCACTATTCTCAGTTCAAAAATATTTGAAAAATTACATAATGATTACTACCTATATATTTAGTTCTCAGCTCAAATATTCTAAGCGCTGCCTATTCTATCATTATTATAAAAAAAAACACAACTCTTCTACGCATATATTCCGATGTCATAGTCCAATCCTATTCCACGTTCACTCTTCAGTCTTATGTTGACATACGTGTATCCTACGCCGCCAGCAGTCACCGTGGCTGAAGCTTGTGATAATAGTTTATCAATCACCATAATACTCTGAAACAAAAAATATTGTCTTTTTTATGCACAACGGGATAATAGTGCTTGGCCTTCACCTAATGTTAAGGCGAGGCCAGTGCATACGATCTGATGAAAAGATTTTGATTTTTGAACTTCCCTTTACAAAAATTACAGTAGACTGAAAAGAAACAAAGAAACATAATAACCGAACAGAATATTGAAAAATAGCTTGGTAACTCTGTAAAAAAGTCCTGAATAACACCATAAAAACTTATAAAAATAAACTTAAAATCGTCAGATTTCGTAATTTTCAACGACAGTGATATGATTTTTTATTCAAAAAGGATAGCTTTTTTTATTGATCTAACACAATAACCGAGTACATTTCTAATAAATGATCCAGTATTTCAGAAATCAATAAAAATTTATTAAATTTCGTAAAATTTCTGGCGAAGCGTTTAACTCGATCGATTACTGATATGATACTATAAGTTATATTATTACTAGCAAACAATGGATCTTTGGTCTGAAATTTTTTTTTTTTATTATTATTATTATTAATATTCAACCTTATTCTAGACATAGTGAAAGAGTAAATTTTGTGAACAGCCTTGCCTTAAGTGACGATAAGGCTGCGTTCAGACGATAACGCACGACCCGACCTCAACCCGAACTCAACTCAACCGGAGCCCACGACACATTAATAAGCTCCGTTATATTTTGTCGATGCAACTGCACACGCCCCGCGCCGCGCTCAACCCGAACTCAACTCAAACTCAACCCGAACACAACCCGAACTCAACCTGTACTCACCTCAAACTCACCTGAACATTACACAGGAGTTATTAATGTGTCATAAGACTCAAAATTGTAAGCGATGTATTTCAAGGTGGGCTGCGGTTGAGGTGAGTTTGAGTTGAGTTCGGGTTGAGGACGGGTCGTGTGTTATCTTTTGAACACAGCCTAAGGCTTTTTAAATTGTTGTAATAGCGTCAGACTATGGTGAGATTGGTGGTAGCTAGTCAGGCGGACTTAAAAATAAGCCCTACCACCAACCAAACCAAGTACAAATTGCGTCTTACACAGGTTGACGAACCACCAGGGTGGCTAAGGCGGTTAAAATAAAATTAAAAAATTACTGTAAAACAATAAAAAAAAAATTATTTTAATATTTAATTTTGATTTTAATTTTTAAATTTCATTTTTAATGCTTGATTTTAAGAATCAAGCGAAAACTAACCAAGAATTTGCAATGTTTTCCTTTAGACTAGCGACAACAATCTTTCATCATTTCAGTTCATGTGAAAGATTTTTAGTTTAACTAATATTTTATTTGTCTAATGCCAGTTTACAAATTAAATATACTTAACTAGCGACCCACCCTCGCTTCGCTTCGGGTCCTTCCATTTTTGTCAAATGCGACCTTCCAACAACACCCATCACCCATTCGCTCCAAAGTTTGTTTCAGTCCCGTTCCGTCATCGGTGTAAGATACGTGCGTGAATTTATTTTCGCACGCGTTAATTTTTTATGATAACTGCTAAGATATTAATTTAAATGGTATGGTGTAAAAGGATAAAATAATGTGCATAAAATGCACAAGGTAACTAACATATTTAAATTGATAAGAATTTTTACTGAATAGCTTTCTAAATTACCGCATTGTAAATGACCAAATTTTGTAGAAGATAAAATGGGTATAGTAAGCTATTCTTAAAAGATAGATATGTGCCATCACGAACTTTTTTGTAGACCTATTAAAAATGAACAATTTCATCATACATTATTTTGTTATAGCTCAGAAAGTTTAGGCAGCGTTTCCGATGCAAGCTCCCGGTCGGCTTAATTTTTGCCGACTTTTTCAACAATTATCGTCATATTTCTACCAATTTACATAAAACCTGAACTTATTATACACCAAAACCTTCCTCAAAAATTGATCTATCATTTGGTAAAAAACCGCATAAAAATCAGTTTAGTAGTTTTTGAGTTTATCGCGAACAGACAGACAGACAGACGCGCGCAATCGCAATAATACCTCCAAAATCGTCTCGGGCTAATTATTAATTTTTTGGAGTTCATAGTCAAAAGCTATGAGATATTTTGTTAATTTTTAACTACTTAAGTGTAATTGCATAATGGTCTAAAATTATATGCCAAAGTAATAAAATATCATGCAATTGGATTGATTACAAATTTAAACACTATATATTGAAAATCACTTACATGTATAACTTTATGCTCTGGACTGCTGTAAAATACACTTTTGACTCTTTTTATGAATGGGATTGCGTAGTATTTTGCTACCGTATGATACAGCAAGGAACTCACATGTCTATTAGTATCGATTAATATCAGATGACTGCTATCTGCTAAGTATACTAATGAGAAAAATAACGATATCGTCACTTTGATTTTCATGTTCACTTGTCGCGATTTGAACGCGATATGACCAAGGGATTGTTTGTAAAACACTGTGGTCTGGTCTGGTATACGAACCAGTGTCATGTCAATGGAATGTATATTTGATTGCATAATCTGTTCGAAGAAGGATGTTATTTGATGCAGCTGGAAACGGGATACAATATTTTTTCCAGAACATAACTACATAGTAACTAGTAAGTACAATACATTTATTTAACTCTACTTCTTTGAAAACTTAATTAAAACATAATTGTAAATGGCACAATAAAGTCGCAGTAGAGATGTTTTCGCCAAAACTGTATGGTGTGTATGAATTTCTACTACGTTATCCAAAAAAACAAAAATATTAATTACTTACATCAAGTACATCTTTACTTTGCACTTAGTTACATTATATAGATGTAGTATTGGGAAGTTAAAATAAAAACGAATAAAAAACAAAACTGCATCATAACAAGAAACAATAAATTTTAATTCACTAAATCACACCTTAGCCAAATGAGTTTTTCGCTTTGTAAAGTAGGGTTGAGCGTACCGAAGCAGACAATGGGAGTCCGGAAATCGCGGCCCGAAGGCATTTTCTATTTTATGCGAGGGACTGCAATGGAAGGGTTCGTGTATTAGTCCGAATCCATTCTCTTTCGTCCTGTAGAATGTTGGAAACAATCTACTCCCCGTTTTATGAAGGGCGTTGTCTGTTAGGTAAATAGTGTATTGCATGGAAAGGTGACGGTGAATCGGGAAAATGGGTTAGTGTAAGTTGGATTTTGGACTAAGCTAAGCTAAGTTACCATTTTATTTGGTACTTAGATAGTTCAATATTTTTCGATTAGGTAATGTCTCTGTCTGTTGCTGGAGCAACAAAATACTGAGGTATTTTATATTTGAGTCGCCTTTTGTCGTGTTTCAGGACTCAAAGTGGAAAACTCAATGCAATCTAGCAAACTATAATAGTTGCTGATTAGTAGTTTTTTTATAATAAACTTCAAATTTAACAAAAAATATGCTGCAAAAATTACGAGACAACTAATGTGACCTTACTATTGCTATAATAAAATAATTCAAAGTAAGTGTAGAAGTTTTGAAGCATAATCGTCTTTGATAAAATACCCCTCGTTTGCATAACGACGAGTAAAGGGTGGAAACATATTCGGTAATACGCGGCCGTGATGTGCTCATTTATTTGAAGTAATCTCATAAAAGTTTGCGGTATCTCTACTGAGCACTTCGAAGGAACGTTCGCGAGGTATTTGTATACAAGTACCGTTTGGAGATCGAGAAAATTTTATGAAAAGGTATAACTTTCATTTTGTAACTGATTTATTTTTTGCCATTGTTAAATTTGTATATTAATAATAAGTGTTTTTTTATTACTTACTGCTATTATTGTTACCTAGAAATGAACTTTCCGAACCTTAAGAAAATAAATTTGACATCAAAGCCAAAACTTGCTATCTATGTGTTGAATAAAATGTCTTCACAAAAAAGTTGTAGTCTATAATAGACAATTGAATTCTGTATCTCTACTTTCTGAACTCATATCAAAAAGCATGTTAACGCTTTCTGCTCGCACATTCTTTATTTTTCGCACATGACAGTACCAATGGTTAGAAACTGTTTGTTGGTGATAACAAAAGGGACAAATATCCGTCCGTTAAGGACGAGGGGACTGGAATCACACGGGCAATCTTTGTGGGTATTTTGTACAGTTGCCGTGTTTGCAATCTTTTCAAATTTAATAGTCTATACTTTTAGCTTTGACAGTTCAGCTTCACATTCGTAAAGTTCTTTAAACGGTTAATCAGAATCAAAGTTTGACAATTTACATGTCCTTTTTTATTTCATTCTCGTTATTCGATGTTTTTTTTTTTTTTAAATCTAGTGCTTACCTATATTAAAATCGTCAAAAGAAAGCCTTGAGTAAAATTTGAAGTACCTAATCCCTATATTTTTTAGTCTGTGCCATGATAATGTCTGTGCGTTGAATATCAGTCAGCCAGTTTAGGAATATTCCGATTCTGGTGAAATTTTGTGAGTAGATAGAGAGATAGATAAACACTTTATTGCACACACACATTACAGGAAATACATGCAATAACATAAAACATGAGTAGGTTCGATAATCATATATAACTGTTTAGTCAAGCCAATTTTTTCAAATTTATAATAAAAATATTCACCCATTTTGAAAAATGATCAAAATTAGAAGCACCATCTAGCTACGAATACTCACGTACCTTCTGTGTCCTTTGAAAACTTCATGGCGACATTTTATTTTATTTTATCGCGAGGTCTACAGCTCACGAAGCCACTAGTTATAATTATGTAGGTATATCTTACCAAATAAACCTTTAAAATACCATAGAAAAGTTATTTTTCTCATTTCACTGAATCAATTTAGGGATTTGTTCAATTCACTAGATTTGTTTAGGGAAAAGATAAAATCGTGTTGTTATTTTAACATCCTCCGTAATTTCATCAAATCACTTAGGGAATTGACCAAATCCCTGTTTTTATCATATGCCTGCGACATATACAAATTATACTTAAACCATTATTGCCATTATCTTTTAAATTAACAAACATAAATATTAATAAAGAGATTAGCAGTTGAATGTCAATTTATAATTTTAGTATCAATAAAATTGTAATAGTTATTACTGCAAGCATATTTACAACATCACTATGACCGGAAGAGAATGCAATAAAGCGAACATAACATATTTTGAAGATACTGTCTGCAATAAAGATTGAATAATTTATATCCGTAACTGTACAATAGTGATTAGGTACTACAGCAATAAGAGAATTCAATACCAAAAGAACTTAAAATAAAACATATACGACTCATATTTATATCAAATGTATACCTATTAAGAATTCAATTTATAGTATGTTATTGAAGTGTGAACTATTTTTTTTTCGAGAACTACGGCAAAGTATCTACTTCATTTGTTTTTATCATCCCTCCCAAAAGTCTTCAAAACCAACTGACGACCCTTCAAATCGAATTTAAAATATGCCGAAGTCCTGCAGACTGGTTCGATAAGCAATACCCCTAAGGGTAAGGAGGGGAGTTCGGAGGTGACACTCACGGAGATAAGGCACCCCGCAGTAGAGCGTGTAATTTGTTACTCATTGCGGCTGGCGATAACTGCTAATGTAACGTAGCACTCTGATATGAAGCCGGGAGAAGAATCTCTCGAAATCTAGATCTGACTGGAACAAATAGAATACATTATTGTAATTTAATTAAACAAGTTGCTACAGAATTCGTTATCATTTTTTTGTTCACGTTTTACATAAGACTCTCTTATCTAAATGGTATGTGTGGCATTACCTACTACATTTAATCGTCTCTAATGGTATGTGCGTTCAGGTCCAGTATTACTGTAATGGGGGATTTGTAAATCAGTTTATGATTAAAAAAATATTACCAACCTATTTATCAATTTACAAAATTTATCGAGGCTTAGTAACACATCATTAAATTATCATTTTCAGCAATAAGCAACTAATTATAATTTACTTCCAATCCGGTCATTCTGGAAGACCACTAATCCTGGTTCATACACTTGCTCCAGGAAGGTGCACTATAAATTATTTTAAAACATCGCTCATCATCCCTTTGGCTTTAGCCCAATAGTGTCATCTGTTAATAGAAGTCGCACGTGGCGCGATTTAACGCTTCCTTTATCCCCGGCGTCCTCTTGAAGAGATTTTTCACGATTAATATCTTCGGAGCCACTGTCACTTCCATTTGTTGGCAGACACCCTCTACAAAAACAAGGATTAGTGCTTAAGCCCCCTAGGCGTTGGTGTCTAATTTCCCGTTTGTTTGCGAAGGGCACGCTGTTTCTGTTTTTCTGTTGACGTTTTCGTTATCCTCATACAAAGATACATTTACTATTATACAACACAATATAAGGTATTTTACATTAACTTACGTTTTTAAACAAGTAATAAGTAATCCAAATAGTATTAGAACAAAAAGTCTTTCTCAACTAACTTAATTAAAACACCCATACAATCACTCGATGTGAATTAGCATCGAGCTTTATCTCAGGTTTTGCATTAGTGCATCCTACAACCGTATCGGGCGCCTCATTTATTTCGAATCCAGCATCATTATTAATGCATCCTTTTTATCTTCTGCTTACTTAATTGATTTGTCGCTTAAAGCTGTCTGTATTCCTGCTTCTCAATTACGTGTGGAGCCGTGTCCGGTATCGCAAACAGTCCGCCATTTTATTTATGGTCGACCAATTGATTGAATTAGTGGCCCCTGAGGCGTTTGCCTGATACCGACTTGTTTCATACAGATGAGAATTTATATCTTCAACCTTAGTCGTTAATTTTGATCCCTTTTCACTGCCGTCAGGTACATGTTTTTTATTTTCATTCTAGAATGATTCATGTTTTTAATATTTATTATTTTACGTAATTAATTTTCTAGCTCTTCACATTTTGGATAATTTCAGAAGTACCTTTCTCAAAATGTCTGTATTGTATAATATTTTTGAACTATTGGATTATTATTGTTCTTCAATATAATTTGTTTGGATTATACTTGAACTGTAAAGCTTAATAAATATCCTAGTAGTTCCAACATTGGGCACCGGTACGCGTGCATGTGATTCATATCTAGGTTTGCCTCACCTGACTCCGGAGCAGTGCGAGCATACGTGGTCTGCATCCGTTTTACCCTTGTTGAATTTAATGTATACCCATTCAACAAAGATCATTCTAAACATCTTCGTAAAATATTGAAAAGGGTATGGATTGAATTTTTAGATTTTAGCATTCACAATGCTATTTTTATATATTAAGTTACTTAATATAACTAAATAACTTATATTAGGTAACTTAAGGGTATGGATGTTTTTTTATAAAAGTAAAAATATTACCTATGTAACACTCTGAAAATCATTAATTACTGCAATGATTTGAAAAACATAATGACGTAATCACTAGTTCAATGGTATATGAATCACTTTGGAATCACAAAGAAATTACTTATAGTATATTTATTTATTTTTATTTATACATTTTGTACATGCACACACTGATCAAAAGAAAAGTAGTAGACAGAAGAATAGTACAAGCGCACAGATTGTTGTTGTTAATAGCAATTCCATTTTTGTTAGGTACAGTGATTTAATCCATGAAATTTTCTTATAATTATCACAACATTAAATAATAATAATAAATGTAATACAAATTGATAACGATCATTTATTCAAATTAATTGGCACAGTACCCAGAGCTAAATTGAAGATCCCAGTTGATAGACATGCCTATCGAGTTTGGCTTAACCCGGTTAAGTTTACTGAACCGTAGATAAATTGAATAGCCCAATATCCTTAGTGTCATCCCAAACAACGACGTGCATGGAAACTACAGTTAATGAATATTTTAGCAGAATGGAGTTAATGAAGGAAACCTCCTTTGTCCCAGCCCGATAGTTTGATTACACAGAGCTTGACGTGGTAAGGGGCTTGCTTGGGATATAGAATTGAACTAGATAAGGGCTTTAATAATACATTTTCTCTTGATCTTTTATGTAAAGAAATTACGCAATAAGATTGGTGACTTTAGTCACCCACGTAAACACTCCATTACAGTTATTTCAAAGAAACAAATGAAAAATCTCTTATATACTTGTCATTTCTTTTTTGGTAAGTTGTTTCATCGACTGTCAATTGTTTTGTGTAGAGTAGGTAGGTTTCAAAGGTTGTTTTTCATACCATCATCGAACACACAAGTTATCGACCATAAATCATTATTTTCCTAATTTAAATAATTTCCATTTCTCGGTTCCTTTTTTTTCATTTCTAATATTTCGCAATTTTTTGAGTAGCTTTAGATGGTAGGATTTCTATATAATTACCTCTTTTTGATGGTTGATGCTATCGTCATAAAATAAATGAAGCCAGATAAATGAAATAAATACAAGACTGAAGGATAATATTTCTTCACTTTATCGAACTATATTATGTGAATGTTTTATGCAATATAAATTGAAAACGTAATTGCTTTAATTTAAAGTCGTTTCTCATGCTCTCGTACAATTAATTTATGCGAGTTATCTTTTGATCTTTGTTATAGATGATGTATCTGTTTCTGTTTCTTATCTTTAATATTTATAACGCGGTGTAAGATTTCAATTATATACAATTCAAGCATCTGACTGTTTTATACAAATAATAGTTTTGTTATAAAGCTTCAGATTTATACGCCTGAAACCTTAAATAATAATTATAAAGATATTTTTTTTTACTTTTAGTAGTTTTTTTACTGACAACTTCTTGAAAAAAATCTTGTCGTTAATTTTTATGTTAGAGGATAGATTTTTTTCAAGAAGTTGTCCCTATTCGTTGTACCTTTCCGTTCTAAGGACATTTCTCTCTCATCCAGTAGTTGGAATCCATTTGCTGCGTTGTCACCACGAAACTGTTAGGTAACCAGACACGTGACTCGCATGTCTATAGTGTCCCAATTGACACGTCCGACCGACGCGTGTGCTGAATTGTCCCCGTTGAGGCTGTGAGGATTATTAAGTACCAGTTGATAGGGATGACTGTCTATTCTGTTTTTGCTGATGCTAAAGGGACGAGGACCGAGGAAAGGATTAATCATATCATCACTGGTATTGACGAACCGAACCGACTGATATTCTATCCATCGGATATCGTCGGGTACAATTTTTCCAAATATTCCGTGCCACATTATGGCTGTACTACCTACTTAAAAAAATGACAATTTGATAATAACATGATTCACCACAACTTTCTCAAGGAAGTTCCTCCTCTGGACGGGGAAGCTAAAGACACCCGCTTAAACCTCTGGAAGGAGAAATTCCTCACAGACCCCAATACAGAGCTGGCGGAACAACTTCCCGCTCCACGATCTACCTTGGGCAACTTGGAAGTCCTTAAATAGACTAAGGACTCAAGTAGGCCGAAGCAGGAAGAACATGCTCAGGTGGGGCTACAGCTCGGAGAGCGCATGTCTGTGTGGTATTTCCCTCCAGACAATGGCACATCTTATGTCATGCCCTGCGTGTCCCAACACCTGCACACGCGAGGATCTTTACAAGGCCACTGATAATGCTATATCAGTGGCTGAGTTCTTGTCCTCACAGCTTCTTGACTCTTTTCAGCTGTGGGTTTTTTAATTATAAACTTGGACGTGTCGTTACTGATTTCCATATAAATCTTTTAATTGGTACTTATTTTGAGACCTTTAGCATGGACGAATTTCGTCGTAGTTATAAGCATCAGGGCCGTAGATCCCGTTGCATCTAATAATCTTAAAATAATCCTGAATAATCTTAAAGCAACGCAAATTTTATTTGACTATTATGAATGGAATCTGGTCTTTGAATCATTTTTCTTTTATCAATCCTTATCTGCTACGAGCTTACTAGATTCGTCATCAAGTTTAGCTACAATCAGCAAAAGCTCGAATGCACTGAGTCGGCGCGAAATGACAATTGGAGTGGGGGGCCAGTGCCCTCAAAGACATTCGATGGGGAGGTTGTGTCGCTCGGTGCTCCATACACATCGCGATGTTTCGAAACATTTCGTTTTGGGACCCTCAGTGAATAAAAAGTTCAAGCAATTTTCACATCTACAGTGTTAAATTTTAGAAGTGTATTTTCCGTCACATTTAGCTTTAAAAATATGTCGTGCGGAAAGAAAGTGCGAACGTACAATAATTAGCATCAAGTATGGTCCCCGGTCCAATTAAGACTGACAAACGTACATGCCAGCTCAAGGGTGTTGTGATTTTGTATGTTTTCTTCAGTCTTCTATGTAACACAAGAGGTAAGTTATAAATAAAAAGTTAATAAAGGTGACATGAAAGCTCCTTTTCTTTTGCTACATACACTCAATTAGTCAGTCAATTTTTTGTAGAAAGCACTGTGACTTTTAAAAATAACTTAAAATGAAATAAAGAAGTAAAAGAAATAATAAACATAATTGGTGCAATTACTACAACAGAGTTCACTTGACATGCAAAGTAAATTTTAAAAACGTGTTAATTAAAAGAAAGTTGTTATACAATAATTATGTAAATTTTTTTATCATTATAGTAAAATTTGATAGAGCTGTTTCATCAATAATTTATAGCGTTTCCATTAATTAATTAAAGTCACTTTTTTATAGCATTGGCGTTTGCATTTTAGAGGTATAAAAAAAAACTTTTTTGCATTAGGTAGGTACTCTGAAAGCAGAGCTTTATTTTAATCACATTGTAACATATTATAGTACCTACTTACAGTTTTGATATAAGTTTGGCTTTTTTATAGTGTCGTATTCATAACACGTGACGTTTACTTTTTAGCTAACCTCATGTCAATGAGGGATTTTTAAAGTGTCATTTAAAAACAAACAAAAAAATAGTAAATAGTACTAAAAATGCTAGATGGCGTTGATGGACAAGTGAAGTGGCAAAATCGGCTTTGGAAAATAAGTGGCCTGTATGTATGTACCTACCTACTTAAAAAAAGCCATTTTCATTTCTTGGCGTTTGTTGGTTATTAGCGGTGTTTTCGGTGTTTTCATGTGAATTGTAATTTCTTATTCCTACTTTTTCTAAATTTGACACTTGCCTGTTTATCAACGCCATCTATCGCGCTTACATTTTTTTGTCATTATGAAAATCCCTCAATTAAACTTTTTTTATCAAGCTCAAAGTCGGGCGCCTCGAATCAAAGAGCACCCTGTGGATACGATTGTGGGGAGAAGCGAACCCGCGACCCTGCGTTGCGTGTCTGAGGGCAAACCGAAACCAGTTATACACTGGTACAAAGATGGCTCGCCACTTGCATCGACTGATAACCCTCACAGGGTCCTGCTTGAGGATGGACTGTTATTTCTTAGGTAAGTAATATTTTAGGGATCTTCTTAATAGAAAGCGACTACGCGATCATCGCGCGGGTAAGCGACGCGACCATCGCGTGTTCGCGCGATGACAAGAAATGTGTGTACTAATACAGCGCGAACGATCATAGCGTGAATTAACGACGTGAGCCTGTAGCCAATGTCACATTTACAAATTTTTGTTCCGAAAAACGTATGGATTTGACGTTGTAAAATTCGAGAGTTAACGAAACCTTATGTCAATCCCATACATGTTTCGAAAGCGAAGCGACAACGAAGATTTACAAATGTTACTTTGGCAAGGGGGTGTGACCATAGCGTACCGATGACGCGACGCGATTATCGCGCGAATGCCAATTAGGACACCTATTCGACATCAGTATGTTTGATCGCGGATTCGTACCATCATTCGCTCGAATAGATTTCAAACATCGCGCGGCCGCATCGCACGAATGCCAATTAGGACACCTATTCGACATTCGTATGTTTGATCGCAGCTTCGTACGACTAAAATTCGCGCGAACTTACAATGATCGTGTATCCCTATATTTTTTTTTATAAATTTCATAGTTAAGTACTGTCATCTAAATCACCCATGCTCTTATCCCGGTACGTTCTTCTCTTTCACTCTATTTTAGAGTGAAAGAGAGGAACGTACCGTATATTTAATCCTGTCTCTTGACCCAAAGGATCCCGGTTCAAATCCTGGTAGGGGAAATATGCAGATTATAAGGGTTAAATATGCATTTTTCCTAAGTCATGGATGTTTATATTTTTATTTACGAGTATTTATTTCCGTTTCAGTCACCATAGTACAAGATTTGCATAGTTTGGGACTAAATTATTGGTGTTTTTTGTCCAGAATATTTATTTATTTGTTATTTAGTCTTATGTGCATCGGTGAAATCTCGCTTGGTGGATCATTCTGATCGATTTCTTATTTATATGCATGGGAAGGGCTATGAACAGGAAGTATGACTAATACGGTACTAGATGCAATAATTATAATTCAGGTGTACAACTTCAATCTGGGAACGAAAATAGACGTTTCCTTAATACATACTTAAAGAAAATTTAATACAAGCGTATAAGTTCGACTTCCCAAAAAGTATAAAGAGCGTTCTATGTGTAATTTTTGAATATTGCGCGTTCCTATTCCGACAATTTTGACAAAGGGATTGTAGAAACATAGTTGCTTTTATCTTTATGAAGTATTTTATCGTAGCGTCTCAGTAGTTTACTAGTTCATGACTAATCGTGTCATTCGTCATAGGGTCATGCGTGGTAAGAAGGAGAGCGACGAGGGCGTATACTGGTGCGTCGCACGAAACACTGTGGGGGAGGCGGTTAGCAAGAACGCGACGCTTACTATAGCCGGTGAGTACGAATGCTTTAAACGTTATGGATTGCTACGTATTTTTGGTAAATACTTTTCGGAAATAAGGTCATCGTCCTGAATAATCAGCGGTCGCTTTACTTTTAATACGATGACTCACTCCAACCCCTGGTATACGTCTCTAGAGAATGTAGCGGCTATTTCAGTCCGCAAATAGATACAATCGATTGCGTAGATCAGTGAGACTAATAAAAACTACTGAAGTATCTATTTTTACTGAGTCGAGAGAAGCTGTTAAGTCTATTGTTTTACACTAGACATTTATTTCAGTTCTACGCGATGACTTTAGAACAGAGCCGCGAGATGTAAAAGTGGCAAGTGGTGAACCAGCTTTACTCGAATGCTCTGGTCCAAAAGGAGTGCCTGAACCATCCGTACATTGGATTAAAGATGGGCATAGCTTAGACGTAGAGCTTAATGGACGGTATGTACCTTCACTCATAAATTAATCTTTTATCTACAAACTTCAAAGAACAAAACTCTTCGTACTTATACTTTAGAATTGATTTAAATAATTGGGAGAGACAAAATAGTTAATGGAGCTTTTGCTTTTAGGATATCCATTGTAGATGGCGGTAATCTGAAAATATTCGAAAGTCTACCTACAGATAGTGGTGTGTACAGATGTGTGGCGTCCAACGTAGCCGGGGAAAGGCAATCACGTCCTGCCACACTGCTCGTGTTACGCAGACCACATTTTCTAGTGAAACCTAATAACATAACGGCGTTAATAGGCCAGAACATCGAGTTTCACTGTCAAGTAAGTCAGGAAACTGTTTCACTCGTGCTTCTAATGACTTTTTTGTTGTCTATGAGTTACTGGAAATTGTTTTACTATGTTACTATAAACAATCAATTACGATCTTGCTATTAAGGTTACAAATTGCTTTACTTACTTTCTTTATGTGAGTTTAATCGTCTTATTATTTCCAGGCATCACCGGAATCCGATGTTTCAGTAATGTGGTCTCGTGATAACGGCTCATTGTCACCTTACGCCATTGTTCGCCGAGGTTCGCTGCGAATAGATCGAGTTAGTGCATCCGACGCCGGATTTTACACTTGTCGAGCTGAAAGTCAAGCCGGGAATAGTATCGCCTCTGCAACACTTACAGTGCACTGTAGGTGTCATTAACTTTAGTACACTAGTTGCGTACAAAAAATTACAGAGTTAATTCTATATTTTTTTTAGCCTTACCACATTTTAAAAAAGTACCTTCCGATCAAACTGCATGGGAAGGAGAAGCCTTGTCGTTTCCATGTGAAGCAGATGGATCGCCAAAACCTATTGTTTTTTGGACAATGGAAGGATCACAGGTAAGCAAATTAATTTAATTAGTCACTTCATTTGTTTATCTTTTTTTATATTTAACTACATGTATTTCTTTTGTTACTTAGGAATTGATATTTCCTAAAACGTCCCATGGTACCGGAACCTTATACTTAGACCGAGTTAGTATACAACATGCAGGAAGATTGACATGTGTTGCCGTAAGTGCAGCAGGTAGTGCTTTACATACCGCGTCACTTCAGGTAAGTCTTATAAAGATAGTCTAACATTACTTATTCAGACTACCTTTCTAGAGCGAGATAAATAATTTCCTCTTTCCTTAGGTTCTTAGGAGAGAAGCCAATTCGTTCAAAGGTGATTCCGATTCTTCGTCCCCTTATCCGGAATTGGGCAAACCCCAAAATCATCCCCCAATGACCCAGTACGAATTAGTTCAAGCTCGTCGATATTTGCAACAAGATGTTTTAGCGTTAAGAAGGGTTGAGGGAATTTCTTCGACTACTCTGAAAGTCGTCTGGGATGTAAGCTTATTTTTTTTTTATTCAAATAGACAATAAACGGCATCATTATTCTGAGATTATTTATTTATTTTTGGTGTATTTTAGACAGTATATACTAATTTTTTTTTTACAGGTTTTAACTGACTACAATGAATATTTAGAAGGCGTAAAAATATGGTTTAATGGAACTTCTCTAAATCGACAATACGGAATAGAAGCTCAAATATCCCAAGTTTCAAATATAACTTTAGTTGATAGTTTAGTAGAGTTTAGCAAATACGAAAATTTTTCCATGACAACAGTGCATAACAGTGGATCGTCCAGTCACGTTTTGACCGGTTTAATACCTTATGCTCAATATGATGTGTTTTTGATGCCATTCTACAAATTGTTATTGGGCAAGCCTTCCAATTTGAAGTCGGGATTTACGGAAGAAGATGGTGAGTTTGAACATATTTTTTCTTGTTTTATAATCATCTACAACTTTGATGTAATTACTTCTTCAACTTTGATAAATTTTGTTCCCTTTTGTCTATTACCTTTATTACAATATTTAATTGATTTTGTTCAAATATTTTTCAAATCAAGATATGTTTTCTTTTGTCAAAAGATATTATATTCACAAATATTCAGGTGTTAATGTTGTTGAGTACGTTTTAGTTCCGACAGCGGCGCCACAGAGCCTTTCAGCCGGAGTGATAAATGCGACGTCAGCATGGATCCGGTGGGATCCCCCGCCCGCACATACTTGGAACGGTGAACTTTCTGGTTACTTGGTTAGTACTTTTTCGTCCGCGATCCGAAATCCATTTAACTTTCCCGACTTAAATTTACTTTTACAGTTGTGTGGCAACGTTATTTTCTTAAACCTGAACATTTTATTTGTGAGTGATTGATTGCTCAATCTTTTTTTGATTTAACGTTTCGAAAGGAATCTAAACGAGTTTCATCACTTAAACTTTTTTCATTTATCAAGATCGAAGTTAGAGTTGGTGGAGGCAATGGCGGTCGAGTGGTCGGGCAAATGTCTTTAGGCGCTAAAACCCGCGCTGCTGCTGCTAGTTCACTGCGTACTGGTGGTCGATACAGTGCGCGTGCGGCAGCCGTCACAAGAAAAGGACACGGACCTTTTAGTACTGCAGCCCATATCCATATGGTCCCTACGCAAACCCAAAGGCATTATGTGCAGTAAGTTTATCTAGTTTCTCCACTATCAGATTTATCTCACTAATCATTTTCATTTCTATCTTACCAAATTTATTAGTTCAGTTTTGACTCATAACCAATAATGTCTGGATTTCAAAATTAATGGAACGTCTTTAATCCAAATTGTTTCAGAACGGAACCGGCTAGAGACAAAGCTATATTGTCAATGTTCCAAGAAACTTGGCTTCTGGCGTTGTGCGTGACTCTATTAGTACTGGTATTGGTCGGCGCCGGTGTAATATTTTACATCAGACAACGCAACTCTAAGCAGAGGAAAAGCCACAATTCAACCAGTAAGTGATTTATTTGCATTTATTATATTCCTTTCGAGTATAAATTATATTTATTTATCGATCTTTTCCAACATGAAAATACAAGCTGGTCACGATGGAGAAATATTGTTTTCTTTCTTGACCCAAGAAAATTTTTAGTTAGTTAGGTAAAACATTAAAAAATACGAAACATTGTTCTAGGTACAGCGATAGCTAATGCTCAACAGTGTTTACTTGGAAAAGAAGCAGTGTGGCTTCGTGAAAGACCTCCATTTGAGGGGTCCAATGAACCTAGAATAGAAATATTAAACTGCCATCAGAGTATATTACATAGTAAGTACGTCTTACTTTGTCACTCTTTTTATTATAAGCTAGAACTATTGATGTGACCGGTGTAATAATATAATTTTAGGTGGTCATTCAATAGGAACAATGGCTATGGAAGCGGAATACACCTTACCACAACATACTAGTAACATGAATGCAATGCCACAAGAAGAACACAGAAGTTTAGCTCCGGAACCTTATGCTTCTAGTGCTATTTACACGGAGTTGAATTATCAAGTATGTATTTCTTCAATTTATAATATACCATTGTTTGTGTAGTTTTTCATAAGAAATGTTTATTATGTGTGAATGTTTTAGATGCAGAATCATACTGACGTAGAAGATTCTTGCATGAAATGTGCCATAAGCCCAGGATCTTACGACAATAGTATGATTAGATCATACGGAGAAAGTAACCAATTCTCCAATGAAGAATGTTCCACTTGTTGTAGAAGTAGTAGTTCCACATTAACTAAAGAGTATAGTGAGATGACGAAATGTGGTAATGACGTCGATGAAATCCCAGATATGTCTTTAGACGATTGTCCTTCGTGTAAAACGAATCATTCGAGATCATCGAGTCACCATGATGCCAATAAAGATTGGGCTATGGCAGAGGTTGAATACGATTATCCGCAGTGGCATTGGATGGGTAGGGATAATAGTTTTCGACAAGGAACACAGGACACTAGAAACCCAAGTTCGAGAAGCGATCAGAATTGCAGAATGAATTTGTGTGATATTCTTCCACCGCCACCATATGAAAGGTAATGTTCCCTTTAACTTCTTGTTTGATAGTGTTGTTTGTAAATCTAAAGTTGAAAGTACCAATAGGCTATTGGGTGCCACCAAATCATTCATACTATCGATAGCACATTGGTAGTATCCTTCCTTACTAATTACTATTGATGGTATCACGACATTCTAAATAGCGATTAAGATAGAATTCGGGAGAATGATGTTGAGATATTGGGTGGGAGCTATAGATTGATCGATACCTACCCATTTTATTTTTTCTTCAGAACTATTTGAAACGGACTACAGTTTTCTTCATTTTGAATCTAATGTTGTCCACAGAGAATCACCTTATCGAGAAATGCACGCATTTGCGAGTCACTCGGGGGCATCAGGTTGTTCAGGACACACGTATCGAAGTTAATTTATTTTTAATTTAACTCTGTTGTAAAATGAATATCATTAGTACGTAATGCAAGCAATATTAATAATTAAAAAACTAGGAAATTTGTAAATATTGTAAAAAAAGGTTTGTGAATATTTTGGATGTTATATTAATGGTTGGCACTTATACCGCTAATAAACGTAAAAAGGCATTTTTGTTTTAAAAAATATTTACTTTGAACGGTGGCCGAGCATTAAAATTTCAAAATTTAAAAGAGCTAGGTAGGTACAGTCGAGTTCATTAATATATTGGCACTTTTGACAGCTCACCTTCATAGCTTTATAATAGAGGTCAACAGCCTGTCAAAAATACCAACATACATATTAATGAACTCGACTGTACCTATACAAATATTATATCTTAACCTTAATAAAATAACACAAGATAAAACTAGTGATTTTTTTTCGAAATGGCTGAAATTATGTATTTTCCCCATATCTCTGACATTTTGAAAAAAATCGAAAAACTGAATCGACAAAAATTCCATATAATTATAGAACCTGTTCACAAAATTTCAAGAGAATCGGATGAGAATAACGAAGCGTAGAGGAAAACTGACGGACAGCCGGACATACGCATACTTTCGAAGTACGCATACGAAAGGATTTTTGGTAAAGCTGAAAACGGAGATTCCTCGCGCTCGCTTGGTCAATAAGCTAATCGTTTGTTAATTTTTTATTATTTTTATCTTTTGTCAATTAATAAGAAGATGCGTGGATTATTTTTGTGTACAGTCAGCAGCACGTTAGGTTATACAAAACTGTCGAAAATTTTCAATTTGAAACTGTAATCAGTTTACCTTATTCAGTTTACCTGGGCTACCACAATAGGGTAACCTACCCTGTTGTTCCCTGATGTGGTAGCCCAGGCAGCGAGCCGTTGACTGTACAATATTACAAGGCGGTATAAGTTGTTAGTTTGTGGGAATCTTAGCTATTGTGAGCGTGTTTTCAAATAGACTGCGATTTAAGGTAGGCCAATAGGTTTCATCTTTTCTAGTGACTGTGATATAGTATTATTTCTTATTAGTTTTTTTAATAATTGTTTTGTACATATTTTGACAGTTTGATATCCTTATACAATTTTATCATCTGATTCATATATTTATCCTGAGTAGTGTTATTATAATTATTCTAGAACAAACCAATGGATTTTTATTGGACTTTGTATGACAACATTCTAAAGCTTTTGTACTGAAGTATTTCTATACAGTTCGAATTAAAATGTTCTAGGTAGGCACCTTATAAGCCAGTCAGCATTAATAAAGTAATAACATTTTTAACGAGTATATTTCTTTTATTTTAAAATCTGATACTTTCTATTAAATTATTACCTACAGTTAAGTTCCTATTTCACAATAACTAGTTAAGTAAAGAAAATAATTCAACAAATTCAAAATCTAAAAAGTATAGAAAAACCTCTGGATGGAGTAGGTAGTATACCTACCTTAATGACCTATTTTAAACCAATTTCCCGACTTAAAACATCCGTTAGACTCTTAACATAAAAACATCAACAAACGGTTTTACGTATTTTCCAATTTCAGGGGGTCTATTACGAAAAGTTAAATGCGATACACGCAGCTGCGTCCGTTCTTCGTTGTGATTGTTTCCTATTACAATGCACTTGCGTATGCGATATTGCAAAGTGATTGCGTAAGTTTGACAGTTTTTTTCTAGCGTATCCGACATCATGCGTTCAGTCTTTGGGCTACGATATTCAAATTTGTTCAAATATAAGGTAATGGTCGAAAAAGTACAAAAGGTCTTCTTGAGGTACCTGTACAAGAGGGTTCGGCTATTACCCATTTCTGTATCCCACAAAATTTCTATTGGGTATGCTCGGTATGTGTTCGTTGGAGGTGAGGCGTCACAAGGACCTAATCCTGGCAGCAGTGATCTTGCACGGCAGAGTCCAGTGCCCTGAGCTGCAGGAGCAACTTCTGCGCCTGTATGTACCAGACCACTATGTTCGGCGCCGCACCTGTCGGCAGCGCCGCCTGTTCGCGCCCCCCTCGGGCCGGACTGTCGCGTATAACCACTCGCCTGTCTGTCAGATGCAGGCGGGGCTCAATGCACTCCTGTGTCAGCAACCTGACTGCGACGTATTCGCAGATAGTTGGGGAACTATTACGACTAAATGTTTGTCATTCTGTGAAAGTGGTTGTCCTTTTTAATTGTTTACTATAACCTAAATTTTGTAGATTGTGTAGTCTGTCATACATATCTCATTATAATATGTATATTGTTAGTATTTGTTTGCATAATTATGTAAGTTAACTATGTTAGTTATGTAATTGGGCACCGCCCGTGTAACTAATAACAATAAAACAATAATATTTATTGAAAATGTGTTTAATAGCCACAACCGACGAACTGCGGACGATTATCGTGACCAAGTGACTGCGTTACGCAATTGCGTACGTTATTTTCGTAATAGGCCCTCAGTTCGCAAAGCCATACCTGACTTTTTCAGTTAGCACAGAGTTAATTGCTCTATAAAACATGTCGTTTCCTGGTAATTATCGTGTTTTACTTCGTCGTAAAGTGTGAATAGTCCGTGAATTTTATTTGTTGCAAAATCGTCTTCCTTCAAACGGTTCTAAGTTTTCATTTGAATAGATTTCCATGTTTGAATCGAGTTTTTCTCTTTAGGATGCTCTCTATTAGGCATGCTTTATTGGCGGTCAGAGTATAAAATATTCTTCTTCTTCTTATCGAATGAGGAATAGTATAGTGGCCACCTCTATGTTAGAGTTTATCAAGCCGCCTGAAAGGCCTCTAACTTAACTCAACGACTATTATCAGATGACAACAGCCGGGACCGACGACGGTTTAACGTGCCCTCCGAAGCACGGAAGCGCTCAGTTATAATGCCACTTAACGGTCACCCATCCGACACCTAGCCGAACCGAGCGTTGCCTAACAAACGTGATCGAATACGATCAGTCTGTAAAGTTCCGCCATCATTCGGTATAAAAAAGTAAAAGTATAAAATATTATAAAAATAGAAATCAATTCAAATGAAAACTTAGAACATGTAAATGTGAATAAAAGATACATTATAAAAACTTGTAGCAAATCCCATCAGCTCTACGATAAAAATGTATCGCCAAAATACGACCGAAGTTGCACTTGACCTGAAAGAGTTATACTTAAATACATTTTTAACTTTTGAAGTAACTGTGTTTCAAATTTTACAGCAAAGATGGCAAAGATACACACATTTCAACCTCTGTGGTCTAGTCACTAGACCACAGAGGGGTACTCTAAAGGTTCGCCCACCCGTGTAAGACACAGGGGTCCCGGTTTCGATTACCAAGGGGTACAATTTGAACGCGGTTTGGTTGGTGGTAGGGCTTATTTCAAGTCCGCCTGGCTAGCTATCACCATCTTACCTAAGCCTGACGCCATAACAACAATTTAAAAATTGTTGTGTTCCGGCAGCTAGAGGTTCCAACTTCGGCCTTATCGTCACTTAACATCAGGTGAGGTGAAGGCCAAGCACTACCCCGTTGTGCATTAAAATAACACACAATTCGCAAATGAGGAGATACTCCCTATTTGAGGAAATGATAACCATCGTGATGTCAGAGAGGAGTACAAAAAATATCTACCACATTTTAGGCAACACCAAACTTTGCACTGAAAGAGCCTACAATTACAGATGTAATCAGCTTTCCTAATAAATTACTAAACACGTACCTACTTGTACGGTGCAGGCTGCGCCTAAACCGTGGGGTGTTGCTATGGCAACCGTACGCACCCCGGTGCACCCTTGTTATTAATACTCGTAATAATTAAACTTGATTGCATTTCTCACCAGGTGTTGGATGACTACTCGTCAACAATTGATACGCATTGTTAAGGATTTAATAAAGCGAAAGACGATTGAGATATTGAGAAAATTAGGGATACGAAATTAATATGAATTTTATTTGGAGGGGTCTCAATAATTTTGCAACACTTTATTAGTTTTTATTAAGTTGACAAAAGTTAATCTAGATCTCACAAACATAATCAACAAAGGTAATCTAGATCTTATTGATTTTTTTTATTATCTTTTGATTATTTCAGTGATGATGAGTCTGTAGGATGTGCTTCCAGACACATCTGAGCTAAAATAATCGTCAGCCATGCCTAGATTACATAATTAGCCAAGGCACTGTTGTTACAAAAAACACTAAACCAACCTTACAGCGAGAAACATGATTTGCCAACTAGGTAATTGACTATAGCAATGTTTACAACAAATCAATCCTCATAGCAAACATCCCTCCGTACATACATCATCAAATTTCATGGCTCTCGCAGCCAAATCAAAATTCCCCGGCCGTTCCCGCTAAAGAAAACGTGACTCCTTTCAATCATACCGCGGGGAGGCTGAGAATTTTATATTTTCTTTATTAATCAGCACTCCCTTCGTCGTTTTTGTGATAAAGAGCCCTCTGCCGGAGTCAAGTGCAACAGGGACAGAGAAAAATGGAATGTACTTGAGCATATATGAGCGATAAACGTTTTAAATTTTTGAATAGCATTATTGTTAAATTAAAAATCTTTGATCTCGAAGTGACTGAGACGGACGAATGAGCTTGTCAACTCAGTAGATCGAACGTCAGCGCGACTTTTAGAACCTTAACTGGACACTGCAAACTAAACAGACACCTATTTCATATGAAATTGAGTGATACTGACATCTGCAGATATTGTAATGAGGAGCAGGAACACGCACCTCTTATGTGATTGTGGACCTCTAATCCACAAGCGTAGTATCCATCTGGGACGACACGTTATCGACCCGGAGGAAATAAAAACTCTTAAAACCAGAAAGATACTAGATTTCCTGGAAGCCGCTGGGCTCAAAGAGTTACTATAATTAGGTGGCGAGTTACATGAGATCTTTTAGGTCGCAGTGACTCATCTTGAGCTGCATAGCCCCTAACACTCAAATAATAATAAGTGACTGATAAACAATAGATATTGTGTCTATCTCGAATTGCAGTGTATGTGTTACATAGACACTATAGACAGAGCATAAAAGCAAAGTCGTAACAGCCCGTTGAGAGATAAAGCTTTATGATCTTATGTATTCAAGTACCTATATGTTATTAACGTGAAAATGCGAAAACTTAAATCTGCGAACCGTGGCGTGGTAAAACTCTGCCGAAAACAATTTCTTCTGTCTCAAAAACTTTTCTTATTCACGCTCACCAATATTACCGTCAAAAGTAATTTATGCACATATTATAATATCATTTTTAATGCACCATGTCACCTGTGGCTAGCCATTGTTTAACACGTGTATCCCGCCTAAAGTGACAAGGTAGACAAAACAAATGAAAGCCGCCATAGACTGGGAGGGGAACCGGCTAATAGCAATGGGATGCGACGTTTTTTGATTGATATCATGCATGATTAGTCGAACGTGGTGGAACTTATGGTAGATAACAATATGATGGTTCTTAAGTGATGGAAATTATTCTTCCAAACCTTATTTGCCCTTATGGTCTAGCTAGAGAATCATATAGGACAAATAAGAGTGTATGCGATAACCTAGTGGCAGCTACTTATGTCTCACACGTATTATACCAAGACCCATATAAATGAGAAGTTACCTATGTAAATGTTAGTACACTAGAATAAATAAAATTGAAATAAGAAACATAAATGGAAAATATGAGTGAAAGAAATTAAACGAAAATTGGTTATAGTTAAAGCAAAAGAAAAAAAAGTTTATAAAAAATAAAATCTTCAAAAACTGCCTGCCTAAACGCGGTAGCTAACGTAAAAAAACACGTGTATCCCGCCTAAAGCGACGTGGACAAAACAAGTTAAAGCCGCCATAGACGGGAAACCGGCCGATAACAATAATGCGACACTTTTGATTAAATTACATGCATGATTAGTCGAATGTGTTAGATAACACGATGAAGTGATGGAATAAATTAATCTTACGAGCTGCATTTACCTCTTTGGTAATCCCAAATTGTGTCCCCTCACCTGGAGATTGGTATTAGAGTTAATTAAACAAATAAAAAGGCTTAGAGCCACTTTCATAGGTTTCCAATCAAACTGTTTGTCAGAACATTTCATCGTAATTCTGTTCCATTTTAAATTAAAGAAAGGTGCCATGCGGTGCCTGTGAAAGCTTTCTAATGAATTCTAACGAAAAACTAAAAATGTGACAAAACTTAGTTTTTAGTTAACTTGTTTATGTATTTTTAATTAGAAAAGTAATGATTTTCACTATTCGAAGTAATTAGAGTTTTTCATCAGTAAAAGTATTTTGTGTTCCTACAAGGAGTTCATAGGCTATATTTTGTGGTATGAATGCATAACTTTTTTAGCTATATTTTTGTCTTCATGGTAAAGAAAATAGTTTCAAATTTCACCTAGAATATGTATATCATGTTTTCACATAGAAAAGGCTAGACTACCAGGCTGTTGCGCACAGTAACGGTTTGCTCCTTCGCCAAACATTTGCGTAAAGCATTCTAACATTATTTGCGACTCAGCTGTGTCGTGTAAGTAAATACTTTGGTAGGAAACTTCGGGAACCTTGAGCTTAATGGACGCTATGTTGTTCGGCAACTGCAAATAATGGGAATTGAATTGGCACGGTAAGTATAGATATAATTATGATTTGAATAAATTAAGTAAAATTATTTTTAAAGTGTATTTTTGATGCGAGACTTAGTAATGGCACGTAAGGAAAATGCGCCGCCTTTCACGTCTATTTTCATTGCCAGCTGGAAATATAATATTTTTTATTATCTGGTTCAAAAAATTTTTTGATTAAAATTTATGTTAAATTATTCTATTAAAGTTATGGAATTCTCTATAGAATACCTACATACTACATCTTTTGGATTCAGAAGAATAGAATTTCAAATCCTAAAGATGTTTAGTAGGTTCTAGTTTTTAACCGACTTCAACAAAAGGAGGAGGTTCTCAATTCGATTGTATGTTTTTTTTTTATCGTTGTTAGCGCTTATCTTCCGACCGATTTAGATGATTCTTTTTTTGTTCGATTGAGTTTTCTTGCGAGATGGTCCCATTTAATTTTTGACTATTTTGTTATTTATGAACCGAATTAGATGATTTTTTTTGTTGGGAAAGGGATACCTTTGTGTAGTCTTTTTAACCGACTTCAAAAAAAGGAGGTATTCAGTTTGTATGTATGTATGTTTCTCCGCGATTATCTCACATTTGGCTGTGCCGACGGAATATAATACAGAAGGTACTTACACTAAAAATAAAAAAATAAAAAAAATTGTTTAAAAAACAAAAAACCGACTTCAAAAAACCTGCCTGTAAAAAGCAAGAAATAATATACAAATCATTAGATACGCATTATCATTGTTATAATAAAACACGTCTATTGAAGTCGGGTGGGGCTTTTAGAATAAAAAAAGGAATATGCAGGTACTCCAGCCCCACCCGACTTTAATAGATGTGTTTTATTATAACAATGATAATGCGGATCTAATGTTTTGTATATTATTTCTTGCTTTTTACAGGCAGGTTTTTTGAAGTCGGTTTTTTCAATTATCATTATGAATCTTATAAAATCAATGAAATTTGAATGTGATTTAATCATTTTATTATGAAGAGATAAAAAAATGTGAGTTGGATCAAAGGTCATATTTCTTCGTGTCACGTTTTTCATCACTTGATCAGTAAGCCCAAGACGTATGGTAATATAAATACGTATAATCCCACCGATCCTGCCTATTCCGCACAACCTTACCGAAGTCACGAACGTCTCCAAGTAATTATAAAAAATGTCCGTAAAATTACGAAACATCAAGGGTGCATGAATTATCCATAACGCAACGACTGAACGTACCTTCAGAGCCATAATTCGTCCTTCGTTCCGGGTTCCGTATATTTATAGCCACAGATAACGCCTACAGATGGCGCCGGAGTTTTCCTTACCCCTCTACATAGTAGATAAACGTAAACAGTATAATAATAAGGTAATAGCACTTACCGAACCAGTAAACAATACCATGATTATCAACGAATTAAATAAAGATTTTTGAATATTATGGAATATCTTGCTAATCATATTGTTAACACTAACAATTCGAGTTCTCTTTGAAACACTAACGTCGTCCGTTTGCACTAAACTTAAGAATCTCCTAAGTACAATATTTTTTTGCATGAGAGCTAAGTTCATGTCATCGTTTTAATTTGGTCGAGTTTTACCTAGTTAGGAAAAAACTTAGGCGATTCTTAAGTTTAGCGCAAACGGCCGTTTGTCTACAGAATAAACAGCCTCAAGTTACACTACGTGGAGCTCGGTGGCGCAGTGGTTTAGCGCCTGGCCCAGCGATTGCGGATGTTAAGCAACGTTCGCAAGGGTCGGTCATGGGATGGTGACCAAAAATTTATTATCTCGAGCTCCTCCGTGCTTCGGAAGGCACGTTAAGTCGTTGGTCCCGGCTGCATCTGCAGTCGTTAACACCCACCAATCCGCATTGGGCCCGCGTAGTGGGTTATGGCCCGTCCTCCTTATCCACCCATAAGGAAAGCCTGTGCCCCAGCAGTGGGGACATTAAAAGTGGCTGATGGACAAGTTACACTACTGGTTATCCTTTTGTCGCTCCCCTAATACTTGTTGAGTTACGGTTTCCAATTTCCAGTTGTGCACTTCAGGTGTGGGTAGTCTCCGAGGCGCACGAGAGTTATCGGATAAATTCACCAAGATTCCTGTACCGTTATATTGGTTTCAGCCTGTTTACAATGCAACTCGTTCTGAATTTGTTTTTTAAAACCTTATCTCGATGATAAGAGGAGACGTATTGTTTTACTTTGTTTTTGTTATTATTGCAGAATTTCCCTTGCCTAATGGTAAGGAAATTGTTGTGTTGTGTTTTCTTGGAAGTTGGAATAAAGAGGATGTACTGTTTTTTTAATAAAATGCAAGAGAAAACCATAGAATAAACTAATGACATGCTTATGCTTTAATCATAATTTGTCGTGACATAATGTTGACGCAAAATTCAAAACATACTTTGACAAGTGCCCGACATAATCATAATAATTAAATTGATTAGTCTCGTCAAAAATGCATTGCATTGCCTAGTTTATGTTTGATTCACTTTTATCATTATCCAAAAAAGAAGACTTGAGTTAATCAAACTTTCTTCTAATAATAGGTGTTCTTTGTTCGTAAGTATTCTTTGTAATAAAAACCTAACAATTTCAAGTCATACGAAAGTTTCCCCCCCCCCCCTTATAGCTAAACAATAGCTTACGTTTAATTTGGTAGCGATTAAGCTCGGCATTAGTCACGGCTGAACGAAATCAACACAAAATTATGACATCGGTGTACGTAACGTGACGCAGCTCACGCGATGCTAGGCAAGTGCCTGTTTTTTGGTGATTTATTATTATGTGAACCATTACTAATGCTAGCATTGTTTATACATTTTATGAGTACCTCTATAAATGCAAAGATAATTCGACAGTATACTGTCGATGTAATGTATGTATGTATAGCAACTGAGATGCTATTTTGTTGGATGAACAGCTTTTACTCCGCAATAATGCTGTAAAAATTAAGTGACGAAAGACAGTGCTATAAAAGCTAGTTTGACGACAAACGAGCAATTCAGCTTTTAAAGAGCTGTCATAGGACTAACTGAGATATCTTTATACAATTGTCGAATAAATGCGATACGAATTCATTGAGACCATGTTTATAAAGCCTAAAAGCATTGAATGCTAAATGATCTAGAAAGCTGCTTTTATACTGCTTTTTGAATTGATAGGATCTTTCATGCGAGTGTTTTATGATCCATAGTCGTTGCTAGTTGGGTAAGAACGTTGCTTTGCAGGTATTTTTGAAACTGTTTTCTATAGTTAGATTGAATGATTGACAGGCGCCTATTTTTCGGTGAATTACGATTATGTTATCCAATTACTAATGATAGCATACATTGATTTTAAATTTTGAAAGTACAAAAGCAAAGATAATTCACAGTACAAACGTTTATTAAAATTGCAACGCCATTTTTTAATTGGTTAATGTAATGATTGACAGCCATTTGACAGTCGATTTCTAAGCCTATTTGAGAGCAAACATCATATTTGATAGGATTTAGATAACTATTATTATTGTTCGTAGTAACGAATCTGATTAAAGTCGCAGCAGTGGCATGAACATGGTTTTTTGTTGTAGACATTTGCGTGAATGATAAAAAACATCGGATCGATTATAAAAAAACTACATCAAAATGATGTCGTACAATTGATATAAGAGGACCGATCCCACTAATTAATTATTTGAATCGTTCGATTACCTTGCATAGCGATGACAATGCAATCGTGAAATACTGGTCTAATATATATATTTTTTTATATTCATTCAGTAGTAATTTGACAGCAATCAGGTTTATTTTGAATTGACCAGTAAGTTTGTACAATCACATCATATTCAGTAACTAACGGTATAAAATAACACATGTCATCATTTTATACTAAGGTACCTATACCTTTAAAACATAATTAAATACAGTAATTACTTAGCTGTTGACAGCGTCTTCTGGTGTTACTTAATTCAGACATTATGCAACATCTAGATTAAAGTATAAAATTAATCATGAATTGAGATTAATGTTGAATTTAAATTGATCTAGTTTCCTAGCGTCAGATATGAGGCAATTAATTTGTCTTAAAGAAATATCTAAATGCAAATACAGTGTCATAACTCCGACTTAACCAATATAGGATAGGTAGTTAAAATTAATTGGTTAGTTAATCCAGGAAATGTTGCTTAGTGACCCGAAAGTTATGAGAATTAAAGTTTTGGGACCCGCTTCATTTTACGGTCGATTCCAAGTACCTACCTATTCTCATTAAAATATATTGCTCTAGCTGTGGATTAGTTACTAGGAAACTGTTCAAAGATGTATAAAGCTTTTGTAAGCCTAACTTTTCAAGCGTCGACAATTTGATAGCCTTTTGGAAAAATATTGTAATTGGTAGGTAATATCGTATTTTATTATAATATTATCAAGGGTTACATATGCACTACTAATATGTAAGTAAAGTATTTCATGACGTCATTATGTAATTACTGAATAATTGTAATGAGATTATAAAGGGCACAGTCCCCTTGTCGTATGCAAAACGCACTTAACACACTCATGTCAGCTTATCCTGATTTCGATGTATTTGTCGATAATGCGAAATTATTTCTATCTCAATGTGATATTGTAAATTTTGATTAAAGCATAATTATGTAATTGGGCATAAGCCCGTTTAATTATGATAAATAAAAAAAAAAAAAAAAAAAAAAAAGTGATAAATGCAGACATCAATATTTATTTACTAGTATTAAATTAGCAGTAGAAACAGAAAAAAAGCTTCGAAAAAGAATTTAATGAACTATTTCAAAGGAAAACATCGCTAACTAAAGGCTAAAGCTGCCCATTTTCCCAGTGTACATAATTTATGAAGTACTTACGGTATGACGAGGCAAAGTGCCCGCACTATTTTTATCAAAGAAAGTGCCGTGAATTTTTTATTTCACTTTTAGGCAGAAGATAATGCTACGATTTTTTAAAGGGTAAAAAAAATCATGAAAATTTATTATCGACACTCTAAAAGAGAAGGAAGCATTAACAATTTAAAGTATGATCTTTAGCATAAATGAAACACATTTAAATCATATCTCAAAAATATAAGTAAAATTAAGTAAACAACGAGACGTCTGTAATAGAAATAATATTATTATATTAGTCACTCACTCAAGTAGGTACTTGACTAGCTTTCGATATTGCATACATACCTAGAAAACGTTTATCCACTTAACTAGCTGAACCCAATGATATATCAAAACAGAGAATCAAAACAAACTTTTTTATTTAATATATCTTTGGCTGAACCTAAAGATTTATTAATGTAGTGTTGTGTATGAGCACAGCGGTAGTCTATCTCTAGGCTGTGGTACGAGTATCTTAAAAATATTAGGTTTATGCATAATAAATAACCTTAGCGTAGCTTAAGAATTTCACAGTAGAGCAGGGGCCCTATCTAATCATTCGTATGAAATCTTAGAGACTTAAGACCGCTGACCAAAGACATGACTGACAACTGACTGACCAAATGAAAATTAGTACTAATAATAATTAGTATTAGTCGAAGAATTAAACAATAGGGGCCTCAGTTTTGTTGCATTTGTGCGTCATGTGTTTACAATAACCATATGCTAGAGTGCTTCACTAATTTGTTTTCGACACCAATCAATCCAATCATATTAAATTTATCTGTTTTTGACATCACTTAAATTATATCATCGATTTCACATGCTACCGAATTTCCGACACCAAGCAGCGTAACAAAACGGAATTAGTGAAGGGGCTCTATCTGCAAGTATAAATTAATAGGCACGGGGCTGCGACACCAATATAACTAATACACGATGACCTGAATGGTGCAGTGGTCAACATTTATGGCCGGTCTATTACGCAAGAAGTCCCAGGTTCGATTCCCGGCTGCGCAGAAATCAAAATGATGTATTTTAATTTCTGTGATGGGTCTGGGTGTTACAATGTAAAATAAGTATATTTTTAAGTAATATAAGTATAAAAGTTGTCTAGGACATTCTAGTCATTCTATTCTAGTTCTAGTCTATATTACAAGCTTTGCTTAGTTTGGGGCTAGATGGCGCTGTGTGAAATTTTTCAAACATTTATAAAAAAAAATGTTTTAAACGCCACTTAAATTAGGTATATCATCACATCATCGATTTCACATGCTACCGAGTTCCCGACACCAACCAGCGTAACAAAACGGAATTAGCCAAGGGGCTGTATCTGCACCATATTTTTAAGTAAATTACAAATAGGCACGGGGCTGCGGTGGCATCGTGCCGTGCGTGTTATCGGCAGGGGGATCGCGAATACGTCCGACTTCGTACGTATTTAGAGCACCTTTTGAACTACCACAGACTAGAAATCAAGAGTCTATTAAAATAAATTTTTGTTCACACAAAAATCGCATAGCAATATGCGAAGAATTAGAATAATAACACCTAGAACGATAGTTCTCTACAAAGCGCACTGTCCAAAGTATGGCAACTAAAACAGCCAAAATGGCCCCGTTTTCAGATGTTTATTCTCCATTATTACCTAATCATACCGAATAAGTACAAAACAATTTTAATTTTACTACATTAATTAGATTAGTTACTATATTATTGGATTTTAGTTACGATTAGGTAACGTATGAAGGATATAAATCTGAAAACTAAGCCATTCTGGCTTAGTATTAGTTGCCTCACTTTGCATACGAGGACACGGCTTCTAGGTGTTATTATTCTAAGTATGCAATTTTATTTAATTTAGTAAACAACTTTTTTTACTCTCTAATCTATAATATGTTATAAGTATTATGGAGATCCATAAATGATGTAGAGATATGACATATTATTCTTGTCACGCTTATTTGAAAACGTAGGTATAGACGCAAAATATTGAAGTGAAATAAAAAAAATGCAAAAGCAAAAATGACAAAAACATTTTTGGCTTTCGCTTTAAATAAGTATTCCTTTTTTCCTTACCCCATAATAAAGTTTGTTTATATCTATGCTGTGGTCAAAACATCAAGTCATTTACAATCGCCTAGTCTGTACACGGCCCGTCGGAAACGAATTTTTTCGTCTAGTCTGGTGGCGTTTTCAGGCTTTCCAAGCTGACGTTTTTGCCCCTCGACGATGATAAGGTCGTTAGTGGCGTTCTCCGAGTTCCTGAAGGCGTGATAGTTTCGACTTGATGGCGATAATGGTTTTACACTCTCTCATTTTCTTTATTTACAATTTACAATGCAAAACTTTTGTGAATAGAGTTTTGAAACTTTTTTACGTTCTCGTTTGAAGGAGATATTGTGTGGATTGATACTAGTAAGAACAAACATGAATGTTAAGCTTAACCGATAGTAAACAGATCTTTAAATATAGACAATCAATGCGGTACACGTTATTGTTATGTTTAGGAAAAACAACACTCATGTGTTATTTAAAAATATTGTACCTTGTTTTACTTATACCTACCTAAACGCTTTTTTATCTGTAAAAAGTTGTAATTTTTCGCAAAAAAAAAACTCCATTTAAGTGCTAGCTAGAAAATATTGTTGGGATAAAATCATTTATTCCATTTTCAGATTTATTTCCAATGACGGCACTCTTAAATAATATTACTGTCGCTTTGTCTGTACTTACCTAACGGTAATTTTATTTACTAAACGTTGTAAAATTACTCGAATATATTAATGGCTGGTCTTAATCGTATACTTATCGATCGGTTCAGTGAATGGTCTGTTCTACATGGCTCTTGGTTGTATACATCAGTATTTCACTAAACTTCTTTTAAAAACAGATTGCAGAGATAATCGTGCAAGTGCTAGGCAGCTATTTCCTACTGTCTTGCCAAAAGTGCTTCACCTCTCGAAAACGTACGCAATCTCAGACGGAGATTTCAGTTCGATGTCGCTCCGACTCAAGGGTTCTTAGCTCCGTAGTTTGTTTGCCTTGCCTGTTTGCTCTGAGTCGAACCAACTGTTAGTATAAAACGGATCCACCGAATGTATGCTCAAACGGGTGGTCTTTATCATTTTTAATGTAAACACTGCAGAGTTAACACCAACGGCATATTATAATACTCAATTTTAAATCAACACATATTGAAAAGCATTCTGTGGTTAATGGATGTTTATATTCGGTACATTCGAATCATTATTTATTATTTTGGCGGCTCATAAAATTTGAGTAACAGCAGTTGACTGGAACAACATATTCACGTTTTTTTATTGTTAGTAGGGAGGGAAGTAACTTAAAAATAAGATTTCATGGTAATGAAACTTGTTAATAAGCAATTAAAAAGTTTCCTAACAATGAAATCTTAATTTATAGAGTAAATTACTAATAATAACTTACACCAACTAAACTCTATAATGCACATTTTCGCAATGTTTCCCTGTAGTTAAATGTTTTCGCAAAGTTATTTACAGAATTAACAATATTTCACAGCATTATACTTAAGTGTGATGTAAGTGTAGATTGATCGAGCTTGGTCTCCTGAAGTGGCTATCAAACGATTGCACATACGCCAAATCAAACAAACCACAGACTTAACGAGTTTTTGATAAACATCCGCGTTTTGGGCCAACATTTGACTATTCTACAAATACTTGAGGCAGTAATGGTCCACACAACACCGTTTACTGTTTTACGGTACGTCGGAATAGAAATACTCAATAGTTGACAAAGATAAGTAGGTATTTGCCTAGCGGTATTTGCTCCTATGACAACTCCGTAATAGTTTTCTAAGATATGCGTATAAATATTTTTTGTTCATTTTACAAGTGGTACCTTGTCAAAATGCTGCAGTCATTGTTGGTTTTTGCTTGCTCTTTCGGAAGATGATGAGTGGAATAAAAACTTGTACTGACATGCAAATGGTGTCAAAAAAGTTTTCATAACGCTTTAAGTCGCTCTCAAACGGTCGACGTAAATTAAACTTTGTAAATAATTTATGTTTCTAAAACCGTGATATATATGTATTCAATATTACTGTTATGTTGTAACTTGGAAAGTATTTATTTTGCTCAATACTAAATAATATACTAGAAAAAAATCGACTCTTCACCAGATCATATTCTCAAGCGGGAATCGAACCCTTGGAAGTCCGGTTTTTGGAAGAGGTTTTTGCTCTTTGTTTTCTCTAAGTCATATACATATATAGGTACCTAAGTCATTTAATTATTCAGTTATGTAAGTTTTTTTAAAACCCAATTATAATACTATAATAATACTTAATAATATCTCAACCACCGGCGTTTCCTCCACACCACAATAGTCTAAAATTATATACAGTTGCAGTAAGCAGCCTTCTTTAACACTAACCAAATAGTCCGCAAGTTTCTCCAGTTAGATAGGCTATAATAAATAAACAATTTTATTGTTTAATTTACTTGGCCTTGTTTCGTAAATGACACAAAAGACCAGCTTAAGCTGATATTTTTTTTTATCATAATGCAAAATTAAAAAAAATCAAAACATATCTATAAATCAATTGAGTTGTGGTTTTTGGTTTAAAGCTTATTGCTCGTTTGCGGTGTCCCTTACATAAATGAGGCATGATTACAAAGAATACATTCGCTTCAATTGTAGCCCTTACAAATAAGTCGAATGGCTCTTTCACAGGCGACTGTCGGGACTTTAGAGGCGGGTGCACCCTGCTGAGTCGAAGAGCGAAACCTACGAGTCAATAACTCTTTAGTCGAGTTAAGCAACGCCGTTATATATAACCCGATGATGCATTGATGTATTAACTCATTATAATTCAAACCAGTTTAAAAAGTTAAAGGTTAAAGTCTTTATGAAAAAACGCACTTGCGCTACCCGCTGTGACGGCGAGTTGAAATTTAAATGAACGACGAACAGTAGAATAACAGGAGATGTGTACGGAGGACTCTATAGTTGTTTACTTTGTAAATATGCGTTGTGAGTGTAACGTCAGTGAATACCGCGGGGATATGAATTATAAATTATTCGGTATTTCAAGACACGACCACACGCAATTTCCACGCAATTAAGTACATTGTAATCCCTACTAATTTTACTGTTGGCGCTTTTAAACAATTTAGGTACACACCTAAAGTAATAGGATTATGGAAATGTTGTAATGTTTTGTTGATTTTGAATTGTATAAATGTTCACAATGTTTATATTTTTAAATGTATGGGAATAAATTGTGTTTCGTCTAGCTCTACAGCTCTATATCCTTCTTAAGCATTCTTATGACGTAAAAAATAACGCTGTTCACAGTTATTGTGTGTGTCCTCCCTCGTCTTCTCATAAAAAAGGATGTGCTATTTCATTTAAGCGTAAGTGGCACAAACAAGCCAGTTAGCGTCTCCGCTGTGTCGGTCTGGGTGTTAAGTCTGCTTTATGAGCAAGGATCTTTCATGAAGGGAACAGGCAAATTAAATTGGGTGAAAATGTCTAAGGAACGACCTAAGTTATAGTTATGACTACTTTTTTTACTTTATGCAACATCAATTATTTCGATGACTAACGGAAGTACTCAGAGACGTCAATTAAGTTTAATGCTTTATTAAAATAAAATTGGTACTATCTCTTTCTTTTCTATAGTGATAGTATAAGACGACACAATACTTAATAAAGCATTTAACTTAATTGACGTCTCTGAGTATAGTACGGCAGTAATCCTCTAATTTTAAATAGAATGTAAGAGCTAGTAATAGTTTTATCTAAAAGTAATTTGCATTTATTATTTATTATTTAATTATGTAATTTTAATTTTCTATTTGTTTTAATGTTCAAAATTAAGTTTTCGATAAATTCACATTATTTATTTGTAATAGCCACACACACTCGCATAATCACACGATCTTTTTGATATCCCTCCTTTATTACTATCGAATAAAGGAAATATATTTTACTACGGAACTCTTTATGGCGCTTTAATAGGACTAGTAGCCAATGAAATACTTGAATTACACTTTTATTGCAGACGTGTTGCAGTCCAGAAGAGCCTTAAAAGTGTCTCGCATAATTTATACCTTTTTATTTATAAAACTTTACTGCAAACGTTGTAAAAATACCGATTTTATTGCTTAACAGCCGCATTGTGGTTACAGGCAAGCCAGATAATATAAAAATTAGATTATATAAAGAGGTTATTCGTCAATCAACAAAAGAAGTTTTTATTTGGCATCTGCAAAGGATTGATTCTTCTGAATGCTGATTTCTTATTTATTTTGAGGAACCGCCGTTATTACTTGGTAACAAAAAGCAATTGGGAAATATGAATCTGTGGGAGAATGCACGTCTTTTTCTAAGTAAATAAATAAAAAAACAATGCAATTAGTAGATTTTATTACAATCAATATAATTGTTACAAATAATTAGTTAAATCAATGTAATTTATAAATAAAAGTCGCTAAACGACTCGTAAAACAACTGTGTGCACGTGCGCCTCCCCACTACGCCATCACGCCACCGAGCTTGTTTGCGCACGTGTATAAAAACGGCTTGCGCAGCGCAGGTGTCGATAGCTCAGACGTTGTTTAACTGTCGGACAGGGCACATATCGGTGCTCTGAACTATCTGGAAATGTAGTTAAGTATTACTCCTTTTATGACAGTAATAATAGTTTAATAAAATTACAATATTTAATGTTATGTTAAAGCTAATAAATCTAAGACATGTGATAAATTACGAATCAATAACTTATTCGGTAATTTAGACAGTCATAACCACGATCTTGAAATAAATGAATAAATATCTCACATTGCCAACTTTTCTTTTATATTTTTTTCTGTCACAAATCAGTGAACAGTTTGACTTCAGTAATTATTTTCTTCTTCTTATTTTGTTATGGCAATCTACTCCTCTTTTATTTGGGACATAATTTGGAATAAAAAACAAATAACTGGTATGCTACCTCTAGAATAGTATCTTTACTTACACCTTGCTCAATTAAGTTCTCTTTTGTTATTGTTTATTGATTTTATATAGGTATAATAACTAGGACCATTAATTATTAAATAAACTTAGGTGTTCATATTAAACTGAAGTACAGAGTGTAAAAGATGGACGTGTTTTTAAGCATGCCTACTGTTTAACTTAAACACTATTTTAACCTATTTAATATGATGCTGTCACTTTCTTGACAAAGTTGTTTGAAAGAGACAGCTTCACATTTAAATAGTGTCAAAGTTAAACAGCTGTTTAAAAATCTTTTGTAATAACAAAGGGAATGTTTAAATATACTTACCGTAACAAAACAAAGACGAGAAAATCTACAATCTACCACCCCCAACCTCTATGAGTTCAAATATAAGTCGTCTACGGAAGTTAATTAAAATGTCTCGAAGAGTTGCCATTACTGCAGATGAAAAAGTGATTTCCCCCGAAGTGGATTTTAAAGGAATCGACGGGAATGGAGGTACGAATATACGTCTTTGTGAATGGGGTGGCTCAGACTGCTGAAAGGTTTCTTATATTGATTGCCATGATTTCATTGATGAGACAGGGGAAGGCTGATCGATTGTCGATGGTAAAGCTGGATTTGAAAGTTTTAAAAATATCAATGTGCGTCATTGAGGCCCTCTATTCGAGTTCGAAGCTGCGAAGTTATATCGATGTGGTTGTGACGGTTGTGAAGATATCGATGTGTACTTCTTACTTGCTTAAAATTGTTTAAAAAACAAAAAAACCTGCCTCTAAAAAGCAAGAAATAATATACAAATCATTAGATACGTATTATCATTGTTATAATAAAATACGTCAATTAAAGTCGGGTGGGGCTGGAGTACATCTTCCTTTTTTTATTCTAAAAGCCCCACCCGACTTCAATTGACGTATTTTATTATAACAATGATAATGCGTATCTAATGATTTCTATATTATTTATTGCTTTTTAGAGGCAGGTTTTTTTTGAAGTCGGTTTTTTTGTTTTTTAAACAATTTTTTTATTTTTTTATTTTTAGTGTAAGTACCTTCTGTATTAGGAAGTGTAGGTATATTATTTAGGTAGAAAAATCGGCTCAGCCAAACGTGAGATAATCGCGGAAAAACATACATACATACAAACTGAATACCTCCTTTTTTTGAAGTCGGTTAAAAAGACTACACAAAGGTATCCCTTCCCCAACAAAAAAAATCATCTAATTCGGTTCATAAATAACAAAATTGTCAAGTTAGTTGATTTAATATCATAGTATTTTCAGGATTACTTGTAAACTACTGAACCGATTTGAAAAAAAATTAAATGGGACCATCTCGCAAGAAAACTCAATCGAACAAAAAAAGAATCATCTTAATCGGTCCATAAATGTCGAAGATACGCGCGAACAACGATAAAAAAAAAAAAAACATACAATCGAATTGAGAACCTCCTCCTTTTGATGAAGTCGGTTAAAAAATACTTTTTAATATCGCACTATTAATATTCTGTTATAGCGGCTTTTTTTTACTGTTACAGAATCTCTTAGCTAGAGCTGTATAAAAGTAAGTAGTTTTCAAGTGACATTGCGTTGATAAATTCAGTTATGCTTATTGCGATGATAAGGGAAGGTCAGCGATTTTCAAAACTGTTTCAGAAATCTCAATAATGACCATGGAACTATTTGCAATCTCAGAAGCTCTGAAGTACATTGACACTTTAGAAGGACATCGTTTTGTTATACTTACGGATAGCAAAAGTGCCTTACAACATTTAGCTCGATGCGCCTCTGGACATAGCAGAGGTGCACCGATAGCTTATGACATTTTAAACAAAATCCATAAAATGAATTATAACTGTATTAACCTGAGATTGCAATGGATCCCTTCCCACATAGGCTTAAAAGGAAACGAGGAGGCTGATAGATTGGCAAAATTAGCAATTAATGAAGGCGCTGAAACAACTATTTTACCAATGTATTCAGAAATATTAAATAAATTTAAATTAAAATGTTTTCAAAGATTTAAAGAATACTTTGATGAAAGGAGCAAAGAAAAAGGAATTTGGTATAAAACTTTACAATGTCAGCCTCCAAAGATCCCATGGTTCTATAATATAAATAATTCAAATAGACAATTCATAATAACAGCACTTCGCATTCGTTCGGGTCATTATCCATCCAAAAAATTCGGTCATCTCATGAGAAAAATAGATTCTCCAAATTGTGAAATTTGTGGTACCGTTGACGACATCCAACACATGCTCTTGGAATGCGTCAAATACAGTGGGGCGAGGGATTCATTGATACAGAAACATAAGATAAATAGATTAGACGTAGGAAAATTTCTGACAATACTAGCAGACCCGCAATCTGCGGTGTTTAAAGAACTTATTAATGTGTTTCTGTATCAATGACCCATGTGTTCTCTTATATCAATTGTCATGTTATTTAGATAAGGGTATGATGAGGCTGACATACCTAAAATAGGTAAAAGCCTCTAAATAAAAATAGATTAAAAAAAAAAAACAGTTATAAATTTATGTATGAAATCTTTACTGAACTATTTACATGTGTCTATTTCAAAAGTCACAAAAAACTTATTACAAGAAAAAAATTACCTATTAGAAGAAATATTTTAAGTGCTAGTTAATGAACTTAAAAAAAAGATTTTATGATGTATTTAGTCCTTCGAGGTTGTTGGTGTTTTATAAATAACCCTCTCTATAAACTATCGACAAACTTATAAAAACTAAAAAGCATAATTATAAATTAATCGTAAGTATCAAAGATTATTTTTACTGACGCAAAGCTCAGTTAGATTCCAAAATTCTGTATTAGGTATTTATTTTAATTTCTCGATACACTTGTGTACTTTTAGTTATTCTGTGTCGATACACTCAAGAGGTATTTATTACTTAAAACTTGATATAATTGACATGTTTTCATTTTTTACAAGGTACCATTTCGAGGTTTTTCAACTTCTGACACTGTACATAATTTTTCGGGGTTTTTGATCAATTATTTAACAATCTCGAACAGGATAAAGTCAACGACTAGAACCAAAACAATAATTGGTCCGATTATTTTTTTATACTTTATTAGAATCAGAATAACAGAATTTTCGTCATCAACCCGGAATAAGAGCGGAACTTTCGAACATTAATGCAAAATACCGGCCATCGGCTTCCGGGACCCAATCCGGTCCCTGGGTGAAGTGGGGGGAGGAAGATTAGTCCCAAATGTATCCCTGAACTAATGGGAGTTGTACCCAGTTTAACGGAGGTCACCCGATTAACGTTACTATATTGAACTAGCTTTTGCCCGTGATTTCGTCACGGTGCGGTTTCCTTCCCTGAAGGATTTTTTGCAATAATAATAAACCTACGAGCTTTTACAAAGTGCAATGAACTCATCAAAATCGGTTTATAGGTTTTGGCGTAAAAATAATATAATCAAACAGACAGACACAGTAACAGTTACTTACGCATTTATAATTTTAAAGTTTGACTTTGAATCGCCATTCGATCTTAGTCGATCCTTTCGGACTTTATTGGGTCATAAAAAGCCTTGTGTGAGCAGTTGGAACACGTTACAAGTTTTCAACGGTCATACGACTACATTGTTCCGATTAAATTGTTAGCCAACTTAATTAGTTGGCCAAAGTATTTACTTTCAATAAATCCGCGCTAAGTATCCGTTAAAAGTGTTTTATATGACGATTACACTGGGAGTCACGCACGGTTGACAGTCTACAACTGCAAAGATGATTATTGTTTTATGTATATGAAAAACAAATAAAAGTAGTGAATAATGAAATGACCCGTAGGTTGCTCGGTAGTAACAGGGGGCCCTATTACGAAAATAACATACGCAATTGCGTAACGCATGCAGTCACTTGGTCACGATAGTCGTCCGCAGTTCGTCGGTTGTGGCTATTAAACACATTTTCAATTTGGCTATCGTAGCCTAAAGACTATTGAACGAATGATGATAGGCTTCAATACGCTAGAGAAAAACTGTCAAACTTACGTAATCACTTTGCAATATCGCATACGCAAGTGCTTTGTAATAGGAAACAATCATAACGAAGCACGGACGCAGCTGCGTGTATCGCGTGAAATTTATCGTAATAGACTCCCAGGATTAAAGGAAATTGGACTTAGCTCAGCCAGTGGAATATTTTTAGGACGACAATGCTTTCCCTATTCTCGGTTTTATGAAAATGTTATAATAAGGGGTAAGGGCCCTATATTACTAGGACACCATGGTTGCGCCACCAGCGGGTGATACGCTTACCGTCCCCGTGCGCAACCAAGCGGACACCATACATCTCGTTGGTAGCGCGACTCATTGTGCCGTCTCTGGTGTTCTAGTGAGATATGGCGCTAAAGATAAAGGATTTAACGATACAAAAATGGGTTCCTGACTTCCTATCCTGCCTGCCTGTGGCCCTACCGGCTAACTTTTCGAACTTCGGCGGGTCTGCCGGGCTTCAACTTAAAACAGAGTAATCGAAGTAACGAATTTCGTATTGTACTATTTGCCGAAGTTATTTATTTGGAAGATATCGATGTTCGTGTGACATCATGATTTTGGCCTGATTGAGTATCGATTTATCTGTTTTAATTTGAAACCTGGCCCTAAAATCTCCACGATAAACATTATTAAAATCTTTTTCTATTAATAACTTATTAAATAAAAACTGGGGGCGACACTTTCGGTCATACAACCTACCTACCACGCACACGTACCAACCTACCTACCTGGCACACTTGCCGAAGTTCAAGGTACGGCGCCTGAGCCCGAGATGAAATGATTTTTATTTCAGTAATTAACTTTTTGCAAACTAAAACCTATTCAATAGTCAGTATTCTTATATAAATAGCCCAGACATCTGTGTGACTCGAGGTCAGTGCTCACGTTATCTAAGAGAGCTCGTATTGTTCTCAACCAGTCACCACATGTCACATATATCAGCCGTCAACGTACAACTTAAATCAATTATGTCATATTTGTAGGACGTCATTGCTATCGAGACTGTACTAATTGTGAAATAATGTATCACTGATAGTTTTCCATAAATTTTATTTTATTGGTAAGCTTGTGTGGTCAATTTGAATAAATAAGACTTTTGATAGTATTTCTAGGCCAAATGATATTGTAAACAATTCTATATCAAACAAGTGCTTTGACTTTTAGCTTTGAATATTATTCTTATGTGCATCTAGCACAGTGCAATGGATGAGTAAAAACAATTAGAAGTGAAATATCAACATCAAAAAGATTTCAAGTTACTCGTACATCATCTCTATATATAATTTACTTACTTATATAACTCTTATTGCAAACTTACTTTTTTCTGTAATTAATTACGCTTAATAATTATTCCTGTTAAAAAGTAGCCCAATTTCATATACATGCATAATATTATTACGCAGATTTAGCCTGTACAAATCCTAATAGGATTTCAAAACGAATTCCTTTCAAAAGAACAGGAGAAACGATCTAATCCAAGTTCGATTTATTAGAGAGAGCTGTTGTGTTGTGTTCCGCCGAGCTCCCTCGCCGATGAAAAATCATGCCATTATTTGGAAGAGGGCGGTATCCCTGAAGTCGTATTTCAAAACAACACATTATTGTTTTCTTCGTTTCGTTGTGGTTAAGCCATTTGTAAATCAACGGAAAACGGTTTTACTAAGATTTCAGGATTATTTGCTTTGTTTTCTTTAAAAAAAATTGGAAAGTAAAATTATAGCTAGACTATTTCAGTTTTAATGTGTTTTAAAGTTTAAACAACTTTAGTCGTTATTAAAATACTCTTTTGCTTATAACATTGGATCCAGGTACCAGGTAGCTGTAAGTATGTCTATTTATTTTGAATGGAATGAATTAAGACGCAAATTCCTGATCGTTATCAGTAAAATTTCTTGAATGTGGCTTGATGTGGAATAATGGGTTTAGAATTTGAACACTGAGAACCACTAAATCTATGTATTTTTTTGTTTCAAATACCTACTTAATTTTGTTCTTAAATATAGGTGTGTGTGTTCTAACCAACCTAATAGTAAAAGACTAACGTAGATTGACATAAATTTAGCGCACGTCGTCGGCGAAGTCTATAAAGATTGGTTCCCAAAGTATTAAACAATGAATTCAATGATCCCAATCACTTTAGTGTCCCAAAAAAGATACTTATGCCGTCAGTCACAATCACAAATAATTGAAGAACATCAGAGAGCCAAAAGGCGGCTCGTCATCAAAGGCAAATAAAAAAAAATAAGACTTAAGTTTAGTCTGTGTAATAAATCAAATAACGGCAGTAAAAATTCTACAGTGTTTTGTTGCGTTAGAAACTGCCTTACATTACAGTACAGGAATATAGCCTAGCCTGAGATTGCCTGTACGCAATGTCTATGTGTGCGTGCACGGAAAACTGTGATTTGTTTCGAGCTAATTCCTGATTCCGATATCTCCCTTCCTCCTTCGGACAACCAGACGTACGAATCAGCGGCGCCACCGTTTTTGGTGAATACAATTACAAAAACTTGCATTAAGTGTTTTGCTTCAAACTTTCCGTCCTTACCGCTAGAGAGTGGAACTCATTGCCTGAGTCTCTGAATTCCCGATAGGTACAATCTGGGGGCCTTCAAATAGCGAGTGAATAGATGGGCATCTTCTTCTTCTAGGCAAGCACGTTTCATCGTAGATCGCATCATCGCTTACCATCGGCGTAATAGCGGTCAAGCGCTTGCCTATCTATCATAAAAAAGCGGCCTTTCTCTCTACTTGATAATTAATCAAAAACAAAAGTAAACTCTATCCAAACCAGTAATCAACAAAACTTCTTTGATCAAACAAAATAATGACATGAAGAAACGAGTAACTAGAACACAAGGCTTATTTATATTTAAGGCACCAATCATTTTTGTTCCAACTTTCCTTTTTATTTTCTTATAAAATTAGCTGAGTTCCATTAATATTTTCTGATACGCGGCGACCCTTTCCTCGGGGCGAAAATCGATAATGGTTCATGACTGTCTAGATAAGGAAAATCTAATTAATTATTTCTATCATAAAGGTGATCAACGGAATGATTTAGGAGCATAAAGATATTGTTATGTTCTAATAAAATGGAACCGTGAACGGTTAAATTTATTATCGTTCGTTTTACTGATTAAAAATACTTCGTATAAAAAAACCAGTGACCATATCGTCAAAGTTTTTACAGTAAGTACGGCATACATACAATAGTTAAAGAATTTATGAACATTGCAGAAATAGAAGCTTTAGTATACACCTAACATACCTAAGTCAAAGAAGAGAAAAGATTTTCTCGTAAACCTTTTTTCAAATCGAGTTATAAGCCACTTAGACCATGATGAAACGTTCTTCTTTGTGCATTCTTTCATTTCTAAGGCTTTAATTTTCAACGGAAATGTTTACCCCGGGCTTATCTGCTCTCTGGCAAGTTTAACGAAGTTTCGTTGGACGTCAGACCGGGATAACACGGAAAATGAAGCTCCCGAGGGAAATTAACCATTAGCGGTCACATTAAATTTCATCTCATCCTTTATTTACAAAGAAATGGACTAACCACGCGACAAGGAAACCACATCAACGTCAGTTTTGAAACATCCAACATTTTAATGAAACACGGATAGTCAATAAAATGGGTCTGCAACTTACTTTCGAAAGACGCATGCTCGATGAACGATTGCTCGAATAAATTTATTTCAAATGACATTAACTAGAATAGTCTATTTATAGAAAATCTTTGTTCAAGTCATTGTTTAAGTATAAGAACAATATTTCGAGAAAAAGTTGCACGGTTTAACGATAACATTAATTATTTATTTATAAAATAAATCATTTTTATATGCAACGCAATCGTTTGCAATATGGTCATAGAATGAATGGTCAGCGAAAAAGCTGTAGGTTTCATAACCCAATTTAAGTTATTTCTTCCATTATTGTGTATTCCCCTTATTTATTTAATTCGAAGTATATTTTTGAAACAGCATTTAAGCTCATAAAAATCTTCTACACCTTCTCTTCTTAAAACTGCTTAAATAAAAAAAAACAAAAAATTACATACATTCCTATATATCACACCCAATAGAATTCAACTCCACATTCGATGCGGCAGTAAACGAAATATACGGCATCCAATCAAACTTACAAGTATAAAAGAAATAAAATTAAAACTACGCTTTGTACAAATGAGGCGGGTAAAATTATTTTTACGATTCTGTCTCTCAATTAGAGACGAGAACGACAGTAAGTGTCAGTGTTATTAAAATTTACTGCACCAATTAGGGACGCTATCATAAGAAAGTGATGAAACCGTACCGTGGCGTGTGCAGCTTCCCTTATTAGGTGTTCTATAATTAAAATTTACAATGTGCTTCGTTCGATTTGAATGAAGATTGGAAGTCTTTAGCAGACGCCATTGCCGTACCTATGTGATACGTACCTTATTAACGAACTTAGTTACTACCTTTGACAAATAATGCATTTGTATTTGAGTAATTTTTTTTGTATATTATACAAATCTGTATTGGCTATATATTTTTCAATCACTTTCAAATAGTATAAACACGTTTTGGATTTTTTAATTATCTTAGCAATTATTTAAAACGGTGCATATTTTTTTTTTTTAAATACTCATCAAAAATACAAGGAAACCATGAAGTATATCATTTTTATGACATTAAATAAATACACCAATATACGTCATACACTATAAAATAAGTACATAATGTCATTACTGTTAAATGACTAACATTGAAGATTATAATAATTATTTATCAATATACTTTATTTGGTACGCTCAATTACTTTAGGCTACTGACTAATGGATCCTCGTAAACTATTACCCAAACGGATATTAGTTAATTATACTTTAATCAATAACATATAGTACCAACTAGTTCCCACCAAAACACTGCCGTCATTAATCATCAAATCCTTAAAATTAATTTTCTAAACGAGACATGGTAAGATATTCTTAACATACTTTTGTTGAAATGTGTACTTACTCACTACTTACTTCATTTAACGAGACAGTAACAAAACGTGAATTTTTTTAAGCAATACTTCAACATAAATCTATTTTTGCCGATATACCCACACGATAAACATTAAAAAGATAAACTTCTTTTTAGGGCCTTGTTCTTAGGTTCTGTCATTGATGCTTAAAACAATTTTCTCTACTAAAGATGCTTTTACTCCACTTCAGATGAAATAGCAAAAATACACAACATAACATAAAAAGACAAATTCCTTTCAAAGGCAAACTGGAAATCTTTAAGACATCGTAATTAAAGTAACAAACGAGACGCTATAAAGGAAAATAAACAATAGTCCGTGCTCTGATACGGTGGTGACATAAAAGCTTTGTCTAAAGCAAACACATATCTCATAAAGTTAGTTGGCGAGCAAAACATCTCGTTGGCATCTACAATGTAGCACATTTTGGCATCCGAGGCGAGAACAATCTGGATAATAGAATAAACTTGTTTCTTTCTCGTAGCCATGTCATAGTAATGGTGTCTAGTAATACAGGGTGTCTGGTAATATCCTTAAAGTACCGAATATGTCATGCATACAACCTCAGAAGTTATTATTATAAAACCTGAAAACCCACCAAAATTTTAATTTGTATGAAAAAGTACAAAGTGACAACCCTAGACACAGATGAACTATATTGTTTTAATACACCATTAATTTTATTTATTAGATTAGGGTTGCCACTACCTACCGGGTGTAACAAGACACTCAACGAAGCCGAAGTCCACGTATTCTGCCCATCATCAGGATCATTTTTGTCTTTTAGACTATACCTGGGAAACCAATAGTTACGAAGTTATTTGAGATCAAAGTCAATTTTTTATTAAAAGAAATATTTTATGTTGTTTAATTAAGTGGCGGTTTTCGATGTTTGTAATAATTCTCCGGGGTTTTTGCATGGCGGGACTATATAGGGGTATTTATTACCAAGCATCCTGTATACGTCTATTCTCGTAGCCCTACGGACGGCGACGCTAAGACGGCGTATACGCTTTGATGAACTGGTTTTCTTGTAAGATACAATGTGGTGAAAAAACCTCGAAGCGCTCGTTATGGTGTGTTGCGTATTTGTAACAACTTCGTATAATAACTATTTATGAAAAATTTGTTGGGTTACGTCTTTCGATTCAATGTAACATTACAGTTAAGGCGTTTCTTAGGTAAACTATAATTAAATAATTTAAATATAAATCTTGTCTAAATATAGTTAATTCTAAATTTTTCTTACATTTTAGGGCCCGTTTCTATTTCGTATGTAATGACCTGTCACAGGAAAAACTGTAAACTGACTTACTTTCTATAGTTTAGATTATAATTTGCCTAAATTATTTTTTTATTTCTGTTCGTTTTTTGCATGATTACATTTGGTCTAAGAAAAAGTTGATATTTATGTAAGTAATAATGTAAACAAGTGTTGTAAATCAATAATGTAAAATAAGAAATTGTATGCCTCTAGCCGTTGGTATATGACTGATAGACTTACGGGCTGACATCGCTCGTAATTTGCCACTGAATGTTCGATATGAGGAAACTTCTTGGAGGAGTATGTTGATGTCATATTTGGAGACATGCCAAAGTGAACACGCACTTGTTCAACTCACTTTTACGAATTTTCTGAAGAATAGTTTATGATAAAAAAACAAGGATGTTTATTTCAAATATATGTGCTAGGCGTCACCAGAGAATGAAAGTTATGCGATGTTCATTTTCAAAGTTCTCTTTTATTTGTTCAACCACGCCATTTCTAACAATTTGTTGTATCGATTCACTTTCTAGTTTTGTCTGATTTTAACATTAATAATGAAAAGAAAATCTTAAGTTTCTATACAGAAACTAAGCTATTTAACAATAACCTAGTTTTTTTACTGGAAAAAGCAAGTTCTGATTCACAGATAAACGCATTAGTTATAAACAATAAATTTAATGTATTGTGTTAATTGAATAATGTGAGTTTAGACATTTAATTATTGTTTATCTCTGTACATTTTTAAGTTAGTGACAAACTGACATAATCTTTGAACAAGAAACTGTCACATGATTGGCAGTAAGGAATCCTTTGATAACCTAGAAAAGAAACTGATAGATACTCGACATTTCATAAAATAAATCTTGCTTGCTACATCGTCTACCCTGTTTTTGCTCTCGGGCTAGACTATGGGGTCAAGAGCAAACCCAATAACTAAAACAAACGAAAGAGACTCTTCGCGTGACTTTTTCGATCAATATAGGTCGATATCGTATTACCATTTTTCACTCAACCCTGCGTTCTTCAATATGAGGTAATAAAAACATAGCTCGTTAATCGCAGAGCAGTCCAGGCGTAATTAAGTTGCAGCAGAGAGCAGAGATTTACGTGAACACTGGGTACAATTAAATTTGCATAGGAAATTGCACTGAATAAGCCGAGAATAAGTTGCTTTTGAAACTGAATCTTAGAGCTTTTGAACGATAGTTTTGAGGAACTGTGGCAATTAATTATCGCGCTATCTTTAACAGTACGTTTGAGAATGATAATAAATGAGACTATTAACTTCTTAAACTGTCTTTTAATTATCCTCGTTTATTGCGAGTATTTAACTTTACTTTTAAGAAAATCAGGCGCTTATTCAGCTCCTATCATTTTTATGAATCATTTATTTAAACTTTTAGTACTTCCATATATATTTATTTCTGTGGCATTCAATTACAGTTAATTGATAAACGATATAAATCCTTAATAAAACTAAGTTAGCAGAGATTGTACGATTATTTTCAAGATTTACAAAAATATAATGCAAGCACCTTACAACTATTTTATAAAAAAAACACCAAACAGTTTTGTGAGATTTTTTGGATTTTTAATGGTAATTACAAAGTAATCATGGCTATAATGAGCTAAACAGTTCTGTTTAGCTCATTATAGCCATGATTATATTCAGATAATTGTAAGTACAAAAGTATTGTTTATTTACAGAGCCTTCACAACATGACGAGCTCGCGATGATAAATGGCCGCTTATCTAGAAATAACACCCTCCAACTATGTTGCTTAATGGTCTTTGTTTAACGGAATACAGATAGAAGCTAATAAATTCATTTGTTGAAACATTTAGCGCGCAATACAAATAGGCCGTTAATTTATTACAACTGTGATGACTGTTTATAGTTATTGCTTCAAGTTTATTACAGTAATTTGGACACCTACGTATATTTGTATACCTATACATAATGATGTAGGATTTTTTTTAAATATGACATAGACATAGTTAATAGAAATATTTTTTAGGCTTGATTATTTACTGAAAGCCGAATATTACATCTTGTTAGGCCACTGATTCAAATATTACGGTAGCCGATAAACAAACAAAAATATAATCATTTTTTGTGTTTTTATCGGCTACCGTAATATTTATATCAGTGGCATAATTCTATTCTTCTTTTAGTTTGGTATCTATATCTTAATTAGCATAACAATAAAGGTATTGTTCGCGAGAACGCCTTCGATAGCCCGAGCAACAAAAAAGGTCACCGATCCATTGTTTCTAACGGTACAGCTCAGGCATAGTAATTCCTCATTAAGGGGTGAACCACTTACCCTTGACGCCGACAGCTTTGACAGGGTTGAAACAGCAACCAAATCCAGATGTCACCATGTGCTCCGCTTTTAACGTCCACCGCACTATCACAACTCCAATTGTCAATGTTTCCTTTTTTTTGAGAGGTAATATAAGTAACATTAAAATAAAAAAATAGTCAACATCTCTATTGTCCGAACACTTCACGCCGCCGACCGAGAGGTGAGTGAGGCGGGCGGCTGGTCTTCACCGCAGGGTCGCGGATTTCGCGGTTTACCCACATAATAAAGAAAAAACTATGCCTGAACATCCCCCCCCCTAACCAAGGTCCGCCTTGGTTCCTAAGGATCAGCGACAGGCAACCGACATAATTTAGAAATAGGCCGAAGCAAAGTACCGTTTTGCGTTCGAACCTCCGCGACCCTAACGATTCCATCTTTACCGGGAAGAAGTTTAACTAGCCGACCGCGTTTCCATTGAAGAGGATTAGTATTGTCTTCTTTGATCAAAACTAATTCGTCTAATTTAGGAGGTTCCGTAACCGTATTCCACTTATACCGCTGTTGCAAAGTGTGTAAATATTCAGTTTTCCACCGAGACCAGAAATGTTGAGACATTTTTTGAATCTGTTGATAGCGAGACAACCGATACAACTTAACTTCCTCATAAGGATATTCGGGTAGAGCAACCAGAGGTTGGCCGATTAAAAAATGACCGGGTGTTAACACTTCAAGGTCCGCCGGATCCGTACTTAGAGGGCACAAAGGTCGTGAATTCATGACTGCCTCTACTTTATGAAAGAAAGTTGCCAGTTCTTCGAACGTCAACTTAGTCTCGCCCAACACGCGCCGAGCATGATTTTTTGCCGATTTTACCGCTGCCTCAAATAAACCGCCCTGATTTGGACTAGATGGAGGGTTAAATAACCATTTAATATTTTGTTGAACCAATTTCCGTTCCAATTCCGAACTATTATCCCGTAAAAATGTGTATAATTCCTTAAGATATCTATTTGCACCGGTGTAGTTAGTACCGCAGTCCGATCTGATTAATGAAGGAAGTCCGCGCCGAGAAACAAATCTTGTCAAAGCCGCAATGAAAGCTTCAACCGACAAATCCGAAACAATTTCTAAATGAACCGCTTTCGTAGATAAGCATACAAAAATGCACAAGTAACATTTTTGAATTTTAGCATTCCGTAATGAATTAGATTTGATAAAATATGGTCCCGCGAAATCGGTTCCGGCTCCGGCAAAAACTCGCACGCTATTAACTCTATCCCGAGGTAAATCTGCCATAAATGGTTGTGTACACCGAACCTTAGACCGATAACATTGAATACACCGAAATGTGATGCTTCTAGTAACTCTTCGTGCCGAAATTATCCAGTAGTTTTGATAGAGAATAGCTGCTAAAGTGTTAGCTCCGACATGACAGTGAATTTTATGGAAGTGAGTAACTAACAATTCCGTTAAATGTCCATGACCAGGTAATAAAATCTGATGTCTTGCATTAAAAGACAAATCCGCAGCTCCGATCCGACCGCCGACACGTAAAATCCGATCTTTATCAATAAATAAATTTAGTCTAACCAATGATGATTTAATTTGTTTTTGATTTGACAAGGCCTCAATTTCATCACTAAAATATTTATGTTGAACAGTCCGAATTAAAAATGAAATTGCATTTCTACGCTCACCGATAGAAATATTTCCGCTAAAACGTGAAGATTTATTCTTACAATTATGAATGAACCTTCTAATATAAGCCGTAACATTAATTAATTTTTGAAATGAACTATATTTTTCGATTAACTCAAATTCCGAATTTAAAGTGCCTACATTAGCTACCTTTGCCTTAATTCCGGGTAACATTTCTTCGGGGAACTCTAAGTAATCCCGTGGCCAGGTAGATGGTGATTCACTCAACCACTGTGGCTGCCACCAAAGATGATGCTGCAGCAAGTCCGACGCCAAAGTACCGCGTGACGCTACATCCGCGCAATTCATGTCACTTGGGACATGTCTCCACCGAATTACAACAGGCTGCGATGTTATTTGTGACACCCGATTAGCTTCATATACCTGAAGGGTATGTACTGGTCGCCTGAGCCATGCCAAAACAATAGTGCTGTCGCACCAACCAACGACATGATCAAATACAATGTGGTCTCTCATAGAGGAGACGACATGATTGATAAGTTTGGTGAGGAGCAGGGCACCTTCCAACTCCACCTTTGGGATCGTTAATTTTTTTCTCAGTGAGGCTACTCGCGATTTCGAAATAAGTAGTCGCACGAGAACATTTCCGTCCGATAACTCCGACCGAATATAAACCGCTGCGGCGTAGCCCAGCGAGCTACCGTCACAAAAACCGTGTAGACTATATCGAGCAGGTCCGTTTCCGTCAGGCTTCAAACACCGAGGGATCCGTATGTTACGTAAATTAGGTAAGTCCGAAACAATAATATGCCATTGCCGTTTAATATCGTCCGAAACAGGTGCGTCCCAATCAATTTTATTAGAATTGTCACTAGTACCGAGTAATTGTTGTAAAAGAATTTTAACTTTGAAAATGACCGGACAGATCCATCCTTCGGGATCGTATAGACGAGCCGATAACGATAATATAGTACGACGCGTCACCGTTGACTCCGCAGTCAAATTAACATGATAAGTAAAACTATCCGAAATTGGATCCCATAAAATACCTAAAACTTTTATAAGTTCCGAGTCGCTTGAGCCGTCGAAGCTTTTAGGTATCTCTAAATGAGTAGATGGCAAACCGTCCAAAAGCTCCGGTACATTGGAAGACCACTTCCGCAATTCATAACCGGCCGTATCCATAAGTTTTATTAACTCATCGCGAAGTGCAATTGCATCGGAGAGTGTATCCGCACCGCCATTGAGATCATCCACGTAACTTTGCTTTAATAATAAATTCGCCGCCGATGGGAAATTCGCTTTTTCGTCCTGAGCAAGCTGATGCAAACACCGAATAGCCACGAAAGGACTAGACTTTAAACCGTAAGTGTTAGTCGTCAACTCGAATATTTGTAAGGGTTCCGAAGGCGACGATCGCCAGAAAATGAGCTGATATTTACGATCATCCGGATGTATCCAAGTTTGTCTAAACATCATTCGTACGTCAGTAGTAAAAACTATGCGTGGCCACCGAAAATTTAATAATATCTCCGATATATCCTTTTGTAATTTTTCACCCGAATATAAACAATCATTTAAACACACGCCCGTACTACTGGAAACACTACCATCAAAAACAACCCGAATTTTACTTACATCACCCGATTTTTTAAATACCCCATGATGAGCCAAAAAATAATGTTCTTCATCCGAATTAAATTTTGAAACCGCCATATGCCGGAATTTTATGTATTCCGCCATGAATTCTATATATTTCAATCTAAACTCCGAGTCACGTTGCATACGTCTTTCAATCGACAAAAATCGTTTTAAAGCAGTCTGCCTAGAATCACCCAACCGCTGGTGATCCGGTATCAGCGGCAGGCGCACAGTATACTTCCCGTCTGCGCCGCGTGCAGTACTAGAACTGAACAAACGCTCGCATTCTATGTCCGCCGGACTAATAAATTTACATTGAGGTGGTTGTTCATAACGCCAAAACTTTTCAACCGCTTCCAATAACTGGATAGCCGAGACATTACAAGCAAAGTTCATAGTATCCGAATTAATTTCTTGACTTGGCCCGAAAACCGCAAAATCAAAAATAGTACTTAAGGCATAAGGCCCACCTGCGCCTAAGTCAAGTTTCTCGCCGTTCAAGATTTGTCCTAAAATATCGCATCCGAAAATAATATCTATATGTCTCATGTGAGAAGAACCGTCATCCGAAATGTTTACATTTTTATCCGAAATATTTAATTTCTGAACTAAATAAGAAGTAGGTTTCTTTAAAACAACCGCCGTAACCGATAACAAAATATTTTTAGAATTAATCGGCCGAAAATGAATTTTAACAATATTATTACTTTCACTAGTGTGAACACCGCCTATACCTACAATAGGAACATTCGAGTAATGTCGCTTTAATCCCAAATTTGTCACCAAATCACTTTTAACTATAGATATTTGAGAACCGAGATCGAGTAAAGCCCGAATCTGTAGGAAAGTATTTTGAGATGATTTAACTTCAATTATAACCGTTGGCAAAATTACATTATCGATTAATTTAGGTTGTGAAGCGACATTACATAACTGTAATTGCTATTCCGAAGTAGTACGCTGATTTCGCTGATGTTGTGTGTCCCTAGGGCTCGCACTCCGTATGTCCTGCTGCCCGTACCGTGACCTTCCGGCATCCGTCGATAAATTATTATTACCGCCATTGTTATTATCAATGCGCTCCGGCCGTTGATAACGCGAAGAAAATGAATCGTAAGTAGGACGCGCATGCATACGACTTAATTGTTCCTGCACTTCGGGAGGACTGGCGCTCCGCACGCGCCGGCCGCGGCCCGCCGCCGCCGCCGTGAAATTAGAAAACCGGTTTGATGTTTGAGAATGATAACGCGCAGGAGATTCACGCGAAATATGCATCATGCAGATTAACTTGTTGTGACCGATATTACCGCATTTATTGCATGGGACTTTACTAATACAAGACCCAGCATTATGTTGTCCGAGGCATTTAAAACATAAACGTGAATCCTTAATGAAATCTTTACGACCGATATTAGTTAATTTGTTAAATTTAAAACACTCAAGTATAGTGTGCCCCGTGAACTGACAATATAAACAACGCTTCGTTGCCACGACGTTATTACCATGAGTGACTAACCCAGTACGTGGTACGCGATGCCCGCGATCCGAGTAGCTGTTATTGTTATTTCTATTTAATGAATCCGAAGCTGCCGTGTCTAATAATCGACATTCATTTTGCAAGAAATCTATTAATTGATTGAAGCTAGGTAAGGTAGCCGTATTTCCGCCGTATTTATGTTCAAACCGTGACTTCATATCTAAAGGAAGTTTCGTGAGACTAATAAAAAATAATAAATAATTCCACTCATTTATAGGAAAACCGAGATTATTCAATGCGCGTGTAGATTCTAATAAAGGGTTAAGTATTTTTGTCCTAAGACCCGAAATATTATTTAAACATGGCAAGTTTAAAATACGCGAAATATGAGAATCCGACAATAATCTTTTATTTTCGTATCTACTTTTAAGAATATCCATAGCCGTGTCCAATGACTCATCAACCATTGGTAAATGTTTTATCAAATCGCGAGGTTCCTTTTGAACATTAGAAAATAAATAATGAAACTTTTCCGTTTTAGAGATATCTTTCCTACACATCACCAACGAATTGAACAAACTAATGAAACTAGTCCAACCGAATATGTCTCCATCATACACCGACAGGGTGATTGTTGGCAAGCGAGCGTTTTGCGCGCTTTCGGTGGGTTGGTGTGTGCCGTCCAAGTTCGGGTAGGCAGATGAAATAGCCTCCAACTGATAATACATTTCTTCCGCGTTTTTAAATTGAGTATCAAATAAAATAATTTGTTTTTCATCCGTTACCGAGTTCAATATTGCTTCGTATGCCTCGCTCAACAACTTATACCTTTCTTCAATTTTACGCAACCGAGCCGATATTACCCCCGTTGTTTGAGTTTTATTGATGACGATTTCGTTAGTATTTACGAACCAATCGCACTGTATTTTAAATTTATTTTCTACGACCTTAGACGCCATTTTGAAATAGTGATACAGAACGCAACGTGAACTTTACGAATTAAAATAACAACCGATTAAACCGAAACAAAAGAAATTACCGATATTTTATATTATAAAGCTTACCGAAATGAATACGAAACTATGATCCGACGAGAGGGACCAAAATAATTATGTTCGCGAGAACGCCTTCGATAGCCCGAGCAACAAAAAAGGTCACCGATCCATTGTTTCTAACGGTACAGCTCAGGCATAGTAATTCCTCATTAAGGGGTGAACCACTTACCCTTGACGCCGACAGCTTTGACAGGGTTGAAACAGCAACCAAATCCAGATGTCACCATGTGCTCCGCTTTTAACGTCCACCGCACTATCACAACTCCAATTGTCAATGTTTCCTTTTTTTTGAGAGGTAATATAAGTAACATTAAAATAAAAAAATAGTCAACATCTCTATTGTCCGAACACTTCACGCCGCCGACCGAGAGGTGAGTGAGGCGGGCGGCTGGTCTTCACCGCAGGGTCGCGGATTTCGCGGTTTACCCACATAATAAAGAAAAAACTATGCCTGAACAGGTATGGTAATTTATGTAAGAGCTTATAGAGAAATACGTGTATTACGATTTCACATAGGTACTGTAATTTCATCTGAGAATAGAAAGAATCTTGGGGCCTATTACTGTATAATGTACGCAATTGCGTAACGCAGTCACTTGGCCTCGATAATCGTGCGCAGTTCGTCGGTTGTGGATATAAAATCATTTTGAATCTGGCTATCGTTGCCCATAGACTATTGAACGAATGATATCGGATACTCTAGAGAAAAATTGCCAAACGCATTATGCAATCACTTCGCGATATAGCATACGCAAGTGCTTTGTAATAGGAAACAATAAAAACGAAGCACGGACGCAGCTGCGTGTATCGCATTAAACTTTTCGAAATAGACCCCCTGGTCACAAATCTATAGCAGTGGTTATTACGTTGAAAACTCGAAAGCAACAAAGACAGAATACTTACTGCTAAACAAACAGTAGTAGATATTGTGACAAACGTAAGAACTACAGCTTCACATAAAATATTTCGCTCGTGAGTTTTGTTGTTCATTGTAAGAAGCATTTGTCGCCTTCCACAAACAGACTGGTGGTTTTACAACACGTCGGACATTCGTCTGATGTGTTTTTCATATTTTACGAGCCTTCAGAATTTACACCGCTCTTGAGCTATGCACCAAGTTATTTGGTTCCGAGTATTCTCGTCGCATCGTTGGTTTTCAAGTCTAGTTGTCTGCTACGAGTGTAATAATATTGCCATTTGTTTCCTTTTTACTTCTGAGCTACTGCTTTCAAAATACGCGGTGTTTCAATTTTTAACGTTTATAGGGAAACATTTCAGAATTTCAGTTTAAAAGGCACTGTTTTTTAATCTTTAGGAATTCCTTACTTTCAAAGTATTGTGCCTACATTTCTGACACTTGAATATTGCTTAACATTTAGGCTATATTGATAGTAAATAATTATGTCGATGCCTTGTTCGTTTGATGGTTCCCTGTATGGAAATTAAAAGTTGGACTTTCATAAACTAAACACGAAAGTGCATGGGAAAGCGATCGTATGAAATGAAGACACACCATTAAAGAAATCAAATGGGTAGGTAATAAAAAATACTGTCTAAAATGCTCATTTCATACAGCATCCTGTATGCAAGCGATATGTCAACAATGTGAACATGGAATTTGCTCTGTGCCACAATAATATTTTGGCGCGTATTATGTCGTCATGGTTTTCTAACAGCATAAATTCATTTTTGTCGCCAAATAGAAATGTTCAACAATTTTGTGCTATTACTATTTGTTGTTTTAGCATTCTGCATAACTCACGATGATCGACGATCACATGTTAAATGAGCAATGTTGGTCTATTCCACTAAATTATAAACCAAAATGCAAAATTAATAAAAGTTAAAGAAAACATTAATTCATATCCAGAGAAACTCTAACGGCCGAATACTCAAAGGCTTCTTAGTTTAAATCTTAAGTTAAGGTCTCCTTAACTTTAAGGAAGCTGTCAGTTTCATAGAGATTCTGTCAAATCTGAAAACTTTTTTGAATTTAAGGTGGCCTTAACTTTAAGATTCGTTTGAGAATTTGACCGTTAAGAGCGTAGCGTAAGTCACTGATTTTGTTACGTTTATACTTACTAAGTAGTTACAATTACTTTTGTGTCGCACTGAGTAAGGCATAACCAGTATGCTGGGGTCTCAGACCATTCTGAGGCTGGGGTAGTTTACTGTCGATTGCTTAGTTTTAAAAGTATTTTTCATACCTATTTTTCTCATAGATTGGTCATTTTATAGATGGAAATGGATTAGGTAAGTCACTCTAGAAATTAGTCCTCCCTCGAAAGACACTGCCTGGGTAACTGAAAATAAATAAATACTTACGAAGTAAGTAGGTAGTCAAACTAATCAAAATACCAAAGTGAAACGCCTAACGCGAGAGTGTAATTAGCCTTACCACGGCAAAGCTAGAAAAAGCTAGCACACTGTAACTAAGAAACAAAAAGTTACAAAGCAATAACAAAAGTTCATTCCACGAAGGAAGTGAACCTTTTTAAGGTCGCTTATCGAAGTAGTTACAGCAAACACGGCTTTTGTTATACAATTAACTTTTAATTTACTGCGAAAGCCTTATCAAGACTTCGAGTCGACTCCATTATTTTCAGGAAGCGGAGCGTTAAAGGAAAACGTTCTCGATTTTCTGAAATAGGCCCCCGAGTTAGTTCAGCAGAATTGTATTAATTTGAACTATAATGAGTGATTGCGCGTTACTAATTTTGTTCTTGGTAATTGGCTTGATAAGATTGTAGGTTTATTGTAGAAGTAAAATAATATGTTTTTCATTTTCATGGTTTCTTGAAAGATTTTCAATATTTAAATAATTTGATATTGTGATAAGTAGAGAAGATAACCAACTTCTCAATCACAATATGAAACATATTCAAAGGACAAAATAAATTGAAAAAGACAATACCTATATTGCACAGTTGATGCTGAAGATATTTTTCATTGTATGCAACTGTATGCGCAATTTTTTTAATAAAAAAACCAAAGTACGGTAAATAAATAAAGTCCTTGCCTCATTTAACCTGAATTTGAAGGTCCCTTGAATAGAAAAGCTGTTATATTTCACAGAAAGCCGCAAAAGGCTCCAATGGAGTATAAGCGCTCGAAACAAAGATGTCATTTCACCCGTTGGGTTCAAATTGGGGGTCATTCAATTTGCATATAAAACGGGCGAAGCGTCAATAGGACGTGGGGGCCCAATGACCGTCATTCGCTCGCAATGTTGGCACCACGGGACTGAGTCCAAATTTTGTATTGTTTACTAATAAAAGCACGTTGCAAACATAATTAAAATATTTGTGCTGCATTAAAGGGTACTGGTAAAAAGGCACTGTGGAAAATTGTTCCTACAGGTTACATAAAAAAGAATCGCTATAATCAGATGCAATTTGTCGTTCAGTTTACTTGATATTGAACCTTATTCGTGAGTTAATAGTGTCACGGAGTAGGACAAACTTCGTCCACTTATCACGATTTTTTTTATGTGATAGGCTTTCTGTTCTATATATCTCGTCAAATACCTGTAAAAAGTTGACGAAGCTCGGATTCAAGCTGAACAAATTAAAATTAATCAATCCAACTCCTAAGAAAATCTAATAAATATTTTGATTAACCATGATACTCAACAAATCCTGTTAACTATCATGAGTATATCTTTATGGGATTACCTTTCATAGAAATATACTTTTTATAAAGGTGTGTGCATACTACTAAACGTGGTACAGCGCGGGCGATGAGGTGCCAGCTACATATTATACATTTCTCATAAAAATGTCAAACTGCGGAACCGACGTGTCCTCATAGAGAAAAGCAGACGTTGCATGTAGGTATTTAAAGTATGAGTCGTAAATCCATCACCAATAAAACCGAATACGCCACGTGACTGAGCAAGCAAAACTCTAAAAAGGTTTACTGCTACATTTTACATCGACGATAAAATTCCATTTATGCTTTTCTTTAAGCTTATGTTTGTTTATATTTACGAGTTTGGATGGTCAGTTTGCAATTGCCGTTAAATACAGTCGTTTTATTGAATATTATAAATTATGGCTTGTCATTTTAGTACGAAAAACACATATAATTAACCTCTTTAAGGAAAATATTACGAGTATACTGTACCTACTGTAAGCACATGGCAGAGGTTTCGTAGGACCTATCGGAATTTTATTGATGAACGAATCGGCATAATTGTTTAGGAAATGAGATAATTTGTGCACAATTCTGGCCAGCAAAGTGACTAATAGAAAATTAACAAAGCAACTGAAAAGATATAGAATCCAGAAAGTGTTAACACAAAAAAAAATAAGTTGCAAACTATCATTAAAAATATGATCATAGTGCGAAAACTCTTAACTCGCGATGTAAACCATCATTTCCGTACCAGACTGCAATAAATTTTCAGGCAGCTTCGCTACCACCTTAAATTAATGAGGTTCTGACCTTAAATAATTACCCAATTATGTTTGTTTATTAAACATGAACGTATTGTAATTTATGCCCACGAAATGTAAATTAAGTAATTTGATATTATATTAGTTAGGTCACGTCTGTTAATATTTTTTTCTTCGGATTATTTGGTTGGAAAAATGATTTGAAATACATAATTACTATTTCAATATCTTCACTAACAAGTTGAGACAAGTAAAGGTGTACTATCAATATGAATTCGTTCTTAGATATCTGATATCATATAATCTATCATAATATCTTAAATCCCTCTGAACTGATATTTTATGATATTGGGCTTACTCTTTTCATTTCAAAATAAGAGAACTACATATAAAATCAAGTCACGACGTTAAAACGTATAAAATAGAATAGCTAGGATATCCTTTAGACACAAGAGAAAATATTGAAAAATACTTTCCAGACAAATGAAAATCTAACAGTGAAATCATGAAAACAAAAGCGAACTACGAGCGTTCGTGTAAACAAAACGCGGACTTTTAAAAGAAAATACAACAAAACGTATAAAGAAATACGGAAAATGGTTGCAATTCTACTTGCAAGTTGAAAATTTATTCGGCGGAACGAAATCGTGTGGAAAATTTGCAATTTAGAAGTAAAGGGGGAATGCCAATAAGCCATCGATAATGTAGATGCAAGCCTTTTGTGCAGAAATGCAGAGTTATCTTTGCAGTCAGTTCGCCTTTTAAAAACGATTTGTCAGGATATTTTCAATGGAATTTCTCTATTATTCAGTGTTGAAAGTTAGGGTTGGTTTTATTTCTGGAGTCGCACGTTCGAATCGAACATTAAGTTTTGGCAGAATGGCTACATTAATTCCGTATTCCTATCGATGTCGATTTGCAGTTTATTTCGAAAGTCTATTAGACTTTAAAAGAAAGCTAAGAATAGATGACAAAGTTCTTTAGAAAATAAATCTTTTACAAAGTGTTGTTTCCGTAATTGGCTTATGTATTGTTGTAGGCGCGGGTTGCTTTAAAGAGTTTTAACGATTTTTTGATGATTAGTTTGTGACACAGGCGGCTAATTGCTAGGAACAAAGGAAAAGAAAAGAATGGAAGGCAAAACATGCAGCTTACCAAAGTCCTGGTTCGACGTAACTTCGGGAGCTCCCAGACAGTAGGATGACACTTTCGGACACTGATTTCGAAGGCACAATATTGAGTTTTTCACCGATAGGCACAATTAATGTGAGAGTAATTATTTTTCGGTCGCGCGCGCACGTCATCAATCGGGATACTAGCGCCGGCCGGTGTTTTTATTCGTCTCGCTGCATTTGCCATTAAGAATGCGGAAATGGAGCGAGAGGGCAATAGATAGGATCATAGGAAAGACAAGGATAGGAAGCATTTCGTCGCTCCGTGTCACACTATCTATTAAGATTAAATATGTATATTATTATAATTTAAATGAATTATTATTGCCTTAATGTGGCGTTAACATCACCCCCGGATTGACAGGATGTAATCCTTCAAAATTAACCTAAACCTATTAACTATAGCTATTAGAGCATTAGACTTAGATTTGCTTATTTATTTAATTATTTTAATTTTATTAAGTATTTTATTTGTTTATTATTAAGAAGTGGACTGTATGAAATTAAGGTATGTTATTGATTGGGAAGCGGAATGACTTTCACAACCGGTCTGCGATATACACCGGACTTAGTTCTAACGTCGACGACACGGGATATTCCGTCCCTCCCTGGAAAAGTACGTTCGATTATACCTAACGGCCAATTTAGAGGAGCACTATTCTCTGATTTCAATAAGACAATTGTGCCCTCGCGCACGGGAGAGCTCGGTGTGAGCCACTTCGCTCTAGTTTGCAAGGTGTTAAGGTATTCCACCTTCCACCGCTTCCAGAAGCATTGTACGAGATGATCAACAATGCGTTTTCGCTGTAACAGCGTTATCTTTTCCGTGCTCACATCTTCGGATGGCAGGGATTTTAAGGGCGTCATGACCAGAAAATGAGCGGGTGTGAGCGCCTGAGGCTCTGAAGGATCACTACTAAGTACAGATAGTGGCCTTGAATTGAGAATAGCCTCAATCTGAGCGATAACAGTTGTCATCTCTTCGAACGTTAACAATTGAGTCCCTACAATTTTGGACAGGTGACTTTTGACACTCCTAATGTTGCCCTCCCAAATACCACCGAAGTGGGGGGCAGAAGCTGGATTAAATTTCCACTCAATGTGATTATCTCTCAATTCGTTAGCGAATCTATCTTTATATTGCTCGGAATCTAACAGACAATACATATTATTTAGGTAAGAATTGGCTCCTATGAAATTAGTGCCATTATCCGAATATAAAGTTGAGATGGGGCCGCGACGCGATATGAATCTTTTGAAGGCATTTAAAAAGGCGTCAGTAGACAAATCCGAAGCGAGTTCTAGGTGAACGGCTTTAGTAGCCAGACATATGAATAAGCATAAATATGCCTTAATACTATGTACTCCTCTACGCCGGTAGGGCAGCACCGAAATCGGTCCAGCAAAATCCAAGCCACAGTGGCCGAATGCTTTAGCTTGTTGTACCCTGTAGGCCGGTAAATCTGCCATCAGCGGCGGTGTCGCGGGCTTGGGGTTAGCTTTGAAGCACGTGACGCAATTTTGTACTCGCTTACGAACAATATTACGCGCGGACAAAATCCAATATTTTTGTCTTATTAATGACATTAATAATTGGGGACCAGTATGAAGGTATCGACGATGATAATAGTCAATTATTAAATTGACTACGTGATCCTTACTAGGCAGCAATATAGGGTGTTTACTATCGTAATCCAAATCGGAATTACGCAACCTTCCACCCACACGAAGTATACCGTTGTGTAAAAAGGCATTTAATTTTAATAAGGACGGCGGTAGTTTACCACCATTTTGGGCAATTTTTATTTCACTCGGGAAGTGAACTAATTGTAAATCTTTAATGACCATTTCTTCCGCAATGTCTAAATGCGAGACACTAAATTGTTTCGGTATTTTCTTAATGAACCGAAGAACATATATTACTATTCGGAGTAATTTATGCCACGAAGAAACACGAGTAGCTAATTCGTAAAAAATAGGTAAGGTACTAGGAGCCTTTATTGCCGCACTAAGTACGTTAACCTTTTCCTCAGGTAAGTTTAAATCGTTCAAGTCAGTTGTATCAACTTGCAATATCGGCCAGTCGGAGACGGGTAGTTGCGCATATGGCGGTCCGTGAAACCAAAGTGGATGTTCAATTAACTGAGAAGGAGTGAGGCCCCTAGATAGACAATCCGCGGGATTTTCCTTTCCACTAATATGACGAAAATGTCGAGGGTGTAAGTCATTTTGAATCATTGCAACCCTATTTGCGACGAACGTTTGCCATCGATTAGGATTAGAAACTATCCACGCGAGTGCTACCTTACTATCTGTGAACGCGAACGTGTTGGTTATCTTACACCGCGACGAATAGTTATTTAGAACTATACGCATTAACTTTGCTAGTATAACATTAGCACACAATTCCATTCGCGCAAGCGTAACTACCGTTTTAGAGGGCGCCACTCTGGACTTAGCACACAATAAATTCATTACCGAACGATTTTCGTTAGGAAAATAAACATGTAAATATACCACACCACCGTACGCTCGCTCTGAGGCGTCCGCAAAGCCGATTATTGAAATAACACAATCATTATTATTTACGCTTACGTGTCGAGGTAATTTAATACATTGTAAAAGGTGAAGTTCCGATTCTATACTTTGCCACAATGAAATTATATTCGAGGGCGGGGATTCGTCCCAATTGACGTTATTTTCCCATAAAGATTTAATTATTAATTTAGCTAAAAGCGTCACTGGAGCCACATAGCCCATAACGTCCCACAGGCGAGCAATCGTGGATAATATTTTGCGCTTTGTACATTCTTGAGGTTGTACGTTAATAACAAAGGTAAAAACATCTTCCGCGGGTAGCCATAAAAGCCCTAATACTTTCAATTGATTGTCGGGGCTGAACTCGACCGCTTCACTAACACGATGTGTTGATGGAATACTAGACATTACCTTCCGCGAGTTACTAGCGAATTTGACTAACTCAAAGCCGGCCGTTTCGAATAATTTTATAAGTTGGGTCGCGAGGTCGATCGCTTTTTTATCCGATTGACAACTTGTAGCCAGGTCGTCCATGTAAAGCTCAGTCTCGGCTACCGCGGCGGCGGCGGGGTACTTGTCCCGCTCGTCCTCAACTAACCGACGCACGGTACGCATAGCTAGGTACGGACTACAACGCAGACCGAACGGCACTCGAGTTATTTCGAATACGATTAAAGGCTCATTAGAGTTGAATCGATATAATATTCGTTGATATTTTAAATCATCATTATCGACATGAATTCTTAAGTACATTTGTCTTATATCAGCGCTTACCGCTATAGGTAATAAACGGAACTTTAATATAATATCAAAAATATTATTTTGTAAATTAGGACCAGTGTACAATAAATCATTTAACGATTTTCCGGAACTGGTGGCATTACTGGCATCTAACACCACGCGCAACTTGGTGGTACTTTTATCATGACGGACTACGGCATGATGAGGAATTACGTATTGCTCGTTATTATAACCTACCTCACTAATAGTACCAACCGGACGCATATAACCCTTTTGTAAATATTCTAAAAATACGGAATCATATTGTTCCTTTAACGATTGATAAGTCAATAATTTACGCTCCAACGTTAAATACCTACGCTCAGCTGACCGCATTGAATCGCCTAAAAGTGATGGTTCATATTTGAACGGTAACGACACTACGTATTGTCCATTCGAAGTACGACGCGTAGTTTCGTTATAATATTTCTCACAATTATCATCGTCTTTAGATAGGCAAAGTACATTCGGTACCTCTTCCAACTCAAAAAATCGATTCAAGCGATTTTCGACCGGTTCATTTAAAGTGAAGAGAGTATGGATGGTATTACACACGGGTTCAATAACGGGAGCTTGACCTATTATTATATAACCTAATGAGGTCTCGACAGCGACGGGCTCACCGGCGGCGTCACGTGATATTGTATCCGGACGCAGAATGCGCGCGAACAAATCGCTACCAATAATCAAGTCTATACTACCCGGAGTATGATAATTACAATCCGCTAAAATAATATTATTTAAATAACTTAACCGAGCCGTGTTCACTTTAGTGATCGGTAGTTCACTGGTAATATTATTCACGACTACAGGTTGAATCGTATACCTTACCGAATCATTTATTCGCGAACGGATGGTCAGACAGGTCGTCCCTACAATAGGACTATTGACGTCCCCTACACCTGACACATATTTATTATGCGACTCAGATATTTTTAAATTTAAACGTTTGCAACATTCCGTTGTAATTAAGTCCCTTTGAGACGCGCTATCGATTAACGCTCTAATTGCCCATATGTTCCCGGTCGCATCGAGCACGTGACATTGCGCCGTCCCTAGTAATACGGTCGTCGATGGACAAGACACCGTCTGCGTGCCCTCCTCGCCACGACTGATGCCGTCGTTCACGGCCGCGCAGAGAGCTACTCCTACCGCGGCATCGGCAGGGCCGGACTCAGTAGGTTTTGGGAAATGAAGCAAGCTATTATGTCTCTTAGCGCACTCATTACAACGTTCATTTGTTGACTTACAATTAAGAATCGTGTGAGTACTATCTAAGCAATTAACACACATTTTATTACTTTTAATAAATTTATAACGATCATTAGGAATCATTGACAGGAATTTAGCACATTGGGAGACATGCGAATGCTCATTTTTCCCACAACATAAACAGTTATTGCGCTCCTGTATGTTAACAAATGTTTTCACATTACTATTATTAGCGTTACGTGAATTTGAGTAGCCTCCCGACATCGCAGTTGATGGCGCCGAGCTATTTTTACGACCCTGAGTACTGCCCTTCGCCGGCGCACCTACGGAATAACTACCTACACCTCGTGTACGCAACTTAACTCGAACATGATCTTTCACGAAATCAATAAAATCGTTACATTTCGGAAATATTTCGGATTTTTCGAATTTGTACTCGAAGGCTTCATACGTTTCCGTATTTATTTTCTTACTGGCAATATAAACGAAAACGAAGTCTTCTAAATTCTCGAAATCTAATTGTTTTAAAGCTAAATAAAGAGCCGAGAATTTATCAATAAATTCCTCTAACTGAGTAGGTGAATTATTCGACATAGTAGGTAGATTTAACAATCTTTCTAAGTAGGTCGCGGCAAGTACCCGCTTGTCATTATATTTCTTTACTAAATTACTCCAAATAACTGTATAGTTTTCGGCGGTAGGTAAAATACCCTGACAAATTGCTAGAGCTTTTCCCTGTAATTTCCCCATCAAGAACTGAATTTTATTCCCATCAGTGAGATCTGTATTTTCATGAATGGTGGTACGAAAAGATTCGTAGAAAATGGGCCAGGACGCAATATCACCGTTAAACGAACATAGTTCAATATTAGGTAGGTATTTACGAGTAGGTTTTTCATGTTCACACTTAACTACCTCACCGCCAACGTTACCACTCATTTTTTGAGTATTTGGTGCCGTTAACTGGTGCACTTTGTACTTAATTTTCGCGAACACTTGCTCGAATGCTATAGCTGAATTATACGAAGGGGTGGGGCCGTCAACTATTGAAAGCTGAACCTCATTCCGCTCCTCAATTGTTTTTAGGAAATCATTTCTTAACGTATCTAACGTAAATGCATCTCCTAAAAAATTATCAATTTTAATGGGATCGTCCCCCAATTTAGCCACTTGATCGTAAATGGTTTGTAACCTACCGTAATATGCCGATAATTTATTTTGTAATAGTTGCATTTTCTTTTCGGAAGCCATCTTTTTACAAATATGACGCCTAGCACCGCGATGGTAGAATGACTAAATCTCAAGAATCTAACTCAATCCCGGTACGATAGGACCAAATTATGTAGGCGCGGGTTGCTTTAAAGAGTTTTAACGATTTTTTGATGATTAGTTTGTGACACAGGCGGCTAATTGCTAGGAACAAAGGAAAAGAAAAGAATGGAAGGCAAAACATGCAGCTTACCAAAGTCCTGGTTCGACGTAACTTCGGGAGCTCCCAGACAGTAGGATGACACTTTCGGACACTGATTTCGAAGGCACAATATTGAGTTTTTCACCGATAGGCACAATTAATGTGAGAGTAATTATTTTTCGGTCGCGCGCGCACGTCATCAATCGGGATACTAGCGCCGGCCGGTGTTTTTATTCGTCTCGCTGCATTTGCCATTAAGAATGCGGAAATGGAGCGAGAGGGCAATAGATAGGATCATAGGAAAGACAAGGATAGGAAGCATTTCGTCGCTCCGTGTCACACTATCTATTAAGATTAAATATGTATATTATTATAATTTAAATGAATTATTATTGCCTTAATGTGGCGTTAACAATTGTATAATTATACTTGCGTTAATGCTCTGTAAATGCTGTGGTAACAATGTTCAATAAATAAAATAAAATAAAATAAATAAGTATTCAACAAATGATTGAAGCGAGTTATTTATTGCGTTCTAGTTTATTTAGTAAATATAGAGCTTTATTAGTTTTTTTAAATAACATGTTTTCACTAGTTTAAGACTGAGTGTAAAATTGGAGTTATTAATGATGTTTATCATTATTATTTCTAACGCTGACAACACTTCCGATAACAGGTAAATAACCCTATTATTTAAAAATAAAATAAAAATAAACCGCCCTTAAAATACAATAGATACTACGACGTATTTTTTTCCTGAAAAGGCAAAGACATTTACCGAAGGCTTTATGGAACAGCCACGTTAGGATTTCCGGCGAGTAGTTTCCGTTTGCTGTGATAGTCACGCGAACAAAGTTTTTGTGGATTGTGAGAAATTACTTCCTGATTGGGAAGGCGATGAGAAGACTGAACGAATAATGAGGTTTAACGCAATTTAGTTATCCATAGGAATGTTTTTTTGTGGTAATTGATGACTTCTCTGTTATACGAGATGTCACGTTGTCATCGCAAAGAGGCGTCATTCATTTCTTTGCGATGACAACGTTATATACATCTTGCTGGAAAAGTTGTTCTTTATTTTTTGGAAGTAGCCTCCTGGAAAATTGTGGTCTGGAAAATGTCACGTGGGATCATCGCAAAGAGGCGATATATTTATACAGTGCATGGAGTAAAAAAATATTGCATTAATTTCATAAAATTAGACTTTACTTACGGTGAATTAATTAATTCAACTTTTTAATGTCTTGAATACACTTCACATTTGCAGATCACCAATTTGAAATCCGTGTCTAAAATTATTCAAGATAGTTATAATAATAAGTAACACTTACTGGTCGGTAAATTACCTTCATATTTCAGATTCAGGTTATTATTTTTTCCTAACATTATTAATAGTACATTATGAGACAAGTTAGCTTAGGTTGCTCATTGCACACAAGGCTGTGGGTTGCAGCCCGAGCCGCAGGCGAGGGCGTAACTCAGCCGAGTGTGCAATAAGCAAGAGCTCACGAGTTTCATACGACGTTTTTCAACACATTTGCGAGAAAAAAACAAAGTAATTTATCACACAGCAACAAATATCGCAAAAACAAAATATGATAATTATGGGAAAAGGCGCGCATGTTTTTTTTTGTTTTTTTTTCACACGCCCAACGCAAGAATATTTTGCGAACAAAGGGGTGAGGAGCATACAGCATACTGCTAATACTTCAAAATTATAATTTTAAGTGACAAATATTGTGAATTATGAATAATTTGAATAATTATATATTTATTTGACTTAATTAAGGACTTACACATTTATTTATTCCAAAAATGTATATGAATTTTCAGCAGCATAAAACCTCTTTGTTGTCAAAAAAATAACTGTATTACCCGGCTAAATTGGGAATGCTCTGTTTACTCGCATAGAACTTGTAGTAAGGTACTAATTTAACTTTGTAACGCACGCGTTTGTTATTGCTCGGTTTATGGCCCTAAAAGCGATGTATTAGGGCTCACTTTACGAGCAAGTGTGTTGAAAAAATTATAATGAAATCATTTTAACAATATCCCATTCATTCAAATGTAGTGACAGCATCTCGTTCTCATATCCCTTGCTGTCCAAACACATCTATTCATGACCTTAACACATGTCACTGTAACTTGACGCTAGGCGGCACTGGCGTCACTCGTGTTTACCCAGGAACCTAATATGGCACATTAGACTTGTTTTGCCTCCATTATCTCAGCTTTGATGCTGCCAGTAACTGCACGTGGTCTAGTATGATGTTACGACAGTATAAAGCTATTTTTGGTATGCTTTATTGATTTGTTTCAAGTACTTGCTCTCTGCTGGGTTTTATAAACGTCATTGTTCAATCGTTTTTTTATTAATGTCGAATCTTGGTCATATTCGCAAAAGGTCGGATTCTCATTTCACTGGAAGACAGTCTTAACAATATAGAAGCAAAATAGTTACTTGACCAAAATTATCACTTTACTTTTTTCATTTTATGTATAAGTAGCTGAAAATTATCACACAATGGAACTTTTCTTTATTAAAAATTAGGAAACGCTTACTAATAATCACCATGAAGATATTGAAATTAATTTGGCTAAACAATCTCAAGTAGAGTTTTTACTTTCAACATGCAGTTAGGTGTAGTTCAGTTTGAAGATATTACGCTATTTAGTTAAGCCAATAGATATATGTATATGTCGTCATGACAACGAGGTCCAATATAAAAAGGGAGTTTTAGAGAAAATTGCTTGGAACACCATTAATCAAGACCACAATGCATGTCAACCATGACGCGTGGCTTAAGGGGCCTCCCAAATTTCCTGTGTTATGGGGAAATGAATAAAAACCTCGACAACCGCCTTACCCACTCATTCCCGCGGTTTTTGCCGAGTGTCCTCGAAATGGGGAGCTTTTTTCAATATTTTTAAACAGTGATATTTTTTCTTTTGTAATGCAAAAAATAAATTACGTGAATTTTGCGGTTTTCATGACATTAGTAAAAATATTATCGTACGAATGAAATAATCCCCTCAGGCATTATTTCATTAATTGAAAACTTTTTAAATACATTTGTACTTGGATGGAGGGTTTTTTAGAATAGACAATGCTTAAAGAAGCATAACATTCCTTTACAATTTAAGCGGGATTTTGATAGCTAGTAAGTACCTACAATTTCTTTCCAAACTTTTGACCACCAATCACACACAAGCGCTGTTTTCGAACATTTCAAGAGGAGAGTTTCACTTATTTTCGCTCTATGCCCTTTCTCCCTTCGTATAAATAACGTCGTAATGGCGAGCTCGGCTAATATATCAAACAAAACACCGGTAACAAAATTTTACGACTTCTAAAATGGGCTATTCCGATGGCACTCTCCGAAACAGTCACATAATAAAGTAAATTAACGAATATTCGCCAAAACGACCATACAGGGGTGGACGCGTCCGGTCGATGTTATTTGTGAACCATTCGAACTTATCGAATTGAAAACGGCGACGTTAGAGAAGAAAACATGTGTAAAGGATATTGTTTACAGTAAAATTGTTTAAAAAAAACAAAAAACCGACTTCAAAAACCTACCTCTAAAAAGCAAGAAATAATATTCGTAATAATAAAAATACGTCTATTGAAGTCGGGTGGGGCTGGAGTACAAATTATTTTTCATTTCTCATATTCGGAAAGTGATGTATATTTGAACTGAGCAGCGGGTCCAAAACTTTTCGTTCCACCCTAGGGTGGAAAAGTAATTTAAAAATAGAACTGAATTTGGCAACGAAAAAGTTTACAATAGTTAAAAACAAATGGTTTAAAAAAAGTTGCAGCCTTGTAGGGCGCATTCACGAACAACAACAAAACATGGTATAAACAGCCAGTGCAAAATTAAAAACATTGGGCGGAGCGGCCGGCGACGCGACGTGTTCCAAATTTAAAATAAGAAAACCTATAAAATATTGGAGGGAGACTTACCTAACTCTGTGACTTTGAGCTGTGTGTGCCGTATTAAAGTTTTGTGTTGATTTTGTATTTACTAAAAATGAGTTTAAAACGAATACAAAAAGTTCAAAAAAAATAAAAGAAACAATAAAACTACGCTGTAATTCGCCTACAGGAAACAACTACTTCAGGAGAGTCTCTGCCATGGACTTACCGTCTTATCAAAGACCAAATCTCCAATATCTCCAACTTTTACAGGCATCCAACAAAGCCAAATCTGTCATCATAATAATTTATATCAAATTGATATCAAACTGTAAATATTCCAAGCAAGAATTTAACTTTAAATTTCACAAATTGTTCTATTATTTCTAGATTTTTAAAGGTAAGTTGGTATAGGTAATAATTATAAGGTCTACTAATGTAGTTACTAAGTAGGTAGGTACATGTTTTTATTAATAAACATTTTGGAATAACTAAGACTTTTTTACTTTCCTGAAATTCGAAATGAAAAGTAGAGTGTTTAACACGGGTAAAAGTCATCAATTCCTTTTGACCCTAGTATAACAATCTACTATTTTTTTTATTCTAAAAGCCCCATCCGACTTCAATAGACGTATTTTTATTATTACGAATATTATTTCTTGCTTTTTAGAGGTAGGTTTTTGAAGTCGGTTTTCTGTTTTTTTTAAACAATTTTTAATTTTTTTATTTTTAGTGTAGGTACCTTGTAGGTAAGGTATATTATAAAGAAAAATCGGCTCAGCCAAACGTAAGATAATCGCGGAGAAACATACTTAAATACGGGTCAAACTGAGAACCTCCTTTTTTAAGTCGGTTAAAAAACTACACTTAAGATATCCCTCTTCCAACAAAAAAATAATTACCTTATTCAGTTCATAAACAAAGAAGTAATTCGACCAATCATCGAGGTAATTCACACAAAATCATACTATTTTCGTGCTTTTTTCAAAATTACTTGAAAAGTACTGAACCGATTTTCAAATTTTAAAAAATGGGACCAACTTGGGAGTGTACCTAATGTAATAACGTTTGAATTATTTCAATCGGTCCAGCCGTCTTCGAGTAATCGGTGGACATACACAAAAAAAAAACAAACAAATATACAGACGAACATAGAACCTCCTCCATTTTTGGAAGTCGGTTAAAAAGTGAGACTATTCGTGCTTTCAAAATTAGCTCGCATTTTTTACAAAAGCAAGAGTAAACAATATTAATTCTGCTTTTAAGAAAAAAAAACTTATACTTAGAATAAGTATAATTTTATTCAAAAGCAGCATAAGCCTGTTCAAATAATAGCTGACAACGTCATCTCATAAGCTGATATTCATATCGTAGGTTTCAGCGCAAACGAGCCACCATAGTGGCTGGTGAACGGCACTTAATCAGTCGTAAGTTAATCTGATTGAAAATATACTGACCAACAAAAAAAGTGATCCTGGTCTCATTAGATCATTGTCTAGAGACCAACGCATCCAGCTAGCGAAACAACAATGATAAAAAATGCGAAATATTTCATTTCTTCATCATTTTTTTGGGTAATTACATTTATTATAATTACTACCGTAAAAATAATATCCAAGCTTGGTGTTTTGCTTTATATGTACTTCCTCTTAACCACGGTAACTTAACGCTTATTATACCTACTTATAGCTCTCTCAAAGTCATCACGCTCACAGCAAAACGCACATACTCGTACAAGCTCTTCAGCTTACATTGTGCAATGTTTCGCCCGGTTCAGATATAACATCTTAAAAGCTCGTTCGCAATTACCAAATAGTTCCCAAATTTGCCGATATAAGCTGCGTAATTGGTATTTACGCTACATTAAACCTACATTGTCAGATACGATAATTTATTTTTATCAGCCAGTTCGCCCGGGTTCATAATATTCACTTTATTGGTTAACGGTTTTTATCTTAATTGTTTAATGGCTGGTGAAATTAACCAATTATATCAAATAATTATGTTTAAATAGTGATAGCTTTTTATAGCAATAGATCAAACAATATACAATGTAGTTCTTTACAAATGTATGTAAGTACCTACATTATTAGGTGCAAATATTTGCAGAGTAACAATAGAGATGGGAATTCTAACAGCCGTGTGTCGGTCAATATGTAAAGGCATAATACAGTTATAATACATTAATAAGTATTTTTTAAGTTCTTATAAGAATTTATAACACATAACAATTTATAGTATAAGCTACGAGTGTATAGTATAGCAAAACCCACGTTGCGAAACAAAATATTTAAAGACGGAAATATTTCTTTATTTTTGTTATCTGACCTTTAACCCCTTAACTCACAAATCAGTAAGATACTTCAATAACTGGTACGGTTAGCTACTTAAAATATTAAATACCAAAAATATAGAAACAAAGTTAGACCCCATAGATCCATAGTTATTGGAATAGCTATTAACACCAACAAGGTTCTCGTTTACCTAATAAACAGTCAAAGCAATAACAATACAACAAAGACAACTCAAGAACACAACAGATATAGGCAATAATGGTTATTGTTTCGTGCTCACATTTGTCAGGCGCTAACTATCTCGAGACCCGACCACTGACAAATCTGCGGTAGAGCATTTTGTTTGCAATAGTTTAAGACAAGTTAGGCACAGAGGCATTACTCAGCTATACCCGGACCATTTAGCAGTGTCAACCGCGAATTTGTATTGTAACCTCCGTGGCAGGGATGGACCAAGGAGCAATTGCTTATGGATGGGATACAAAAGAAAGTTAAAGTTATTTATTTAAAAAAGTAGAGCCAGGAGGAATGAGATGCTAAAGTTAATGGATGAGTACATAGAAAGCTAATGTAAAGAATAGTTCAGTTTTGTGTAGAAAAACAATAATGATCTATTCACATAAATCTGACGTCATAACATAAATAAAATTATTGTTTCTTGGTGGTTGGTTATGGATTCCGACCTTTAGAAGTCAAAAACCTTGTCAGCCCTAGTGTACGACACTGTTTTAGAATATTTCCTTAACAGGAACCGACCATAAACAAATTGTTCCTAAATTATCGTTACAAAATACTGAGTTCGGATATTAGGGCAATCAATTTAGTATTTTGGAGCTCCAAGCGGTAGATTAATGTAAATAGGATTGTGGTATTAGACGAATTGAGCCATTACATCTAATGGCTTGAACGAATCTCTGTAAAGAAAATACCGACTCGTAAATGCTTTTGTATTTAATTTTAAATGACAATGTTTGCCAGTCATTAATTTGTTTGCTTTTGTAGTCATTTTAGTAGCAAATATTTGATTCAGCAGGTAATATACATTTAAAATACATTTGAAAACACTGAAGTATATTCTACAGCAGTTTAAAGTCCACTAATGACGTCAATCAAAAATCAAAAATTCGTAACGTGAACGTACGTAACTTTGCAATGTGCCGCCGTAGGTACACGTAAAAAGGTTCGTAAGGAAATATATTACCTTTACTAAAATACGTCATCGGTATGACTTATGAGAAATGTTCGAAATCCAATCTTCAGCAGAAATTGGAACACACGGCGAAGTCATTACTTCTGATACGCCCTTCCCATACAAACACCTGAAAGTTCATTAGCTTTTTTACGACACTGCAAGAGAGCTTCAGTATTCTTCAAGCGTAGTTTGTGCAAGATTAATGACGAACGAAGCACGTGCTCTATCTGTCGTTAATTCAAACGGGTCGATTAATCACCAATACTAAAACTCATTGCACTGACTTCGTTTAAATTCAAGCATGGAACAGCTTTTTATAAATTGGCCAGCTAAAGTAGACACTTCGTATCTTCGACCAAACTTAATTTGAATTCGGATGAAATTATTCAGCCGTGCATTATCACATCACTTGCAACTTTTACTAAGATTAGAACAAGGAAAGACCGTTGCACATACAAACTGATTTGATAAATTTTGTTAGAATGGTTGTGATCAATTAAAAACAATGCATCAGCTATGCTGATACTCGTACAAAAATTTACACATTTAGATATAAATATATTGTAACCAAATAGTTTACTGTGGCATCTTACGTCCCAATACTGACTATAAAACCACAAAATAAAGAAAAAAATTAAAAGTAAACTTTAATCATATGTACTGGATTTATTTAACACATTGGAATACTGGTACATTTTGTATTGGACATTGGTATATGGCAAGCCATGACATTGGACATAAGGATTTTATTTCATATTTTATTTCTACAATAGTAGAGGTATAAACCACAGAACAAAAAATAATAAATAATAAATATTATTATTAGTTTCCAAAAGCTGTGGTGTCTTGGTTCCTCTTACATTGGCCAAGTAAAAGAACGGAAGGAATATCCGTTTATTGTACACGTGCTGTCCGGGACACCTGTGTGGGAAGTGAACGATGCGTTCGATTTGTTAGCACGATTGTACCTATTGTTGTGGCCAGGATATTTGAATGGTCCTACCTTTTATTGTCTTCTTAATTGAACAGGTGGATTCGAATTTGCTTTTGTGATTAATTTAATTTGCTGCGCAGCAATCAATGTGAAGAGGGCTTTATAATATTTTGCCATCACTGTTCTACTTTATCAATTAAATATTCAATGGACGAATAATTTTGGTATGGTTTAGTTAAATTGAAAGTGTTTAAAATGAACTTTAAGATTATCAAGACAGATCTTTAATGTCAATAAAACCCAATAAATCGAAGAGGCATAATGCCTTTTTTAACCGACTTCCAAAAAAGGAGGAGGTTCTATGTTCGTCTGTATATTTGTTTTTTTTTTGTGTATGTCAATTACATTAGGTAAACTCCCAAGTTGGTTCCATTTTTTAAAATTAGGAAATCGGTTCAGTACTTATCAAGTAATCTTGAAAAAAGCACGAAAATAGTATGATTTTGTGTGAATTACCTTGATAATAATGGTCGTATTACTTCTTTGTTTATGAACTGAATTAGATAATATTTTTTTGTAGGAAGAGGTCTTAAGTGTAGGTTCTTCAACCGACTTAAAAAAGGAGGTTCTCAGTTTGACCCGTATGTATGTTTCTCCGCGATTATCTTACGTTTGGCTGAGCCGATTTTTCTACATATTATAATATACCTTACCTACAAGGTACCTACACTAAAAATTAAAAAAAAAAAAAATAGTTTAAAAAAAACAAAAAACCGACTTCAAAAAACCTACCTCTAAAAAGCAAGAAATAATATTCGTAATAATAAAAATACGTCTATTGAAGTCGGGTGGGGCTAGAGAATTAAAAAAGAAAAGGAATTTCTTTTAGAATAAAAATAAAGGAATCTATACTCCAGCCCCACCGGACTTCAATAGACGTATTTTTATTATTACGAATATTATTTCTTGCTTTTTAGAGGTAGATTTTTTGAAGTCGGTTTTTATGTTGAAATGTTGATGAAATTGTTATTTCGACAAAGTTCGACATAATGGACATCGGACATCGATGTGTTCATGACAAAGTTAAGCCAATGTAATAAATGTATTATCAACAACGGTATCACTAATTAATTATACTTGAAAATTTTTATTATAATATAACATCTTATCATTACCAAACAACATTCGAACTATGTACAAACAAACTTCATTATGTGTACTCATACTAGGCCCAAAACTTCTCTGGAGAAAATATACTAGCTTAATATTAGCGGAACAAAGCGTAATTACGAGCATCCATTCCCCATTAACGAACCCTCCTTGGGCAAGTAAGCCTTTATGATGGCGATGAACAAAATACATTGCTTCTACCTAGAACAATTACCGTGAAGGTAAGTCTATAGGACAAGTGGTTAAGTCTGAGCTCTTGGAACGGAATGATAGTTAACTTGGGGATGGTTATGATGATGGCTATTGGTGCTGGTTTGTAAGAATGTGTAAGTATCAGTTACATTTGAACGAAAATGATATTGAAGAATTTGTATCCCTCATACAGAATGTTTGAGATTTGGAAAATACATACCTACCTACATAATGTAGTGGCAAATAAAGAAACTTAATGTTGAAATCAATTAATCTCTACACAAGAATGCACTGACTTAGTGTTTGTGTAATTAAATTACTGTTCATCATCATAGGAAATAAAAAGTCCTTAACAGTCATCCAAAACAAAGAACTTAGCAACGAATACGATTTTTATTGTTCCCAGTTTTCTGGAAATATGTAGAAGCTCTAGATTTTGGGAAAATGATTTCAGGTCAGTTAAATTAAATAATGGTAAGTGCCTAATGTAATATAGAAGCATAAATAAAAGATTTTACTTAAAAGCTTGAAAGTCCATTTCAAATTACTTATGCATAAAAATCACCAGAGCGGAACTCGCCTAAGACTCGTCTTTAGACGCTGGCAAATTGAAAAAGAAAACTCCATCTTGTGCGATAATATCATCTTGCCCTTTGACGGGCGCTTCTCATTTCGCTGTAAGTATTTCGGACACGCCATTAAGTAAAGAGGATGTCGGCACAGCTTAATTATGTATTCTCTTCGAAATCTCTGGCAGTGCGCCACCCCCGGACAGAATCGCTCCGATTGATTTTAAATGAGGCCCCACAAAGTCAGACTAAGTGGACACACGGCTTTGAACTCGGCTATAAAAAAGTTTGTGGTGAATTCTGAATCGGGTCGTACTCTGAATAACAACAAAAACAATCATTTGTTATCTTCAATAGAGCCTTTTTTTCTTTAGCTCGCGAGCATACTGAATATAATGAGAGTTGATTCAGAAAGACTTATGTAAAAATAATGATTTTAGTGCAATTATTGCAGATATACTCGTGAGCTAGTGGTTAATGTAAAATATGATTTAAAGAAACTACTTTGAATCGTGAAAAAATTAAGTCATGAAAACAAAAGTGAACAATTTCCGTAGGTATTAAAATTTTGCGATGCAATTTTCCGCGCCGCGGTGAGGGCGCCACCCAAGTCTTACTTTTTAAAGTGTTATTGTACACACTGCATAAAACGTGGTGAGTTCTGAATTTAGTTCGGTCTGTAGCACAAAATTGTTAAGTTTGTACTGATTTAAAACTACATCTAGGTATATTTCCTCGTCATTTTAAGCTTAGTCGAATAGTAACTTAATTACTCATAATGAAATGAAACATTTATCTTTGTCGTATCGATGATTCAAATTCCATTGGCGTAGGTAGTTAAAGCAACTGCTTTGGCTGAATATTTTCGTTTTTTTCCATATGTTTGTTATTGAAAAGCTTACTTTCTCATGTAAGTATTAAAGGTTTTTACAATGATACCTACTATACTAAAGCACCACGTTGTGCGCCATTTCATGTCTCACATTTTAAAGTGTCATTTCGGTGCATAAGACGCCAAGAAAACTTGAACGTAAATAAGAAGAGGAAGAATTCCGTCGTAAGTGAGAAAATATTACAGGAGCTTAATGTTACGAGGGTACCTAGAGGAAGCTTGGCTCGTTATTCTGATTTATGATGCACCCCCGAAAACGTACAAAGAAAGGCCCTATGAATTCGTACGGTGGAATTTACGTGGCGTTTCATTATGACTGTGTACGTACATATTAAAGTCTACTGAAATATGGGAGGGCTTCTGACCGGTGGTGGTGTATTGAACACAATGTATAATACCCATCCTGTTTGGCCTTAATGTTCATTGTTATTAATTTCGGGAATCCTGTTCATTGTGAGAGGAGCTATATTTGTTTACTATATTACTTCATTATCCAAAGGATTTTGTAAACTATTTATAAACTGAAACTTTACCGAATTATTATACATCTAAAAATCAAAAGGGGTTTTCAGACCACGTGAATGAACAACTTTTACTATGGGGCCAACCACGGAATCGCGAAAAAAAAATCTGCTGTTCCATACATTATAGACGATAGACGAGTCGATGTTGTACGAAATTTTGTTGTGCGAAAAAAAATCTGCTGTTCCATACATTATAGTCGAGTCGATGTTGTACTTTCCAATGGAACAGCTGATATTTTTTTTCGAGATTCCGTGGTTGGCCCCATAGTAAAAGTTGTTCACGCACGTGGTCTGAAATCCCCATTTCATTTTTAGATATACTTTTAAACATTAACGGTGTATAAGACTACTGAAAAGTACCTGTCCAACTCTTAATAAACAAGTTGAGACTCAAATAGTTATTTTCACCAGCGTTTTATAAAGTCACGTATAAAAGTAATAATGTAAATTCAGGTAACTACTACTTCGGGTGCTCGGGCCCCTAGACCTCCTGCTGTTCGACATGGATTCACGTTGTGTGCATGTGGCAAGGCAAATAATTTAAAATAATACCACAGATCAAACAATATCACAGAAAAATATTTAGGTAAATACAGTCGAGCTCGGTGGCGCAGTGGTTTAGCGCCTGGCCCAGCGATTGCGGAAGTTAAGCAACGTTCGTAAGGGTCAGTCATGGCATGGGTGACCAAAAATTTATTATCTTGAGCTCCTCCGTGCTTCGGAAGGCACGTAAGCCGTTGGTCCCGGCTGCATTTGCAGTCGTTGTCCATCAGCCATTTTTGATATTTCCACTGCTGGGGCACAGGCATTCCTTATGAGTGGTAAGGAGGATGGGCCGTAACCCACCACGCGGGCCCAATGCGGATTGGTGGGTGTTAACTGTATGTATCCATCAGCTATTTTAAATGTCCACACTGCTGGGGCACATGCCTTCTTTATGGGTGGATAAGGAGGATGGGCCATAACCCACAACGCAGACCCAATGCGGATTGGTCGGTGTTAACGCGTGCAAATGCACCCATTACCAACGGCTTATTGTGCCTTCCGAAGCACTATATATATTGAAACACAGATGGACTTTGACATTTTGATAATCAATCCTATTAATAGGCAAATGAAACACATCATTTTAGTCTAAGATTGCCACTATATACAGTTTTTAAAAACCTTTTTTTCTGTTAAGTGGTGGTTTAAGGGTTTATAATAACTTTCCAGGATTGTATGAATGGAACACTACTATTTACTGACCATATTCGGGATTATAGGAGTATTATTAATAACACCATGTATACTTTGCTTTTAATCTGTCTGTACGAATCCTTAATACTGGAACTTATTTATACTGTGATAATACAGTGAGAGTGTGTTATTCATATCGCATCAGATAAGACGTGTGCGTGACTGTATAGTCTATTTTTGTATAACATAAAACATGTGCGAAATGCGACTGTTTGTGATGAGTTGTGTTTGTGATGATTGCGAATAAACTCATAAGTTTTACATAATGAACTTACGATGTCCTTATTAATTTTCTATTACTAATAAATAGGTAAGGTAGGCCCGAACCTGTTGGGTCCATACGTAAATGCATATATTTTAAGTCATAATATACTATAGCATAAGGTTTTTTGGCAGAATTATCAATTTGCATAACATTAATATTTAATACATACAAAATACTATTATCATAATGATCAAAAAGTACTTATAAAATTTTATTGCATATTTATTCTACCCATAACGATTACTAATCGTTACGTAGCATAACAACTTGTGGCATAATACATACACGCCAGCAGGTCGGTTCTAGTACTTCGCCGGTTGCTGCCACGGCAGGCTCGCTTCGCTCGCTCGCTCGTCATCGAACCTAATCGTCAGTTTACTAAAGGTCTAAGTAGTCCATCAAATGTTTTTATAGTGCCAACCAAATTATGACTATGAAGCATACGATTACGCCATTTGTATATTATTTTAAATTACTATTTGCATGTTAAAGTTATGTGTTTAACATTATTCTCACTAAATTTATGCCAAATGAAATAAGTTCAACTAATCGTTATGCCAATCAAACCATTCTGCAAATATATCATTATCCGAATATGCCATTATGCGAAAAAATGTTTATGCCGTATCTGCCAAACCATATTATGACTAAAATGTATGCGAGCGAAACCGCACCCATCCCATTATGTATGTATTCATAACGCTGACTGATACAAAATGTCATATTTTACAAAATGCCATATCCTCCCCGGTAAATATTCCTCGTTTATTCGTACAATCATCAATGAGCCAAATTAATGTGTGCCACGTTATATGTTAATTTATTTTCCCTCGGGGACGAAGCAAAATAATAAACTCGTCATCAACCATAACTTCATTAACTTACATTAGCCCAACGAAAATATATTGCTTAATGCCTTTAAAAAATTTCTAGTATGATTTTTTACGCAGAACAAATTTTCGATAACATAAAACGTTCTAAAAATTTTGTAGAATCTTCATAATGTAAAAATATATTTAAAAATCAAAACTAGCAATAGTAAGTAAGATCACCTGTTTGATAGTTGAATTGTGAAAAATATGGTAGTTTTATTTAATTATTATAATATTGTAATGTACAAAAACCATACTTTAAAATCATTATTCTTAAAATAATTAAGCCCTTGAACGTCATGAATGGATGATAGAATTGACAACACCCTCTTATTTTATAAATAATCTTTATCATCAACGATTCAAGAAATATTTTAACAATTTTAAACACGATACCAGCCAAGCGTAAAGTATTTTCGCACGCAAAAAGAATCTACATAATCACGTCTGCCTCCGCCATTGCTACATTGCATTTATGAAATTACGAGCCGCTAAATATCTTCTTCAAAATAAAAACGACTCTGTGGAAATATTAATGTCATTTTAATACTTTACCGCGAGGCCGAAAGGGCCACGCTGTAATAAGCCGCCTGCATAAGTCAAATGTTTTATGAGCACGGATGCCAAATAAATATCTCATGCTACACGATGAGTTTAAAACAGGAGAAAGTGAGAGAGCTAGGGTAACTTTGTTGTATTTTGTTTATAAAACGGATTTGTGGGTAAAATGCTCATGCATGGTTATTTTTACACGACAAAGCCCAAAAAAACAGAGAGTGTAATCCTTATTTAATATTACGTATAAATTCTAAGTATAGTTATAATGGAAACCTGTTATTGGCCTTAATTTGTAATAGTAGTTTATGATACAAGGTTGGTAAGGAGTTTTAAAAAACCTTAACAACCGTGTGCCATACTACGTTTTTCAATACATTTGCGAGAAAACATTATAGGTACTGCTGAAATTGTAATCTATACATATAATAAAACTGTAAATTCTAAATATTTGTGCGCGAATTACGAAAAAACCGCTTAACGAATTTTGATGGATTTTTCACAATTTAGTAGATTGTGGTCCAACTTAAAATATAAGCTATGTTTCATCAAATTCGGGTGGGTGGAACCAGAGAAACAGCTTGAACTCTCCGTAGTACTAGCTTTCATACACTAAAGGGGTCATTTTAAACTGGTAGCAATATTTTTCTACTGTCCACGTGGATGAAGTCGCGGGCGGAAGCTAGTAGAAATTAAAAAAAACGTTCGTAAACGAAAACGCACGGCGCCGGCGTGCGGTAAAATCAACTTTCCACACGCTGTACTACTCCGTAAACAAAAACGCACGGCGTGCGGTAAAATCAACTTTCCGCACGCTCGACTGTCATCGTAAACTTACATTTTCGAGCAACTGTATTGAAAAATTATTTAGCGTAAATATTTTATGTAACGCTGTTGGTTTCATGAAATAAATAAAATAAAAAAAATACGAAAATCTATTTGTTTGTTTGTTACGCCATCACGTCCTAACGTGTAACTAATTAACCAATCATCGTGAAATTGCATTGCATACCTACATATTGTCAGGGGTACAGAAAAGGACACAGGGTACTTTTCATCCTGAAAAAAAGGAACTGTTCCCGAGGGATAGAGAATGCTATCCATGCAGACAAAGTCGCGGGCGGTCGCTAGTTTTTAAAATGCACTTAGTAAAGTCATCGTTTGATCCTTAATTATTTAATCAGGTCATAATAGCTTCTACTTAATAGAATGCTAATAATGAAAACAGCAATGACCTTGTTTTGTTACATACATTAACCCCCTTACTAATAAAGATTGTAAAGCAGATGTCTAGTAACACAGTGTTTTGTCACTTTCTTTTCAATGTCAAACTCAAATAGCTTGACAGAGAGTAACCATTGTGCAACTACCTATACATCTGCTTTACAATCTTTATTAGTAAGAGCATCATTTTTTTTCTTTTTCATCAAAAAAAACAAAATACTTTTCTACGACTTATGTTAAATCTTGGCCACTTCCAATTTGCATTGTGAATCAAACTTAATTCCGTGAGTCCTTTAATTTGTTCTCAATTACAAAGTTTTTAAACAAGCTTCGGGAAACTTAGTCTGTGCGCAATTATAAACTTGGTTAATCAAGGAACTGGTCAAAATTAACGTCTGCAACATTTAAATAAGAAAACAGTAATTAAACCTGCAAGCTCATTACTTTAACAGGAAAATTGTTGCTGTTGTGCGGGTTGATTTTTTTATAAACCTCAAAACTATTGTTTTTTTTTTCTTGGTTTTAATAAAAGGCAAAAGTGTTTAAAGTTATTAAATAAAACAAATAATTAATGTTATTGCTACAAAACAATCTAATTGAATTATATCCAATCTCTTAATCGAATAAATTAAGAGAGATGAAGCTCATGCTCCCCCTTTCTTAATAACTCGCATTTCTTTCTAATAGAAATTGTACATTATATCGCAAAATAGATTGTACCGTTAATACATTATAACAATTCCGAATATTGGATCCCCTCGAAGATAATTCGGTTTGATGTCATACTTCTTGCGCATGAGTGATCTCGAATAGGTTGCCTATAAATTGTATGGACTATCAATATATAGTAATAACGCCACAGCGATGCTACTTGATATTATGCTTAAAATGCCTCACGATTCTAATTTAAAAAAAAAAACATTGGAACCGATCAGGTTTAAAAATGTATGACCGATCACGAAAAAAATGATCGATGTATACCGATCTACCGATGAATCGATATCAGAAGCCATGCGAATTAATGGTTGAAGGAAGGAAGTCGCAAAAGCTTATCAAATAAAATGGAAAGCCAAATCCAAATAAAGAAAGAAATAAATACCACTCTAAAAGCATCATGGGCAAGATTAGGCTTTTTTTGCTAGTTAGGATGTCATTATATAAAAAAACAAAAGTTACTGGCTGATAGTGAGGGCACAGAATACATAATAGTATAAGTAGGGCGCATCTTGCACAAAATGATTTTTGAAAATGATTTTTTTTTCAAATATTATTCATGATTGGAATTACATTCATATCTTTAAAAAAATATGATCAGCTAAAGTTATTTTCAGCGCATCTCTATGGACGACCATTGCTATGAAAACGTTGTATTCCACTCCATACTAAAATAAAGCTTGGAATGAAACAATGCAGCGTTTTTACTCGATTTAATCCTCTTTGTTGGGAGAGGAACGTGGATTTATTTCGTCCGACAATTTTATCGAAAAACATGGTTAGCTCACTCTAACATTCCTTTACGGATAACAAACATTTTAAAATTGAAAAAGTATACTGTGTTGCATACGAAGTAGATACAACAAACAACAGTTATTATTTTTGATAATTTTTTTTTATTTTGATATAGATAAGCCCTAACATTTTTAACCGACTTCATGTAGACCAAAGTTAACATTAACAAAAATGACATGAATAAAGTAAAACCAAACCAAATTAAAATATTCTTACTAAGTATATCAAACATTTGTCGATGCAGGCGGTTTCCGCAACTCGACGTCTATTGCGCCTATTTTGCGTGTGGAAGATGTGTGGCCCGATTACTCCAGCCAGCCCAGCTCAGCCAGGAACGCTCCAAGGGCTTTCACATTCGTGATCGCTTCCTGGACGCTGCCCGGCGAGCCGAGGTACCTCGCCCTTACCGGGCCATCCCTCTGCATTCCAGCAGTACGTGGGTCTGGTCTGGTCTCTTCTTCCTCCATGCATCCTCTGCATAGAGGACTGTCCGTGACGCCTTAGTTAAAGTTTTATTTCTTATAAAAATATAAAATGATATGCTTCTAAAAAAACGGCTTAAATGAAGTTAAAGTATATATAACATACGGCCGCCGTATCAAAAACTGTAAATTATTAATAAATGTGCGTTTTTTTCTTTTTCTTTTTAGCAGCAAATTAACAGGTTATTCCTTCATATAATTGCTATAATTGCATCGCATTCAAATCATAGAGGACAGGGCGTTTCGATGTCAATCAATATGATCCATGGAGGCCAGAGTAGCTATTATATTACCGACAGGGTCATTAATTAAAGCCATCCAGTCATTTGAGTCATTTGTAAGGGCGCCTTTAATAGCAGCCTGTGATGTCAAACCATTGATCGATGAAAAAAGCGCACTTTTGTTAAAAATAGGTGCAGCAGGAAGTATGTGCAGATACACAATAGAGTTCGTGGTCGTTGCTTTTAAATGGGATATAAATCAAATCAAAATAAGGTCCATAGAACATTCAAAAAACATTCCAAAGAAAAAAAAATTTTAAAACGCTTAGGCATTTGTATAACTTGAAATCAAAACATTGCTTATGGGAATTTGATTGAAATATTCAATTACGTGGTACAAAATATAAAGTAGAAATTAATAAACCAAAAACACGAAAACACACCTAAAATATCTACTAAGTATGCATTCAGAACGAAAGTTTATATTTCCTTTTCTTATGATATAAATCTAATCCGTGAATAGCAGTGTGGGTTGCACGATTGTGAATATTGTCAATTTAATAGTTTATAAATAGTATTAATTGTGTCAACTGGTTGTTATCCCAAATAAATAAAATAAAATAAATGGGAATTCTATTGAGTTATTATAGTGTTAAAAGTAACCTCATAAACCCAACTTGAAGACTTCAGATTAAGCCTAAAATGGTTAATCTGCACAAATAAACATGGATTACAGTAGAATAAATAAAATAAAATAAATGGGAATTCTATTGAGTCATTAGTGTTAAAAGTAACCTCATAAACCCAACTTGAAGATTACAGATTAAAGCCTAAAATGGTTAATCTGCATAAATGAACACGGGTTATAGTAGGTACTTATTGCTATTTGACATGAATTACTCTATGAGATGCCAAAACCTTTTCATGCGAACAAAATTCATGATCAAGGAATGTGATAATAAATATCGCTTATCGTCGTAGTGACATTAAGCTCGAGAAGCATGAATCTATAGGTAATTTTGTATGGGCCGTATTAAAACTGGGTATGGTTCATACATAGTTGCAATCGGTACTAAATATAGAGTTTCTAAAATTTCCGTAATATTTCTTTACTGTATACTTAAATCAAGACTCAGTTGTTCGTTCGTCTGTCTGGTCACAACAAAATATTTTTAGACAAATGTTATTAACGTTCAAAATTGTAATCCAATGCTCCTATTGTAAGAGTAAAAAACTAAACTAAAATCGGTTCATCCGCTTCGGAGCTACGATACCACAGACACGTTAAACTTATAACAGCCCTCTCTTTTTGCGCCGGGGGGGGGGTTAGTTAATGCATCTTCTAACACAAATTTGCTTGATAACCAGAATTCGTATAAAGTTGAACTTATCATTACTTGCGTCTAAACGCAAGACGCTAATTCAAAGTTAGCCCACTTTAAATAAGAATTTCCATTCCGTACTTAATTCAAATAATCAGTCTTTTGTCTTCATAATAAAGAATAATTTATACTTAACTTATTCTCTATTGACCAGTGATAAAAGTCCTAGCAAAATTAAAATTCACGAGAAAAACGCCCCGTCACAAGAGATATTAAAATTGAATCAGATTTAACGAACTTAGGGGTATCCCAGACCAGAGTAGAATCTTTTGTTGTGACTGCGGGGTTGGGGGGATCCTTAATTAAGTGTCGGTACCTCCTCTACTTAATGCAATGGGTTCACGGCCCGTTTAGCATTCATAAAATTCTCTTGAGCTCAGCGATTTTTCCTTAACTAGCGGAATAAAATTTGCATATGGTGACGCTTAAATGGAAATGCACTAGGTAGGTACTGCATTACACGTTTTAAAATCTTTTACTATTTGTGGGGAACCAGATGGGTAATTCAGCATGGATTATTTGAATTTTGCAAGGGAAAATCCTGCTGGGATACGCATTAATAAAAATGAAGTGCCATTTACCTAGATTGCCTTATAATAATCGCGACATATTTGTTATATGTCCACTCCATTTCAGGTAACGTATTTTTCATGATGTAAAGTAAATCAATTTGAAATGTATCTTTAGGCAATGATTATATTTAATCCATTAAAAGGTGTGGGTATTCTATTATGAAAATTTATTAGAAGCTCTCCCAAATTTCAAAAACATTATTAAGTACCATAAAATATTCTACCAAGTTACCCTATGTTTTTTTTATAATATTTCCGGGAAGTTTATCATCATCATAATTACGAGACGCCATTATAATTCGTCGATAATCGTTATAGTACTATAACTCTTCCCGTCCACATTTTCATTACTTTTATTGCAGTTATTATATCACAAAATTCGTTGCATGAAAAATCAGTTAAAAGCTGGGCGCGAGCTATCAATCAAAATTATGTACAATGGGTGAAAAATATAAATCTTTCCGGCAGTTTGACGATTTTCATCCTTGTGCTAGAGAATTTAAAGTTCGTCACTCGAATTTTTAGACTGCAATTTAGTGGTACGGTGTACCTATTACTGACCATGGTCGGAAATTAACAGTCCACGTGATGAAGTAAAATTATGACTGTAATTAAAATCCCTGAAATAATTGCTATTAATAGCAATATTATTCCATACTAAACGAGCGATCTGAATTGAGTCCATTCGAATGCCGTTACTAGTAACTTTACGATTCGTTTGATGACCAAACGTCTCTATAGAGGGGTACGTCTCAGAATGTCTAAAGTTAGAATGTCTAAACTTAAAATGGTTAAAATATCAATGGTCATTAAGTCTAAAGTTCACAATGATTTATTTGAATTGGGTTGGATCTTAAAACGAATCGCTTTCTTTGAGGTTAATTAAGTCTGTGGAGGTCTTTGGGCTTCGCCTGAAATGCTTTATAGCAAATTTAGCTGCCGGAAATGAGCCTAAACTAGTCTACTGGGACTTAGAAACCGTAGACCATAGGTCACGAGATAGGTGCGAGGAGCGTAGCGACGAGCATGTTAGGTTGACATGAACCCAGCGCGCGAGCCGAGCGAGCGAAGCGAGCGTGCCGCGGCAGCGGCCGGCGAAGCGCCAGAAAAAAATATATTTCAAACTCAATTGGTGGATTTTGTTCGGCGGCTTCTGAATCAGTGACTGGCACCGGCTACCGAATCAGGGAGCGGCGTGGCTATGGTGATGTGCGGCGGAGACACAGAGGTTAACACGCAATTATTTTACCTAATTAATTAGGTACCTAAATGAAAGAAAGGCATAGGTAAGTAAATTCTTTACGTCATTATATGTATTTTGACTATTAGACATTTTAAGTTTTGATCATTTGAACTCAGACATTTTTAGTTTGGACTATCTGACCGCTTGACATTTTCGTTTTTGACATTTTGAACTTTCGACATTTTAATCGTTAGACATTCAAATTTTTGACATTTTGAACTTTGCCATTTTAAGTTTAGACATTCTAACTTTAGACATTCTGATACGTACCCCTATAGAGACACTTCCAATTTTAGTGTCTGACTATTGCAAATCTCAAACATTCTCTATATTTATAAGAATTTTACTGCCTTACAATAATTTATAATAACCACTAAAATAAAATTTTGCATTCATTTAAAATTCAATTAAGAATGCATATTAGATAATAATTGTTGCTATTTTGTTTGATTTAAGTTCAAACCATAAAATTGTTTGAATAAATAACATTTGCATAGTGCTCAACTTCAATTTTTCAATTCAGAAACTGGCTGTGTATATTCATTCAATTTTCAAACATTTGGTGAGACATAAAATATTGTACGCTGCGCTGCCTTTAGAAGGAAAATTTTCTGCTTTTTATTCATACGTGTATGTTAATTTGCTATCTCCCTACACTCATTTTGATGCATCAACCCACCTAATGTGAATGTTTACTGCTTTCACAAAAGGGGCTGAGCCCTAACGTAGATCGATGAGGTATTATGATCTCTCCCTTTATTTCGCATAATCCCATAATTGATATAAAATCCCGGCTAGCTTTTTGCTAGCCCGCCCTAAGAATTATAATTACCGATTGGTGGATTTAGATGATTAATGTTATAAGAACAAATTTAGTAACCCAAATTGTGATGACATAATCTTTATTTATTACACTGTTTTCCTACGGTAATTGAAGACAAATGCGATGGTGTTATGAAAATTTTAATAAGTACAAACAATATTAATTTTGGATGAGAAATTAGACCCTATGAGAACGAAAAAGTTTCGTTACTAAAAGTTTTTACTGCCTTTTAAATAATTGGATTTTTCGTACATAAAACATCGTTATCTAATAGTTTTCCGACACTTTATATAAAGACATCGCTAGCCATTGTTTATCTCCCTAACACTTAAATGAGCTAACACGCTACGACAATTTCGCCCCACTATTTTCTCGACCACACACAAGTGTTCTGTAAATTGATACAAAGCAAACATACGCCGCGTATTTGCAACAAAATTCACCGCGTCTTTTCTGTTGTTGTCGAGTGGGATGGTGCCATTGTGTTTTTGTTAAGACGAGGGTGTTCAATCTCGGGTTTGTAAGTAGTACCGGGATTTAATTCATTCGCCTTATTATTAAATACCTTAGCTATCACAGGAATATTTTTTTTCCTACATAAAGTTTTGTACTTATATACTCGTTGATGCTACTATAATTTACTAAAACTATTCTGAAAATCAGGCTTGTGATTCTTTGAACCATTTTGTTGGAGATTTTCTTAGTTTCTTCTTCTTCTTATTTTTGTTATGGCGATCTACTCCTCTTCAGGGAGTAATTTTTGCCAAATTGTGTTAAATAATTCAGTGGTATTTTTTCAGTTTACATTAGAATGCAGGTGCATCGCATTCCAATGCTGCTTGGAGCATTTAGCATCAAATATATCGATACAGTTACGGTAAGTTCTGCCGAGGTAGCCAGCCACCACTACAATCAAAGTCTCAGCTTCCACACAACCAAGATCGCATCTATTTCAATTATCCCACATTTTGTTCAGATGCGTAGACACTTGTACCACAAAACTGCACCAATTTTAAGACACAATATCCACTATAAAACAATTTGCAAATAATTAAAATAGCCACCGAACTGAACCCGACAAAATGGCGCCAAAAACTCCGATTTTCTTAGTTTAAAATTGAATCGCATATGGCAGAAACAGCCTTAGTTCATTTTAAATTTACTTCCGGACATAGAATAAAATTGTGTGCCCTTTCTGCACTAACTTTAATAGTTTGATGTTTGAGAAATTGTACCGGATTTCGCATAATTTGTTTCGCCTATGAGTATTGATCGTTCCGTTTATCAAAGTTGGTTTTTATATAGGCTCTTTCTGCAACATGCGATCCCGGAGTAAGATAAACCCGGGATACAGACTTGCATTCCCTATCTGTACCATCCTTTGCTGATGTACGAAAAATGTGCATCGAGGGTCGACTTGCAACTTTGCGAGGGTGGACCGGGTCTAATCGACCCGCGCGATAAACAGGGCCGCGTGCACGCGTTAGTTACGCGCGTATAATGAATCTGTGCCCGCATTTTAGGGTTAACATTGTTTCGGTACGTTTGCCGCTATTAGTTAATAGTTTTTGAATAATTTTGAGGTTTTGCAAAGGGGGTAAGTGAATTAAAGCAAGCATTCAATATTTTTGCAATTTTGATAATAAAATTAATGAGCCAACACTGGTTGATGTAGGTACCTTACTAAATAAATGCATATAAAGTGAACGTACACGCATTCAGCGTAACCAAACCAAATACTTAATGAACATAAAAAATTGCTTTTCAAAAATTATATTCATAAGTTAATTCTTGCCATTTAAAAAGAATACAATTTTATTGACCCATGCACTGTCCGCATGTAATTACCGTCTGGCGGAAACTTTCCGTAATTAACTTCATATGTGTGTGACGTTGCAAATTCGCACATTTATCACCCACGTCGGGCCAAATAAAGAGATAGTAGCCACGTGACCCGGCAGGCGTGGCACAAGACCATAACCTTAAATCAGGGATGAGGCTCTAATTGTTCAGAAAACATTAACGCAGATGTAGGTAGACGCAAGTCACAAGCTTTTTAAAAGATTTCCGAAAATATGAAAAACTTTCTCTACCTCGAAGTAAAAAAAATGGCAAGTGCAAGTTTTATTACAATATTTATTGAATATGAAACCGACGGCTATACAACGTGTTACAGAAAAACCCCTAATGGTAGATAGGGACCATCAAACTGAATAACTTTTACTATGGGACCAACTCTGAAATCGTGAAAAAATATCAGCTGTTCCATATATTTTGATATTTTCGTTATTAATAATTTTGGTATGAAACAGCAGATTATTTTTTTCGCGATTTCAGAGTTTAGTAAAAGTTGTTCAGTTTGATAGTCCCTATCTACCATATTCATCATTAGGGGTATTTTTGTAACACGTTCTATTATGAGGATTATGTTGAACGTAGATAATATTCGAAACCACCACCATCGCACCAACATGAAGCAAAAATTATAGTGTATTCTCGTACTTTTTTTCCGGTGGCTCGACACATTTTGAATTTAGCCACCAGATCAAAGTGACAATAAAAGCCGACTTTATGAACATGATCTAATAATTACCATTTCAGCTTTACTTTTTATGTCCCGCTATCTTCTATGACTTAACCCATATCCAAGTGCGTGCATTAGAAACTGCATCTCGGAAAGTATACTGATAATTTTATTCCCCTCTCTCACTAACCTTAGCTTAGGGTCGGTCGAAGGGATGTTTATTGTCTGTCTGTTGCGTAAACGATGCCGCCCTGGACAATTTGATTCGCAATACATTTTATTTCAATGTCATTGCGAGGGTGTTAAGAGTCAAAAGTCTTAGTGATTGACGCAAAATATTTTAGCTGAAAATCCTCATTGGTATTCAATATAATGGTGGAGCGCAGTGGTTTAGCGCCTGGCCCAGCGATTGCAGAAGTTAAGCAACATTTGCAAGGATCAGTCATGGGATGGGTGACCAAAAATGGATTATCTCGAGCTCCTCCATGCTTCATTTGCAGTCGTTAACACCCACCAATCCGCATTGGGCCCGCGTGGTGGGTTATGGCCCGTCCTCCTTACCACTCTTAGGGAAGGCTTGTGCCCCAGCAGTGGGGACATCAAAAAATGGCTGATGGACACATTCAATACAAGCTAGGGAACGTGGTGAAAAGTTTTTTGTTTGTTTGCGCTCTTAATATTCATTTTTATAGAATTAAACTAGTGACATTGTATGTAACTCCGTTTGGGGTTTGGCGCTAAAAATCGCAGCAGTATGGATAACACAGGAACCTTACCTGAGACCAGTATTACGAAGTGATTACTTACTCTTATTAAAAAGATGTGTTTTTTTTATTACACGAACATTAGTTGTTTTAACACCACAAACCAAAAAATACATTGAAATAACAGAAAAAAATAAACTTAGTGTTAAATAAAACATAGATACGGAGCTCGGTGGCGCAGTGGTTTAGCGCCTGGTTCAGCGATTGCGGAAGTTAAAGCAACGTTCGCAAGGGTCGTTCATGGAATGGGTGACCAAAAATTTATTATCTCGTGCTCCTCCGTGCTTCGGAAGGCACGTTAAGCCGTTGGTCCCGGCTGCATTTGCAGTCGTTAACACCCTCCAATCCGCATTGGGCCCGCGTGGTGGGTTATGGCCCATCCTCCTTACCACCCATAAGGAAGGCCTGTGCCCCAGCAGTGGGGCCATCAAAAATGGCAGATGAACAACGTTAGCATGGTTTTAATGGGTCTCGTCGACTAGAAATGGGAAGAAAACAAATAAAATAGACCGCAAAGACCTTGTAACAAAATCCAAGGACCAATATAACCCATTATTATGTTGTAAACTGTAAACATGGTTCCATTTTTTATTTGTGACCGTGTTAACGAGCTTAAGCTCCAAAAACAAGGTGTAGTTAAAACAATATTTATCTTAATAATTAGTAAAAACTAGCCAAGCCGCGGTTCATTTGATAAAGGTGCGTGTAAACGGCCAAGCTTGCGTGATAGGCCCAGGGCGTATATAAATTAAAACATAATTGTGTTATCGTGACCTCGTGCTTTAATGCATTTTGCTCGACGGTGAAGGAATGAAACGCTCTAAAATTAATTACTTACAGTTTTTCAAATTCAATGAAATTTTCTTTGTGTACATAGCCCGTATTTCGGTCACAATGAATTACGTTTTCGCATGTTGTAAGTTGATTTAAATTTCAATAGAAATATTCTTAGGATGTAATAAAGTTTTTAGTACACCTTACAGCAGTGACACGAGTAGGTATAAATAACTGCAAGCATTATCAAGAACCTATTCCTTTTAACGCAATACTAATACACTTTTTCTTATAGCTAACTTAACTCAAGTATAACAAGCGATTGAGCAAGCAGCAGCAGTAAAATAACTTCAGCTTTATTATCAAGCTATCGTATAATCGAAACTCCTTAGTGTTTAAGGCTCCCAAGGAAACTAACTATGCACGAACGTTACCGCATAGCGACAAAGTTTAAACTGTAAATTTCAATAGCATGCAAAAGCCACAAATTTGAGGGTAACCAGTTTAAACCGGTTAAAGTTGGCCCAACTTGGTGTTCTCTTACAATAGGCAGTTGACGGGTTGCTTGCCTTTTGCATTTATTGCTTCAAATGTATTCACAATGGAGTAAATTTGTTTTTATAGTAAAAAGCATTATACCTATATTTATACATAACTACATAACAATGGAACATTAAAATTTTATCGAATGAAGACCATCTTTGTTTAAAACGGTTCAAGTTAAATAAAATATCGTAAAAAATAAAATGTTGATTGCTAAGCAATATTTTTTGTCATCGCTTCACCACCCGTATCCATAAATAGATGAAATCTATATCAGTAACAGGGTGCTTTTTAAAAACGAATCTACCCCAAGTTTTTATTTTCGGTTGATACTTCCAGAAAATATTAAAAACTACTTATACACCGGATGTCTCCATTAACACTGATCTCCCCTATTACATCCTCATTGATTGTTTAAGATTGGATACATGTTTTGTTTTACGTTGTTCACAGTCGATAACTATCATCTGATAATCTGAAACATCTGATAATGTTAAAGCGTAATCTTTTTATATTTTTAGGACAACGTCTAAAATAGATCGTTCTAAGATATCTATACGTACCTAGTAACTGTTGTCATACGCACTCTCATCACACCGCATCGGACAAATCTACGTGATTTTCGGTGCGCGTAACATCAATGTAATGTTTTATTTTTGATAAATAAATTAAAAAAAAAAGATCACACAAATCACCATGATGTATTGTTTTCGAATCTTAAAGTGTCATATTCATTTTATTTTATTTTTTTACTATCTTTATAAACATCTTTTTAGAACGAAATTAAAGATGTAATACATACTTCGATCAAGAATATCCTAGATAACGCTTCACGAACTAAAACAGTACGCAAAAATGGCACCTCAAATAGCGTCCCACTTACAAACTTTGCGCTTATTTTGTACATAATCACCTCTTATTTTGTACAAACTCACATTTTATATTACTTACTTTGTGCAAAATAAGCGCCCAGTTTGTAAGTGGGACGCTATTTTTGAGACTCTAACCGGACATCTAGTGTATTCTTGATCAAAGAATACATACAACAAATATCTGCAAACCTAATAAGACTTATTTATCGAAATAGTTGTCCACTCTGTTCTGAACAGCCATTATTTCCCATGGTTATTCATTTAAAACATATTCTGCACGTCCCAGATGATACATGTTCAATCTTAATAATATCCTCGGGCATATCACGCAATTTTTCACGTCCAACTTGCCGTAACTTACGTTCACAAGTTGTCACATAATTCTTATTTGGCGACCGTGTCGACGTACCAAAAATAGACGGCCTGAACTTTTTAATAGGTGTTGGGGCGCTTTGAGAGAGCCGAGCAGTCGGCGCCTCGGTCTTCGAGACGACTTTTATGAGTTTCATCACAAATTGCTTCTCTACATTTGAATATACTTCCGAGCGTTCGAGCTTTTATTGTCTCCTCGTTTGAGTGTGTGAGGCCGCCTTATGAATCAAATTGCACGTGTGGTATCAATAAAACTGCAATATGGTCTTCTTCTAATTCGGGTGAACATTTATGAACTTTACCGTACTTAATTTAATTTTCATCCTTATCTCTTTTAATATTTAAATTACTCTATCTTGATAAAAGGTTCTTTGAAAATGTTTCAATATCGTCAATTTATCTAGGAAACCAGCTACCTATAACGTAGAGTAAAACTTAACCTGCAAGTTAGATCAAGTTGGATAACTTAGTACTATCGGGTGCTAAGTCAGACAGACTCCTGAACCGAACGTTTTGTAACTTTTGCTACAAGTTAATCTAACTGTTAGCTTGCTACGTCTGCAGCTTTCGGATCTAGTTAGTTAAGCTTAAATATATTTTCTATTCTTTGCATTAGCAAGTTAAGTTATTATTTAAAACAGTTGGTATTATCGTTCAATAAACCAATGCCTTGTCCTGTAGATGTTCTTTTTTAATTTAAAAAATAATTTAATACTTTACCGAAGTATAAAAAAGGTCTTATTGAAATCAGTTCTTTTTTTTAACTTAATTGAAATAAAAATATAGATACGAAGATGATAACTTGCTTCTTAAGTATTACAAAAACAATACGAGTACGAGTAGGTAAATAAATACGGCACGGAGAATATAACTTTAGCCCCCTGATTACGTAACTCTGTTGCTAATAATTCTCGATTGAAATCGATTGAAACCGCAGCTACATTGCTGCTTTAAGTAAGATAGTTGTCATTGTCACATTGGTTCTTACTAAAGCAACAATGTAACTGCGATTTCTGTCAGAGTCTTACAACAAAGTTACAAAATCAGGGGGCAAATATCGATGTACGTGTTCCAAATAATATAGGTACAACGCATCTTAATGTGATAATTCATTTCATATCTTAACATCACCATAATCTTGCTGTTGGCATAACTAGAATTATATCAGACTGAAATGCCGTTGGCATTCAAACTAGAAGTCTGTGAAAGTTAGTCGTATCGGGTGCTAAGTCAAGCGAACTTCTCCGCAGAACATTTTGTGGTGAACTCCGAAGTTAATCCAGCATTTAGTTCACGTACAACTGATGCTCGAGTTAAGTTGGCTCTTCTAGTTTCTATGTAAGCCTATTTATGCACCGTTCAACAACATAATATTCCATTTCAATAGGATCTTTAAATAAAAAGAAATACATTAGACGCCTTTGTAGTTTTATCCAATGATTTAACCGAATACTGGTATTCTTTTAAGTTTGGACCTCATAAATCTCATTCAAATTCATGCATCCAAAGTTTACAAAACCTTTGATATAAATATTAATTATTGAATCATAAACAGATTAAGCCAATATACAACCTGTTAGATCAAATCCTGCATTAGTGCCGCACTAATGTCCACACATAATTGTAATCCCTTTGTTAATAGCGGTGGACACACCGCTATGGACACACCGACTAATGCATATTGATGGAACATTAAAGCCTTTCATCGTGGACTCATCTTTCATTAATTTGAAAGGGACTACACGGTGAGGGTCGCGCCTAAGTGAATTAGAATTTGGATTTATCGATTCTGAAAGATTAATGGCTGATGGTGTAATTTTAAGTCTAAAGGGCTTAAGGTTATTTTGAAGTATGTGTTAAAAATTGAGGTCTTTTACACCTTCAACTATTTGATTATTCAGCAAGTGAACCGTAGAACAAGTGCATTACCGAAAATATAATCTTCGTAATAATATTTGCAGGTGAATGTAAGCTTTGAATTAAAAATATTTTAACCCCAGATAAAATCCTCTGACATTTTCTTTTTATTTTTAAAATATATTGATGTTATTTTTATGATTATTCAATGATGTTACTTTTGGCATCACTCTAACTAAATAATTCTTATTAACCATAAACTCCGAAAACGAAATTAAATAAAACTTTTTTGAAATACAATTCCATTGCTTAAAAAGTTTCAACGAAGCAATGCAATACTTAAATAAGTAATAGAAAGGAAAAACTTATATCAGTCGTAACAATTCTTTCACGGATTGAGTTACAGTTCTGGAAACTCGCGCCCGCGCCAGCGGTTTCGCTGCCGCTGCTCCAAACTTCCACTGAAGAAAAATAACCTTCGATCAAATTGCACACGATTCTGAAAAATGATTATATTTTTTTTGTAGCACTGAAATAAAAAGAAACACTAATCAAATCTTTTGTTTTTGTCAGTAATTTACAATTACCCATAGATAATAAATTCAAGCCGCATGCACATTTGTCTACGTAGTCGCTATATATTATTCTAACCACGTAACAAATATAATTTAGTCCTCGTTAACATAGCTCCGTCCTTGTCCAACCTGAAACAGTCTCTTTGAATTTAAATAAAGGATTACACATGGAACATACGAACGCTTGTTCTAATTGCTTCTCTGCCTCCAAATTACTAGACGATTTTGTTAAGGCTTTTGCCATTACACAATGTGGAATTATTTAATTTAACCAGTCGTTTGCAGTGGGTAAGCAAAATTGAATTACCTACTCCCTACCTACCTACAGACTTGTTGCATAATAAACTTTGTCAAATTCGAATTTATCTTGTTATGTATTATTGTAACAATTATCTGAACCAGCTAAACCAACACAATGGTTATTTTTCGCAATCCTTGTTCTATATTTTTTTTATTTCTCTAAATAAGGTAAACCAAGAATAAATTAGTTAATTATACGTAGTCGGGGTTTTTTGACTAATGTTCATAAAAGATCGTAGTCAAAATAAGAAACCCATTTATTAAGGTATATTATGGGCTCGGTGCTTTCAGATTAAAAGTATCCTAATAAAAAATTCAAGGGCTAATATCAATTTGTATATCTATTAGCGCATTGTTGAATAGGCGGTACTAAGGTTTCAAAACCTCTTTCGTAATAAATTCTTAAACGGCATTCGAGATTTAGGATCAAGATGAATGTATTCATGTACTCATTAGATAAGCAGTGAGGACTGCAGAAAATCATAAGCCGAGTATAACGTTATAACAGTGTTTATTCTGTGGTTACATATACCTTGATGCAGAAACAGTAGATATTCTGCAAAAAGTTGGCAATAATGTTTTAAATAGGAAATTTTGTATTAGTAATATCTAGTATTCCCTAAACATTATTTCCCTTTAAATCCACATAATAACTTACATTATTCCCAACTTTATGCAGAATATTAACTGTTTCTGCATCAAGGTTATACCTTAATGCTTGATGCAGAAATCAAAAAATATTTATTCTGTGGTTATCTACAGGATAAATACTGTATGAGGATATTCAAGAGTTGAGATTTTATTCTTTTTACCATTATTTGCGGAACACAGAACAAATTGAAGTTAAATATCTAACTAAATAATAAGTCAAATGTAAGTAAAATAATACGTCACCATATAAACATTAACAAAAATAAAGAAAATTCATAGAAATTAAAATGCAAAGCGGCAACTTTCACAAGCACACGATTTGAAATTACCTGAAATGTGAATTACAATTCTCTCATCATTCATCACTTCATCACAATAGGACATTGATTGGTTTCATCTGTCAAAAGTGGGCGTTGAGTAATTCATAAACGCAGATTTAAACGATTCAGAATGTTCGGCGTATCGGTTTTTCCATAGAAATAATTGAAAAAAACGAATCATGAAGTTTTTGGTTTGGTATAATATGGTATTCGTTAAACCTTTGTTATGGGCGTACCTAATCCTTCTATCCAACCTCTGAGTCTGACACCGTTCATAAAAAGTGGTGAAAAAAATAATGTCTAAAGTCTGAGTTTTAGTAAATCATCATAATTTCTCAACAGATACATCACAGACAAATCTCAACTGTGAACTTGCAAAGTGAAACTATGCTGTCGAATACAACCAGACAAAGAGATGCTTAGTATCCCTGCGGTATTTTTAGTTGACCTTTTGGTGATCTGCATTGTTAACTTAATGACAATAAGCTTTCTATGTTAATGTAAGCTCGAGGCTGCATATTAGTTAGATGTTCTGGTGCACACGCCACGTTCTCTGGCTATTATGATTTTCTATAAAAAACAATTTGAAAATGAAACAGCACTTATGGAGACGTTCAGTTTATTTTTGTTAGTATTGAACTATCTGTCTAACGATTTGTTTGTTAATTTTCTAGAATAAAGTAGTACTAAGTAAAAAGTTACTTACTTACATCGATGGCTCGACCCGAAGTGGATCCGACGCCATTTTGCTCGGTCTTGTACCAGTTTAGACCATACGGGTATTTTTAGGTTTTTAAGATCCTTGGTGACTTCATCTCTCCTGCTATAGATCGCCTCATCGGACGGTATCCAGTCGGTTGCCCCAGATACGCTCTTTTGGCTGCATGATCCTCTCCCATTCTCTCTACATGTCGTAGTCAGCGAAATCGGGCGGCTTTTATCTCCCCAAATCCCCAATTATATCTCGCGGTTGAGCCTCGCACTCCATTTTCTATCTTACTATACATTTATTTTTTCTTTTAAGGATATCCGTTGAAACTTGTATATAAAAAGTCAGAAATTATAAAGGAAATTCAAGGAGAATAACTCACATTAGTTAAGGTAGTGACACTGGTGGTACCACCTACTTACTCCAAGACGACGTTGCAAATCAGGTGCGTGGGTTCGATCCCGGCTCAGACACTTGTGTCAGGAGATTGTGTCGGCTTGCAAAATATATTATTATTAATGGTAGGCTGTGTATTTGACAAATTGACTCGGAAGGCCACAATTCCACAATATAAATGCTGAGGTGTGTACGCCGTGTGTCATTGTGACAATATTTGTAAAGGGTTATTCGTAGTCGATATATCAAACAAAGCGTTTTATTACACACACACAGATCATTATACATATAAAGTTGGAGGCTAATTTGTTTAAGTAATCGATATTATTTTAAATTATTATTAATGTAAAGGGTCGATGTCGGTTTTTGTTTGTTAAAATATCCGCTACCTACTTTGTGGTTAGAAACTATTTTTTTAAATGAATTTTCTTGTCTATAAGATGAGATTATTAATAAGTAAAGTATTTAATTATTTTTTGTATAATGGTTTGTGGAAGTCATATTGTTATTAATTATTTGTTGTGCCTGGGGCCTCAACAATGGAACAAAAAAATACCAGTAATAAAAAACATACATTATTCAGAAATATCAATACACTACACTTTACCTAAACGACGTCAGCGATATCGATTAAGTCCAACATTCAATTTACTTGAATAATGAAAGTTGCTTCATTAAGGATGCGTCCTTTCGAACGACCAATATTGTCCAAAGTTAAATACGTGGCCAATGAACCAAGTCCCGAGAGCCAAACTTAGTTACCTAAACAAACAGGGTGGGTCGCCAGTCAACATTGTGCCGCATTCCCGTTAATGTCAATTTATTGTTGAAATAAATATCAATACTAGCCGTTTCCAAACCAGACGTATACTCAGGTAACAAAATATCAAAGCTAATAAAAAATTTACCGCCTATTCAACAGGCTAATGCTAATAACTTAAACAAAATTGAATAAAATTAAAAATCGTAAAGAATAAGAAGCATAGAGGTCAAATACTACAATTTATGTATGTATTACAATATTCTACTTTGGAAACGATAATGTTGACGCTGACGTTAAATATTTCTAGCTCAATAGCTTCACGGCTTCTTTTTTTAATTTCAAGGAAGCTTTTCCTGAAAGTTTCGTATTATATTTGTTGTTAAGCTTGAAGGGAAAGCAATTACTGTCCTATCTAACGCTACGACAGTAACTCGAGTGCACCGCGCCGCGAGCGGGTGCCATCAAATTTTATCATCCCTATCGACAGCGTTTTGGCGAGCGATGTCAGTTCACGTCGACGAGTTTCAATAAACATCGAAAGCCTCCTCGTTTAGCCTCGACGACGGTAGCTAATGCGGCGACATCAACGGGACAGCATTACGTTATAAAATAAACATGGGGATTTTTTTTATAACTAAATTGATACTATTGTTGACTACACCTGTTCAAACATAGCAAATAAAATTTGTGTAATCACGATGACAAGGCAGTTTTTGTTATTTCTTTTTACGGATAAGTATTTTATGTAGGTTCATATCTTCGAGCAACCCCGGCTTCGTCTGCAGAAGCGCGTCTTACTCTTAAGGTTCAGATACGTCTTGATGACATCATAAGTAGGAAAACTTTTCATAAGTTAAGCCTTATCCTTTTCTAACGAGAACGTCTTAATAAAAGACTACACATACAATATGATATAATGTTCCTTCAATCCTCCTCCTCCTCTTATGTAAATTATTCACTGTAGTGTACTATACCGCCACGTTCCTTTCTAAGCCAAGTTCACATTTATCAAAATAGGAGCTTGAACTCTATCTTATATAGATCTACAAGTTTAATCTGTCATATCATGACAGTGTCTATATAACTCAAGTCTCCAATTACATGCAACTGGCAATATACGATGACAACTCGTTGTAATTGTATTTTCTATTAAGAAATGTCGGTTTACTCAATGATCGTCATTTACTAATAAGCATAGGTCTCCTCCAAGGATCTCCACGTATAACGTACACATCTGACGATACCAACCACTAATTTGCAAATTTATTCGGTATCACCTCGATCATGATCAGTATACCACCAGTCTTTTTCATCGCTTCTTAACCTATGACGTAGCCATCTGCTATTCTCTAATCGTTTCTTAAATTTAGATGCCTCATCAAGTTTTATATTAGTTTACTAAGTCTAGAAGACTAAGGGCAACATAAACTTCCGAACAAAACCGACTTCTTCGCACAGGAAATACTAGACACCATATTTAACATCACACAGGGCTCCAATAATACCCCGCTGTATTAACCATCTAATAAAGTAAGTTTACACCAAGCCCGTACCATAATCCCGTGTGAGTAACGGTGGCGTGTGCTTGCTCTGAGCTCATTAATTTGCCCCTCGGCTCTTGCCATAGGATTTGTTGGTATTACTATTGTTTATGCTGGTGCCGACTTAAATAATTATTGCTCGACATTTGTAAGGCCTGTTGTTTCAGGTATGGGTATATCGATTGGTAACAGATCTCGCGAGTGTTATCCATTTATAAAATTTGTCGAGGCTAATGAAGATAGAACTGGCTAGAGATTAACGTCTGTATTTAGTTTGTCCTATTAACTGTTCACTGTTTGAGATTATACTAAAATACACAAAACAATGGTGATTCTTTCTATTACTGGCAAAGGGTGCTAAATTTGGCTTTGCATTTAAAACAGCATTCAAGAACATATTTTTGGATTAGTGTTTAGATACGTTTCATTTCATATATCTCTATTGAACTTATTGATCCTTTGTAAAACATACCTACTTCACTTTTCTAAAATCTGACAAACTGACACAGTCTCTAACCATAAAGTACTAAGAGTTGCTCTACAAAAAAAACACGAGAACCATCAAAGAACAACACAAAATTGTCCAGTCTATTAAATGCTTTATATTTTATTTTTAGCGAAACCTCGCAATGTTTAAAATCACAGGCGGCTTCGTGTCGGCTATAATAGTGATAATAGTGCAATTACGTCTTAAACGGTGCCATAGTAATTTGGATGGTTTGCCGGCTCTGTGTTATGGCAGGTTTCTTTTTCATGGCTATTAACTAAATGGTTATCCTTTACCTATACCGATCTATACGCTGCCATAAATATAATAAGTAAGTTTATATTTCCCTAACAACCGAACCATAGGATAGGTATGTTTTTTGTTTATTAATAAAACTAAATTTTATATTTAAGTAGGTAGGTATGTTATTTTTGACGTGAGAACCTGGAGAATCTCAATAAAGATTGCTCGTTGATTCTAAGTGAAAAATATCTCACTTCTTTTGGACCACTTCTCTTGGACCCACAAGGATTATTTTCATCCGTCAAAGTATTTATTATGTTTTTATATCTACACTGCATAAAATTGCACTACAATTTTTAACTGAAAAAGTTCGTACAAAAGTTATTTTTTGTAACTTCAAGGTTTTGTATAGAAGCTCTTTCAGTCATGGGCACATTATAAACAGGACTAGCAAAGTAACCGTAAACGGTTACAGCGTGAAATGTGACAACAAACGAGGACAAGCCGCGGCCGTGTCGATGCGTCGCACTCCAGGGAAATCACATTTGCTGCCACGGAGGGCTCAGCACAGAGGAACATGTGCAAACAGAGACAACACTTACCGAGCCGCATTGTGATATTATAGCCAAAACAATGTTTTGTCGGTTATACAGTGCCACATTATTGTGTCGTAGATCGCGATGAGATCGGTGTCATACGGAAAATAATTTGAAAGATTTTCAACCATTATCTTCTTTGTTTTTTTCCTGATAATTGATAATAGCGCTTATAATGATAGTACCTATTGCTCCAGGCAATCCTAGGTGTATTAAGTCTGAATTTGTACAGAATTTGTACGATGTTCCAGAAACTACTTACACGCAGTTAAAAGACAGAAAAGCAACAGCTCATAGTGAGTAATAAGCACAGCACACACGTATGTAATGGAAATGCAATAATAATGTTGTCTCTGTTCGATGTTTTGGTCCTACAGCTTTAGTGCAGGACGCTGGGTGGTTGATCATACGGTGGATATTGGAAAAATATTGGTCTGGGGCTGAGATTCAGGGAGTATTCGACCTCACCTTCTTCAGATGGCATATATGCTTTCTTTAGGTTTTCAATTTCTTACCGATAGAGGGACATTGTGGAGCTGTAAAATCGTAACATTTATGAAATGTCGCGTATGCGTATTTTAAATAACAACAAAGCAGAAACTAGAGTTTGTGCGGAAAGAGAAGGATTTGTGCTTAATTTTCTAATGCCTGATAGAAGAATGCTAGGTCTTATGGCCGGGTCACGACTGACGGGTTCGTTTTCTTGATTTTATATCAGTGGCTTTTTTACTCATTAACAATTTAAAAATTAAACTATAAAATAAAAGTTCAAATTCCTTTACACTGCATCTAGTGCTTGAAAGTTTCCATGCTATACGTGATTTGACGACAGCGATCGTAGCTAGGCCGCGTCGATACGCCCTCGAGGGAAATTATCTTTACCGCGACAGAATGCAACGCGCAGACAGCTTTCGAGCAGCGACGGCTTCTGGTACAGAAGCGTCTTACTCTAAGGTTACCGCATTACACGCCGGTTATTAAAACCTTATTGTACTAGGACGGCGTTTGTACGATCTACTGTCTTATGCTTCCCTACAGTGAACAATAAAATAATATGAAATGAAACCTCTGCCATAAAATATATCATTTTATTTACAACAATAATAATTGTTGTCTTTTTGTTTGGTTGAGTTTGAGAAGTAAACCGAAAACATACTTTTTCACTTATAAACGCAATAAGTATATAGGTAACCTCCATGTTACAGGGTGTTTTGTTCGCACCGCCAAAAAAAAATTACAGCAAAAGAAGTTTTAAACTTTATTACTTAGTAAATCCAAAAATGATTTTCAGAGTTCTTCATAAAAATTTCGTTGCATCTAAATTCGTAACTGTCACAAAGCAAGGACTAGGTACTTCCATTCGTGGTGTAGCGACTGACGTAAAAAATGCAGACGGTTTATCCCGGTTTATCCGAACGCAAATAAATCTGTCGATTTCACTCAATTCGGAGTTCCCTAAACACTAGTTTGTAGTTGGACATTCCACTATTCATCCGGTTCCGGTAAATCCGGCCAGACTGTTTGATTCGAGTCAATTTGTATTTTTAGAAAGCAAGTGACTTAATTCTATTTAGTTGTACGAAGTACTTATAATTTCCTTGATTTAGTTACATTAAATAACGAGCTTAATAAAAAAAAAAAGCGTAGCGTGAATTTTTCACGCTAAATTCACAAAAACTATTTCTTATTGCATGGCATTACATTCTACGCAACATGGAATTTAATGGTAGTGATGACTAAAAGATGTGTTTTTGGGATCGTCATGGAAACGTCAAAATAAAAACAGTCAAATTCGTAATTAAGCGAACTTAGAACTTACTAGGTTGTACGTATGGAAATCTCATAAGTAGGTAAATTAAATATTTCCGACTAAGCTTTTCCTACTCCGTAATCAACATCATCATCCTGGCCATCAGAAGGATGGGCCATAACCTCCACTCAACATAGTGGGTGTAAGTACCTACCTACCTGTATTAAGTATCGTCAATTCCCATTCACCAACAATATAGACGTCAGTCAGTCATTCACGTCGTGGCAGGATAGCTTTAGCCTACGCGCAAAAAAACGATTAAATGAACTTTGTTCGATTACCTCGTTGTTAACACATAATAATGGTACCTACTTGTTAGGAGATACTCAATGATTTAAAAACTCCTTGACATTTACCGGTCCTTTGTAATGCAAAAATAAAATGAAAAATTTCACTCCACTTCACATCAAATGCGTAATGTAACGCGGAAAATCAAAACGCGTAAAATTATTTACATAGAAATGTTAGAGCTATTCAGAATTCTTATGACGTTTCTCGATTGTCTGCAGTCCGATTTCTTCCTCGTTTCCCTATATCGATATGGCATCGATATGTTTTATTGCATGCAATATTTTCGGAGCAGAAACTACGCTGGATTAGATATTGAGATCGCGGAGAGATTGTCGAGCCACTATATCGATATTTGATTGGTTCCGGAGGCACAGTGCATGTTTGCTATGAATTCGAACGGATTGGTTGGTAAAATAAATCTAGTGGTAGCTTTAATAAGGAAAAGTTGTGTTATGTCACAAAATATATAATAGTACTAATGGTTATGTGACCTATTTGAATATTGCAGTTTCTAAATTATGCTGCACTTCTCTTAAATGTGTAAGTATTGATGTATGTTAATGTGTAAAAAGTAATATATATTTCATCCCATTTATCTGAATAACCTTAATCTCTCTGTTCCACAATAGAGCTTAACTTAAATTACAGCTGTTTCATCACAAATCGCAATGCTTTAACTACGTAATCAATAAATTCATCTTTGTAAAATAGGTTAGTCCTATCCTATTTGGACGTGGTCATAAAACAATAAATAATTTATTAAAACCACACAAACAGTATGCTTATTCAACCTGAAAGTTCAACACTAAAGTAGTGCAAAATTTACAGAATAAGTTAACATTTTTCGCGTACAATTTATGGGTCGTAAAGCAATGAATGCCCACAAGGCTCCTATAAAAAGATGCTGGGAGGGTCAGCAGAGACACTTTGTGGAATAACTACTGTAGTTTGCCACAATGTACAGATTACGGAAGCCAAATTAATTATTTATTATCATTTAACTGTGTGAGAATGCTATATCTACAACGTTACTTTTTGTTAACACAAGAAAATCTGAAACTTTTTGTTAAATTTACCATTATAAACAACTGTTTATATGGAAACAACCCTGAAATCGCGGAAAAAGTAACAAATATTTCATACAAAATTCAACTTGAAATAATGTGTGAAACAGCTGACACTTTTTTCGTAATTTCAGGTATGTTTCCAGATTTTGAGTTAACAATAAACTACATTGCATTCTTTAACTAACTTGCTGTTATCAATTATAGCTGTAAACTAACTAAGCAATTGATTTCAAAAACATATAAAGGCTCGCGGGTCCCTTGTAGAATTGCACGTAGAGCCACACTTCCTGAAACACAATACACAATACATTGGGTTAAAACCGTTAAATCATGCATGTCCTGTGTAAGCTGCTGTCGAAAAAACAAAAACAGTTTGTTTAAAACAACAAGTCTCATTTATTGGACACACCTTTTTGCAGTAAGTAAATAGAATAGGAAGCTCTTAATGCCAGTACATTAACGCTGATCCGCCACCAGTTGCCGTCCACACTTGGCGGCAATCCAAATTATTTTAAAACAAACCTTGTACTTACTAAGACTCTTAGTACAGGGTTTGTTTTAAAATATTTTGGATCCTCTTTACTTTTAGTTAAAGAGTAAAGAGGATGTTTTTATCACCTTAAACGCCACCATACAAACATATTTTTACAATTCATGAATGAAACACTAAAAATATATTAACAAAAATAAAAACGTTTGTAGAACTTTTCAGATTTCATACACAATATCAAAAATAAACGAAAAATTCCTTTGGGGAAAAAAGAAAAGAAAAAGTTAATTTTAAAATTGAAGTCATCGGTGACCTACGTGGCGTTTAACCTGTTAAAAAAGAGATTTTATTTTTTCTTGTTGACCGAAAGTGTTCTGAATAGTCACAACAAAGCAGTCGAATTAAAAAAAAACTTGAGAACAATATTGCTCGTACAGCAAAAAGAGTGTAAGCAGGGAGCCAAAAATAAAGTTAAAACAGCTAAGTAAAATTATTTACTTATTAAAAATTTATTCCTATCATTGGATTTTTAATTCAACTTTCTTTACGCTCTAAGTATTTCATACGAATTATTTAAAGTAAAGAACATCAAAGCTTTCGAAATAATTTCTTGGAATAAAATGGTCAACCATTGTTTAAAATTAAAAATCAAAAGTTGTAGGTATTTTTGTTCAGTTTCTTAAAATTATAGATGAAAAAAATCATGAAAGATAATTAGTTTCTTCCAAATATAGTAAGTCTACATGATTACATGGTGTTGTGTATTCAATTTTTAAAGGTTTTTCTTGACGCCAAGCTCCGCAATTAACCTCAGAATTGACTGAAACATAATTATAATATGTATTTAACCGCAGAAGAAAAAGATTTTACTCACCAATTAGTACTTATTACTGAACAGTTAAGGTTTACTCAGATTTACTTAAGTATATAAAATACGTTCAGAAACTTTCGAATAATGAAATTACATAATCATTTGACTCAAGTTTTCTGAAAAAACCTTTATGAATAAAATTCACAGAGGTAACGATGATTGTAGTACAGTCTATTCAAGATATCGTTTCGTATAATACAGCTATATAATGCCAAAATTGCGCATTACACAGTCTCCAAATTGTGTGATATGTCTTGTCCTATCGTCCTAAGCACCACACTGTGACGAGAAATGCTTTTGACTTACATTATCTCGCTTATTATGGTAAACACACGTCGCACGATATAATTACTGGGTAATTTATTGTTACTGTATCACAAAACACGTTACTGTTGCGTTTAAGATATTTTTTATTTGAACCATTCACGCGAGGGCTTTCAGCGTTCGTGGGCCGGCTGAAAACAAAAGAAATGATGTTTTTTGTTGAAAGCAAAAAATTGAGTTAAATATTAAATTGCTTGACAGCTATAAAATAAGCAAAGGCTGTATGAAAAACCGCCTTGTTTTTGCGAAGAAAGGCAAGCTATCCCTTTAATACCCTTTTTACTTTGCAACTACGAAACAAGCGGCTGAATTTCAGCAAAGAAAAAGACATCCCGAGTCATGTTTATGTTTTTATTTGTGTATTTACAGGGTTATTTGTAAAGACCAACAACCTCGAGGGAGTAGATTACTGACATCATAAACAACAACATTTTTGTTCTATGACTTTTCCGAAAACAGACAAAAAAAACAATTTTCCATACAAATGTCCGAACAGCTGATCGAGTTTAGTATGAAATTTTTTTTGTCTGTTTTCGGAAAAGTCATAGAACTAATGTTGTTGTTTATGATGTTAGAAATTTAATCCTGCGAGGTTGTTTGTGATTTACAAATAACCCTGTATATCCGTTCTTTGGTTAGATTAGGACTAAATGATTTTGTATAATTTGTTAAAAATTGGTGGCTGAATTGGAACAGCGCCATATTTGACTGTAAGGCACGCTTCGCAAAAATTTTAAATCTTATTACAACCAAAATAATAATTTCGTAATTCGCGGAGATTTTTACACGAGTTAAACTCTAAGGCTCTAACTGACCCAAAATGTTAAGGACCTATTAATTGGATTATAATTTTCATTAATTTGAGCTAAATTACAAGCGAATTATTTATACAGTTGGAGCAAACGAAACGCCATTTCTCTCGCTGATTTCGTGGCCCAACGCTTGTAGGCGTGAGCCGAGTAAACGCTCGCTTGCAAAACGTCGCTGAATGATTGACGGAGGTTATGAATATATGATTAATGGGCACGGTTACGAGGCCTCGGCTTTTTCGGTAATATAATGTGTCTCTCACAGCGTGTGCGTAACTGAGAGATGAATTGATCGCTCTAACACTGACCTAGATTGTGTAATTGTTGTTAATTGTATGTTAAAATAATCGTATGTATTAAACAAGACTGCAATGTTAAGGTAATTAATATACTAAAAAAAATCGACTCACTCACCCGTAGCACCTCAGACGGGAGTCCCGTCTAATATAAAAACTGGCCAAGTGCGTACGCGCAGTAGGGTTCCGTAGTTACCATATACCATGCATTATTTAATACCACTATCATTTGTCATCTCCAAAAATTACTTTGTTTTTCATAGAGTTTGTATAAATGACGAAGTTATATTTGTGGTTTTGGAAAATATGCTATATCTCTAAAACTACTAAATATATCTCGTTCAAACTAATTTTCGTTGAAAGTGTTAATTACGATCTACAGCATATATTGTTTTTAGATTTTTCACTCACTTATTTTAAAAGTAAGAGGGGGGGGCACACGTTTTACCACTTTGGCAATGTATATCTTTCAAACGGTTGACTTTGAGAAAAAATTGTCTTAGAAACCTCAATGTCATTTTTAAAGACCTATCTATAAACACCCCGCACGTATTGGTTTGATGAAAAAACATATTATTTTCAGTTTCAGTTCCATGTATGGGGAGCCACTCCTTAATATTTTTTTATTTTTATTTTTGTATTAACATCGTAAAGCCGTTCACAGTACATCTACCTACCAAGTTTCAACTGTATGATCTTAATAGTTTCGGAATAAAGTGGCTGTGACATACGGACGGACGGACGGACAGACATGACGAATCTATAAGGGTTCCGTTTTTTGCCTTTAGGCTACGGAACCCTAAAAATAGCATTGTGATATCCTCAAATCTAAATAATTCAAAAAAACTGCAATGGTTGTTGGACGACAACAATAAGGGGTATTTTCATGAAGCGACAATTTTCACCACCACACTACTTATGTTTCTCCAAAAGGCGTTGCTGTCAGAAACTAACAAAAAACATTTGCTTCTATTTTTAACTAAATCGCTAGACACCTGTCATTTTGATTCGTTTGTTAATTAAGATATCCCTCTTCCAACAAAAAATAATCATCTCTTTCAGTTCATAAACAAAGAAGTAATACGACCAATCATCGAGGTAATTCACACAAAATCATACTATTTTCGTGCTTTTTTCAAAATTACTTGAAAAGTACTGAACCGATTTCCAAATTTTAAAAAATGGGACCAACTTGGGAGTGTACCTAATGTAATAACGTTTGAATCATTTCAATCGGTCCAGCCGTCTTCGAGTAATCGGTGGACATACACAAAAAAAAAACAAATATACAGACGAACATAGAACCTCTTCCTTTTTTGGAAGTCCGTTAAAAATTAAAATGGTAGAATTTTAAATATCTAGAACGTGTAACAGAAAATGGCTAAACCAGAATATGGTAGATAGAAACCATTAAACTGAACAACTTTTACTATGGGATCAACTCTAAAATCGCGAAATAGAATCAGCAAACATACAAAAAATAGTCATGAAAATATGAAAATGTATGAAACAGCAGATTTTTTTCTCGCGATTTCAGAGTTGGTCCCATAGTAAAAGTTGTTCACTTTGATGGTCCCTATCTACGATATTCTGGTTTAGCCACAATTCTGTTACACTTTGTATAAATAAATTCATTAAAAAGTTTTCTTCATTTCGTACGCCTAAATCGCTGTTCGAAACGGTTATCTTCTAACTCCGCTCACAGGTGGAAGAGCCGAAGAGGTCAATGATCATTATTATTCATATTTTACGACGCCGTTGCCTTTACGTAGTCTGTTCACGACTTGAACTTTTTCAATAAAACACCCCTCCGATAGTCCTGGAGACCGACACGTCAATTTCGGACGATTAGAAACAGTTTTCTTCATATTATAATCTCATCTGGTGGTCTGCCCAAGTTTCGCTGTGTTGAATGTTTGAATTGTATAATACTTTATTCGAAGCAAATTTGATTGCTATTCTAAAAATACCTATATACATAGGTATATTATACAATATAATGTAATTGTAACTAATTATTATTTCAAACTAAATTCATCATGTTGATTTCATTTTTCTCCTCCACATCACTTCATCTGAACTCACAAAAAAAATAAAGTAAAAAAGATAAACATTACGAAACAGCAAATTGTCTGGATAATCATATAGCGAGAAGAACCGATATGGCCGTTGGGGCGAAGAAGTTCTTGAATAGCGACCGTGCACCGGACGACGCTCCGTGGGTAGGCCCCCCACAAGGTGGACCGACGATCTGGTGAAGGTCGCGGTGCGCCGCTGGATGCGGGCAGCGCAGGACCGATCGTCGTGGAGATCCTTGGGGGAAGCCTATACCCAGGAGTAGGTGTAGTGCCGCTGATATTTTATTTTATTTTATTTTATTTTATTTTATTTTATAGTTTTACAGGAAACTTACAGCTATATTACTAACAAATTTATATATAGATACAGAAGGCCATTTACAAGTTTCCACTTATAGTTACTGATAAATCTTAAGTAGACGGAAAAAATGAGAATAGAAATATTAATTTAGGTCCAAAATTCAATTAATTTAGTTTGACTCGAAAAAACATTTAGCAAGTTCTCGCTTTAGACGCAAGGCCGATGTACAAAATAGGTCAAGGTCATGCTGCTTAGCTATGTCATTGAAACACTTACTCGCTCTAATCACGAACGAATTCTGCCTGTAGTTAGTTTTCCCACGCGGGACATGTAAAGTGCACTGTCTCCTGCTACTACTGCCACCGTATGGAACATGCAGACCAATAAACTCTAACAGCTCAGGGCAATCAATCGAGCCATTTGCTATGTTCAATAAATAAGTAAGATCAGCAATGCATCTTCTTACGCTTAAAGGAAGAATATGAAATTTCTTACAGCGTTCAATGTAATTTTGTAATTTTGTAAGTAACGTAAGAAGCGCTTTTTAATATTTTCTATACGCGTGATATAAACATTATAGGCTGGGTTCCAAACCTGTGAGGCATACTCTAAATGACTACGCACAAAAGCACAGTACAGAATTTTAATCGTTTTTATTGAGTGAAATTCCGACGACATACGTAAAATAAATCCCAGGGTTTTCGATGCTTTGGCAACAATGTTGTCTATATGTGTGTCAAAAAGCAATTTAGTGTCAAAATTAACTCCAAGATCACGAATGTTGTTGACTCTGGTGACGTTTTGGTTTAAAAGAATGTAATTGAAAATAAATGGAATGGGTTTACGAGTATATGAGCACACATAACACTTAGAGACATTAAGCTCCAATTTATTAACAGAGCAGTAGTTTTCAAATCTATTAAGGTCGTCTTGTAGAAGTTGAGCGTTCAATTCAGAGTTCACTGGGCAAAGAATCTTCATATCATCTGCATACAGGATTATTTTGGAGTTAATAAAGCATGAAGAGATATCGTTAACGAAAATATTAAAGAGCAGAGGCCCAAGCAATGAGCCCTGAGGGACGCCCGAAGGAATCGGCATTACGGAGGATGCATGACCACCGAGGACAACAGTCTGACACCTATTCTGGACATACGAGGTAAACCACCTAAATAAGTTACCCCGTATACCTACGGATTGGAGTTTACGAAGCAACAGTATATGATCAATACGATCGAAACATTTACTGTAATCAGTGTACCTATATAATATCCACTTGAGATGGTTCTGACATTTTTTCAGCTAAGAAGTCACTGCATAAGATAAGATTGGAGGTTGTGGACCTGCCCTTCAAGAAGCCGTGTTGTTGTGAACTAAAGACGTGTTTCAATGAGGCAAATAATTGATTATAAACTAATCTTTCCAAAACTTTAGCAAAGAGACACAATTTAGAAATAGGTCTATAATTTTCAATAAGGTCTTTGGACCCCTTTTTATGCACTGGAGTGATGTTCGCTGATTTCCAGATTTGTGGCACCATCCCTTCAGATAATGATCGTCTAAAAAGAATGGCGAGGGGTGTAGCCAAGTTTTCCGCGCATTTCACTATAAAAACTGCTGGAATGTTATCAGGTCCAGCTGACTTGTGACTTGCAGATCCAGTGATTTTAGCAACTTAAATACTTCCTCAGTTACAATATCAACATCACCAATGTCCGCAACCGGGTTGCTTTGTTCAGGGACATTGTCATCACATGGATAGTCACTATGGGTGCAGTCAAGGAATGTTGAATGAAAGTACTCACTAAACATATTACACATATCATCGCCCCCGTCAGAGAAACGTTGACCTAGACGCATTACAGCCGGATATGACGATCTGCTGCGGTTTTTCATGATGATGATATTAATGATGAATCATATAATCTTAATTAATTTAAATATCATCGGTGCATAAGAATAACAACAATTAATTTTACTCTTTTTTTTGTTTAACTGAATTATATGAGTGAGATTAAATTTTGTGCCTAGCCCTCAAACTAAGGACACCATCCGCGTTCGGCAGTGTGGTCACGCAGTGAGGAAAGCGATTTTATAACTTTATCACAGAAGGGGAAAGCCGATACCTGCCTTAGATCGGGGACTGAAAAGTTTCGCAGTTAAAGTGTATTGTTCGATTGTATAACCGAAGGGGATCCAAACTATATTTTGATTAAAACCTCTATATTGTTCTGAGGAAAAACAATGGATTTGATTAATATCTGCGTTTTCGTTGTTGACAATTTTATTCGAGGAGGCAATACTAACACGCCACTCTACATTGCAATACCGTAACATTGATGAAGTCGTCGGTATATTGGGATATTATTTACATATTAATCAAGATCATAATAATAATATTCGTTATCACGACAAATTAATAATAAAAAGTTTCTTTCTTTAAAAAAAATTAAAATGAAACGCAATCATCATTAATGTTAGTAACAATAATTTATCTCATTAATAAAACAACGCCCGCATAACCAATAAACTTCACAATTTATGTGGAATAGGTCTGCGTTTTGCAATCCAATCAGTGAGACGTCACGTTTATTACGGTTGGTCGAATGCGCGATGCGATGTCAGCAAAATTGGCGAACAGAGAGCCTATTACATAAAAATAATTGCGATAATCCGACGATATTCGTCCCAATCCGTTCTAAGTCCACGCTACCAAAGAAATCCCGTCTTTGGAAAAAATGCTTTATTCCAAAAGCAATAAATTGCATATTTTAGTTCCATCAAAAGGACTTCTTTCGTGGCGCGGACTCTACTATGTTACTACTATCTACTATGTTTAAAATAACAATAAACATCGGTCGATTATTTGCGACTCGTTTTTTGTAATAGACCCTTAGGTCTCCAATAATGGATAATAGTATGGCCATTTCTGTCAGAAAATCAATATTGACAATTGACATACATTCGTTGTCAGTAATCGAGCGTCGGTCGGTTGCATTTTATTGATATAGTTTACGTTACATTTGATTTCTTTGTTTGTTTGTTCATGGATACAGGTGGCCACAAACTAAGTTGTCAAATTATAATGACGTAACAAAATTTGATTCAAGAACTTACCCGCCCGTCCTCGTCACAGTGGACAAACAAAATTATGGATAATTTTGTTAATCTAATCCAAAAACACTATGATTTTGTCTATGGTTTGACATTAAGGAACTTAAGAAATCTTTACAGTTCGCTTAACAGCACACATTAACATAAAGTTTTACTCAATACGTTAAAGACTTAAATACTCTGCTCATTACCGTTCCCAATTCCATTACCCACCACAATAATTAATGCGATTGTACCACACGTAATACAAAACTCTCATTAAAGCGGCATTACCACTATCATTCATCATTCCTCTTCCTAGAACTCGAGGCATTCCAACTGTCAGCACTTGACGGAGGATCGTCAGAACCACGCCCAACCGATCTCAGGATAGCCCGTAAATATTTATAAGAGTAATAACGCCTTTATACCTATTCATAAGTGAATATTACTATGCAAATAACGACGGTTGTAAATCAGCGCTGTGAACATTCCGTACTTAGTACAGTCAGCGTATAACGTCTGCAAAAACTTCCTAATATTTAGGAATATCCAAGGTGATCAACAAAATCGCCAGTGTTTTGTTTTTCCAGAGTTCAAATTCAAATAGATGATGACAACAAACTAGTTATAAAAGCGTTCTAATGAGCTTTCAAAATTAGAACACTTTTGCTGTAAGTATCTATATTTTTGATGACTTTAAATGTTCCTGAAATGTCAGGCCACTAGCCACTAGTATTTGTATGATCTGATGTTTGGGCGATCGTATTGGATCTCCTATTATTATGATTATGACGTTGACTGTACTAGTGATGGTATGGTGATCTGTGCTGAAATTAGGTACTGTTTGCATAACCAGACACCTAGTTTGTCAAGTCCGTGTTAGTGTCAGGTTTATTGCAAATTCAGAACACAATGTTTCCTAATTTAAGGCAGTTTGGTCACATAATAGTCCTTCTAATTCCCACTGAGTAACATCATATCAGCCGCACGACACCCACTGCTGGGTATAGGCCTCCCCTAAGGATTTCCACGACGATCGGTCCTGCGCTGCCCGCATCCAGCGAATAACAAAAATGACACTGAGTAACAAAAATGGCTAAATTTTCATATAAGTATGAACTCAACGTTGACCATGAAGGAGTATAATAAATATAATATAGTTATATAATAAAGCATCCTCCTCTCTTTTTTAAATTGCTGTGCCCAACAGGGTCAATAATGAATCAAAAATGTATGATTTCCACCAAAATGTACTTATAATAATATAAGTAGGACAACAGAACTCATCTTAGTACCTAGTCCTTAAGATGTTAGTATAATCTTAGCAAACCCAAACCTACTACCTCATACCTTTACGTTTGTCATAATTAAAAGTGGCTTTGTTTTTTGAATACAGTTAGTTTTATTCATTCCATATTTATCAATTCATATGGATTCAATTCATTCCATAGTTTGATATCAATAACGTACCTACTACACAATAAAAATACACAAAAGAGAAAATACCTATATCTAAAACGCTAACGAACGTGTAATCAAAAAGAAAACAAAAAAAAGTAAACACAATCAGCCGTCATAAATACCATTTCATCATTACGACATGGGTATTAAATATTCATTTTAATAAACAACGAAAAGCTGAATGTTAAAAGCCGTGTGAAATATTACCGGCGACGTACATTTCGATGATTTGTTGCGGTTACTTACCGTGCCTATTAACTTATTTTCGCTTTTCAAACCTAATGAAATATAAACGTCGAGTTGTGATTGTTGTGGAATTGTATAACATTCGCTTTTATGACACAGAATACATAACAGTACTGTTTATGATAAGGCTTTCGGTTAAAAGGATTTTTTTATGTTCAAAATGATGTAACTTTGAAAATAACAATTACTCTTAGAATGGACCAACAGCACTGGAGATAATAATAACTAGTGTACTGAAAACTGCCGAAATTAAACGCATCACACTGTCTATTATAGGTAGTAAGTGTGTTGTGTATAATTTTGGATAACGTGTAAAAACTTCTAAATAATTTTAGCCTAATGTTATCAGACATCTTAAATTAAGAATGACGTCTATTCCATAAATCTTTAAACGCAACAAAGATTAATCAAAGCGTGATACAGACCCCGATGACCGCACCGTGACGTATAACTCCATTAAAGTTTCCATTATTCACACAGATCACGTAATAAATAGAGCACTTAACATCCATAGTCGTGTAAAACATAGGCTAGGGGGGTAATTATTGAAATTTGCATCTCAGTAATCAGTGGGCAGGATAGTGTTGGCTGCGGCGCGGCGCCAGCGACGCCCACACAGCAGGTTTGGCGAACCACCTACGGTCTATTTACTAATAGGAATGTACCGACTTACAATAAATCTGGACCTCGGACAAGATAACCAATGGACTGTGATAGCGGAGAAAATCACGAAATGGCACCTTTTCTCTTTCATGGACAAGCAAAATACAATCCTGATAAGATATCGCTATCATTTACCTGACAAGTTTTATTTACAAAACAAAAATATTTTTGATTTTTGCATTTACAATGCTATTTCTATACAATACTAAATAATATACTAGAAAAAATTCGACTCGAACCAGATCAATTCTCAAAAAATATTTTAACTCCCTTAACGCCCGGAAAATGAGACACAATAGATTTTCTATTGTGTCTCGGTCGCCAGCGACCGCTCGGGCGGTAATGAATTAATTAAACTTAAGGAACTATTTGTTGGAACGAGGCAACACATTAATATAAACAAAATGATCGTATTTTTTGTAGCCGTAATTAATTTAAATATTTTGTAACAGTGATTTACAGATATAATGAAGTCTTTAAAAAACCTTGTACTTACTCTGTTTTTTTTATTTACGGCGGCAAATCTACCTACGTCCCTATATCAGCCGTGAGAAATGCTCACTCATGGCTCACTCTGCGACACTTATAAACTAATTACTAAATTCTATTTTACAAAAAAAATTGCTAGCTAAGACAATAGTTGGCATTAGAAATATAAATTAAATTGCTTAGAACTAAATTGTAGTATTTATTGGTGCATCGTGGACCATAAACAAAGGTGTTAAACTGTTTTACAGTAACCTATTACCAGAGCACAGCCTCCAGGCAGCTCCCGTGCTCAGTAGCGCAATGTTTACTATAGGTATTTACTTATAGCAAACAAGTTCACACAATACCTTAAACAATATTTTTGTCCATTTCACTCGAGAACAATCTTGAAACTTATGTAAAGCTGATTGGTATAAAAGCAAATAAAGCCCTTTTGATGGAAACTATAACTTTTAAACATAAATACAAAGCAAATAGGTGTCGATAATCAACCTGATCCTGTTGTACAAAAAAACATTGAGATTGCATCTTTCCTCTCAGAAAGCGTTGTTAACACAATTGCAGTACTTCATTTGTTTTATGTAAATTCCGTAAAGTCAGATAGCTTATATCTAAAGTTCACTTCCATTCTAGTTAGAGATGTAATCTGTAGGGAAGATCACACCTACACAAAGCAGATCAGTCGTTTACAACTCCAAACAAACTGTGATTCAATGCGTAGGATGCCATTTGATAGCCTTTTAATTCCTATAACCGCTCTCAACGAACGCTAAATTAATTTGTAATACGACCCTAAAAGAGCTAAGCGCTTCTGAAATAATATTTATAGCGTGAACACATGTCGAATGTACAATATTTTCCCACAAAATTTGCATGAAACGGGGACAGGTGGGTGTCGAGTGCCATTTGCCAAATGATTTTACATGTGCTTGACAGCTCGTAGGTACAACTGTTTAGTGTGCACCGATGCTGTGGGTTCGACCTGCTTTCGCTACTGCTTCAGCTACGAGTTACCACTATTTTTGCACGGATTATGTTATGGCGTGGTTATAAATAAACACTTGACTTTCATTAATCTCTTAAGTAAAATATAATGTTGTAAACAATGTGCGATAAATCTTATGAATCATTCTTAACAGAGAGGTCTTATAAAAAATATTTTTTGGCCTAAACTTGAAAAGGTGGTGTAAATTTTAAGAAAACCGGAACCAAAGGAAACCATGTCAACAATTTTCTGGTTTATGTAAATTCTTTAAAAAAAATTGTGTGCTCTTAAATACACTTATTTTAAAAATATTTTTTGCCATCGCATAAACCTAATGATAATCGCGTGATGAGAGATTATAATGTTCATTCCTTTTTTGTTTTTCGTAAATTGCAACATAAAGAACTACGACAATTAAACTATTTTCAGGTCCACATATAAAGATCGTTTCAATCTAAATAGCGGACATTAAATATCGGCTGCTCTGCTAAATCACGTTGACGTGAGTGATTAATCTTAGAGGAGAACGCTTGTCGTTAGACGGCAATAAAGAGATAACAAAATAAATCAAACAGCTATAAATATAGTCCAGATGAGCGATCAGTCCTAGAACTGTCCGCTCAGATAGAAATTTACGGAACTTTTATGGGAGTAACATTGGAACTAAACGAAGGATAAATAAATATAAAAACATCTTTCGGTTGTAAATAATGTTTACTGCGTCTATGAAAGTCGGTTAGAGTTGTAACTTTGTTGCCGACTGGACTTATCTTGTTTGTAAGACCTGATATCAAAGATAAGCTCGAAATGGTTATAAGATTAATGCTTTTTAGAATTGTATGAAAATTACATTCTGGTTTTGATTTATTCAATAATCGAGTAGATCTTTCTCGCGTTTTAATCGTAATAATATGGCATGGCATTTTTCATTGTTTTTAACGAATTGAATAAAAAAAATCATCATTTGATAAATGATAAATTTGTTTCCTTTCCGATTTACGAATTATACTTAATAATTGTTCCTTCTTTGTTTGTAAGATTGTAAGTATTAATTATTATGATTTATAAGTAATTTTGATAAGTTTCAATAGACATACCTAAACAGACTTTTATTTTTTTTACTATAACCAACTACCTATCAGGAATTTTAATTCGGTAGCCGTCTTCAGATATTATAAACAATAATTCAATGAGAATGCGGTGCAAAAGTGCAATATCCCAGACCGGAGCTATAACTGTCAACGGTAGGATGAATCAGTGGCACATAAATTGTGGGCAGGACAGCGATCGTGCTGCTCCGCGATCGAGCCGATTTTATTTTATCACTAGAAATAATCATAGTTCTGATACACAGTATTATAGGAACTAATCTTTGGAAAAACTACAAAATAAATAATAATAAATAATAAATATTTGACAACATCACATACATTGCTCCGATTCCAAAGTAGCTAAAGCACTTGTGTTATGGAAATCAGAGACAACGGTGGTATCACAAACACCCAAACCTGAGACAATATTGAAAAGTTAATTTTCTACATTGACCCAGCCGGGGATCGAACCCGGGACCTCAAGAGATGGTGACGCCTTGAAAACCGGCGTGCAAACCACTCGACCACGGAGGTCGTCAAAAACAAATGCGTTGATTGTTTTTATTTGATTCTTGAAGCTTATATTTTATGGCCTACTGCTTTTGCCCTCGACCTAAAATAAATCGACCAGTTTAGTAATATTATTAATTTATTATTATTATTATTTTATTATTTATTTTTCATGTCAGTATTTGTTGTGGCGGAAAAATGTCTGAAAGTATATTTTGTATCCCTCGGGAGCAGTATATTTTTTCTGGATCGATGGTACCCTATGTCTTTTTCTGTACCTATCCCTGACAATGTGAATATGCAACATTTCATGACGATCGGTTGTGTAGTTAAGACGTGAAGGAGTAACAAAAAAAAAGTACATTACTGCAGCGGCACGCAAGACAGTCATTGAAGGACGATAACGGGAAAATGTGGAAATGACACATTTTCACGTTCGTCCTTCAATGCCTGTCTTGCGTACGTGCCGCTGCAGTATGTACTATATCAAACAAACTAATTTTCGCATCGCCCGCGACTTCGTCTGCGTGGAAAGTTTTTTGCTATACATAATATACCATGCCATACATAACCCGTGCAATATACTTTTAAGGCTGACCATAGTAAGTTAATTAAGTCCCTAATTTTTCCATTAACAAGATTTTAATAATTCCAACTGCATTTTCAGTTCTCGCAGTGCAAAGTAAAAGTAAACGGCTTGCAGCTGTAATGAAATGTGACATTGCAGTCTTGCTAATTTTACATTAGTGCTAAAATTTCGCGAAAATGGAAACACAAGACATTAGTGAAACAGGATGGGGTGAATGTCTTTTTTAAACTTCAGTAAGAAGACATAATTTCAAATTTATTCAACTGAAATGAGCTATCATAATCGTTTAACTTTATTAACACTATCATAATTTAGAATTGGTCGCCAAAAGGACTTACTTTTTTTGAGATAGGGGAAAAAGTATGTTTCTTAAACTAGGATAATTTATCAAATTAGTTATACCTATGTACAATAAACATTCAACATCATTATAGTTCGTACTAAATGTTTATTTTTCTTTTATAGAACTAATTTGGCTGTAGCATTTATGATTTATTACATGCAATAAAAAGCGTGTTGGTCTATCATCAACACGCCACGTGGTGAACATCAATTTGCACCACAGAATGTTTAACTTTTTTTTATAACAAACCAAACATTTCTGGAAGCAAACAAGTTGACAACAGGATATCCATCTCAGATATATTTGTTGTCATCAAATTCGTGTTTTTTCAAGAACGACCGTTGAAATAATAAAACATTTGCACGGTTAAAAGGAATTAGTGAAGAAGTAGCTGTCATTTGTTTTTGTTTTTATATTTTGAGGAATAAATGAAATTGGTAAGTAGGTACTTTCAACGTTGTATTTTTTTTTTCATGTCGGACTTCAAAGTTTTTAACAAACGTTACGGTGCTGTTATGAAGTTTTAAAATGAAAGGAAATATTAAGATAAGCAATTTCTCTATTTATTATTTATTATCTATGGTACACAATCCACTCTCATGTTTGTTACGAGCAAGTTATGAAGTTTGACAATGACAAATCTGTCTTCGTGGTCGCAAAGCCAATTCCTATCGAGAGCTTTTCAACACATTGATATATCGCTGATATCCTCTAGACTATTGACTCATTCCAGCTGGTCGAAAGAATCAGTAAGTGAAGCGATCAATCAGAGGGAGCTTACTTTACTTTCTGAAGGATGTTGGCTTATTACACTAAAGTAATTCACGCGGATTTTCGACCGCCTTTTTTAAAAGGAGTATAAGGTTTACTTTCGTTTGAACGATTCGTTTTCGAGTATTTCTATTCCGGGTATCAGACCACCCAGTATGAGCGTGTTATTTTAGGTGCGCACATAATTGAGCCGTGCGGCGAACTGTCGCCGACACGCATAAATGTGCTGTTTTACATGTCTTTACGGTTCACCTTGAGCGGTAACATAAAGTACAATTATTGTTCTTAATTCAAGTATTTCTGTTGTATTGTAAACTTTATTGCCTTTCAGTCCACAATGTCAATATTTTATAGTATCGGAGCATTTTAATATTTATTTTATAGAAAATAAAAAGACCTCCTTTTCGTTTTCTTTGTATCTGATGAATTAATTTGCGAGTTCTTTTTAGGAATACCTCAAAGGAAGCTTTTGTGCTTCTTTGAGTGATGACATTAGCTGCATAATTTTATCAATAAGGGCATCCCGCCGCGGCTACACGGCGCGGGAATATAGATTGCTGGTTTTCTGTCGGACAGATGCTTGCAGTGCATGAGTAAGCTCTAATCTATGTTGACCCGCGCCGGGATCCCGCTTAATGCAGCGGACGCCCTAAAACTTCAAGAGTAAGACAATAATAGATTTTGCCTATTGCAGAGTTTAACAAAGCTTATTAACACTTGCGACACTGCTAACTAGGACATTGGTAACCCTGACCCATTTCCAAACTCCTTTCTGACTTCTGACAACCCCACTTCCCCTAGCAAGGACAAGAATCAACAAAAGTGTTGTATATATTTTCTTTCTTTTTAGTTCTGACTAGAATATAAACAAGAGTGAAAAAATTACGCTTTTTGCCCCCTCAATATGTATATTTCTTATGTTGTTCTTGAATGTTTCGTTGTGATTTTGTGGACAAAGTCAACTTTTTAATATACAAAGGAACACACAATATATCGGGTCATTCTGAACTTACCACCCAAATTTCAAGGATGTGTCCAGCCCATGAAGCTAAACAACTTTCTCTTAGAAACATAATATTTTTCTTACTTTGATATTGAACCATTTCCTTGTGATTTTATGGACAAAGTCAGTTATTTTTTTAAATATACAAATAAAAACACAAATTTAAATGCATAAAGTTTAAATTTGCAATATATTGTAATTTCGCCGGCGGCGTCACCATTCGTCGCCGCGAAACGGCGCCAAATGTTTCCGAAGGATAATGGCTAAAGCCTTCCTTTATGCTCCCCCATGAAGGAACGCATTGTGGAAACATGATTAATAGTACACTAGTCATATTAATGACATACGGTTTTTTGTAAGTCATGTGACATTCCGAAATCAGGTCAGCACGATAAAAAATGTCAACTAAGTGTATCCATTGGTGGTGATATGACTTTTGCTTTATGCGTAACGGAATGTTGATGTAAGTTCTTTGTTAAAGAAGAAATAAATAAGGTTTATGTGCTTATTTGTGAAAAATATTATTCTGGTGTTTTTCAGCTTTCGATAAAATTACGAATGACATGGCTTGCATTCTTATACGTTAGTTAGTAAGTACTACTATATTCTGTGACCAAATAGAAATCAGTGTGTCGAAATCAACAAACTAAATAGTAAGAATGAAATTGTTACGCATAGGTCTCCATTCATCCACAATAGGCGTGGTGTACCGCAAGGAAGTGTTATGGGTCCGATATTATTTCTGATATATATAAATGATCTACCCAGTGCTATAAATCATCAAACCATTTTATTTGCAGATGATATATCAGTTATAGTATCGGGAAAAAAGGAAAATGAGACCACTTCCTTCCAAGAAACCCTAAATACAGCCGTGGCATGTATCGATGAATGGTTGAACAGAAATGGTTTGAGTGCAAACATAGCAAAAAGCACGTTTATACAATTTTCTAATTACCAAGCTGCTCGCATAAGACCAGAAATAACTCACAAAGGCGAACAACTTAGTGAAGTTAGCGAAACGAAATTCTTGGGTATAATACTCGATCAGCACCTCAACTGGAAAGCACATATTCAGAATGTGTGCTCAAGGCTAAGTAGATTTGTATTTGCACTCAGGAGGTTGAGACACACGGCCGGTGAAAGTGTAGCCTTGACTGCATACTATGGTCACGTATCTTCCCTACTAAGATACGGACTAATATTGTGGGGCAATTCCCCAGATATATCCAAAGCATTTATTGTGCAAAAAAAATGCATAAGAGCCATTTGTGGAGCTGGACCGATGAACACATGTCGACCACTATTTGTTAGTTTAAAAGTACTTACCTTAACTGCAATGTACATCCTGGAAATAGGAATGTTTGTACGACGTCATTCCCAACTCTTTCAAAAAAAAGACGTGTCGAACCCAAGACTGCGACCGAGGGACAATCATCGTCTCCAACGGCAAACTTGTAACAGCGCCCTTTATCAGAGGAACTGCTACAGTATGGCTATCCAGGTTTATAATAATATTCCCGTTGAAATAAGGCAGCAACCATTTAATCAGTTTGTCTCCAAATTGCGCAGCTGGTTGATTGACCTATGTCCATATGACTTAAATGAATATTTTAGTTTTAAGTAAAATGACATAATTAATATATGGGTACACTTTCTATTTTTTAAATAAAATACCTACTCCTAGATTTGATTTATTGCGCAAGTATTGCGCTGACATATCCAATTGCTTTGTTGACATTGAAATTTCCATTGACATACTTAATTATCCATGAAATGTAAAGTTTAGTAGGTATATAAAATTATTAATTTCTTAATTTAATTCATTCTTTTAATAATTATTTAAATTTTTATTGTTATGAAATTTTGTACGCCAAACTTTGGTAAAACATGTTGGTCTATATCACTAATGTACCACCTGTAATATCCATGTTTTGAACAAATAAAAATTCTTATTCTTATTCTTATTCTTATTCAAACTCTTGATGTTCTTGTTACTGCAGTTAAAACGCAGATTAATGGAAATAATATTTAATTATAATAGCCTTTTAGTGATGAACAGCGGTAGCAAAAGTTAGGTTAAAAAAACAAGAGTGTGTCAAGTAACGTCTATCAAAATTCAAATACAGGACAACACTATAAAACTGCCAGTGTCCTTATTACAGTAAATAGTTTACACAACACCTCCCCGTAATAAGAACACCATGTATATAAGTAAATAAAACTAACAAACACATTAGTAACACACCTTACAACTAAAAACTCAAGACATGTTGAAAAGAAATGGATAACTGCATACAACACTTAATACAAACAAATGACGGCACAAATAAAGTATAATTACATTATAAACTAAATTAACCCTAACAATTTTATGCATTTCTGATGTTTGATTTTGGGCAGAGGTTTTGTCAAAACATCAGCAGGCATTTGATTTGTGGGGATGTAATGTAATGAGATGAGTGTGTCGTCCAAACAAGTGCGTATGAAATGGTATCTAATGTCAATGTGTTTGGATCGAGAATGATAGCTGTTGCTGTGAGCGAGCTTTAGAGCGCTTTGATTATCACAGAACAGTTTTATGGGTGTGACTGTGTTCATGAGATTATTTACAATGGATTGTATGTAGATGGCCTCTTTACATGCATCGCTCAGAGACATGTATTCGGCTTCCGTCGTCGAAAGAGCGACCGTACGCTGTTTGCGAGACTCCCAAGATATGGTTGCTCCACTGAACGTAAATACGTACCCTGTATACGACCGACGATCTACAAGACACGACCCGTAATCGGCATCGGCGTAGCCCGCAATGTTGAGGCACGATGTTTTGTCATCTTGAAATCGTAGACCCATTGATTTTGTCGCTTTAAGATAGCGAACAACCCTCTTAGCGGCTCGCCAGTGCACCTCCCCGTAATGTGTGTTGAATTGACTGAGAAGAGACACAGCATGAGCTATGTCAGGTCTCGTGCCAATAGCAACATACATTAGAGAGCCGATGAGCTGCTGGTACGGAAGATCTGGGCGTTCAGCTTCTTTGTCAGGTAAAATCAACTTGAGTCCAGGTTCCAGTGGTGTTGAGACAGGAATTGCGTCGTTCATGCCAAATTTATGTATCAGTTTTTCAATGTAACTGGTTTGGTCAAGTGTGAACGACCCTTCGGCTTGTGTTACACGCATTCCAAGACAGTCTTTTAATCGGCCTAAATCTTTAATGATGAACTTTTTCTGTAGCTCATTTTTAAATTCATTTTTCATATCTTCATTGTTGCTAAACAGAAAAAAGTCATCAACGAATACAGCGACAATTAAAAGATCTTTTTCCTTTCTCTTGAAATATACACAATGCTCCGTCTCAAGTTGTGTCATAGAGAGACACGCCATGGCTTCACGAACTTTTAGGTTCCATTGCCTCGGAGCCTGTTTCAAGCCATATAGTGACTTCTTAAGAAGACATACTTTATTTTTGCCTTCAGGAGCGTAACCTTCAGGCTGCTCCATGAAGATTTCTTCTTCCAACTCTCCATTTAGGAAGGCAGTCTCCACGTCTATGTGATCAACTTTCAAATTCAATTTAGCTGATAAAGCCAGTAGGATTCGGATGGACGATAGTCTTGCGACTGGTGAAAACGTTTCACTGTAGTCCACGCCATAGACTTGTGTAAAGCCTTTAGCTACTAGTCTAGCTTTGAACTTCACAATTTTACCGTCAGTGTCCCTCTTAATTTTATAAACCCATTTGTTTTTTATTATTTTTCTATCAATAGGTCTGTCCACTAAGGTCCACGTTCTATTTTTTATTAGACATTCGTATTCTGCTTCCATAGCTTTAATCCATTCATCTTTGCTAGCATCTTCCAAAGCTTCTTTATATGTCTCCGGTTCGGAATGAGAAGAAACCAAATAGAGAGATGATCCATCATTCGCTGGAAAACGAATTGGAGGTCGACGCTCTCTAGAGGGATATCGTCTCTCACTTTCTTCGGGAATGACAACAGCTGGCTCAGGTTCTAGTTGTGGTGTCACTGGTGGTGGTTCTGAAACAGTAACGATTGGAACCTCTGCAGGCATCACCCCAACTGAACACGGATCTGGAACAGGAGCTGACTGCTGTAACTCACGCGTAGATGTGGGAGTCGAATCTTCTATAAGCGGCGAACTTGAATTGGATGAAGGTGAATGTGAAGAAGTGGATTCGTGGATGTCAACAACGTATGGAGTCGTTGCTCTTGGGGAACTTTCGTTAGAAGGTTGACTTGGATTTGTCGTAGGACTCGTCGGAGATTTATTTTCAATGAAAACTACATCTCTGGCAATAATAATATTCCTCGGGTTCCGAGTATCGATTAAACGATAACCTTTAGAGTGTTCGGCGTACCCTACGAATTTACACTTTTGTGTCTTGGCGTCAAGCTTCTTGCGCTTTTCCTCTGGAATAAACACATGAGCTTCACAACCGAAAACTCTAAGATGAGAAAGGTTTACCTTATTACCAGTCCAGATTTCCTCGGGAATCCTGTTGTTAAGCGCTGTAGTGGGGGAATGATTCTTAAGATAAATTGCTGTACTGACAGCTTCTCCCCAGTAGGCTCTTGGTAAACCAGCATCTTCAAGCATTGACCGCGCTTTTTCTATAACAGTGCGGTTTACTCGTTCCGATAACCCGTTCTGCTGTGGATTATAAGGTATAGAGGTTTGGTGAATAATTCCATTCTCCCTTAAAAAATTCGACATTGGTCGATTAACAAATTCTCCACCGCAATCTGATCGGAGTATTTTAATTTTGAGACCTGTTTGGTTTTCGACCAAACTTTTAAATTCGACAAACTTATTAAAAACTTCGTTTTTGTGTTTAATAAGATAACCGAAAGTTTTTCGTGAAAAGTTGTCGGTAAAAGTTAATAAATATAGAGCACCACCAAAAGAATGCGTACTCATTGGTCCACAGACGTCAGTGTGAATAAGCTCTAATTTATTACCTGACTCCTTCATAGAGGAAATAAATGGTCTCTTTGATAATTTGCCTCGTACGCATGACACACACGGTTCGGATAATCTGTCTTTAAAGTCTATGCCTACTTGTTTATTTTTCAAGACGTTGACAGCTTTGTGATTCAAGTGTCCAAGGCGACGGTGCCATAGCAACGCTGTTTGTAAACAATTCGTCAAATTAGTTTGGTGACAGACGTCAAGCTTGTACAAATTATTGAAATTGGATGCAGTTGCGACAATTTGTCCGGAAACTTTACAGTTTTCTTTTCGCAAAATTGTAGCGCCGCGCTGGGAAAATAAAACGACAAAGCCGTCACGAACTAGAGAACTCACCGACATTAAATTGGATGCTAACTTAGGGACATACAGCACATCTGAAATAGTACTCATATCACTATCGCTATTTAGAGGCAAACGGACAGTACCTGATCCTTCACAAAGAATCTGGTCATTGTTGGCAACGAAGATTGGTTTGGACTTCTTATGCAAGCTCTGGAAGCAATTGGAATTGTGACACATGTGTGAAGTTGCTCCCGAGTCCAGAAGCCAATCTTGACTGTTTTGATGACCTGAGTAATATGGAGTGAAAGAAGATGAAAGTGTTATATCTGATGTAATATTAGTTTTTGTAACAATGTTTGAATTTTTATGATGTTGTTTCCTTTTTCTACAATTAGAAATTACATGCCCAAACTTATTACAGAATTTACACTTTACTGATTTAGAGCTAGAGTTAGAAGCTGAAACTAATGCACTTGGGGAACAAGGGGATGATTCTTCACGGTGAAACTTCAGATCTTCTTTTAGTAGGCGCGTGGCCACTGAGTCGGATGAGATCCGTACACCGGAATTTTCTATCGCCATAATCAAGGGTTTGTATTCCTCTGTTAATCCCGTTAACATTATCACGCCCACAAACTCATCACTCAACCCAGCATCTATCTCCAGTAACTTCTCTTGCAAATCTCGTATGGAGTTTACATAACTTTCCATATCACCAAAGGTTGACATCTTCGTGTTGAATAACTGCCTGAGCAAAGTTAGTTTTCGGTCGAGACCTCTATCGGCATACTGGCACTGCAGTTTGGTCCACGTTTCTTTTGCTGTCTTTGCAGACTTTACTGTTGAGTAGATACGTGGAGCTACGCTAAGACAGATTTTTGCTCGAGTCTGTTCATCTAACCTGTTGTAGTCTGGTCTCTCTGCTGCAAATGTTTCTGGTGACTCGACGCACTTCCATAAGCCACAATCGACTAGGAACATTTTCATGCCGAAACTCCAGGATCCGTAGTTGGAACGTCCTTCCAACTTTGGGATGGGTGGTACACCGCTGGCAATAACCGCTGGTCCAACCTGAGCAGGAACGGCAGCATGATGGCTATCACCCTGATCTCGAGGGCGATCTTCAGCTGATGGTGGTACACTCATTTTTGCGCGAGATACTTTAGACCTGCAAGGTTAAAGGCACTGGGCCCATAACCTGCAGTTAAAACGCAGATTAATGGAAATAATATTTAATTATAATAGCCTTTTAGTGATGAACAGCGGTAGCAAAAGTTAGGTTAAAAAAACAAGAGTGTGTCAAGTAACGTCTATCAAAATTCAAATACAGGACAACACTATAAAACTGCCAGTGTCCTTATTACAGTAAATAGTTTACACAACAGTTACTTATTACAAAACTGTTATCTACATGTATATCTACCAAATATAATTTGTGTCGCTTTTTAAATTGTTTTATTTTCAATAGGTTCTTACAGCAGCCAAAACAAATTCTTCATAATTCACCAACTTAGATATTTCAAAGCTGAACTGTGTATATTCAGTTGCCTGTAAATTCATACGATTATTCTTGGAGCTAAAATATCGTTTTTAATAAGAACGTGTGGTCGTATCTTTATCGGTGCAGTTAATTAGTGTTCAACCGGCTTTCATAATTTGTTGCATTATTTTCATAGCGGCTTGATAATGAAATTGCGTGGGTAGTGCAAGAATGATAGCTGGAAAGCTTTAGATATGGTACTTTTGATATGGAAATATTATTGCTTCGCCCTTTTCTGCAACTTGTTTTGTAGTGGTGTCATGGTTTTAATTAAGTTGTAATAAGTGTTGATAAAATGTGAATGCTTTTAATGTTTGTTTTACTTATTCTATTTTTTATTCTGCGTCATTTTATTCTAGTGAGATAGTTATGTGCTTGCTGTGGTTACTTTGTAATATCGTTGGTAGTAATGTTTGTACGTATTTATAATCACAGTCAATTCGTCTAAGAATGTTCCTAACCTAACTATGTAGAAGTTGTTTTTACTTCGATAAAGGTAATAAATTTAATTATAATTGAAAGAAATATAGGTTTAAGTAAAATACCAACAACCTCGCAGCAGTAGATTACTAACATAAGAAAGAACAACGTTTGCTCGACAACTTTCCAAAAAGATAAAAATGTCGACTTTTCAAGACACATCAGCGCTGCTGTTCTAACATCTGTATGAAAAGTCGATATTTTTTTGTCTTTTTTCGGAAAGGTCGTAAAACAAACGTTGTTGATTATGATGTTAGTAATTTATTTATTCTTATGCCTTTATATAAATACCGCCCAGACGGTACTGATACGAATCGCAGATTTTATTCTGTAACTAAAGTTTCGTATGTTTTACACATTTAAACAACTAAAAATTGTTATTGTTAAAACCATTATGACTTAAAAAATTATTAACTTTAGTTCTTTCAAATAATTCGTATATCATGTTTCAGTTTCATTCTTCCTTCTCATTGTGTTCTTTTTAATTACTTTTTAAAGCTCTTATATAAAACCAACGTTGCATTAAACGCTGCATGAAAATGTAAAAGATTATTTTGTTGAAAGAGGGTAAGTGCCGGGTCCATAAATGGACTCACCGAAGGCATTTTTATCCTGTGACACAATGGCCACTTACAAAAATTAACATGCAGAACTTTAAGCTAAGTTCTGCTCTATCGGTACGGTAGTAGTGGCTGTTAGTATTAAGGAGCTCTTACAAATTTCATTGGCTCGTTGCCTGAAATGGTGGTCAGTTCGTTCGATGGGAGTACCGTGTCTGAAGTGTCCGTCTACACGGCCGTAGGATAGTTTTCAAGCCTTCCGGACCCAAGGCACAGCTAAAAGATATTTAATTTGATTTGGTTTCTATTAAATGTGTGTACGTAAAATCCTTATAATATCTAGGAGAGTCTTATTTGGTGAACAAATATGGTGAAATGAGAATCACAGGCAAAAATTGTACAACAGAGTACCTTGCGTACACCGCTAAATAAAAAAAGTAAAATTCTGTAAAGGGCGCCATTTTATTGGTTTTTTTATCCTCTGTGTGTCACAATGGTCACTTAGCAATATTAAAATGCAGAACGTTAAGAGCTAGGTTTTGCTTTATCGGTAGAGGCTGTTAAGGAGCTCTTACAATTTTCATTGGCTCGTTGCCTGAAATGGTGGTCAGTTCGTTTGATGGGAGTAATACGGTGTCTGCAATGTCTGTCTATACGGACTTAGAATAGTTTTGAAGATATTTAATATGACTTCGATTTTTTTTAAATGTAGGAATGCGTAAAATCTGATTGAATATAATATTGGATTTAAAATAACAGGCGGCTGAAAGAAATGCAATAAATAATGTCAAAAAAGTAACTACTTATAGTTAATCGATAAAGAACTACACTTCTCTCAATAACGCTAGAATTGAAATAGAAGAAGTGATAAGTCTTACTAAATAAAATACAATAATACCTTTTAAACATCTGGAAGAGCTAAGGTATTGTTAAATTGCTAATTATTAAAAAGAAAGAAAAAACTTTTGATATCGACTTACGTTCACTTTCAAATAAAAAACGAATCAGTTTTTGTTATCTTGTAGCTTCCAGCAAAAAGTTTCAATTGTGGAGCACAACTTTAACCGAGTGTAGTGGCAAGTGTGAACTGACCATTAGTTCGCAAAGGATCGTGGCCTCTCGGCATGCGTTTTATTGGCTCAATTATTGTGAAACCACGGGATTGTGCGCCAATACTACTCGAGCTTTGTACAGCTTAAAGCTTTGTCGAAGCTCTTTTATGTAGCTAGTAATTGTTGACAACATGACTATTATAGTTTTTCTTTGAAAATCTTGTTTACAGGGCTATAAGGGCTTGTTTCAAAGGCTTAGGATAAAAATCTTTTTTTATCTTTTTCACAGATTTTTTATTAAATTATCTGTCAAATTATGTAATTGATCAAATCGGAAACCTGTGAAACTGGTTTCCAATAAACTTTGAAGTTGAATATGGGTGTATTCTTATCAACAACTCCATTAAATATGATCTTATTTTATATCGAATACTTAGCTGTTCTTTCGCGACATTAATATTTTTTCATATTAGGTACATTGTCAATGGAAGAATATTGTATTTTACAGTTACATACGTAAACGCAATACCAAGTCAATGCAAACACATTATCCTGTTTACAATTCGCACAAAGCAACAGCAGCGATGTTTACAAAGCTGAATTGGACTAATTAAGCGACGTTATTGATATTAAAATATATTTATGAATACATTGAGTGATTAAACGACACTTCACCGGCGGCGTTCGTTTGTCGACACTTCTGCGAACGGGCCCAATTAATTATGACCGATGTTAGTTCCAATCCGACTGCAGTCGTTTGTTTTTGCACTTCTTTCCCAGAACAATGCACCGTGCTTTATCTAAAGCCAAGTTCTCATAATGTAACCGTATTTCGCAGCTATTTTTAACCTTTACTTGCTATCGTCAGATGAGTAAATTAAAATGACTCGCATATTAATATTTGTATTACACCTTAATAAAGTGACGACGTTACTGTATGTTAACGTTTACTCGTGTTTGCTCGTACGTTAGCTCGTTTTATAGCTTTTATGCCATGTTAAATTATAGTGTTAAGTGTAATGTTGCCAATAAAATTCGAGGATAAAGTTAAATTTGTTAGCAACTTCATTTAGGGAAAGAAAATTAATGTATCTGTTTGTTATCTACAAAAAATATGGTTACCTAGGTACTAATGATTATTTTATTTTAATTAATGCAGGTGCAGTACTTTAGTGAGCACTCAACTTTATCTACTAAAGATTCCATGTTTTGTTATTCCACAACAACAAAAACTCCACTGTTTGAACTATTCGAAAACGTTTCGACGCTCGTCTTCCAATATGCGAACGATCGGCGAAGAGTAGAAAATGGTTTTATTTAATCCCATTTTATGGTCTTGTCGGCCATGGATTGGTATCATAACTTTTTAGTCTAGACTAATAATACTTACGAGGTTCGTAAAAATGGAAAAAAAAGATTTTATGTAGGTACATAAAAAAGGCCAAATGGTTCAATATTGTAATGTCAACCGCTTAATTGATCGAAGGTTATTTCAATACATCATTCATAACCACATCCAATCAGTGTGCCAATACAAATGGACAAAGGAATGAAGTAAATAAAACTAAATTATAATTTAAGATTCAGATTCATTTATTCACACGAAAGAAAGTACCTACACAGATGTCAAAATAAAAATAAGAAGTAGGTACAAACATGTTTTACTAAAATTAGTATGCGAATGTCAAATTAATTATCCAATATTATCAAATTACATTTAAAATTTTATTTTATCATTAAAATTAACAAAAAGTAAAATCAAAAATACAAATAGTAGGTATAATATTTTTCTTTGGATTGCAACAATTAAAGTTTGAAGAGCTATAAGTTCTTCGTTTGTTATCAAACTATGGTTACACAGACTCTTTTCCTACAGTAATACTCGTACAAATAAAATGTCAAACAAAAGCAATAAAAGTTAACTATCAAAAAGCTCCAATAAAACTTAAAAACTATTGGTTACCGATTGATAACTATTTACACGTCAACAGTCCAGGAACATTGTTTAAAATACGTCCACAACTCCACAGGATTGACTCATTACCCAGCTTTTATTTGTTGTATTTATAGTTGTGCCTTAATGGAAAGATCAAAGTGTTCTGCAGTTAATTTTAATGTCTCAGTGTAAACGGCAGTTGGGGCCGTTAGATATAATTAGAGGGATCAGTGTAGACGCTCTTTGCATTCACCGGTCGTATCGTATCTCGATAGTACTGACATTTATTATGTCAATGACACTGGTGAACTACTACACGTAGATACACAAAAAATAGAATGTACAAAGACAAATGAAGCTGGTGAAATACTAGACGTAGATTCACAAAAAATAGAATGTACAAAGACAAATGAAGAATATAGTGCGCTCTTAGGTGGGCGTCCACTGCATCGAAATCGGGCCGGACTAAGCGTCGGGATTTGTCACTTTCTATATATTTCCATGGCGCGGAAATGCCGATGCAGTGCACGCAGTGTCATAGAGATCCAAACAAATAATCAATAGACGTAGATGTACACAAAAATTAGAATATATAAAGACAAATGAAGAATATAGTCCACTATTAGTAAAGGCACTAAAGGTGCGCGTCCACTGCATCAGAATTGGGCCAGGCTGAGCGTCGGCATTTGTCACTTTGTATGGATTCCTATGGTGCGGAAATGCCGAAGCAGTGCACGGACGGAGTGTCTTAGAGATCCATACAAATAATCAAATCCGTCCGCTCCGGCCGCTCCGATCCCGATGCAGTGGACGCGCATCTTAAAAAGGATGATAAGTATTCCCGAGTAGCTTTCAGAGGATGATCAATAGTAAACTTTAGGCACACCCCGGACACTCCATACCAACGCCCAATATAAACGGATGACGTCAGATAAAGTTTTTGTACACGCGCAAATGTGTGTGTAAGTCTAGGGCTTACCGTGCAGTTTATACTATATGAGCGGCGTTCAATTCATAACTCAAACTTAATGATAAGTATATAAAGTTACGATGCATTGATTGGAATACCAAAATAAGTTGACAGTTGACAAACACGACTAAAAATTAAGACGCATTCCTTTGAATATCCAAATAAGTTGACAAACACGACAAAACGAGCATACGATTCGGCATACGAACTCGCGGGTTGAGGTGAGGTAATTGATTCTAGTGCGGGGCGATGAGTGTCCTTTCTGTACGTAGTACTTATCTATTCTGTGCTTTAGGTAAGAAAAGTAGAGCATTAAATTTAGACTTTGTGAGAGTTAGAACGCGGAAGACCCCCAGCAAAAAGACTATACTTTATGTGTTGTGTTCTTTTACTAGGTAAGGTCCCAGAGTTCAAAGAGGTTAATTGGAATTGTCAGGGCTATAAACGATGCCTACACCTGTTATTGTAGAGTTTATAGTCTACTATGACCACTTACTATAAGCGAGCTGTTAGCTATAAAAATAATACATACCTACTTACTTACAACCTCAATTTAATATTTTCAGTCAATATTTTTTTATATTGTGAATCCCTATAGAATTTCGCTCAATGATTTTATGAACTACATCGGACTAAAAACCACTATATTCTGGAGAGCTCAAAGAAGGCATTCTGTCGCCGCCTTGCAAGGCGACGAGGCAGCGAGGCGGAGCGAGGGCGCGAGCGCTCATCAACTTTAACGAGCTATTACCGCTACGGGGGGATTCGACTCATTTTCGGAACTCGCGCCACGTATAATTATTTCAGAGAGCGCGTCAATAACACAACCGCAGTGCATTTATGTCACCGGACCTAAAATTCAGTCGTAAAGCGTCCATGTTAAAACACAAAGGGGAAATATTTATGATAGGACCTGTTCCATAACAGTACCCGTATCATTTACGTATGTCAACGTACTGTAAAATTGCTCCTTGTTTTTAAATTTCGGGAAACTCATTTTACGAATTCCCAAACTTATCGAGTTAACAAAAAACTCAGACGTAATTTGTTTTCATTCGTAGCCAAATAATGTGCGCATCCGTAATGAACTATTTTATAGAGACATCCGTGCTGACCAGTGAATTATTATCGACGCAAAAGCGCAGACAGGGGTAAATGCTTACTGAAATGGAACGTAACAAGTCTCTCTGAAATAATTCACAGTCGATTCGACACGGACATTCGCCGTGGGCGAGTGCGGGTTGTCTTCGCGTCGACAGGCCGGCAACTACCGCGGTTATTTCTAACGCGTATCACGTCGCGGACCGGATCGTCCGTACTCTTTGATGTCGCATTCTCTTTTTGCAAACCGCATTTCAGTCGGCGGCTGCATAGCGAGCTGAATATTTTCGGGAACATCTAACGACGCTCGCTTCGAACACTCTTTATTTGGTTTTATTCGTTTCATGTTGTGTATTTCAATTATGCTTTGTTTAAGCAACTTTCCTTTTAAGATTTCCAGGCATTGTTTCGTTGTTTTTACTTTCGTTGCCATCTCGTTAGTGTAGCCCTTGAAAGATTTTGTTGTGTACTTTCGAAGTATCGGCTTTGTTGTAGGGTCGGGCAGTTTATTTTCAGAGCCAATGTCGCAACTGATAATAAAGGAGCGTAAAACTCGGCTCGTGTGGGCGTCGCCTTGATAACAGGGCGGCTTGCACGGTATCTGTAAAGTGGTAATTTGTTGCCATTCTTGCTCTGCACGTGGGATAATAGAAATAAAAAGTTTCCGTATTTGTGTATGCACATTGGTATTCATTATGTAAATGTTTAAACATGATAAAATTTCTATCAACTTTCGAGCAGAAAGCAAATTGAATAGTTAACTTATAATTTTTAAATTTGAGATTTTAGCATTTTATTGCAAATAATAATAAGAAATACGAGTGTTGTAGACAAAGTTAGGTACCTACGTCTACGTACCTGATTTTGTTTGATTGGATGATTAAAATAACTTCCATTTGATGTAAAATCGTTACTGAGTTGCCGGCTGATAGTGCTAACACATTATCTCTGGGAGAAAACTAGAAAACCTTATTTTTACAATATTCGTGCTGTGACGTAGCTATTTTATGACGTCGCAGGCGTAATAAATGGAAATAAAAAGGGTGAATTCTGTCACGACTCTATGAAGACGACAAACGTCTACGAAATTAAAGTGCAGTGATTTATAGTAGTCGTCAGTTTTTCCATTATGTCTTTTATATTGATATTGAATCATTAATTAATAATGAGAAGATCTGTTGGTACCATACCTAATTGCATCACGTTCACTTTTCTTCAAAGTTCCAGTTATGATAATTTGCGATCTTCATGGATGAATGTTTAGCACGTCGAACCATCGGGAACTATCTGAAGGACTTTCAGTTCTTATTCACATGCTTACCAGTAAGACTGCATTAATATCACTTCAAAATAAGCTAGAAGAAAACAAATTACTGAGATTCTAGGTTTGATTCTACTTATACTTACCTATACTATCTGTTTTTTTTATAATGACCGTAATTACAACCCAGATATTGAAGCGCTTCCCTACAGATTATTAAAAGGCAATTCCGTCTTTAATCTATCATTAATATTGTTCAAATTACAGTCCTTTATAAGAGAATCCAGTCGTAGTAAATTGCTCTATCAATCAGTATTACGTACGGTGTTTATGTAAATATAAATTTGTTGCTGTAATTTAATGGTTGAAAGAAGATGGGCAGGTGTTCATACTATTTCGGAACAAGATTTTTGTTGTAAATGGCCGTAATTAAATATGGCCAATGATTTTATTAGTGCCATGACTAACAGGCTTAATGGCTGTAAAATATATGTTTCATTTATTTTATTTTATTTTAACTCTGTTACATAATGCAGTCGTCGTCGTATAGTTTCTAATTTTCTGGAGTTAAAGAATAGATAGCGCATTTTATGAAAAGTTTTATAGCTAATTTTTCAACACACTTGCTCGTAAAGTGAGCCCTAATACATCGCTTTTAGGGCCATAAACCGAGCTATAACAAACGCGTGCAATAATATATAAAACACTAGTTCGTAATAGAATTAACCCTACAAAGTTAAATTAGTACCGTACTGCAAGTTCTATGCGAATAAACAGAGCATTCCCAATTTAGCCGGGTAATACAGTTATTTTTTTTTTACAACAAAGTGGTTTTATGCTGCTAAAAATAAAATTCATATACATTTTTGGAATAAATAAATGTGTAAGTCCTTAATTAAGTCAAATAAATATATAATTATTATCAAATTATTAATAATTCACAATATTTTGTTATAAAATATTAAAATATTTGCATTTTGTCACTTAAAATTATAATTTTGAAGTATTAGTAGTAGGCTGTCTGTATGCTCCTCACCCCTTTGTTCGCAAAATATTCTTGCGTTGGGGGTGTGAAAAAAAAACCAAAAAAAAACATGCGCGCCTTTTCCCATAATTATCATATTTTGTTTTTGCCATATTTGTTGCTGTGTGATAAATTACTTTGTTTTTTCCTCGCAAATGTGTTGAAAAACGTCGTATGTAACTCGTGAGCTCTTGCTTCATTCATTGGATGCCTCTATTTTAATTTATTATTTGGAACAAAAACAATTACGTAATTATGCTTACCAATGTGACAGATAGAAAATAGTAGGTACTAGTTATGTAACCAACAACATTGTCCGCAGAGTATGATCGAATCCGCAACTATACATAATTATGTCTATCATAATCGATAGAGCGTATGTATTGTACTGTTTCTTCGCTATTCCTTCACTGATATTAGAAGGGTTCTTATACCTACACACTTATCAGGCGTGTAACGTTACAGTGTAACATACCCTTATCCTCCACTTGATAGTACTTAACCTTTGTTACGTCTACACTGGCGGCTCTCCGCCTAACAATTTAGTTTGATGATAATACTAATATTAAGTTACAGACAACCCTAGAGGTGTAGAGTGGATTATAGTATGGGAGACAGCGAATAGATAAGTAAGTAAATGAATGCCTGATAAGATATTGAAGTAGTAGTTACTGGAAACTGTTAAGCATGTAAGTGAATCAATTTACTCCTCACACAGAGAAAATGTAAGAACTTTAGTTTAGGTAATAAGGTTTACTTGACAAAAAAATATTCCTTAAATATACACAAGAATTTATTTGATGTAATTTTTATCAAAGATTTCAATGCAATAAAGGTATTATTACGTGACTATACATTTCTTATCTACTTTTTTGTGGTTGTGGAGAATAACATCTTGCACTTTTTTGTAACAAAAAGTTTAAATTTTTCCCTTCTCCATCGTAATGTAACACTGTCCGCTCCACTAATTACACTTAGCCCTATCGTTTGCAGGAATCCCATGAAAGCCAAGGGGTGGAGAAGCCATGGTTACCGTGAATTTTGTAATTAAACGCCTCGTCTAATTGCGACCTTCGACCGACGTTTCCACTCCGGCAAACTCCAGCTAGGGCTGCAAACTATTGGACTAATATATTTCGGGTCTTTTTCGAATATCTGTTGTAAAAATATAGTCTTTTAAATATGAAATTATATTTAAAAAATCTTGGTAAATACGCAAGAGATTATTTTTTGAGTTTATTTTAATACATAATTATTATTTTGACATTGATTTTTGTGTTAGTAGTATGCAAAATATATATTATTTCAGTGGGATGGACATTTTATTTATTACAAATTAACATTCCATTTTTTAATCAATCAATCAATAAATTTATTTACAAAAGTAATTCCTCATTCAACCAGCGATTTTTCTACCAGCGAATATTATTTCCACTATTTTATTCTGTAAAATACTACGTTCAGCCGATGGGCAATGTTAGCAAACCCTAAGTCCAGCCCTTTGTCTTCAGTGTTACGCAACATTGCACCGTTTCGGTGTCTATTCGAGATTTCGGCTTTTTACTCCTTCAATGGACAAATGGACCGAACTTCGAGTTCTTGACCCGTGAAGAAGATTTTAGAACTTTTTTCTTTTTCCGCTACGTTGTTGTTTTGTTTCACTAAAAACTCTTTGTCTGAATGAAACTGTGGTCATCAACATTTTTTTTGGGTGATTATTTAAAAGTTGTGCGCGTTCTTAAAAGCGAATTGTTCAGTTGTTTAATTCATACACACACATAAATTACCTTTACCATTTTCAGAAGATAATTAAATAGATGTGTGTGTAGAGGTGTAAAGTTTAAATATAATTGGGGCTTTGGGACTAACAGCTGTAAAAAATTAGTAGCTAATAAAATAACACATAATTTTGAATAAATGAAAGTTGAATATGAATTGTGCTCCAATTCGGCGGCTGATTGTTGATATAGTATAAAACTTCGTTTAAGGATAGTCGTTTTTCCTAATAATTAAGTTATTTATATTTCCGAGACCACTAAATTATGCAAAGTTAAATTAAGATTGAGATAAGAACTCAGAGCCTCCTATTTACCGCTTAACTTATCCCTAACATATTCTGGCTTAAGGAAGGCCATCTAGATACCATACAGTGATACCTACAGCTACACCATAAGCCTAGTAAGCGGGGTTTCATTACAGTTGATGATGCCTCTACGATAGTAGTACCAACTAATGTCTAGCAGTGATATCCTCTTATGTAAGAGGCAGTATAAGCCTCAGATATCCTCAGAAGAGTTAATGAGCATAATCTGAATGTATTTACCTACATAAATGTAGCATTTGTGAGCTATCTTAGGTATAGGTATAGGTATAGGTAGTATGTATATTTCTGATTATTATAAATTCAACTTTAAACTTGTAAAATACAGCTAAGAGTCTCTATTAGGTTAGATGGGAATCTAATCTTTTGCTTATAGTCGGGCAAATGCACGCACCTAGTATAAAAATTCACATCAATTATATACTTAATGTTTCACCTTTACCATCTCTACTTATAATTTCTAGTACCTACCTACTTCTTTTCCGAACTTGTGAAAAACACAGAACAGTATATAATAAATGAAAACAAAAAGAAATCGCATTTTTTTTATAATTTAAGTACCATCAACTTTCTATCATGATTAATATCAAAATATACTACGGAAATTAAGTAAATCCGTTTAACGTGGCCGAGAGGCTTGTCCCATAACTTTAGCATGCTAACTTTATTACCAATTTACACCCAGTCACAGTAAAATACAGTGGTTGTAAATTGAACCAATTTGGTGCAACCACAATTACATAATAACTATACCAATGTTTGAACTAAAGATCTTATGATATTTATCAGGTAAAGTTTTACTTGTAAAACCATTTATAGGTCGGTTTTGTTGTATAAAATTAAACGTCAAAATGTACATTTTAAATAGTACATAAGCTATTAAGGTGGTACCCTGAGCGAAAGTGGCGCCGCGGTGAATTATATTTAATATTATAATTCTAATACACCATTTTAATAATGTTTATCGTGGAGATTTTAGGACCCACAGTCTAGTATTTTTAGACGGTACCGTTACATTCCCTCGTAGTCACTGCTAGAAGTAGATAGCAAAACTGCTAAAAGTGACCGTTTTTGACACATTTGCTATCTACTTCTACGAATGACTACGGGGGCATGTAGTGATACCTTCTAAAAATACTAGACCATTGGCCCTAAAATCTCCACGATAAACATTATTAAAATCTTTTTCTATTAATAACTTATTAAATAAAAACCTCTGAGGGCGCCACTTTCGGTCATACAACCGCCTTAAACTTTATGACTTAGTTCGACACTTTGTACAATGTATAGATAATGGCCCGTTCACGAACTCTCCTGTATTGTAACGCAACACGTAACAACGTTGGATGGGGTAAACACAAAACTCACTCACTGGGATACCAAAGATAAAATGTATAACTACAGGAAGGTATAAAGCCGGGAATGACGGCGTTTATGTAAATTGCTTCCGCCTGGATTTTCCCAAGATTTATGTGTCGGCGTCAGGAACAATTAAATTTAGACTACGATTCCTCGCTCCGAATACATTAACCGAGTTAAATCACGATAAAGTCGGTAACTGACGTTCCGAACAGAATTCCCAAGTTTCCAGTCTTTGGTGAAGTTTCAATAGGATTTGCGAGTTATGCCTCTATATTTTCCAATGAACATCTGTTCCTACCCCAACGTACAGTTTCACGACTTCCGAAAACCTTAGAACATAAATAAGACTTACTTCTGAAATACTGAATATCATACTTTACTGAACTTTCGCGTCTTTTCAGTTCATATACGTGTCTTTTTAACCTTAATCAATTTTACTTGAACGTCATTTATTTTATAAAGTTTTTTTTTTACAATTTCTTCAAAGAAGTTTGTACGGCTTAAAGAAATTCCATCAAATTTATGATGCCATCAAATATGTCCCATTAGATTCCAAAGAGCAAGGTTTGAACACGAAGGGAGACTGCCCTGTAGGTACCTACTTACCTGTTTTATTGATACGTTCATCATATTAACTTTTCATGTACGGCTAATGGATTAGTGCAGTTGCAGGGGGGCAGAAATGTTCCATCACCAAAACTATAGCGCTCACTAAGACTTGATAAGTAAGTAACTCCTCATATTTTATTTCTAGCTATGCATGCGTTGCAATGCCACGTACAGATAAGTGGTTTAGGAACGCATAGAAGAAAAATATTTTAGACATTAGTTTTTTTAAATTGAAAATGAGAAGGAGATTTTTAATAACGTAATTATATTTCAATAACTTAATTGCATTTCATTTTCAATTCCTTTCATTTCAAGATTTAAAAAAACAAAAAAAACCGACTTCAAAAAACCTGCCTCTAAAAAAAGTAAGAAATAATATACAAATCATTAGATACGCATTATCATTGTTATAATAAAACACGTCAATTGAAGTCAGGTGGGGCTTTTAGAATAAAAAAAGGAAGATGTACTCCAGCCCTATTTCCAGCCAGGTTTTTTGAAGTCGGTTTTCTTGTTTTTCAAACAATTTTTTTATTTTTTTATTTTTAGTGTAAGTACCTTCTGTATTAGGTAGTGTAGGTTTTTTAGAGGTATTAAATTTTAAAGCTTATTTAGCGACGATATTATCTAAGTTACAATAGTCTTATGTCAATAGCTCATCACCTTTTACAAAATACTGGTTTTCCCGACGCAGGGGCGTTAGTTCTTGAGGAGTTCTCCTGGTACTTCACTATCAGCTCCACTTCACCATATGCATTATGACGAACAACATAAATAGCCTAGCAACCGTATTAAAGTAATCGTATCGCACCAGTGAGATACTTAGTTTAGTACCTATTGAATAGTTCCGGTGATCATCTATGGTCTTCATCATCAGTTCCACTTCACCAAAATGGTACTTTTCAAAAGCAAATGCACGAGTTACTTAAGAAAATACCAAAATCGCTATAGGTGTGCCTATAATATTTGAAGAGTTCCCTTGATTTCTCCAGGATCCCATCATCAGATCGTGATCTTATGACAATGGGACCAATCTGTAACTATATGCTTTCAAACAAAAAAATAATTTTTAAAATCGGTTTGAGATTGACAAAGTTATGTTAAAACATACATAAAAAAAATACCGTCGACTTGAGAACCTCCTCCTTTTTTTGAAGTCGGTTAAAAAGTACCTGCTATCGGTCATCCATCCATCGTGATCATCATTCATTTGCCTTTGATAACTACAAAATCATTCGAATAAGTATATTTTGTTAATCCATATTGTTATTTTTATGTAACATCCAAAACACGCGGAAGCGCCGGTTTTATTTACACATCCATACCTTTCATTTGTTTCTTAGAAATCTTCTTAATGTTTGTTAATAAATTCACTCGCATTAACATTTAGGCCAGTTGCATCCGTAAACAAAATGTCTTAAAATGTTTGTGTTACTTTAATTAAATCTTTTGAATAATCCATTACAAAACCATTCATCATTATACGAAAGATAACATTTATGAGGTCAAGATTTAACGATATTTAAATGAAATGTAGGACTCTACCCAAGTGATGGTTACAAGAAATATCAGGAATTTGCATTTGGGCTTATTTATGATCAGCATCCCCTGATAAATGTTTTCCCTATGGAGGTAGACCGGTACGGTAGCCGTATTATTATCATAAATTATAATAACAGATTAATTTCTGCCTTCAACTCATAAACAACATTTACATTTGGGAACGAAACAAGAAACCATTTTTTTTGTTTCTAATTAGAAAAGTGAATTAATGTATTTTGTTACCATACTCATGCAGCACTTATTATTTAAACTATCCTTAAAAAACTTTTACTTAACACAGTTAATATTTTCTAAATAAACTACAATACCTTTACCTCAACCTGTATTGAGGAGCTCGGTGGCGCAGTGGTTTAGCGCCTGGCCCAGCGATTGCGGAAGTTAAGCAACGTTCGCAAGGGTCGGTCATGGGATGGGTGACCAAAAATTTATTATCTCGAGCTCCTCCGTGCTTCGGAAGGCACGTTAAGCCGCTGGTCCCGGCTGCATATGCAGTCGTTAACACCCACCAATCCGCATTGGGCCCGCGTGGTGGGTTATGGCCCATCCTCCTTACCACCCATAAGGAAGGCCTGTGCCCCAGCAGTGGGGACATCAAAAATGGCTGATGGACAACCTGTATTTATTTCGTCGTCTTTGTATTCGCAATACGTAATAATAAACAGACTCATGGCAAGATAACCATCAAAATACACAAGTTACCTAGAAGTGAGAACACTTTATGTTTTTCGATGAAACATAAAAATTATGACCGTTTTATTATGGTGAGACGTGTAGTCGTAAAACAACAGTCACTCTTTACCCATAAATACATTGGTATTAAATAGGAACTAATATATTTACACATTGAGGAGCTGAATGAAGCAAGTAGCTTAGTGCATTTGGCCCGCGATTACGGTGGTGAAGCAATAATCCTATGGTCGTTAATAGGATGGGTGACCAAAAATTTAGATTTTGTCTTGACCTTCTCCGTGCTTCGTGGCCGTGGTTCCAATCTGCATTAGGCCAGCGTGGTGGGTTACGAGCCGTCTTTCTTATCCGTCTTCATAATAAGGAAGGCCTGTCCCACTATTGGGACAGATGTTGGCTGATGATTTTAAGGCGACTATCCTTCGATCTAGAATATCCTAGATGTCCGGTCAGAGATCAAAAATGGAACCTCAAATAGCGTCCCACTTACAAACTGGACGCTTATTTTGCACAAAGTAAGTGATATAAAATGTGAGTTTGTACAAAATAAGAGATGATTATGTTCAAAATAAGTGCCAAGTTTGTAAGTGGGACGCTATTTGAGGTGCCATTTTTGCGTACTGTTTTAGTTCTAGGATATTCTTGATCGAAGCGACTATCACCCTTAAGTGGCGCCCCCATCTTATTTTAATTTATTGCTCGCTAAGTATTTATTATTTGTAAATAAACTAAAGAACCTTAGCTTCAATCTGCACATGTGAATTTTTGATACATTATGTAGCGAGCAATATATTTAATTAAGATGAGGGCGCCATTTGATGTATATAGGGTCTTAGAGGTGTTGGTGTTCTTGCATAGTAAATAAAAATCAAAACTTTTTTAAACCTTCAAATGGTATTAATTTGCATACACTGTCACTCATTTGCTCGTTAAGGAATAATTGATGGCTATTCTTGGCAGGACTCAAGATTTGCATTTCCATATAACTAAAAACTAGCTGACTTCTTTCTTGCAAGTTCCATTCCGCATAATACTGATACCTCATAAAAGGTAGGCCATTTATTAAATTAAAGTGTTGAAGCGTAAGGAATCTCATAATGAATTGGCCCGGTGCCAGCACTGGAAATTGTTATTTCATTGCCCTGTTTACTTGGAACCAAATATTTTAATTAATGCTCCTTCGTTTCATATTCATGTTGGAGAATTATGCCTTAAGTAAACGAACTTCTGACATTTTATTTTTTCAACATTATGCTTTCATGACTTTCAAACAGACATATTGGTTACTACCACAGTATTTTTAAATTTGAGATTTTTTGCATTCACAATGCTATTTTTACACAATACTAAATAATATACTAGAAAAATACGACTCGCACCAGATCAATATTCAGACGGGAATCGAACCCGCGACCTTTGGATATCCGGTCCAATGCTCTGACCGCTGAGCTACCGAGTCACTTAAAGTGACTCGATTCCCGTCTGAATATTGATCTGGTGCGAGTCGTATTTTTCTAGTATATTATTTAGTACTACCACAGTACTTAAATAAGTTTTTTCAAACAGTATAGGAGCTCCATGGAAACGGTCGAATTTGACGGCTAACGTCACTCTAAGAGCTCTAAGCAAAGTTCGCAGTACTTTAGTCGGGGTTGTCACATCGCGTGGATTAGTTCACCGAGACTATTGTTACTTACTTTTATTGGTTCGCCAAAATGATTTCTCAGAGTAATATATTGTGCTGTCTACGGATGTTTAAACTCATCTGAATTTTCATTATTTTAACTTCCTGCCGATGTTGAAAGGTAAAATGTTTTAAATAATCGAACCTGTAAAATGTATCATCGATTGGGTTTGTGTGCTCGACTTGTGCTCGATTAAAAATCTCAACTATTTACTTATAAAGTAATAAAATAATAAAAAATAGAACCTAATCATTATAATATTATTCATAGATAATTTTACAAACTGACATCATTGCTTATCAACAGTCGTTGCTATGCAACCCGAAACCGATGTCACAGTACAAAAAAAAACTTTGAACCAAAGACTTAAATCTTTGAACTACACCTACCTACCTACCTACTATTCGATGAGACTGCCGGAGAATGCTAACCCTAGCGATCCGACGGAGTGCAATGACAAAAGGGCCTAAGTGACGTTAGCTCTTCTACTGTTTGAAAAAACTTATATATGTACTGTGTTACTACGCCGTGGAGTTTATTGTTCCTCGGTTAATGAGATAGGCAAAACTTTTATGCTAACATAGTCAGCATTCTTTAAGTAAACATGCTACTTACTTTTCCTGGTATTTAACTTGTACCGCAACACTATTTAAAGTGAAAATAATTAGAAGAGCCCTCTAAAGCTTGCATAGAATTTTCCACATATGGCAGCGAAGGTAATTTGAATCGAATAGCCCTTTGTTCCAAATCTTGCTGATAAAGGAAATCTCATTTCGTACGGAAAAGGTAGCTATAAATGTGACCGATACGTAAGCAGGACAGGAATAAATTGGGCTTCACGATTTATAGCCAAATGCTCTTAACCCGTAGACTGCTAAAGAAAAATAGGATTTTTCATTTTGTTCTCCCAAATCCGGCAGTAGATTATGTTGATGAATAGTTCAGTTTATTTCCAACAAAGAATTTATATTGCCTTGCTGCGTTAATTGAATTAAACGTAGTCTTTATGTATTTTATAACTTTCTAAACTTAAAATTTATGCAATATTACGAGTTTGGGTGCTGGTTTAGTTCACTATGATACTTAGTTTTTTAGGTTAAAACTGATACAGAATAAGTATTACATTGATAGTATGACAATTTATATTAAGTACATCTTTAGTATAATTTTGAGAAAGTAAGTGAATCATTAATCATTACATGAGATCATCGCTCGGTTCGATCGTTAAATTGTTCGTAGCTAGAACAAGTTAGTGAATTAACCTACTGTCGAATGTAATATAGGTCTGTATTATCGCAATAAAGCCTTTTGTAGCGAGCGGTATCGACTGCTGCTTATTGAGTTAACGACAGCACAAAGCGTTGTAAGTCCCCAGTAATGACGTGCTTCGTTACTTAGTACGTCATTATTTATAGCACCTTTTATAATTTTAATTGCGCTATAGTTCGTGGGAGTAATCGAACAACATGTTTAACAGGAGAATGTAAAATAAGATTAGATACAAGCGATTTTCTTACTTACGTAGTAACAGTGCGACACTGACAATTTAAATTGAATGCAAACTATACAATTGCATTGAAATTCTCCAGTCCGTTTGAGATTAATATTAATAGACAACTTTACTACAATGTCATGTAAGTGTTGCACATTTTACTTTTTTAAGTAAGTATATTCCAAAGAAAAAGGAAGTAAGTATATTCCTCCTTACCACCCATAAGGAAGGCCTGTGCCCCAGCAGTGGGGACATCAAAAATGGGTGATGGACACATATTCCAAAGTTTAACCTTGATTTACCAGCGAAGCTCCTTGTACTCAATATCGGGTAAAACTATACTCGTAGAACGTAACGTTTATTAAAATTAATTTCGCAAAAATATATCCAAAGGTAAGATCAAATAAACTAGTTTTTGTTATAAATTTTCTATATTTAGTTTTTTACAGTTTATGTATAATATAACACAAAGGGGGCCTCAAAATATCAAACAAGTTAAAGTTAACAAATTAATTGTGAAATCAACGTGTTAAAAATTGTGGAAATATTGCTGATCCTTAAACTATTTTAGTCCATTATATCAAAGATAGTTCACAATCATTGTTTGTAAAATTTAGTTTCATAAATTTAATATGCCCTTATGAAATATGTTTTTTGTTTACTTAGAATTTGTTATTTCAAATACGCTTTCAGTTATGAAAAATCTTACTTAAAATATAACTTAAGTCGTTAGGTGTGTGGAATCTTTCATTGAAATAATGGCCTATAAAACTAATTATACATTAATTTCTAGTACACAAATTTAATATAAATATCACAGTCGAAGATTATACAACTAATCATGTAAGTATTTCTAAACATATAATTATATGGCAGTGAAATACAGGGCTTTTAATCTAGGTTACATTCAAGAAGAGACAACCTTGAGTACTATGGTATACGCAGTTGTAAATCCAAAGGAATCTATAACAATGTGTTTATCAAAGGTAAAAACTAGTCTTATACAGCGTGACTAGAATATCAATAGGAATAAGTTACAAATATCAAAAGTTCAGTACCTACTACTTACTTGTTACAAGCACTACATCTGCATTCTACAACGATTACCTGAGACTTACTTATACGCACTACGTTAAAAATTCGAATATCAATTTTAAGGTTTCCTACTTTGAAATCAACAGTTCGAAAAAAAAACCTAACAAGTCTAAATTGATTATTATTGCTTCATATGCTCTATTTTTACAAAAGTCAACTAATCACTAAGACTTCTCAATTTTTCTTGTTTTCCGGACTCTGCAAAAAGCAATTTCGGATTACAAAATTTAATGCACGGATACAGAGTGAGCGTGATTTTTAAAGCCACTTCAATTTACCTCATACGGGGGCGGCGGCAGTATATCACATAGATTTATTTGACAGCCCTGCTCGGACCTCGCTACATTCGAATGTCTGCCCGTCTGTATGGGAATTTTGAAACTGTTCTCTCTACCTAGCCAGTGCCACTGCGGATAGTCATACTCTAAATCATTGGCGGGACACACTTTACTTTTGTCCTGTCTACTCCTCGAGCCTGATCTGTTTGTATGACAAGAGGCGCAGTCGTCTTCTACGGCGTTGATTTCGTTATGTACTTCATGTCTCGGCTCTCTGTAATCCTTGGTGGATCTACTAGACGTGCTATGACAACACGTGGAACATTCCCCGTTAGAGTACTGAATGCTTCCGTTGCACGACCGAACAATGCTATTGTTATGTGACCGCCGCTCCGGACAGCTCCTCATATCTCCAATTTCGTTGTTGTCCTAAGTGGGAATTGGAACGTATTGTTAGCTACATTGAAATGTATTACCTGGGATAGTGTGAGTTACGCAAATCGAATTTGATATCTTATCTAGAGTCAATAATGGAGTTCTCATAGTGCTTATCGTGGAATAAAGTGTGAAAAATGTTCATGGACTTCGTGAGATTTTATGTCTGTACTGATTTGTTAAATTCATGTGACTATAATAATATACAATATAATAATATAGTGAAAAGCTAAAAAAATATAAATTTAACGAAATTTTAGAGGGAAGGTCAATACCTTCCCTCTAAAATTTCTTCAAATCTTTAAACATTTGGAATTTTTAACTAATACTCAATAGTATTAGTTAAAAATTCCAAATGTTTAAAGATTTAACTGTTATAGTTAGTACAGGCTTAGTTAGCACTTTTAGTTGAGTTACCTTGAAATTGAGTTCGGTGTAAATAGCACTTGATGCATAGGGCTCAGGCGGGATACGTCTCATTCTGTCGACACTTGATCCATCGAACCCTTGTATGGAATTTTGAGGTAAGCAATATTCTGGCTCTACACTGAGAATACTGGTTGATTGGCCACCTAGAAGAAACAAAAGAAGATTGAACCAAAACGTAACAATTGAGTCAAGTACCATTAAAGACAGTTTAGATAGAGAATGTTGTCCATGAGAATTAGTGTAGTAAACACTAAATCTCTTCTAATAGACGCAAGCAAAATGTTAAGTTAAATTTAAAAAAATCGTAGTAATAATGCTAAAAACAAACCATGTAATAAACTCTGATGACAGCTACTGGCATCCATAGTCGTATCCGTGGACGCGAACACAGGCCGATCCCGCAACCATATCGTATCTTTATTCAACAAACACTGCTGTGCCGTCACTATAGATTGACCTGCAAATCAATGAATTGATAAATTTTGACAATTTTAAACAGCAATAAATCTTCCAACTAATACTTCCGGCCTTTTAATATAAATAGGCACGTGGGAAATCATTGAATTATCCTCGCCCATTTGCAAAAGATAGTGCCCAAAAAAATCCGGAGCAGATGCAAACAGATATCGGAACAGGGGTTACAAACTGAGCTAAAAGGTGTTCGTTAAAAAGTTATAATGGCAAGGAGAATGTTCACTAGATAAAACATTTTGGATAAATTATGGATCTTTACATACCAGTAGATTTCTTTCTCTGGGTGTTGCTTCGACGCTTGATATAATATACGCTGAATAACCCAATAATAATAACGGTGAATAATGTTAGGCCTAGTGCTAGAAGCCATGTCTCTTGAAATATGTGTGATATGTTTGAATCGCTTGGCGGTTCCGTTCTGAAAAAGAAATAAGTAAGTATTGACATTGCAAAGACAGTACTACAGTTTAAAACTGGCAAAATGAAGATTTCCAGTCTTCTTTCACGTGTTAGATAAAAGAGACATCTCACTAATATTAAAATTAATAACATGGTAGGTCATTAAAGCTCTTTTATTTTTTATATACCATTTAGGTAAATTTTGTCTGATAGAAAGAGGCTTATAGAGAACTCATGATGTTTTCGATAAATAGAGGTATGTTACCAACCACAATCATCAATACTTACTGTACATAATGTCGTTGTGACTGCGAGGGCAACATGTGTATTTGCACAGATGTACTAAAAGGCCCGTGTCCACGCTTCGTGACGGCGGCTGCCCTGGCACTGTATCTTCCACCAGCTCGGAGGGAACTGGCCGCAGCAGCTCGTGTCCGTGGTCCGAGTGACATCTGACCGACGACGCGACCACCGCCACTTCCACTCACACGGATTTCAATCTAAATACATAAAAAATCTCAGAGCCTGAGGAGCTCGGTGGGCCATTGGTTTAGCGCCTGGCCCAGCGATTGCGGAAGTTAAGCAACGTTCGCAAGGGTCGGTCATGGGATAGTTGACCAAAAATTTATTATCTCGGGCTCCTCCGTGTTTCGGAAGGCACGTTAAGCTGTTGGTCCCGTCTGCATTTGCAGTCGTTTACACCCACCAATCCGCATTGGGCCCGAGTAGTGGGTTATGGCTTGTCCTCCTTATCCATCCATAAGGAAGGCCTGTGTCCCAGCAGTGGGGACATTAAAAATGGCTGATGGACAATGGACATAAAAAATCAAGTTCAATTTGACGTAATTTCAAACTTATTCTGGTTTACTTTTAAATTAACCTAAGGATAGGATTCTATATAGAGATTATATCAAAAAAATAGGCCCATAATAGTTCAAATACCTAGGAGTTCATACAGATTTCTGACGACTTCTGTGGCTCATTCAGATTCTAGAGGCAGTTTCTCTACCTCAAGATCCAGAGATCCCGTATTAGATTGCTAATTGGTCTGGTTGATTGCCGTAGCTGCATTAAAAACAAATAAAAACCGTTCAAGAGCGAGTCGGACTCGCGCACCGAGGGTTTCCGTACTATCATAATAAATACACTGCAGAGCAGCAGCTGTAGAATAATAAAATTATTATTGCAGTATTAGGTCAGCACCATCTCTTGGCCGATAGTGGAACTAATTTTTTTTCTTAGTCCAGTGCCATCTCTTGATCGTTAGTGGAACTAAATTTTTTTTTTTTTTAATTTCTAAAAAAGTGAAAAGTTATATTGAGACATCGTTTTATTTTTCCTGTAATCTTTACATAAACTACTATCACATAGAATTATTTCAGGTTTTTTTCTTTGCAAACTTCGGAGATTAGGGGGGGGGGGAAGGAACGGTATTTTTTACATTTTCCATCATAAGTCTAAAACTATGCGGCCTAAAAAAAGAAAAAATGATTTAAAATGTGCAAACAGCGCTCTTTCATATGCCCTAGTCGCCCCACTTAAAATTTTTAAGACTCCTTTTCAGTCCCTGTTGTAAAAAAAATATTTTTCTTTTTATTTCTTTCTTAATTGCAAAATAGTTGGTCAAACATCATCTTTAACTATTCCAAATTTCAAGTTGATACCATTAGTAGTTCTCGAGATATTCAGCTGTGACAGACAGACAGACTGATTCACACCATAAAGGTTCCTTTTTACCATTTTGGTACGGAACCCTAAAAAGTGATGTTGTCCAAAATTTTTTTTTTTATAAAATACCAAACGAAACATTTGCTACGTATTGAGTGTTACGCCTCTACAATGTTTGGCCATTTGCCACCGTCTAGCGTCTGTGGCATATACAAGACTGCAACTAAGTTATTTTCAGTATCTAGCGCAGAGATGTATTTGCCTGGATCAATCTTTGTCACTTTATATATATAAGGTGGAACCAAATGATCTAATGATACTTAAACAGGTGATAGTGTTGCTAAAACTGAACAACTTTCTCCAAGGAACATAGGTCGAAAAACGAATTTTTTTTTCGCCTTTCCATAGTAAGTCAGTCAGCTGACCAATACATTTTGTATGGGAGTATGAATTTTTTTTTTCGTTTTTCGACATATGTTCCTTGGAGAATGTTATTCAGTTTAAGCAACACTATCACCTGTTTAAGTATCATCAGATCATTTGGTACCACCTTATATAATACGCGTAACATTTGAACACTTTTAATTAATAATGCTTTTAAAATACTACAACATCTATTTGGAAATAGACATTAATTCGCAAAGCGCGATGTAGTTCTGCATTTTTGGTATGTTGTATGCGGGGTCTGTTAGGGTAGTGTGAACTCAAACTTGCAACTTCGAATTTGCGAATTTAGCCACTTTTTTGTCTATTTCCAACGGCCTAATTTTTTGCTTTTTAACAAAAAATCGATTGTTCTACTGTAACTTTCAACTTTCGATGTAAGACTTCGATAAAGCTTTGACACTCAGTAATCAAAAGTTTAATAAACTTTAGGTTTATAAGTACTGCATTTGTTTTGGAAAACTTTGTAACCCCTTTTCACAGTTAATGGCCATTATCCAATTAAAATTGTATAATAAATAACAGCTCCCAACCACACGCTTCACTCTTAAATTGATAATAGCATAATTATGGAAACAGAAACACTTACCAAATAGCCCGTGATTTCCCCGTTCCAAGTGTTCGCAGGTGGTGGTTCCCACCGTATCCACGCCGAAGTTCCATTAATTACACCAGCAGTCACGCTCTGAGGCGGCGCTGATGGTACTAAAACAATCATACAACGTAAATATTCCTTAATTTTCTGACCAAACTTAATAATTAATTGTTAAGTCTTACCATCCTCATCTGTCCACCCCGTCATCAAATTAGAAGGCTTTCCAAGCAGCATTTTGTAAAAAGGCATCAAGAAAATATCGTATTGTGTGTAAGCCATTAACCCGGATAAGATGAAACTTGATGAGCCAGTGTTGTCGACATTAGTTAGTGATCCGTTGGAACACAAAGCAGCTCCAGTAAGAGATGAATTTAATACAGCAATCTCTTCATTGACAGCAAATCTCCAATTTAAAGTTGTTCCGTTGTACCATATCTTAACTCCTTCTAAATACTCGTTGTAATCCGTCAAAACCTAAAATAACATTAGAAAATTAATATCTTTCTTATCAATACAGTATTAGTATTTCAAGTAAGTATTATAAATACGCACATCCCAAACAACTTTTAGCGAAGTAGACGACAAAGCTTCCACCCTTCGCATAACTAAAACATTCTGCTGCAAATACTTTCGCGCTTGAACAAGTTCATATTGCGTCATATGTTCCTGCCTCTCGTACAAGACTGTCAAGTCTTGGTCTAAAGAGGGTTCTCTTAATTCATTCCCCTTCTTAAGTATAGTTAGATAAGCCTCTTGCATAATACTCCCAGCCGCATTAACTGCTGTACAGATTACACGCCCACTATGTTCAGCTTTCGCTCCATCGAGATACAACAAACTCGAATTGCTTTTCATACATTCAGGGAAAAGCAATGAATCTTGATTTCCTTCCAATATCCAAAATGTAGTGGGTGTTGGTAGTCCTTTAGCTTCACAGGGTATCGATACCACATCGCCCTCCCATGCGGTCAGATTTGATGGTATCTGTGTGAAGTGCGGCAAAGCTAAAACAGATGGCCGTACTTAAAACAAGCGTGAATATTATGAATGTAATAAAATGGTCCTAAACAGAACCGAACTTACAGTAAACGGTGAGAGTGGCGCTAGTAATGCTGGAGCCAGTTTGACTGTCAGCCCGACAGGAATAAATGCCTGCATCGGCTGCAGACACGTGTTCCAACCGCAATAGTCCTCGAATGATAGTGGCGTGCGAAGGCAGCGAACTATCCTCTTTGACCCAGGTTATTTTTACATTGGTATCGTAACTCTAAAATAAAACCAACAGAGATAAGATCGACGCTCGTTAAAGTATTTATACTCAGCTCTTTGATTTAAGAACGTAAAATAAATACCTGGCAATTAAATTCAACTGTTTGGCCAACCAATGCTGTAACATTGCTGGGTTTAACGACGAAATGTGGTCGTCTTAAAATAATAAGACCTGCAGCTCTCGACTGTCTTTCGCCAGCAATATTTGATGCGACACATCGAAATAAACCACTGTCTGTTGGTAATGTTTCGAGAATTTTCAAGTTTCCTGTATCTGTTATTGTTACCCTAAAATAAATAAAAAATATTATAATATTATAGCCAATTATATTTTTATTGCGTAAGTTTTTGTTTTGAGTAGCCTACCTGCCATTTACTTCTACATCATACGGTTGTCCATCCTTCAGCCAATGTACAGAAGGTTCTGGAACTCCTCTTGGTGGAGAACATTCTAATATAGCAGGTTCTCCAGCTGCTACAACCACATCCGTGGGCTCAGCCCTAAAGTCATCACGTAACACTGAAATAGAACTTTGAGTTAAAACACCAATATATACTCATATTAATCGTTGCTTAATTTGTATGGTTTATTTTCGAAGATACTATTTATTGTCCATCATGAGAATTCATGATATCCCTAACCTATATTCATATCATTACGATGGTAATCTTCGAGCAACGCCGGAAGCCCGTCTTACTCTAAGATGGTAATATTAGATATTTTTAACGTTGACAATAATGTATATATTCACTTCTCAAGCTTACGCGCTCACTAGACATGAAATAAAACACTTTTAACGGATACTAGCGCGGTTTTATTGAAAGTACTTTGGTAATTAGTTGGTATTTGGTCTGATTTTTGATTTTCCCGACGTTTCGGCACCTTTGCAGCTGCCGTGGTCACGGGGGACTGAAGCTACTTGTGAGCCTACCCTCAAGCGATGAATTTTTTAGAACGTTCAGAAATTAAAATTTATCAAATTTAATTAGTTTAATTTTGGTTTGGTTTTAATTTAATTTTATATGTTAAAAAGAGAGAATCTACTGAAACTACTACCATTTCAAAAAATTGGGAGGCCCCTCCAAGAAAGAAATGGCGAAAGAAAACTTGGAGAGGAAGGCCGACCTCCGTCTTTTATATTAATTAATTTATTTGCAAAAGGAACTAACCGTATCATTAGATCTTACAGTGTGTGTTTGGGGCTTTAGCTTGTGAATGATGGGGTCCCAAGCTGGTGGAATTTTCCAACCATCATCTCTATTGAAATTAGGATATTTATTTATTTCGATAGCCTCGCGGAGCATTCTAGGAATGAATCTACGTTCCCTAGCAAGGATTTGGGGTTTGTCAAATCTAATATAATGGTTGGGCCCCTCAAAGGCGTGTTCACTCACTGCAGACTTGTTATCGCGCCTATGTTTCATGTCAGCTACATGTTCTTTAACCCGGGTCCCTATGCTTCTCTTTGTTTGCCCGATGTCAAAAATCAGACCAAATACCAACTAATTACCAAAGTACTTTCAATAAAACCGCGCTAGTATCCGTTAAAAGTGTTTTATTTCAATAATGTATATTTCAAGACTTTATAGCAGAAATATAAAAAAACTCTAAACTATATGGTATAATACTTACCAGCAACATTCAATGAAGCATTGTTACTGACTGCTTCCCCGGCAACGTTTCGTGCCACGCACCAATATACTCCTTCATCGCTCTCCTTTTTACCACGATTAACTCTGAGAACACAAAAAATTGTCTCGAGCGAAAGAAAAATATTGAAATTCCAATATGACTATCGTCAGTCGATTTTAAACCATGCAATGATATTACACGACTCAATATGGTCTGTGTAATGATCTTTACTACTGTAACTAATATACAAAACAGCTTGCCCACTATAATCAAATAGGCCAATTACCACTCGAACATTAAGCATACTCGCAGACTCATGAGTCACCATACAATACAGTCCTCTTTCAACAAATTCTTGAGCTTATATTTATTTAGATTAAACACAATAAGGACAAGAGTATTTTTAAGTCATGTTCGTTTTAAAAGTTTCAATTGTCACCTTGTTTAATTTTTCAACATTGACACTGTACTTACACATTATGTTTGTTAATCACTATTTCCTCATATTTCCTTACACTCTTAACATTATTCACTTCCACCAACTTCCAAAAGAAGAAATGGTACAAAAATATCCAAATAATAATTCTTACCTAAGAAACAACAATCCGTCTTCCAACAGCACCCTATGTCCATCTTCGGCGGGTGGTAATGGCGACCCATCCTTGAACCACTGCACCGTCGGCTTCGGCCGGCCTTCGACCACGCACCGTAGAGTCGCAGGTTCGCTTCTACCAGACACAGTGTTTGAGGGGTGTTCTTTGATACGCGGCGCTCGGTTTTGGGCTAAAGGGATACATTTTCTGAATCAGCATTTGGATAATTAAAAGTGAATTGATAATTGACCGAGCGAACGCGAAGCGCGAGCGAATCGTCTCCCTTTTAGCCCCTCTAGCATGACCATCGAAACACGATAATTATGACATAGTGATTTATCACGTTTAACTGTCAAGACAGATTTTGAAAGTTAAGTCGACACTATGATATAGCGTTTTATCGACATAAAACGCTATATCACGTTATATTATATCGTGTTTCGGTGGTCATCCTAGGGGGGCAGCTTGGGAAAAAACGCGTTCGTATGTCCGGCTGTCCGTCGGGTGGAGACCAGACGGACAGCAGCTCTACAGGTCACATTTCTCAACCGATCGTCGTGAAATTTTGTAAGCAGATTCGATAATTAAGTATATAGAATTTTTACTCGATTCAGTTAACGACATTTAAAAAAAAATTAAGCCGTTTCGATAAATTATCAAAATGTCACAAACGCGAGGTCTGCAGCTCACATATAGGTATTAAAATTACCACTATATAGATCCAGTTGACGATTCTTTCTACAATTCATAGAGAGGCTAAAGAAATGTTAAGAATTTGTCTTGTTGATATGCAGCAATCTGAATGTTCGAAAAGATGGTGACAATTTAAATAAAAGTGAAGTATTTTATGAATTGTTAAATAATTAACAGAACACATATTACAAGATTTGTATGATACGAAATCAACACAAATTAGATCGAGGTCATTTTTATTACGTTTAAAAATAAATAGCCATTCTGCCTAGTAGTAGTACTATTGTGTTTGCAACTGTGTATGGTAAATATTGGTAGCTAACGTTTAAAAGTCAAGGTTGCACTAATGTTAATGTTTATAAATGCAAAGAGCAATTTATAGCTTATTTATTATTTTAAATTGATTTCGCCTCGAAACTACTTAACCAATTTTAAATCTTTCCTCATACTACTACTCAGAATACTTAATGCACCATTAAAGAGTATTCATTAATTGTGTATTTTGTGCTCTACTATTAGTGAGAACTGTTATTACAACGTCAAGCAACTTGTATGAAACAGCTTACATTTTCATGTCAGAATATGTTTGGCTTCAGCATACAAATTGCTTTTACCCCAGATACGTCAATCATACAATTGTAATGGAGACTGGCACATTTCACTCATGTTAAGAAAAGTATTGTTAATGACCAGACCAATTTTCTACACCTGCCATTCTCGATTCAAATCATTGACATGAGTTTTAACATTTTGAATAACAAATTCAAGTAAACTGATCTTGTTATTGAAAAAAATATTAAATGGTTTAGACTTTATGTTAATTAGCTAAACACTGAACATTAATCAACAAAAAGACTAGAAGTAAACTGCAGACTTACTCCACGTTTAGTCTTTACGTTAGAAATAATATTTGCATACCAACTCACTGCGTAACTATTCACAACAATCGAGAGATGAGTCAGTTGCTGCACTATAAATTAAAGGTCAACAATAATCATAAAACCATTACAACAAAACATTAACGATTGACGCCTACTAAAAGATTACACCGGACACATTTAATAAAGTCATTGAAAAATCGAAAAAGAAACGCATTGGTTCAAAGCTATGCGTGTCCGTCTCACCGCGTTTAGATCAACATACAGATAAAATGACAAGAGGCATATTGTAATAATTCCAATTTATTAGGTCCATATCTAAAAGATGAAACGTCATGTTCAGTTTTATTTGTAGGGCCGACTGTCTTTGTTGTTTCTTAAAGACTAATGGTACTTATTTATAAACATAAGAGAAGTTACTTATCTTCAATGAAAATCTACTTATACATTATGAATGATTTGCGTAAATTAAGAAGCTTAAACTGATAACGGCTTTCGTGTCTTTGCTTAAACAATGAAATATCTTTAAAGAAGGTCTTAAGTCAGCACTAACTGAAATTTTTGGTCTTGGGCGCTGTAGGCATTGAAACTAGCGCCGCCACTACATTTATTTTTATTACTCGTAAACCAAGTCAATATTTAAAAAAAACTCATGTAATAATTTTATAAATTGTCTCTAATATTGTTTGAATAACTCTTCAACAGTTTTCATTCTTTCTGTAAGTTTTAAAATCCATTTTAACTCAAAGTGGTCACTTTTGGCAATAATGGATTTTAAAACTTACGAATTGCCGATTTTTTCTCATACACACAGTAGATACCTACTCTAATATCTTCTACATTCTACAATGTTGATTCAGTTGCTTGCCATTATTTCGAATTATTTTGATCATGAACATGACGGCCAACTATCAGATATAAAAATATTTTTGATTTTCTTACCTTTACATTTAAACATGTAAGATAAGATGCCTTATAATATTTAAGTGATATTTCTGATTTTCTTTCCTTAACATTTAGATACCTTATAATAAAAGTGACTCTTTTTTTAAGCAGAAATTAACACTTAATTTATTGTAACTTAGCCAATACTTTTTTTCACATAAATAACACACATATCATTAGTTAACTTAACATTTTAACATTTAAGTGCAAAAAAGTTCTGAAACATTAGCGTTTATGGTTGTTAAATTAATAAAGAAAATATTAGTATGGAAAATGCAAATCCCTTAAAATTCTCCATACAAAATTGCAGTTATGTTAAATATTTAACTTCAAAGTTTTGTTATAGTCTTACAGCTGGTGACATTATTTGAAAATTGTAAGAAATACTAAGACATTAAAATTAATTTATTTTGTCTTGTTCAAGTCCAACAAATTCAACCATCACCCATCAGTTGTTACAAAAACAACTTCCAAACTCTGACTGAATTACAGATTCCATGAATTATTGAATCACTTAAATATTCTTACAAAACTACAAGGAAAGGGTTTAACTTAATCTCTCATTTAATATTAAACGAGATTGGATTTATTTCCTTTAAAACATGCGCATGGCTGACGATGTTACTATGCACGATGTTACGATGTTACTGGCATTGATTTGTTGAATTAATAAATATGAATTTTGAAATATTTTAAATAGCATTACGTTCTAAAATGATTTTTTGTCACAACCTTTTAATAAGTGCAAATTTGCGTACTTGACTGGTTATTTATTGGACTGTGAAAATTTTAAACAAAAACTTTAAACCTAATAGTTAGAAAATAAATTCACCTATGTAAGGGCCAGTTACACTGGGATCGGAGTTAAAATACTAAGCACAATAAACTTTGTAAAATATTTTCAATACCATTCAGCTCAAAGGTCTATCTAGAACCTACGTTTTAGCCTTCTAGGTAATCAAACTGTTCACAATAAATAGCGATTATTGTAAGTGTCGTAGCTAAGTCGTAGCTGGTATTTTTTACTTGCGCAGTGCCAACGTTATCATATTATCCTAGAGATTGTGGTAAAATACATAAAAAAACGTACCGTCGCCTTGATAACCTCCTCCTATTTAAGTCGGTTAAAAAATAAATGCTACGCTACGAAACGATTTGAAATTTCTTAATCACAATTCAAATCTTGATAGTTATTTGCTGTTTGTAGATTATTACCTATGTTATTAAATATTCAACTAATCCAAACAAAATACGGTTCAGTAGTCTTTATACTTCAACTACATGCTTATCACATTAAAAAGTTGTTGACTCTCAAAATACGGAAAATGACGAGTAACAACTTTTATTTTTTATCTTAGATCAATTTTGATTTGGAGAAAATTATATCATATCTAAATTAAAAGAAAACTTCTTAACATCGCCTTAACAAGTTATGATATAAGCGTCTGTAAGTTTAAAGCTACTTTCCCAAATACGCTAGCTGTGCTTAGCCAAGTTACTTAGCTATTTAAGAGGCTTTATGCGCTATACTAGCGCTGCCAATGGAAAAAAAATCGTAGTGCTTAAATAAAGACAAAATTTGTAATTGTGTTCTTCTAGTGTACTCCGAATAAGCTTTGTTATACTTTTTATCGTTTATTTAAACCATAGAAATAAAATGTCAAAGAACCAATGTCAATAAACAAGTGATCCGAAAAAGGATTGCATACATAATATAATTATGAGATACGTAAAATATGACTTACATACATAAAATATGACTATATTATGGCAAAGGACATTAATAAACTATGTTCAACGCTGTTTTCTTCGTCGATAAACGAATAAATGTAGCGAAATTTGGTTTTAGAGAAATGTGTGGCAATATCTTATTTACCTGTGAAAAGTGTGATTACTTGGATTGTTTCTATTTGTCACATAACAATCACTAACAGAGACACCATGGCTCCACGATACCCTTATTTAAAATTCTAATCAAGATTACCAAAGATTTTAAAGAAATTGTGATTGTTCTTTTGCTAGGCGGGACGCTAGGGGCTCTTACTGTAAAAAATGTTGGCACATTGTCACTTCATCCTTGTCTCTTTTTTATTATGTTAACTTCTCTTTACCACGCTTTGTTGGTCTTCTTGAGCGCAGTAAAAAAAATTCTATGTCTATGGTTTAAACAATATTTTATAACCTGTCGTTTAGTTGTCGTTTAGTTAATTGTTAAAAGTGGCCACTTTTAGCAATAAAACTCTATTAAACTAAACGTCAGACTAAAAAATATAGTTAATGCGATAAAAAGTATCACAAATCTTATACGGAGTACACTAGAAGAACACAATTCACAATTTCGTCTTTATTTAAGCACTATGATTTTTTTTTTCATTGGCGGCGCGCTAGTATAGTGCACAAACTCACTTAATGCAATTTTTATCAGTTTTGATACAGAAGACCAATTACCAATTCTCACGAACTTTATAAAAGTAGGCAATCTTTACGTTACACACGACTACCTACGGTATATTAAAATAAAAACAAATATTTTATCTTTCAATAACTTTCAGATAAGCACCCTCCAACACAGTTTTTGACATGTATTGTTTTTTTTTTCTCCCCACAGCACTTGTCTCTGTCACTGATAAATTGATAACATCTACAAATAATTAAGCTTCACAAAATGACAGTTCTTAATAACGAGGAAGACTGACTTAAACAAATGGGGTTGGACACAATAATTAGGAGAACCATGTTTTATATGTATAAATATATAAAAAAAAATGTTTGGGGCCACGTGTTACGAATAACATACGCTACACGTAACAATTACTAATAAGCTCAGTAGAGCTTTTAAACAAATAATGTAACATTATTTGTTTAAAAGTTACTGCTGGTTCGTGAAACCTTACCTATACCTTACCTATTATACGATTCATTGGTTAAAAAATCATATTACCTATTAAATGTGATAGTTTGGGTACGTGTGTGAACCACTGAAGTTTCATAATTTTGAATTCAAACCACTCAGGTAAAGACCAAAAAAATTTTTCTCCTTATCCTAATTCCCTTAATGCTTAAGAACAAGATGTACATATCTTAGTGTTAACAAAAAAAACAAAAGACAACGCACCCTTGTCCTCTCAGTAGTAGTATTTTATTAATAACATGCCACTGTCAGTGATATGATAACGCATTATAATGTCCTTATCTTGACATGTTTGTCTTTTTAACCGACATCAAAAAAAGGAGGAGGTTCCCAAGTCGACGGTATTGTTTTTATGTATGTTTTACCATAACTTCCCCAGCTGTTGACTGATTTGAATATTTATTTTTCATAATCCTGAAAAATATCAATCACCTAATTTAGTTTACCATCGCACGAGCTTTTACGGATTTTCAGGCATAACTTCTATTTGTATTACTCGAACGCAGTAGGCGTCATAAATGAATTGATGTGGCTGACTTGTTCTAAAATAATATGTTTCATAGTATAGTTTTAAATTTCAATAATTAAATAAACCATAATATATTTCATTCTGCCTTAATGAGAATAAAATTATGTTTCTGTTTTGCAAAAACCTGATAGCTCAAGGTATTCAACCTTTCATCAATCTGTATTCTGCTATCTACTACCTACATATATATATTTTCTATTTGTCCTTATAAATGTTAATAAAAAAGTAATAAATGAATTTATAATATTGTGATCAGCGGTCAGCTAAAGTGAAAATAACTAGGTAGGTACAGAAAAGAAGTAAAAGTTTTTCAATTGTATTTTATCTACACTCACAACGTAATGTTCCAAATATGATTTCAAAAAAGGTAATATAAATACGTACTTTACACATACACATACACGTACATAAACTACTATTACACAGTGACGATTATAATTAAGCTTCAATTTAACTTCGCGAAAACACCATTCTTAGTAACTTGAATAGGTGAATATGAATAATTTATGATAACGTAGGTATATGCAAATTATTTTCTTACACAGTCTGTCTTGACAGTCACAATTTCAATATATTTTTCATGGTCAAAAGAGACTATCAAGCTTATTTTTATGCAAAACTGGAAATATATAAGCTAAAGTTGTAGGTATTTAATTGTTTTAATAGAATGAGGCATTATTAAATTGAGATAATTTAATAATAACTCGGTTGAATATGTGCTGGGTGGATAGGTGCTGGTTCGAATCCCATCTGAGGTGCTATTGTTGAGTCGATTTTTTTGTATTTTTCTAAATTTTATTCATCTAAGAATCGGGCATTACAAAGCCCACATTACATTAGATTACATTACATTAGCACTACAAAGTCATATTTCTTCAAATCAAAATTATGATTTGAAATTTTTTCAATCGATGGTTAGCGAAAACTTATATCAATCCCATACATCTTACTTACCAAAGATTTTCAAATACGAAATTTGTCATACCTAATTTATATTCAATCAAATATTATAAACCTACCAAACTAAATATTTAAAGTTCATTGTGTTAACAAGTAACCATATCCACATTTAAACAAATACCAATAGCTCTAACGTTTTTGTATATAACCATTAATATATCCGTTGTATTTGGTATTCTTTCTATGTCCCATGCTATCGAATGCAATAAATTAAATTTACGATCGGGAAGTCAATGGGAACATTCAAATTTCCTCCCAAACAAACTCACAATATAAACATAAAAGATACTGTACAGTCAGCGTCAAATATTTGGAGTCAGCCAATACACTTAAAGATACATCAAAAGTGATAAAAGATATTGGAACTGCCAAATAGTATGCACGTTAACTTCATACAACGTTTGAATACTTACATGTAAACTTCGTAGGATATTGACAAAATAACTTTCTGTTTTATATGTTGTAAAAAAACGCAAGATATTATTTATGTTGTAAGTAATAAGGACCACTAGGAATTGATATTTTGACTGGTTCATTTGAGGCTGATTGTACTTCCGAAATTTATTACGACTCCCGTTCTACCATTAACTTCAATTAACCGACTCCGAAAAAAGGCGTCATTGTTTCATACCACGAAAACACATTTCGTTAATTGGCCGTATGTAGGTTTAATTACTCGATGCGCTACCGAACTACACTATCTATCTAATAGGTGAATTAAAAAAAAGCTTTCAATTGTACAGTTTTACGTTACGAACGATTATCTAATAATGGAACTTTGTACGATGCAGTTCGTAAGTGCATTATATTCTAATACTAAACCTGTTTAGTATGCTTAAGAACTTATACATATAATTTTCAGTATTTTTTTTTAAGTAAGGAATCTTTATGATATTATTACAAAATCGCATAGTATTTAAAGATACGACAAAAAGTAGTTAAATACATAATTATCCTTCTAGTTAAGTTTTTAAATTAAAAAAATAATTACCATTCGTTCCGTTCAGTCCAATAAGAAGTAAATGCACAAGCACAAGACACACAAATTGGTTCCTTCCATTTATGGTGTTACTGCACTCATTAACACCAACATCCACCATACTGCCACCGAATCAAACGTAATTTTCACAACATCGACAATTTACATGTTTACAACTTTGTTTACTCAACCACTAAAAGTTTTTAGCGCGCTTGATTCCGTTCACTGATACTACTCGATTGTCATTTGTCTGATTTAAAGTCGTGCACGATTGTCATTTGCCACCTTTTTGTCAATTGTCATTCGAGAATTCGAAATTGGAATCCAAAAAGTTTGGTAAACAGACGCGGCATCGCGCCAAGGGACCCGTCACTACGCACGACCAACCGGTTTGAAGTCTTACGTCGTACTATCGCTCCCTCCCTCATCTGTTTACTCTCGCCCAAACCAAAATGGGGGGATACGAAGGCGCTTCGCCAGTCTTTGGTACATACATTGTAAACAGATGTACCAATTGTGAGATATGGAGATATAATTCCGACAAAGTAAGAATGTGTGAGCTTTTGATGACGAAGGCGCACTGTTCTGGGCTTATTTAATTCAGCTTTAGAGGGCTCGTATAGCTTTAAAACTTTATTCGGCTTGTCGTTTTATTTTGACAAAATTGCTTCATTCACATAAAAAACATATTTCATTACTTTTTCCATAAAACGTTGATACGAATTGGTGCCTTCCCATTAAATAAGCATAAAAAACTAATCGGTCACAAAAAAGCTTAGAATGTTTTTATATTAAAAGCCAAAATCGATTGAAATAATAACCCCTAAAAACTATAATTATCTCGACACAAACCCAAAAGCTCATATCAGAACACGTGTGCCTTTCACAACTACAAGCACCCAGCCCGAAATCAATAATAAGTTTTTTATATAACCCCCCTATAATCTGAGGCCAAGTAAAAAGGAAAGGAAACAAAATACGGCTTATTTCATTTGACGCATTTGTCGAGTTAGCGCGCGCGCACCGGGCGGGCGCCGACAAAAGCTTCGCGTAAGGGTGACAAAGGTATTAAGATTTATGAGGACAACTTTTTTGTAATAACTGGCTAGTTCATTCAAACTCGGCTTTTAATGATAAATTATTTTGATGGTTAAATTCTAAATCGCATCTACATTCAAGTATAAATAAGTTATAATGTGAAAGCTTTATATTGCTTAGATATTCGTAACACAAAATTTATTAACTTAAAAAAATTGGAACTATACCTACCTACTTGTTTTTCTTTTTTTTTCATAATTATATTATTTTTTGCCAAATACTATTTAAAAAATGCTTGGTAACCCTAATCTCAGTTAAAAAAACGTTCTAAATTCAAACCGGTCGCCCCTCCGCACGCGCTCCTGCGCATCCCTTCGCCCATTATTATCCTGAAGAGGTCATTCACAGTTCGCACAATACCGACCGTTCACGACCCAACTGCTAATAGACCCCCTTTTTTAGAAACTTTTAAAAAGCTTTGAAGTTTAAAATCATTATTCACAGAGTTCTTTTTGTACTTTTCCTGTAGTACTTACCTACCAAAAATGGAGTGAGAAAAACCTCTTTGTGTACCGTTGTTGTACAGTCAGCAACGGAAATTCTTTAATATAATTTGGTTTCATTATAATTCCTAATCATTATTAAGTACCATGTTACTGGTGAAGATATATTACAAAACATATTGTCATAACTAAACTAGAAAAGTCAGTTATGCCATAAACTGCTACTTATACATTAATAATGTCAAAATTTAATGATGTCAATTATATACAAAGTCGTTTCGGTGTTCTCTAGTTTTGTAACTTTGTATTTTGTATAATAACTTTTGTTGCTGACTGTACCAATGGATTAGCAGTACAGTTTTCAAAATAGTAGGTGTTTGTTTTTTTTTTCTTCTTGGCATAAATAGCTTATGCATCAGACACAAATAGGACAAGTTGACAATGTTTTATCTTCTACACTGTGTATGTTTTGCAATGTTGACAAGAACTTAGCTATTTAATTGCAAATTACTTTGGTGATATCTTAATTAATCTGGCAAAACAACTTCTCAAAGTGTTTAGATGGAAATTGAAACGTACGTTTATTGGATTGGTTATTGAGTGGCTTGTGTAAGTAAATTTAACAGTCACAATTTACATTTTGAAAGGATATTGAAATGAAGAGATATTGAATTGAAGCCGCGGTCTCAATGATATTGGTGGTTTTTAACTTTATTACGTTCGATTCAAACGAGATGCGCATCTGATCGCTTCTTTAAAAAACTTGTGTCTTTTAGGAAGTAATATTTGACAAAAAAGATTTTTAGTCTCTTTACAATAACAAAGTACCTACAATCAAACTTTTAAACCTATTTTTTCTAAAAATCTGTCATAAATATTTTATTGAATCAGGCGTCACTTGGCGGAAGTCCCAAACCATTTTGAAAAAAGAAATATACCTATGTAGCTTACTTCCGCAAACAAAATATGCAAGATGCACCGACCGCCCGCCCCCCAAGAGTAGCCTAATTGGTGAAGGTGCAAGGTGTGTTGCTGTCTTGCTAAATGCAGGTATTGTGCACTTATATTTTGTGGTGTGCATGTGCATATTTTTGCGGGCGGGCGGGCGGTGCATCTTGCATATTTTGTTTGCGGAAGTAAGCTACATATATTTCTTTTTTCAAAATCTGTGATAAATTTAACATAACATTAAATGCTTATAATTTTTAATATATTAGTATAAATATAACTTGAATATTAGGAACAAATACAATAGTAACCGACGTCGCTCGAAGGATTGCTCAGCTGAAATGGTAATGGGCGGGACACATAGCGAGAAGAACCGATGGCCGTTGGGGCGGAAAGGTTCTGGAATGGCGACCGCGCAGCGGACGACCCTCCGTGGGTAGGCCCCCGACAAGGTGGACCGACGATCTGGGGGTCAAGTCTGCTAATGTTTTCGTCAAAATTGTGGTTCAATGGTGTTTGAATGGTTATGCTTTTTGACACTGTTCTCGTTTCTTAAACACAAAATCGAGACACAATATGTTTCCGTTTTGGGTTTAAGAAACACAATGTGTTTCGGTTTTGGGTTTAAGAAACAAGAACTGTGTCAAAAAGCATTACCATTCAAACACCATTGAACTACGATTTTGACAAAAACATTAGCAGACTTGACCCCCTGGTGAAGGTCGCGGGAAGCCGCTGGATGCGGGCAGCGCAGGTCCGATCGTCGTGGAGATCCTTAGGGGAGGCCTATACCCAGCAGTGGGTGTCGTGCGGCTGATATGATGATGATGATGATGACAATTACAACAGCGTGACAACAGCCATCAAAGGAAACGGTAGTCTATAAGTTTTTTTTAGTAATGCACACTGGTATAGATATAAGATAATGTAAAGCTTTTGCTGAAATTAAAAATAACACTTTCTAATAACAAACGTTAACGTAGTTGCGTGTTAAAAGTAGTAAGACCAGAAAATTAAGCGCTACCTATCGAAAGTTGCCTCTTTAATTAAATGTAGGTATCTTTTAATTGACCAACAGGTTTTGCAAAGTCTCATTTCATTGCATTACCGAGCTTTTAACTTCACATTTACATACAAATCGTTTGATTCGTCGCAGTTGATAAATTTGACAAAATCGTCGACAATCTGGTTCTGTGACACAGTTACATGTTAATTAAATCTTAAACGCTTCTTTTTAAGTATAAAGTATTCTTGATAATTTACTTTAACGCAAGCATAAATCGTACACATTATTACAATATGTATTACGCATTTACTTTGCATATTCAAACCAAATGGGGATCTCCACGCAAAGCTTAAGCTAGATGGCGCTAGCGGCGAAGCAACCGCTCTTAATGGATTTGATTTATTAAAATACGTCAGAAATGACACTTGATATTTGAAACAGCCAATCAAACGATTTTAGGACAAACGCTTGTGGTGCCATTAGTTCCTCAGTATGCATCCCCATTATGGACATACGTGAAACAAACAAAAGACTGTTTAATAATAAATAACGGTAACTACTAATAAGACCGTTTGAAATTAGTAACCTCTTAACCACGACCTAAAAAACAGGCCGAAAAAGAAAACACTAAAATCAAAATAACGTAAAAAGTGTTAAAACCTATTTATGTACAAGATCGTATGACTTTTTAACATTCGTATCTTATAGTACTAAAATCAGTTCACGCCCTGATTTACTATTTGATTACGACACAAGAACGAAATTCCGTGGTGCATTTGTAATCCAAAGGAAACAGTAGCGATACGGATGTCGCCTACAGCTTACGTGCACGCACTTCAGAATGGGATGAAACCCTGAACCCACCAGTTTAAGTTGAACCTTTAGTGTTTTAGAAGAAAACCACGCAGTCCCATTGTTCTAAGATAGCGGAGACCACCTTACAATGGATAATACAAATTTTATTGCCACCAACAGAAGTCTATAAAGTGGACCGACTTAGCATAAGTAAACAGTATCAGTATGAAGTTTTGAATCAATTCAACATTTTTATTTCAACGCCCATATTCTTACACTTCTTATTGTTACACTTTTTACATTATTCTGAAAAAATAAAATGAAGGGAGGCATCTAAAAACATTAAGAACACAACTTCTGAACAGTAGCTTCCATTTGATTTCTATTACATTAAATACACAACTAGCTCTTGTATTTTTGGTAAACTCTTTTTGTTTTTTTTTCGGATTTAGAATAAGTTTTAGGCTTGAAGGAGAGCAAATGTACCTCCCTGGAAATCAAAATAGAGAAATCTAAATATGACTTAACTATAAACCATAAAGTCGAGATTATTTCTTTTTTATTTCTCAATCTCCAATGACAACATTTCACACATTACCTGTATAAACTCATTGAGATGTTAAGTAGGCAGCTGCGCGAATTTCAATAGCAATTTACCTCATATTGTGTTGACAAATAGCATTAGGGGCATTTGTTAAGTAAATTAGCATTCGCATGATTTTAGTATGCGATAGCTTTATGATAGAATTAATACAAAATTATATTAAAAGCTTGTTTACAATACTAAAAGCTTGTGTTATTTTAACCGTTCACTACACAGGCAACGAATTAACAGAACACTACACACAACACAGGAAAACGAATTTACCTTACGAACAGTACCTAAGCGAATTTACCTCATAAATTTAATTCGATAAATACGATTACGATTAATAATTACGATTTTAATTTACACAATAGATTTTTCACTCCTCTTGCTCAAAAAGTGCGTCATTGTAACGTACAAGAGTCGAGATAAAATAGCATAATAACCCCTAGGGGATAAAGTTTTTTCTTTTTTAATGTTTGTCTATTACCAATGAGGCTGCTAAAACGAAAAAGTCTTTTTTCATAATCACGAATAAAAACTCGCTTGCCTTAATACTGGGGGTCTATTACGAAAAGTTTAATACGATACACGCAGCTGCGTCCGTGCTTCGTTTTGATTGATTCCTATTGCACTTGCGTATGCAAAGTAATTGCGTAAATTTGACAGTTTCTCTCTAGTGGATCCGTCATTATTCGTTCAATAGACTATGGACTACGATATAGCTACATTGAAAATATTTGTAATAACTACAACCGACGAACTGCGGACGACTATCGTGACCAAGTTTCGTAATAGGCCCCCAGTTTCTCATTCTTATTTTTGAAAATGGAACTAAAAGCATCTCTTCGGTGAAATCATAGACTTATTTATACTCTGTGTACAGAGTGAATCGTAGAATGCGTGTTTGTTTGTGTTGCTTAGCTGCTACAGCAGAAATTAAAAAAGTTACCATGGCGCGAAATCTTTAGAATTTTTCTATAATTACAAACTGATTGAATTGTGTGACTGTAATAGGAAAGAAATAATTTTAATCTTTTGCCGTCAAGCACAAATCATTTATTTAAATATTATACAAAAAGTTTATAAAGTGGAGGATAAGAAAAACGAGTGTACCTATTCGTTTACGGAAGTAGGTATAAACTATTTAATATTGTATTTTATTTTTTCGCAATCGTAGTGAAAAGTAGAGTGTAACACACGACGCTAAAACCCATTGTAACTCGGTTTCTATTTATTCCCTCGCTAAAGCTCGGGAATAAATCTACCTCGTATGCAATGGGTAATTTTAGCGTCTTGTATAACAATCTACTATTCTATTGTGTCTCATTTTCCGGGCGTTGAAGAGTTAAAACAGCTGAAAAACATGATTGTATTAACTCGATTTGTCTGATTAAATTGCGAAATTTTATGTAAAGTAATACCCAAAGGGACGATTTGTCAAGTTGCAAGAATAGAAATCAAGACGATTTGTAAATTAAAATAATATTTATCAAGACAAAAGAAAAGAAACATATTTTGAACAAAACAACTGATACGAAAAAGTCATCACTCTCCGCAATGTGCACTATTATCTCTGAGTCATAAATTATATTGACCACTTGACTTGACATAAACGCCAACAACATAGTGTCCCACAGAACAAGAAACTAACAACAAAAATGGTGTTGTTAGTATTCTTCCAGGAACCCGCTAAGGTGGTCTGCCGTCAGTCGTTAATCGAGCGTGGCTAAGACAGTCTTCACTGTTTCCAACGCGAATGCCTGTCATCCATGCCAGGGGGCCTACTCCCAACTACACTCGTCCATTTTCGGGCCGTATGAAATGTTCTCAAAACTTCGGACTCTCGATTTCGATCTCGAATCTGACCGACAATTTTTATACGGAGGATATTAATGTTGCTCAAGTGTTGCTCTGGGATAGGGGTTTCCAAAGTGGGGGTGACCCGGGGGGGGTTAGGGGGCAGACACTTTGCAAGGGGGCCCGGGCCCCCTGTGTAATTTCAATTCATTATTTTTTAATTTCATTATTTTTTTTTTCAACCTAAAATTGTCTAGGTAGAGGCGGATTTTTTTTGGTAGAAAGTCGGCGCATCCCATATAATAGCTTGCTCTAGAATACTCTAGATCTTTTGGTTCTTCTAAGAACCAAGAGTAGGAGACACCCGAAATTTTGCTCGAAGTCGAAGCAAAAGAAAAGTGCAGTCGGGAGTACACCCTCAGATCTCGAGTTCGATACCGAGAAAGATATACGAGTCTTTCGCGGAATTCGTTTTGTCAACACTGATTTTTGTTAGAACAAAACAAAGTGCGAACAAATGACGATCGGATTATCAAGAAAAATGATGCTTCTTTTTTGAAATCTTTTAAATCTGTCTTTTTGTACGACACTCGCCTAATTGACACTTAAAACCAGAAACGCTGACTCATGTCTTATCTTGGAAATGTCTCCAAATGCATAATGTTGGTTCGTTTAAATTATAATATGACATCCAACAACGCCATATTTTCTTTAACACTTGCTATAAAAGGTAGGAATTATCGTTATTTTCTTGCAACTAAAGCAATAGTATAAAAACACATTAAATTAAAATTTATACTGGAATAGAAAATTCAGTATCTGTCTCATACAAACGCGACGAGGCAATAAAACTCTTCAATTTATTGGTATCAAAACATTTTCTGGACGCACAATAAAATATCATTAGTGACACTATGCAATAAATTTCATATAGGCCTTGTCTGCCCAAAGAGGTTTAATTAAACAAAAAATGTGATTGAATAGAACACAAACCCATTTCTTTCGCCTTTAGAGTGGACTTAGAGCATAAAAGGTTCCGTACCCTATGTTGGGATTTTATGATAGATAATAATATAGTATACATATGGTAGATATTTTCACTACATATTATAGATACTTGAGTTTAAAAAAGTTATTATAAACACAAATTGAAAACACGTCTTCTTAATAATTATTACTTACGTCAAAATTATTCCTAATTCGACTGACCTGTAATTTAAAAATAGCATTCTGAATGCCTCACATTTCAAAATTTAATAAAATTATTTCTGTGCAAAATTACATGGAGCGAAAACCCATTGCATGATAATTGTAAATATAAACAAATAAGCTGTGGGCAGTTGATTCTTCTAGGACTTTATTAATAAGGCAGTATAGTACCTACTCTTAAATAGGTAAACTGTGAAAACTTGCCACGATCCAAATGACAAGTAGAAAAAAATAAAGCCTTTAATTCAACACAACAAAAATCGTTAATTTTCGCAGCATAGCATTCGGTTGTCTGCTTCATAAAAGGAAGATCATCACGTTACAGACTGCAAATCTCAGTGAGTGAGTAGCAGGCACAGTTTTTACGCCTAAATACTATCCCAAATAATTATATTTTGAAGTATTTTTTTTATTTCATTCAATTGCATTCCAAAAATAAAGTTGACTTTCTGGGTGCACCTTCAATCACGTGTTTACCGAGTCTTTCTTAGTTCGAAGCTTGATTGATGAGCGGACAGGCATGTTTTGCATTCAGCTATTTACGGGCATTTCCTCCGTTTAACCCGTCCGCTGGCAGGTGATTAATGGAGGCCACCGATGCTGCCACCGGCGTCTATTACGCTGGATACACGCGCCGTAGACCGTGGAAATGGCTTGAAAGATGCTGGAATTGGTAGCGGAGATATACTTCCTTCTGCCGAAACAACGTACAAATTAGATCATAATGCCGAGTGGTTTTTTTTTACTTCGTTTTACATTTTACAATAACATTTTTATAAGTACTTGGATATTGTTCCATTAATAATTAATGGAACAATATCCAAGTACTTATAAAAATGTTACACCTCTATAACCTAAAAATCGCATGTAACTGACAATTGATAATATTTTACACAAGCTAATAATTTTTAAATTTGAGATTTTTGCATTCACAATGCTATTTTTATACAATACTTAATAATATACTAGAATAAATACGACTCGCACCAGATCAATACTAATAAGCTAATAATCTTCAGTTGTGCTGCCTGAGGATACTGCCATTAAAACATGGCATGGTACTATTTTAACACGCTATTATCATGCCACGTATTAATTTTAATATTGCTCGGCTTTATTGATTTTATGGGTTTCTTAATTATGGCTTAAAAGATGGTAGAATTAACACTCTAGGTTAGAGAAAGTAAGCTTGCGGTTCTAAGGTCGTCTTATTTTTAGACATCGATTAAAATTAAAGTAATTTACCAAATAATGAAATAAATTCTTTCAAAGCATATTATTATAGGCGGGTTGAAAATCGGTGGCCCATGGATATCTCCATTTAAATACAGTTACTATCGTTTCGCCATAAGTTGCGTTTTACGACACCAAGTGTAGGGTTGTACTCTGTGCGCCACCAGATGGCGGAACACATTGGTAGGTATTTACATAAAATAGCATACTAGAATAAAAATCTTAAAATGAACTCTTATTTCACTGAATTATTGCAATAATTTCATAATTAAACGTCCGTAATTGCGAGCAGAGATGCGCCGGCGCTGCGCCCACGTAGACATAGCTACATAATTTGCAACCTTCTAATAGTCATCATGAACTGCACGTCCTAGTGCTTTGGTTGCAGTAACAACCATAAATTGTTTAGATAGGTACAAGTTGAAGAATAAAGCTAAAGTGATATTCATTTAAACAGTTCAAAATATAAGAAACTAGCGACCGCCCGCGCCGCGACTTCGTCAGCGTACAAAGTTTTTTTTATGCTAGGTATCTCTCGGGAACATTACTTTTTACTGAATAAAAGTAACCCTATGTCCTTCTCTGTACCTTTGACAATGTGTATGCAAAATTTCGTGATGATCGGTTCAGTAGTAGGCGTCCGGCGGCGCCGACGTAAGGCGTAACAAACAAACAAACGGACTTTCGCATTTATAATATTAGTAAGGATTATGTAGGTAAAACAATCGATTAGTATTTTACCTACATAATTTTTAAACCTAATCTAAAAGTAAACAACCGTAAAAAATAAGCAGCGAAGAGATTATTAGCCATTGTTTCATCTTTCAATCTTGTGGCACAAATATGAAAAAGCTGCGCCGTATTTTTATACGGCAGGCTGATTATCTAATTAAAAATCACCTAGCGACCGGTTTCAGTTCCGGATGGTTGTGATACATTGTTACTTTTCTTTGGTATGTTTTTTTTTACCCCAAAAATCATCAACTCATATTTTACTTTGTATTTCTGTGGTATTACCCTGATTTTTTTTGTTGCTGAACTACTAATCGTAACCATCAATGTATTTTAAAATAGTTGTTTTGTCTCAAATAAAGATTTTTCTATTCTATTCTATTCTATTCTAAACTCACATTGTTAATTTCACGATCTTTATGTAGATGCGCCAACCAATTAATAAATTTTTTCTACCTTTAAAACTTTTGACTGAGCTAGTTGTGATGAAATCAACAATGAATTCATTTTCTTTATTATTTGTTTACACGACCGACTAGGTTAGCATTTTCTTTCATGCTATAATGCATAATCTATAGGTACCAATTTTCAATATTTTTTCTAGTAGCTAGTTTTAGCTACCAAACAGTTTATTGCTAAATAGACGCCCATTGTATTTACGTTCTCGAACCTAGTCGGTAAGCTTCAAAAGTGCAAAACACGACCTCAAACTCCACAGGTAACAATTATTTGCTAATGAAAGGCTGCGTCGTTAAGGTTCGTTCAGACAGCCAGCGGGGCCACGTCGTCGGGCGCACACGCTGTAAGCAGGTGTCAATCTAGCAATAGTTGCGTAGTTCTTTTAAAGATGTTTATAGATCCTTGCACTACCGCTTTAGATTAGCAAGAAATATAAAGTTTGTCTTTAGAAAATTAAATGCTTGAGTTTTAGCATTTAAACTAAAAAACATACCACATGACTCTGAAGCTTCTGAAAAATACCCACTTATGCTGATTTTCCCTGCGTGATCGAATCAGAAATGAGGAGATCCGCAGGAGAACTAAAGTAACCGACATCGATCGAAGGATCGCTCCTGAAGTGGAAGTGGGCTGGACACATAGCGAGAAGAACCGATGGCCGTTGGGGCCGATGGTTCTGGAATGGCGACCGCGCACCGGACCCGGCCCCCGACAAGGTGCACCGACGATCTGGTGAAGGTCGCGGGAAGCCGCTGGATGCAGGCGGCGCAGGACCGATCGTCGTGGAGATCCTTTGGGGAGGCCTATACCCAGCAGTGGGTGTCGTGCGGCTGATATGATGACGCTTATAAAAGCTGACGTCCATATTGTGACGTTACACAGCACCGCCCTGCCGTCGCGCCCGTCGGCTTCTACATTGATTAGTACCTACATCAAATAAAATAAAATAAAAATAGCCTTTATTCTCTGACCATAATTTCTACAATAAATGAATAATTAAACCTAAATATTGTTGTTTTATTTTATTCTTCTTATTTTCATGTTGTGGCATCACCATCCTGTACTTAGTCAGGCTGTCCCCGGACATAGGCCTCCTCCAGGCACTTCCACCCCTATCTGTTACATGCTGTCCTCCTCCAGCCTTTCGACAAATCGTCCTCCCATCTCTTAATTTGCCTTCCTCTTCTCCTTTTCCCGTCCCTTGGATACCATTCAGTGATGTCTTTAGTCCACTTCTTTGTTTTATATCTCCACATGTGCCCCGTCCAGCGCCATTTCGAAGTTTTTGCCTTTTTGATCACGTCTACAACTTTCGTTTTTGCTCTGATGTTTCCGAGTGTTTGTCTGACTGATAGACGGATACCCAACATACTGCGCTCCATACTCTGTTGACATACTTTTAATTTCTGGGTTGAAGCGGCTGTGAAGGCCCAAGTTTGGCAGCCGTATGTCAGTACCGGTAGAATACATGTATCCCAGACCCTTTTCTTCTCTGATATTGTGATATGTTTATTTTTCATTATTTCCTTCAACGACCAGTACCTTGCCCAACTATTATTTACTCTTCTCTGTATTTTTTTGGCAGTTTGACCTTTTGGAGTTATTAACTGGCCTAGGTATATATATTCGTCTACATATTCAATCTCCTTGTCATCTACTTGTATCTTGGACTTTAAACTGTTGGTCATAACCTTAGTTTTTGAGGCATTCATTGTTAGACCAGCCTTATTGCTTTCAGTTGAGAGAGACTGTAACATGTTTTCCAGGGTTTTAGCGTCTTCTGCAAACAGCACTAGGTCATCAGCGAATCTTAGGTGGCTTAACATGGTACCGTTGATGTTTATTCCGGTCTCCCAGTCAAGGTTCTTAAAGATTTCCTCTAGAACTGCTGTAAAAAGCTTAGGGGATAGAGGATCTCCCTGCCTTACGCCTTTTTTCACTTCAAAAGGCTCGCCAGTTTTTTCCAGCTGGATTTTCGCTGTGCTGTTTTTATAAATCGAGTAGATTATTTCGATGTATTTATTATTTATTCTTTGGTTAGCTAGTGCTCTATATATAAAATTGTGCCGTAAAGAGTCGAAGGCTACCTACCTACCTAGTACCTACATTACAACTGTTCAAATCGCGCCAACATCCCGCCGCTGTCTAAACAGACCTTTATGAAAGGCTTGCTGTTAACGCATCGGCGCGGCGGCGCCTACGCCCACGCGAGCTTTACCTCGCATAATTCGCAACCTGCTAATATCTTTCGTGGAATTAAACGTCTTACCTTGACGGTATATACCAATTTATTACAAGGATTAATGTGAACCACTCTGTATTGTAAAAATAAGAAAAAATATAAATACACCCGTTTATTGCAACAATTAAAATACAAGGTAAGTAAAAAAATAGAAACGACGCGCGACGTTGTGAAATGCTTGTTACAAAAATACACCATGCCGAAGATGGTAGATATGGACCATCAAACTGAACAACTTTTACTATGGGACCAACTCTGAAATGGCGAAGAAATATCTGTTGTTTAAAAAAAAAAACGAAAATATCAAAAAGTATGAAACAGCTGATATATTTTTTTGCGATTTCAGAGTTTGTCCTAGTAAAAGTATCTACCAAATTCGGCATTGTTACAAATAAAAAAAAAAATTCTTTACTTTCATAAAATACCGGTGCCATAACATAAGACATAAAAATGTTGTCACTATGAACTGAAATATACTTGTTAATATTTTTTTCATAGTATTTCAGGATTTTTCATTTATTACATTACCCAATTTTTTTAAATTTTTAAATATATCTTACATTATACTCATGCGCCTGTTTCCCGTGGGGGTAGGCAGAGACTATGGATCGCCAACTGCTAACTACGATCCTTACACACTTCTTTCGCTTCTTTCACATACATGCCCTGCGGTTTTTGTTTGTTTTTGTCAAATATATTTTGTTCGTTTTTATTTTGAAAAGTTAATATTCTTTCACATGCCGATACATAACATAGTGTTACCTTCTCAAGAGTGACCTGGATAGTTTCTTAACACTTTACAAACACCTTTGATGAAACCGCTTTGCTCGCAACTTTGTATGGCATCGAAAGGGCGTGGGCAGTCAAAGCTTATTTGATGTAACGGAGTCGTTTTTATAAGAATACGCTACAATTTTAGTAATTTTACCGTCAGTGATCATGATTTAAGAGCAACATTGCATTATTTATCACATGATCTGGTAAGTAAAGTGATCCCAAATTGCTTATTTACGAAAACTTTCTCTCTTGAAGCTTTATTAATTGATAAGTTTGTTTATTAAACAGAACTGTTATGCATTTCAGGTGGTATTTCTATCAATTAAAGTTTTAAATGTAGATATCAGGTACAGATAGATATAATACAATCGTAGATTACACATGTTTTCGAATAAATGGCTAAAATATATTCGATTTTACTTGAGGAATTTACATAAAAAATAATGTATTTAGTAAAAAACTAAAAAGAACAGAAAACAATCTCGTTCACGTCCACGAAACCTTTTTTGTGTAGCAAATCACTTGGCCGACTACAGCGCTATAACAATAAGGAAACTTTTGCTTATACAAAACAAAGGTGCTATTTTTTCCCAGTTTTCCCGGGAATAAAACTGTCTGGCAATACGTCGGGTTGTCGGGGAGTTTTTATGAGACTCAAGGACCTACTCGCAGACGTACTAAAGTTGCGAACAAGTTTAAATCTTTATTTTAATTTTCTGAGCACACGCTGCCCGGTTTTGCACAGGAAAAAATTGCTTAACTACTCGGCACGTGCTGGAAATAAAGTATGATACTTTGCTGCCGTCTCTTCAAAATTAATTTGTGTTATATTTTATGGCTCAGGTGAATGGAGAGTATTTCAAGATTCCGTATTTTCGTATTTCTTCAATATAGTCTTTACTATGCTTCTAAGTTAATTTTTTCAAGCAAAACAAAAGATGCAGATGAAACAGCTGCCTGCTTAGTAATTTATGTATTTACAGGTAGGTAAGTACCTACATCTGTTTGTAGGTTACATTTGCACTGAGTAATTCCATATATCAACTGGTTGCGAAATTATGGAACTTCCAAGATAGCCTTGGTAAGAACCTATGTAGTTGCATCGCACTCGGAGTATGACAACCTTTATATTTCTAAATACTAAAGGTTATATAATAGTATTCTCAACTGAAAAGACAGATATACAGACTAATTTAAAGTAAAAGCTCCACAGTCTACAATAAATAATATTACACTTATTAGTTTCGTGTCTACGAAATAAACTACGCTTTTTATGTTTTGTGTCAACATCGACTTGGCTGTGGGTGGAATATGACTGATATATGGTAATGTAGTTATCAGTAACTCAATATTGGCTTAGTCGGGATAATATTGTAACTGTATTACAAAACGTTATGATTAGACTGTCTGGAGTAAATTATTTATTCCTCAAACAAATAAGGTCTATGTTTTTTAAAGAACCAAACCAAGAAAAAGTTTTTGTGTTCATCAGAGAATCACGTTTTAGCCTAAGTTCTTGTTGCATGTGAAAACTTTTTACTTAGTCTGGCAAGTTGAGTAATTTGTACGTCTAGGAAACTTGGTGGGAAGGAGACGAGTTAGTATGAAATGAACACGGCACGATTTCATTACCAACCATCTTAGACGTTAAAATAACTGCTGTAAAGTCGTTATTTGTTTCGCAAAGATCGCGTGAAAGTTAACACTAAATTACTGATTTGGCGCGATCTCCATCAGTTTTGGTTTATTTACGACTGAAGCTTATCTTGCAAACTGTTATTACCTAAACCAGATAACTGCAAAGTAATTACGTAGAGCTGCATTCTGGAAACTCGTACAAGTTGTAAGACGAATGTTCAATTTTGTTGTCTACTTAATTTTACAAACTTGATATTTATTTCGTTAATGTTTTAGCTGCCACCGTAGCGTAGCTGCAGAAAGTTTACTGTTGAATTAAGAAACATAAAAAAATACATAATATTATTATTTTTTCTGAAAGTACCTACTACGTATTAACATAGCTTACAATCACAAAATTAGCTTGTAGTATAAGCATTTTGAAAAGAATTTAACCTAACGTTATTTCACTATTTCTTAATTCCCCGACAAGTCAATTTAAAAAAAAACGCTATTTTAAAATGTTAACTGAAGCTGTTGCAAGCAGTCGGCTAACTATATCATTACCTATGCCGTAATTTCGCAATAGCATAAAGTCCAAAAACAGTTACCGACATAATTCATTGGGTGTATGTGTACAGATACAGCGTTTACCGGAACAATGCTAGGAGTAGTTAGAAAACAATGAGCGGTAAGAGCACCGGTGGAATGAGCTATTTATTAACCCTGAATACGGACCTGTGTCGTATCTAGCATGTGGAGGTACAATAGTAAATCGCAAACTAAAGATACTCTTACACAATACTAAATAATATACTAGAAAAAATACGACTCGCACCAGATCAAAGATAAGTACTCTTCTATGTTTGTGCTGTGAGATTGTCGAAAGATCGCTCGATTTTTTTCGTCTTGGTAAACCAATAGTCTGATAAATCAGACTTTGAAGTATCAAACGATTAATATGGTAATTTAAAGTTGTTCGTTATTTTACTAAGATAAAAATAGGTTGAAATTGGTAGGTAAAGAGTAATTTACAATCTGTCCCTGTGCGAAAAACGGGACCCAGTTGAGTTTGGTACGCTAATGTCAAATAACTAAGTAATTGATCTTTTCATTAGTGAAATTATACCGAAACAAACCATTTTTCCCGAAATATTATTTCAGTTCATAAAGCCAAATGTCACGCTTCCTTCACCCAAAAAATAAACGCCAAAAAATATTAAAACCAGTAAAAAACATTTCCCTAACCTACTTTCGCCGTTAAAATTACATTTACGTATATACGAGTTTTCTCATCCTTACTTAGTAGGTATCATGGGCTTTAATCGTCTTTCAGCGAAAAAACCGTATCGTAAACCCAAATTTTAATATCGGCTTAACATCTCCGCGTAACATGAAAAACGAATTTCTCGTACAGAAAGTTTTGCGGCAATATCAGGCTAGGATTACCCTGCCGGAATCCCAAAAGAGGATAAGTACTTTTTGATAAGTTTTGCTGACCTCCTTTAAGACCGATTTTGCGGACAAAGTTGCTGTAAGTGCTTTCTTAGTGGAATACAATTGGAAAAATAATGGTAAAGTCTTAATAGAACTTCGAAGACTTGACATTTAGACGGTCTAGTTGGTTTGAGGTTAGGTACATTACTAAACTGCTAAAGCCAATTTGATCTGATAAAATGCTGACCTCTTTTGATCCCAGAACAATTTCTGTAAGTTTTTGGAATGCTGGAAAAAAAATCATTCATTTTGGATATGAAGTAATAGAAACAACTGTATATTCAGTTTTGATTTGAATAGCCAAAAGCTATTCATTATCAAACACATATTAAAGAAAAAAATGCAACTTCCTCCTAGAAAAATCCTGAATATATTTAGTATTGAGTGGTAATCCTACCGTCACTGCATACTAAGCCGGATTTGCAAGTCGGCTAGCTTCGTCCGCGTTTTCTTTTTAATTAAATCTACTTTATGGACTTTGGAGATTTCAAATTAATTACTCTGATGCGTGACTGTAACTTTGAAATAGGCGAAATTAATTTATCTTCAACTTCCCGAAGAAGATAGCAAATTAAATTAATTAAGTTAGGGAGAGATGGGTCTCATTAGTAATGCTATTGACAAAATATATCTTTATTTTTTAAAACATAAAAACGATATTGTGTAGCAGAATAAAAATTAAACGCTACACTTTTTGCTCGGCCTATCAGTCGAAATAAAGCAACGTGCTATACTATCTAAGATCAAAACTAAATAAGTAAACAAAAAGTTGAAAAAAATTGGTATTGAAAAAAAACAAAAAAACCGACTTCAAAAAACCTGCCTCTAAAAATCAAGAAATAATATACAAATCATTAGATACGCATTATCATTGTTATAATAAAACACGTCTATTAAAGTCGGGTGGGGCTGGAGTACATCTTCCTTTTTTTATTCTAAAAGCCCTTCTGTATTAGGTAGTGTAGGTATATTATTTAGGTAGAAAAATCGGCTCAGCCAAACGTGAGATAATCGCGGAGAAACATACATGCATACAAATGAATACTTCCTTTTTTTGAAGTCGGTTAAAAAGACTACACAAAGGCACAGAATATATAATAGTACTAACGTACAGAAGTCGGTCCCCGCGAGGACCATCAAATAATAAGCTACTCTCGCTGCACGGCAATAAAGTACAATTTCAAACTGCACAACGCTGCGTGGATAAAATTATATGCACCTACGAAGAAGAAAGAGAGGCGTCTCTTTCTGTCGCATAGCTCTGTCTCAACCGACGCATTTCGGGGTTGCTACTCGCTAGTTACTGATATCATAGAAAACATTCGTTATGCCCATGAATAAACAATGAAATTACTATTAGGTACCTACTTATAAAATAAAATAAATCTACCTAATAGGTGAGCTGAGCATATTTAAAGAGCATAAATAATAAGTATTTCTAAGTAGTTAGAGAAGCTCGATGGCGCAGTGGTATAGCGCCTGGCCCAACGATTGCGGAGGTTAAGCAACTTTTGCAAGGGTCGGTTATGGGATGGGTGAAAAAAAAAATGTATTTTTTAGCTTTTTTCTTTACTGGTGCCATATTTCGAACTTCGATACAACTAAGTAATGTAAATATGTATACAAAAAATACAATAAACTTTGGTAGGTAGGTAGGTACGTTAGTAATTAAGTATCAAAAACGAAGTGCATGCAGTTTCGCATTCGGCGCTTGACTGACTCGTTTCGTTGGTGACGTTCACGCGCTGCGCTCTCGTCGCTTGCACACGCCGCGCCCGCGCGTTTCGGTCGGCGCGGTGATATCCCTCGACAATGGCCCTCTTGGAGTGGGCCGCGAGCAGTAGGCTAATATAAAAGTTTAAGCGCGGAGTGATACCCCCCTGACAAAGGTATCCCTTCCCCAACAAAAAAAATCATCTAATTCGGTTCATAAATAACAAAATTGTCAAGTTAGTTGATTTAATATCATAGTATTTTCAGGATTACTTGTAAACTACTGAACCGATTTGAAAAAAAATAAATGGGAACATCTCGCAAGAAAACTCAATCGAACAAAAAAAGAATCATCTAAATCGGTCCATAAATGTCGAAGATACGCGCGAACAACGATAAAAAAAATAAACATACAATCGAATTGAGAACCACCTCCTTTTGATGAAGTCGGTTAAAAATAAGTAATACATTCAACTCAATAATAATAACGAATACATTTCATTTCCCAATCTAATCCAACTAGAGTTATTTAAAAATCAATTTATTCGAAACGGAATCGAGTCGTTATTACTGAATTCAATAGCCTTTGTTATTTTCCGAATTGATTCGTGTTTTATTCGATTGTTGGGGATTCTTATCGCATAACAGCGGTAATAATCGAAGCTCTCTCCAGATGGGACAATGGGACAGGATGGGACGGGACGAGTCGTAAATGGAACCCGATAGCTCGCACAATGAGTGGACTCTCGAATAAATGGTAATGCTTCCTAGGTTTTAGAAGGATATACAAAGAACTTTGGATATTGCTGGAGATAAAACGCAATTGGTTCCTAATTATAATCGTTATTCTGTTATATTAAATAATGTTTTATCTAAAATGGACTTTTTAACTATATTGAATTCAATATGTCCTATATTGAATACTATCTTTCGCCCGCGACTTCTTCTACGTGGACATTCGGAAAATCCTTAGGGAACATTTGAGCGGGATAAAAATTATAAACTATCTATGTAATTTTCATCCAAAACAGTTCAGGATTTACGATTCAAAGGGAAATAAAAGATCTCACATAAATAATGCAAACCCTCAATATTTTTAAGGTCTCTGTTTTTTAATATTGCAATTATCATTGATAAACTCACCCTTTACTTTATAATATTGTAAAACATCCAAATTTTCATTTCTATCCAAGTTGAATCACTGTCTCATTTTCCTTTATAGCAATTGGTATTCCCAATCTTCTGCTATCGCATTTCCTTGCTTGCTTCAGCATCGGTGAATTTTAAAACCTCACTTCAGACATCGCCTTATAATCAAATAGAAATGTTCCAAAGTTGGCGGTATCTGTACTGGCGATCTCATTCACTACACTGCATGAAAACACAAACACTATACTTAGGATGGTTCTACACTCGGTGGTCGAAATTAAACATAATTAAAAATGGTTAGTTTCAAAATTGCGAACTCTCGTATGTTTTAAATACTAAACAAAGCAATTGTAATTCTAATGCAAATTGTTCACTAGTAGAAACTGAACTCGCAACCAAGTTTTGCAGTCAAGAGGCGACCACGCCAAGGTCCACGTGATATTTCCCACATGATTAATAATTCCTATAAATCCTCGATCAAAATGTGTATCCTGACTTGAGGCCTCCTTAATTCTCCCGTATTTAAAAAAAAATATCGGTTAATATTCCCTCATTGAAGTATTGTTAGAATACGAACCATCATCTAGGATGTATTCTACAGTTGAGTGTGCACAACCTAACTCTCGCACGAAGAAAGTTCGGACAAGTAACAAACGAGACAAAGAAAAATCGTCCAAATATGTGTCCTGACTTGATTCCCCCAGGTCCCGTGATATTTGCCACACGATTAATGATTCCAATAAATCCTTGGTCCAAATGAGCTCCGCTTAGGTGTGCCACATGAGCTATGCGCAGCATTACCTTGTTTTTACTCAACAATAGTAATAAATAAACTTTTTCTTTCTCCTGGTTAGCTTTATGTCTTTGGGAACGATATATATGGATTCATTAGTTACACTAGATGTGATAAGTTTTGGTAATGTAGCTTTTGTTGTGCTTTAGTGAGAAGAGTGGATGTTAATTACAGTAATTGTATTAACTTTGGCAAAGTGTCCGCTGCTTTTACGAAAAAAAATTGCTTTATTTTGGTAATTTTCTTGAATAACTATAAAATGTTAAGTGACGATGTGTGTCTAAATAATTTGACATTATGCAGTAATTATTTTAAAATGGTTTAAAAAATATGTTTTAATATAATTTAAGTAAATATAAACTTAAAATACTCGATAAGTTTTTAACGCGCTTCGTGAAGTAGTAACAGTTATCAGTAGCACAGTGAAGTAACAATATTTTCTTACTTTTACCAAAATATGAAATCTCATTTTTTCTTCTGTACACGTAAGCTACCTTTTACCAATTCAATAATTACAAGTTTTAAATTGTAAAACACGATCACAACAAAATCACAGATAAAACCATTTCTATTAAATCCCAGCAGAGCTCTAACATCAAGGGAGTCCAGCACTGGATCGAATTAATAGGTGGTTTTTAATATTCCCTCGGGATAAATTAATTTGCCAGCAGAAGGCGGAACTGCTCCCAGGGCAACCAATGTATTTATGCCACCCTAGAGATGGTAATTCGTGTTCTGATTCTTAATATAAATGTATAGTATATAGCTTAATATTGTAAATTATTCTAGTGTAAAGTTCACAATGCTGAACATTTGTTTGTATTGTCCATCAGCCATTTTTGATGTCCCCACTGTTGGGGCACAGGCCTTCCTTATGGGTGGAGGATGGGCCATAACCCACCACGCGGGCCCAATGCGAATTGGTGGGTGTTAACGACTGCAAATGCAGCCGGGACCAACGGCTTAACGTGCCTTCCGAAGCACGGAGGAGCTCGAGATAATAAAATTTTGGTCACCTATCCCATGACCGACCCTTGCGAACGTTGCTTAACTTCCGCAATCGCTGGGCTAGGTGCTAAACCATTTGTATTAACAGCTGCGAAATGTGTAATCTCATTTCAGAAATACTGAAATAGTGAAGAAAGAAACTTTGTTTCGTAGCTGGTTAACGAAGTTAGACCAAAAGAGATCTCCAAAAAATAGATTTTAGTAATGTATGTTTTGATAATTGTAATATAAGAGGTTGTTCCCCTAGCAAGAGATAAGTTACCCATGGAAAAAAAAAGTAAAAACTTAGTGTGCTTGATTTTTTTATTAGGAACAAAACACATGAATATTTTTTACTTACAAAAGATCTTTATCTTTAATCGTACCTACGTAGGAGTGTGAAACGAGTAGGAGAAGATTATTTCAACCCAATGTAATAGTGATATTCAAAATCTGTAATCTATTTCCGAACCATTCAAGATCTCAAGATTAAGCAATAGCTATAACGCTTCAATCAGAAAGACCACAATAAAATTCAAAATCCCCTTTTTACGAGCGCGTTCCGAATTGGCCTTTTGTCATAAAAATATCCAATTTTTACGATAGCGAATTAACATACAACCAAAACTGGAGAGTGACGAGCAAGAAAGTTTAATATATTTTTTTATAGACGGCATTTCGCGTGGAAGCCAAATGATTAATGACCAACCCTTAAAGAAATCTGGAAAGCTAATTTTGAAAAGTTCCCCAAGTTTTTTGTTCATAATTAAGCTAAAAGTGTTGGAATAATTTACAACCCCTTCTTGGGCGCGCATTTCTTCATTAAAGGACATAATCGAGTAAAAACTTTTCAAACTCAGTTGCAATACAATTTTCGATTAAAAATTGATTTTTTTAAGTGGAGTTATTAAAAGAAAAACATCTGGCTGTCCCAAACTCGACTACAATTACAAAGTTTGTGTGCTTTTAAATCAAATATTTCTCGTTTGTTTATTATTTATTATGAGATATATTTAAAGAGTATATAAAAAATATATGTTATATTCCTTTGTCGTGTTCAATTGAATAATAAATTTATTTTACCAAATATTTGATTTGTAATACGCAATGCAGTAAACATGTCACGTTGGTTCTATCAATTCAATGAAAATTTAACACATGCCAGAATTATTCGTATCGCCTGCATTTATCCAGACCGTAATTCAAAATCCAATTTCATTTAAAATTCCCCATTTCAAAGGGAAATATTATTCGTAATCCCGTTTGTGTTGGTGTTTATGATTTATCTGTTGTTCGTATTGATTTGGGTGATAACAGTGTTACTATTACCCATATGCGAAATAAACAGAAGTTGTTGCATATATTTTGATAAAACTACAACAAAACTTAACATAACAAAGATTTTACTGGTCTGTAATTATAATTAAAACGTTTGACAATGTCTATAGATTGCGGATGATCGGTTACCGCCAGGCCGACTATAGGTATGTCCTTCTTAGCCATCATTATTTTATAAAAAAAAAACCTAAAATGGTGCGCTTTTCTTCTAATACTAAGACTTAGTTACTAGCCAAATAAACACTCACTTAAAACTTCTTCCCTAACGTATTGACCTTATTCTTTTGATAAACGCACCAATTCATTCAATTTACTCCAACGCTCTTAATAGAAAGCATTGCCTAAGAATCGTATGATAAAACTATTGAGTCAATGTGGGTGTTTCTACCGCACTTTAATCATTACTATTCGATGATAAACATCTAGATCCGACATCTTACTGGTACTGGTAAACGCGGTAATAAAATTTATATTGGTTTCGCACTCACAACGGCGCCTCTGGCAAATTAATAATGGCCTGTTTATCAAACATCTTTTTCTGAGTAATCACTTTGCAGATCTATTCGTAATGAGGCCCAATCGCTACCCAGCTGCCGTTTATGGCCTTATCGTCGGAATTGTGCCCTCAGGACTCAAATCTCATCAAGAGTTCCGAACGCCATCATTTAAAATTCAATAAGGATAAAAGAAGTTTAATCGGCTTACCACTTTGAAATAACGTGTTGGTAGATACCAAGATGTTGTGTTGTGACAGGATAATGAGGTGAGAACTTTAATATCGCGTTTAACACTATCATCTCGTGACGATGAAAATACTCTTAATCACGCGATAGAGTGTAATTTTGGAGTCAGTTCTTAACACTTAAAAGCTCCATTACAGTCCTATTATCATCGGAGCCGGCAGAAAAACACTTGTTTTGTTTCTTTAAGTGAAAAATTAGGGAGAAAGAAAGACACTTCCATTACATGATACAATTGAGAAAGCTTTTTAAAATACTTTTAATAAAAAACACCTAATCAAATAAGGCTACAAATCAATACAAAGGTAACAAGACATTTTTTAAACTGTATTGATAGATTTAATATTTTTTTCCTTTTATCTCAAAAAAACCGAGAATAGTGTAAAAGCTTTCCCGTTCAGGAAATGACCACCATTCTTTAAGCGGGCATGATCGGCGCCGGCCACCCGTTTCCTTACGGCTGAACACCGTGCCAAATAGTTGAGCTTATCTTGTTTCGTTTTTAATGCGAAACAAATTGTCTTTTCTTTTGATATTGCCGAATTGTTGATAAAAAATTTGATGCAGATGTATTCCTTGGCTATTATGTATTCTGGTCCTATTGGCTTCAAGCTTGTTCGAGTACTTCGTATCGTGGGTTTTTTTAACAAAAAGTAAGAACACATTAAATCTTAGACGATTATAGATTAATAATCCAGCCTACCTATTTTAGGCAATTTTTCACAAATATTCTTGTCAATGTTTAGTTTTTCAATTTCTCATATATTATGCGCATAATCTACGCTAAAATTGCTAAATAAGAGGACTAGATGATTTTCCGCTTCTAAACACTGGTGGCCATTATTGAAGAAACTGCTTTCCATTAAAATCTCGCTTATTTTATTATTTATTCGTAATGCAAACAAAAGACTGTCATGAATTTCAGTAGTAAAATAAGAGAGCATTTGAGTTAGCGCGAGGAGGCGTGCTTTCAAGATGAAGATGCCATAAAACAGCTCAGCGGCAGGTGTGCGCAATGCCCCGTACGTGACGTATGCGGGTACCACATCTTAATATTTTAAGAAAACTTTGAGAAGACTGGTAAACAAAGGAAATTAATGTTTGATCTCATTTACATCATAAAGTTTTAAATTTATGGACTTTTTGGAGTGCGAAAAATCTAAAAAAACTTATGATAAAACGTAATCAGACTTGTAATGTGGAGTTCGGATTCGTCATTAAGCAGATTTTTACCTAATATTTTTCATTCAGTTGTTTGTTTTTAGGACTAATAATAAATATTAAATCATAGGCGGCACAAAGCTAACTAAAGTATTAAAATAAATGTCAATAATGTAATTAACCTAAGTCTATCCAAGGATCTTTAGCACTGAGCCATTACTGAAATGGAGCCGAGCCATACATTTTTCATTCAGTTGTTTGTTTTAAGGACTAATAATAAATATTAAATCATAGGCGGCACAAAGCTAACTAAAGTATTAAAATAAATGTCAATAATGTAATTAACCTAAGTCTATCCAAGGATGTTTAGCACTGAGCCATCACTGAAATGGAGCCGAGCCATAAATTTTTCATTCAGTTGTTTGTTTTAAGGACTAATAATAAATATTAAATCATAGGCGGCACAAAGCTAACTAAAGTTTCAAAATAAATGTCAATAATGTAATTAACCTAAGTCTATCGAAGGATCTTTAGCACTGAGCCATCACTGAAATGGAGCCGAGCCATACAGACGCTTTAAAATACACAAACTCGACGGAAAATAAACCAGACACATCTAATCAGCAGTGGCTCGATTGTCTGCGCTCGATAACGTTCTTGTAATAGCCGATTTGCCAACGAAAAAGCACTAGAGAGAGCCGAGTAAAAAGAGCAAGGAAGTCGATAAGGCCAGTGTGAGCCCTCGTTATCTGGGGTCATAAATTACCCCGGCACCCTCGGGGGGTATACCTGGCCCCCGTGCGGGGTACTTGGAAATACTATGAGAATTCCGGGAAATGAAGTGACTACGTGATCCAATTGCGATTTAAGGTGCATTTGTTTGGGTTAGGAAACGTATCAGAATTGTGACGTGTGGCTGAGAATTTGGCTGACATTTTTGTCAACAAAACTTTTTTTAAATCAAATTACCTCATGTATGCAAATATAATAAACATCATACATTATATTATTATACTTTATCTTCCAATCTATTCAGCAATTCAACTTTTATGAATTCCATTGCTGTGAATGGATTCCTCAAATGAAGTTACTTCATAACTTGAACATAAACATCGTCCGTCTCCAAAGAACATATTGCTACCAACCTCAAATAAACCGATAAAAGTGTAAATTCAATGGAGTTCTCATAAGGAGATGGGCAATAAATCAAAGATCCCAACAACCACTGTGTATTGATATGTTATCTATCTGAGATATCAAACGATGACTTCTTCATATCAAAAGACAATTAGAAATTTCGGTGTAAGCAATAAAGTCGGTATTTCAACAGCCATTACCAGGAGCACAAAAGACAGTAAATTGTTTAGTCCGAATTTAGGCAAAACTTCGTGCAAGTCGTTGTAATTTTTAGGCTCTTGACTTCATATGAATAAGGTTGAAATTGGTTTTAAAAACTGCATATTTAAAATTGTTCCAGAGTTTTGACTAATATCTGCAGGTGACGTGTGTGCGGTTTCCCCAGCGGATGTCTCTGACATATCGCTCCGATAGCGGTTTTGGTTTACCGTGCGGGCGCCGAGACATAAATTATAAACAACCATAGGAATTTATAATAACTGTTATTATGAAATATAAATGAATTACATGAGAATGTAATGTTATGTAATATTATGATTCCATGCTTTTGATGGAAAGCATGGAAGCTTGTTAAAGAGATTCAATATAAGCTTTATTTTGTAGAGGAGTGACCCCTTGTAAAGGTATAATATTGAGCCAAACTAAGTGTACAAAAATATAAACATGATTTATACTTACATGTAACTTTTTAAAATATTATAAAAAGCTGCAACAAAAAATACACAAAACATAAAGCAGATGCTCTCGTCCCACCTTTTAGCAAACGCCCTGAAAATTACGAAAAAAAGACAGTACGAATATTCTTCACCCTAGTTGACTTTTGCTCTTTCCTCTTCACCAACCATACCATTTATTTTAACGGGCTAATGATAACTGACAGTCGTAATAAGGGTCCACCCGTCACAGATCCGCTTTCGCAATTACTGATATTAATAATAGCTTTTTCTTATTAGGGTCAAGACACGCCTAAATGATGAATATCTTTTTGGCAAAGGCTTTTGAAGATGTTTGTGTCGCAATAATAACTGACGTGACCCTCATTGTTTATTAGAGACTGGGCCAGTTTTGAGTGCTTTAAATCAAATTGTTTGCAATGGTCTAGAATTAACAGTTTGAGAATCAGACGAAAGCTTCACACGAACTAGTTATATAGACAGCGGCGGATCGCATCGACAGCGTCTGTAAATGTCAAATTGCAATATATGGCCCACTGCCGCGAGCGATGTTCATATAAAATATACAGCGAGGCATATATCTTGAAATTGGGTGGGGATTATAAACATAAAGGTAGGTCGATCTACAAAATGTTATGATCTGCATAGTGGATCAGTGGAGATTTCTAGAAGGATATACCCAGGAATCGGCTTTGAGAAGGGTCCAGGTGCTGATCATTGATCATGTAATTTTTGTAGATCGGCTTACCTTCACCATAATTTTACCCCTCTTACCGCTTACCTTCGCCAAAAGGCTATGAAGATAGCAGTGGTATATCTAAATGCTTACTCTTTTAGGAATCTATTCACTATCTTTGAATTCTGTTATAATGCGATTTCATTATATCTCAATACAACCCAGCATGGAATATTTTGGATAGCTGCCAATAAAGTTTCCTGAATAATACTACCTACTGCTGTTTATGGACGCAGAAAAATGGACGTACAAAATATTTTTCGAACTATAGTCACGTACAAACATGCTTCGATTCTAAATGAACGTATACAGGTACAAATCAATGCAGGTTGATTTTTTTCACCAATATATTTCCAATTTTTTAAAAGTTTACAAACCTACCTGCTGACTTAGGCCCGTATTAATAAACCGCTCTCAATGTTGAAAGCTATATATCTTGAAATCATACTTATGATCATAAAGAGATGATACATGATTTCAAGATAGCTCAACGTTGAGAGCGGTTTATAAATACGGACCTTAAAGAACCGTTTTATTCTTGCAAATAATACATAAAAAAAAGAAATCCACATCATTACCTTTTTATCACATCCCTTTGTCTCGTAATTAAATCTAATATCACACAAGATGAGTCTGCGACGCGACCCTACGTGGGAATAATTGGATTTTCCTTGATTGAATTAGCGACTTGTCGGGATATTCCTTTTTGTTGCTACGCAGCAAAAATGTCTCCTCTAAGATATATGTCCTGGCGTTTGACACGGATAATTGTAATATGAGAAGAATTTCTTAGGTTACGTTATATTGCACGAATGATGTAGATTATAGTAACTAATGTGGTATGTAGGTAATTCTTAGTCTTATTTCAACAGTTGAAATAATTTACTCCCTCTTGGTTTAATACAAACTGTATTTCTCTACGCTATGCACTTTTTTTCTAGAAAGTTTATTTATTATTAGTTTATTACTTTTTAAAAAAACCATTAAAACTGTTAACGTGGTGTAAATTTTAAATGGCAAATAAAATTTCATAGCACAAAAAATTAAAACTTAAGATTATCGTGGTATTTATATTAAAACCTGTAAGGTTATAAATAATATTTAAAGGCTAGACGTTTACTATGCAGTAAGTATTAAACAAAGTTCAAGTCATGTACTTACATAGTTTTAGCACTGCTTAAATATCGTAAAAAAGTAATTAACGATATAATATATGAACTAGAAAACCGTAAAACTTACTTTATCGTAAAGTACACAAGCAACGATGGGTAAAGTGATAATGAAGGCATTATAAAGACCTCTTCCTTGGTATTTATGGCGGTGTAGAGGCTCTCCCTAGCTAATCCATACTTATTTAGGATAATGGGAAACCAATGAACAAGTTTTGGTCCTTTATCTTACGGTCGTAAATATCGGACCTAGTCCTAGGGTTGACGAAGACGCCGAATTACTTTCGCTTTTAAGTTTCGAAATCGAATTAAGAATCCCAAATCAAAATATTTCTTAATTTTAATTTATCAACGAACGGCCTAATCGGGCCGCACAACAATGGAAAATCTATTGTGTCTCATTTACCGGGGCTTAAATAAAACTTGTTGGCAGTTTTTGTTTAAAAGACCATGTTACACCAATATTTCAAAAAAAAAATTAAGTAAAATAAAAGTCCCAAAATAACAAAAGCTCATTTGAGTTTTACATTTTTATAAAATTAAATGTTAATTTGGTCAAATTAATTCTGTAGTTATTAAATTCAGTCAACGATTTAATTCTCATTGTGTTTGCAATGGATTTTAAAATGTTCATGAGGTTTACTTTGTGTATCGCCAACCCTAAGGTTTTGCTTCTGAAGGTGTCGAAAGTGCTTTTCGATGCTGCTTTTATTATATTGGAGCAATAACTATAACGTAAACCAGAAGTAAACTGTTTATGTGGTAACTGCTTGTCAAAAAGATAATTTCATTAGATACAATGAAACAATTAAGTTAATGCCTAGTATTTAAAAGTTCTAATAAAAGCAAACTACTAAAAGATAAAAAATCCAGCTTAAATACTCTTTTGTTCACCTTTCATTCCGCGAAACAAAAGCACATAACAAAGAAAATGAAAGCTTCGTTTTTCTGCATCCATTGCTTTGTACGTAGGTACTCGATAACTGTGCAATCCTACCGCCGCCGCCCCCGCGCCGCCATTGGCAGTTATTTCCACCCTTTTATGATCATCCAACTAGCAGTCAGGACAGAACAAAGGATAACATCGATTCTGTGCCTACCCGCAGCACGAACAACTATTGAATAACTATATCATTCGTATTGATCACAAATGTCAGATGTAAAAAAAGATTTTTCAAGATTTTATTCTACTACTTTTTAGGCGTGATTAAATAAATCCGCTTGCTAGTACTAAGGGCCTCTGAGCTAAGCCGCTGACAGACAGACAGACAGCAGACAGACTGGTGAAACGGACGGACATGGCAACGGACATGGCAAAACTATGTATAAGGGTTCATAGATAACTTGAAACCCTAAATTTGATAATTCACGCAAGAGTATGATAGGTTTGCAGAATAGGGAACATGCATCAATTTTTTTTATATCAAAATCAAAAGTAGAGATGTACCGACTAGTCGGCGACTAGTCGGCCACATTTGTAGTCGGCGACTAGTCGGCAAAAAGCACCGACTAGTTGGCCTATTACTTTATACATATTTTTATGTTAAAAGTCATTTCAATTTTCAAATTTTTGATAAGGGTGATCGAAATAAAATCCATTATACATAGGCCCTCGGAAGTAATTTTTTTTAAGCTAATTTAACAATTTATTTGGTCAATAAATAAACAAGGATAAAAAATATTATTTGCACAAGGATTGTTAAATTGTAAAACAGATGTTTATAAAGATTTGGGAGATGCCCATCATTAAGAAGCAGCTGTGCGTAAGAACTTTTAACTAAAAAGCTAGTAATAAATCTACCGAAAACAATGATCGGCTTAGCCGACTAGTCGGCCTTTTTACAGCCGACTAGTCGGCCAGTCGGCTAGTCGGCTAGTCGGCCAAAGTATAATGCGTTAGAGAATCAACTCTAATATTTAAACTTTTCTCTAGCGTTTTTTTCTCGTGATGACTTGAAGTTAGCGCGCAGCAGCACCCACCGAAAACGCTATACCTATACAAATCGGTCATACAAAATATTATTTCTTATTTGATATTCCATCCGACTGTTAAGTGCATTATACCTATCCGAAAATGAAAAAAATCGCTATTTTCCCCTGTGTGATAAAACTAAAACAATACTTTTTTTTCTGTTCCATTATGTTTTTATACGTGTCCGCAGTGATCAAGCTCAAATTTATCAAAATCGGTGACTTATGCATGTTTCCCATTTTATTTAACGCTGACCACAGAATACATAATAGTCGACTAATTCCACCTCGACATAAAAGGCTCATAGATAGTAAAAACACCTTCTATTTTTCATGAAATATTACACACGATAACGGGCATAAACATAAGTGGATAAAATTTGCCCATGAAAACCGCTTTGGGGCACCATAATTCAATACACATTTTCGGTTGTTTGTTATATGGGTCCAACATTTTATTCCATACAAGGGTTAGCATTATTGTTTACGTTATGCTCGCCTCTGGGCCCAGTTACGCTGAGTTATTGTCGGTCACCCCCTTTGTGGCGGGCGACGCGCAGGTGTGAGCCGGCCTTTATTTATTGCTAATTTTGTTATTGTTTGGCTAACTGCTAATATCGTTTAATTGTCCTTTGTTTTAGATGCTCGCGGTTGACAGTTTAAATATATGTTAGTTAGACTAATAACAGCAATTAATCAAAAATTTACTCATAACAAAATTATGCTCTTTATTAAATTAATTTTACCATTGAAAATGGTTATCAGATGCAAATCGCCTAAAACGTATTTTTGGCCATATCTCCGAGAATTTAGAGAGGATCGAGATGGGAATAGTACCAAAAATTGAGGAATCTGGTATCTTTTTTTGGAATTGTGCAAAATTCATGTAAATTCGGGTATTTGGGAGGTGTTTGTTTACTAAATTGTAAATATTTCAGAAAAAGAACCGACTTAAAAAAAATGGATCCTAGTGTATTAGTTTGGCTACAAAATGGCTAAAAACTTTTGAAAATCGGTTAATAATTGTGACCTGTAGGTGGTATCTTTAGATTTGCAATTGTAGAAAAACGGGTGTTTCCGTACATTAAAAGTGATGTAGTTGCTATAATTATTGACCGATCGTCATGGTAATAGTGTTAAAAGATGCAGAAGAGACGAGAAGTGCATTCATTGGAATTTCGATAATCGGTTAATAATATTTCGGCCGCGTCGAGGCAGTCTTCACCTCGTGTCACAATCGTAAAATTAAATAAGTAATACCTAGGTAACTTTAAAAATATAATAGGATATTTGCATTTGTTTTGATTTTGGTTTTTCGTAAATTTTTGGGTTCATTTTCAATGCTCCGATTCTTGCGTTGACTGTAAAATCTGTGAATTTTTATACGCTTTTACTACAATCGTAATCAAAATATAAGTGTTTCAATTCAGTATTTTTTTCTTTTATGAAGTGTCTTCAAGATTTAAAAACTTCAACACTTACAAATTCTATGTTTGCATAAGTATTATCATGTTTTCCTTCTCGCAATGTCACCCGATGGTAAAGACAATTATATACCCAAAAGCTTCCTCGTGTAAAGCTCTAGCGACGGTTAATTAGTTTGTTAGCTGTTAAAAAGCTTACAGTACTGTAAAAAAAGCTTTAATTGATAGTTACATTCCTATATGCAAAAAGGAATTTCCATAAAAAAGTATAGCCCTAATAGTATTGTCATACTTTATAAACTTTTTCCATGTAACAAATGTAACATTTATCTGGTGGCACAATTTACTCAAACCCACTCCAATATTTCACCGTGAGCCTCACTTTAACCGTATTGTTACTGTCGGCGCGGCAATATCAGGTAATATGTGCGTTCTTCGAGAATAATGTGCTGGCCAAGTATGGCCAACGTTTGCGCCAATCTCCGTGATATTGGACTAAGAGATTATGTTTTTTGTAAATTGATTTTATTTATGATGATGTAAATAATAACTCTACTGAAATGATAATATTACAAGTCGTCATAGGGTTTTCCAAACTAAAACACAGAGTAACTAATAGTACAAGACCTAATGGCGTATCTCCAGTTCTTAACTCTTCACAATAGATATTCCATTGTTATCCGGCTACCGATAGCCGTTCGGGGTTTGATGAAGTAGCTCGATAACAATTTATACCTATTGATCTCTTTATTATTATTATTATTTTCCTAAATAAATTCCTTCCTTAAGTTACAAAGAAACTGAAGCACTTCTGATAACGCAACATCATAATAATAACTTACTTCGAGCATTATGCTTTTCACAGCCACGTTGCGTTACAAGTGCAAAAAAGATACGAACATGTTTCGTCCAATCTACGCAAATGTTTGATCCAACATTTGCCAACCAAGACCAACATAATGAAAGTAAATCCGTACTATTTGTCAGGTGGCGCACGCGTACAGACATTGAGTCGATAGAAAGGGTCCCACATTACCAACTTCCTGCTGACAGACAGAGGAAAAATGAGAATCCTTTCGCTTTCCCGGGATTCTGTCGATCGTTAGTTTATTTTGGGGATGTTGTGTTATGTACGGTGTTGTTATTGTTACTGACAATAATATTCTGTATGTTTATTTTGTCTCTGATTTTACAAAAGTATTATTTCACAAAACAGTTATAAGTTTATATCTGTTTACATTTTTTCTTACAAGTTATTTAGTATCTTAGGTATTTGAATGTACAACCCTGTACATCTTTTATTAATATGCTACATAATATTGAAATTATAATTATAACTACAAAATCAAATGACGTGGAGACGTATATTTCTTAAATTTTAGACGGTAACAACTTGCCGCAAATAACAAAATTAAATGAAATTATTCCGATGAAAGCATCTACTGATGGTTACGTATGTTCATCTAAATCTCGATTGAATTTACAGCAACCTAACAAATGTTTCATATTCACTCATACACCCTAACGCTACACATTTTTAATATCATGCTTACCAAACAGATAGCACAAAAGGGTGTTTATATAAAGCATTATTAACTTCTCCAGACGAGGCCCGGGATTATTACAAGTCTAGCAATAAAGGGGATATGACGACACCTGGCAAATATTAAGAGGGGAGAATGTACGAGATGAATAAAGATACTCCTTAATTTCGTGATACTTAATTAAAAGCTGTGTTTATCATTTGTGTCAGGGTATTAAAGTACATAAGATACTTGATGTATTTTATTATGTCCTAATTGTTGTAAATAAGGTCTGTATAAGTAGGTACATACATTTTATAGTCTTCGTGAAATCATTCGTTCACCCGATATATTTTGATCTCATATAATGATCAGAATGACAATGATTTACTTAATGCACTAGATTTTTACCAGTATGTCATTAAACATCTTCATCTTCAACAGCGTAAATAATATTCATAAAAGTTTACGCTAACACTTTCGTAAAACCACATAACAAATTCTGTCGCCTTGGCTATCAACACTTGCCTTGCAACTTTTGCGGCAAACACAGCATAAATAACTCGCCCAAAAATTCTACCGTGAAATAAATTTTTTTGGAATACTTATAATTTATTTTGTCGGCGTCGGGATGTCATATTTGACATTTTTCTCGAGAAATGCTGACATGCTACTTGGGCAGGTTAGTGGTAAAGATTTATAATTCCCATTCATTCCATACCTCGTCTAACTGCAAACGATTTGCTCCACTTTTCAAGGTAATTGATATTGATCAAAGGTCTTCCGCTTTCCTAGCACAATTATGCAAATATGACGCACTCAGATGCGCGAGCAATCAAAGAAATCGCTCACGAAATTGGCGTCATTACAACCCCTACCAAAGTTTCACTTTATTATTAATATTTTACTACGATATCGCAGTCTTTGGTCAATTTTAACTTCTATAAACTCCTAGTTGAAGTTGTAGTAATCAAAACAATTGGATATCTTTCTTTAGAACAAACTTTTTAAGTCTTTAGACTTAATTGATGAATTTACCCAAATTAACAAATAATTTAACCAACTTTTTGAGAGTTCAAACTTAAATATTGATTGAGAAAAATTGTAATGTATAATTTTTAATTGATAACTTTACATAAAGTAAATAGATTTCAACTGAGAAACACTGAAGTAATTTTCCTCCTTATTCTTTAAAAAACCGCTTCCTGCTTTCCTAGTGACAATTATGTTTGTTTGTTAGTTAAGTTCAATAGAATACTAGGTGACATTGCCTGAACATTTTCAGCCCGCGCGGCCGGACAGCAATAGAAAATCTATTGTGTCTCATTTTCCGGGCGTTGTAGTGTTAAACAACTTTATTTCATCTTGAAATTATTTGAAAATATAGTTGGAGTTTATATATTGGTAGGGGCAAAGACCTAAAGCAACATTGCGTTGGGTGATTCGTTGAATCGCTCCGGAGTAGCAACGAGTGAACGAGGTCGTTATGTCATACTTTCCCTGGTGTCGGGATTAGATTGAAATTGAATGGTGCTCTTAAGGGAAATGGGGATGGAGATCGAACGTCGGGATCCAGAATTCGGAAAGCTCCTTAATTTATGTTCTTAAAACCGAAATGAGTCGAAGAAAATCTTCGTGAAAGTAGCAGAGAAGATTTCACCCTTATCCGATAATTGCACTGCGTCATATATGAAATGACCTATTTTTGATGCATTATGTTGTTTCGGTTCGTTGTTATGTATGAACACCGAAACAAAGTGTTCGATATTATACATGACTGTGCTAATACAATCTAGTTCGTGTGAAAAATGTTTTTCCCGTACAGATTTACTCCACAGTATAAGATTTTTTAATCTTAAAAGTTTTCGAAATCCGCACTCAATAATAAAAGTACTAAAATATCATGTATGTATGTGCTGATAATTTAATGATAGGGTTAGGTTTATTCAAGTGCATATTATTTTGATCCTCGTCATGATGAAAATAATTATGATTCAGTAAATTTGTGATTACGACTGCAAACTATTAAAAAAAATTGTTAACATAAGTTTGAATTCGGTCATTATCAAACCATCATTCTACATTTGCATTTACTTTGTATATTTTAAAACAGAAAGACCACCGATTCCTAAGACCACTTCATTAGGCAAACTGCAATTCGGAATCATGGCGACCCTACTCTCCTAATATTTCTTCGCTCTCCACGGCGCGCCATAAAGAGGAAATTGCCTGCCTAGTTGAATTCATACCGTAGCGTAGCTGGCTCAGCCGCGCCACCTACCCTTATAACATCGCAGTTTCCTCGAAAATTTTAGAGTAGTGCGGGCCAACGAAGCAGAATAATACTTCTAGTGACGTGACAGCCTCTGATGTCGATGATTGTAGTGTTGTCAATCAGCAAGGACAAATGGGGAATGTCCGAAAAAATCAAATTGGCTGAATATTTTTTATAGCTAGGAATAAGCTCCCTTAAAAAAGTTTCAGAATTTTCGGTTGCGTAAATTAAAAAAAAAATTAAAGTCTTTTCGACTGCACAAATGTACGAAAATAACAGCAGAATGGAGATATAATTGTAACTTTGCCACCACCTGCCACAACCACAACATGGTAAGTATTAAATAAGTTTCAATACAAAATGTCAAAACTTTTTTTTAAATACTTGTTTGTCGCTGTGGCAGGTGCAATCTCCATTCTACTGTTACTTTCGTACATTTGTGAAGTCGAAGAGACTTTAATTTTTAAAAATTTTTCACGCAACCGAAAATTCTGAAACTTTTTTTATTACTAAGGGAGCTTATTCCTACCTTTAAAAAAATATTCAGCCAATTTGATTTTTTTCGGACATTCCCCATTCGTGTAGTGTCCAGCAGGGTAGAATAGCCACACCGTATCATGAAAGAGTCCTACGTCTTGCAATAGACTTTAATGACGGTACAATAATATGTATAAATGTAACAGCTACTTCAGAGGTAAATTCTGCTTATTAATGTTATAACACCAGACCACCTTTACCTTCGACCACCACCGGGAAAACCTTTGGTAAAATATTCTTATACAATACAAAACCTCGAGGTGATTAAATAATAATGGTTACCATGTTTTAGTCATTAGACCATCTTATCGAATCGAATTTAATAAAAATTACACAGACCTCGACAAAAATTGTTGAGTACCATCCCTACCACCTCGTTTGCGACTGTGGAATTCTCGCCCCGTGCCGTGATAGAGGTCCGTTGTTGACGCTGACGACGAGAGCACTGAATGCGAAGGAAATACGACTTTTTAGTGTGCATCCAGCGTACTTGCTTGTTTCACGAGAGATGAGACTAAGGTAAAGTTATAAAACTAGTTAAGTACTGCAGAATTTTAGTCGCATTGAATTGGTCTGCCATCGGAAGCGCAGCTGCTCTGCTGTTGTATCAGCATTAAGCTAAGCTAAAGCTTTGGGAAACAAATTAACTGGATCAGGTTTTGTTTTAGGACTTAAGCCCGCAGTCGATGCTCCGGTTTTCAATATATGAAACAAAAGGTGGGAGAAACCCACTAGTATTATTATTTATTCTGTGAAATACTATCTACTATAGTACTAAGGTAATATAAAAAAATCATACGACTAGACAAAAGCACACGCAATCGATGTAATCGATGAGTTCCTTATAAAAAAGTACGCAACCATCCACTCTACTATGACTCTTAAACAACACTAGTTATCAGTTCAGGTGTATTGTATGATATTGATGATATTTAAGTTTTTTAACCTTAAAATTTAAAAACCATACATACCTACCTCTCCACTCACAAACTAAAAAACAACAATAGTTATCAGATCAGGTGTATTGTATGATATTGATGATATTAAAGTTTTTTTAACCTTAAAATCTAAAATAAAAACCATACGTATTTACCTACTCTCTACCCACAAACTAAAAAACAACAATAGTTATCAGTTCAGGTGTATTGTATGGTATTGATGATATTTAAGTTTTTGTTAACCTTAAAATTTAAAATCCATACATATTTAGGTACCTACTGCATAAAGTTCAGTAGGTATCGTTTTTACAAAATATGATACTTTGAGGGTAACTGTTCCCGGAACCTCTTCTCTTTCCTTTTATTCCTTCTTCTTACACTTCTTATAACAAACTATGGTCTTACCGTGTTATTCATAAAAAACTAAAAAAGTGTTTTGGCATTTTCTTTCGTATTATGATCTGATTTGAATGATATTAATATAAAATAGTTTTTTTTATGAATTGGTGGTTTTGAAAAAAAAAATTAGTTAAAAATATTCTATTTTAGAAATTACCTAAGAGACAAATTAGTAATGAAGCCAATAATTAATAGAATTAAGTTGCGATTGCATTTCCACGTATCCGAGGCACAGAATTAATTAATGCTGCCGGCGTTTAACTGACTGGAATAATTACTATATCACTAGTCTAATTAACTAAAGCGGATTATGCATGAAGTGCCAATCAAATGCATAATATCATCATCAGTGTAGATGTGGCTAAATGATAGTGCATGTGCTGTTTAGGTTTAATTTTAGTAGATACCTGTATCTTGTAGCTTTTGTATAAATGCTAGTAACTGTAAAACGTGAGTGTACCTCACTCACAAAAGTGAAAGAAAATGATTATGTGTAGTTTAATATTTATTGGCTTTACAACTCATAGATATTATTTTGTAATTTTGAGTAATAAGTCGTAGATTTAATCAAAAATATGAGTGTACTTATGAATTCAATGAATTAAGAATTAGGTAAGTAAAGAATGAAGATGTAACATACGATTTTCTAAAAGGTTAAACAATTAAAAATATAATATGTAAAATTGTACAACACTACACAGATATAAAACACATTGTTACTTTAATTAAAAAAGATGAAGTTTAACGACCAGGTGCCTACTTATATTATATATTCACGATATTAAAACCTTTAATAATAATAAAGCTATGAAATGGTTCTTCATGCTTATGAATAAATGTTCCTTCAATGCTAACAAATAGGAAAACATCACGATTAAAGCATTAATAGATGATTATATCGAGATTAATTCAAATCTCAATGATTAGGTCATTATAATAAGATTCTGCTATTACGTGACAACTGGCTTCAGTCAGTCATAAAGGTAATGAGGTAATATTTATACGGCTTTATAATTATATCCAATGACCAATTCACGAATATTTCAAATGGAAATATCCAGCAGATGTCTTCAATCATATGTTAATAAAGCTATTTGAAGGCATTTAATGAGACAACGAGTTTGACTGAGTCGCCGCTGCGGGGCGCCACTGTCCGCGACAAAGGACCCCCACAGATTAACATCGTTTCACTAACGAATTAATTATGAAACAGTCATTTATAGCGTGTTTCATAAAATTAAAGAAATGATAAAGCACTCTGTTTCTTGTTTGCATACAATGAAGATATTTTTCAACATAAACTTGTTTTTTTTGTTTTTATCTAACTTTTTTAACCTAAAACGTCGGAACACAAAAAAAACAATGTTTCATAGATAGATTTCTTTCTCTTGTGCAATACTTATTCATAAATTGTGGCCCAAATATAGTATGGTATAGTAATGATAAAAATACAGCTTCCGTTATTCATAAAAGTCACGTAAATCTAGATGACTACATGCCCATAAGTAAAAAAGATTTTATTTAAAAAAACATCAATAAAGAAATACAGTAAGCAGACGATAAAATAAATAGAACCGATGCAACCGACCAGTTTCGAGCATAATTCAGTGACACAACGTACCACATGTGGAGCAGACATTGAATTGATTGTGTATAGTTTGAGCTACCTAGTTTAAAAATGACACATAAAGTTCGTTCGTATACTTTCGAAATTGTTATTGACCCGTTCTTCTGGCGATGACCTCCTGGGACTAAATGAGAGAGATCTCTAAAAGCTAGCTATCAAATTCACAATTTATTCAACTTTGGAAACCAATTCACTTTATGCAACTTTGGAATCGCTCGATTTAGACTCGCCAAAAATAAAAAGAAAAACGTGTCCAGAACTCGTAAGTATACCAAATCGCTAGCAAAATTCAGCAATCATGGAAAAAACAGGTCAGGAATCGATTATTTTTGAAGAAACGTGAAATATGGTTAAGAAGTTAGAATTCCGTAATGAGACAGGACTGCAGATTTTGACATTGTACCAACATACCTAAAGTGTCATATAAATCACGCATAGTGTGATGCACACCAACGGAGTATCTATGTCTGTGAGTTTTCTACCTATATATCTGTATGTCAAAATGTGATGCGTGGCAGGGTAAATCGCCATTCCCTCATACAAAGATTATAAAATGACTATGCTCATGCATCTAACAAAGCAATCAGTAAATAAAACACAAAAAGAGACCACACTGAAGTCAAGATGTCGTAAATAAATTACGACAAACACCCAAAAGATGGAATGACAAAGTCCGAGGGACAATATGTTAAATAAACAATAATACACCGGTGTGCCAATACAGACAGAAACTTATGGTTATAGATACGTATCCGTTGAAAAAACAGATTGAATCGGAGTCGGAATATAAAATGGTCGTGTAAACTCCCGTCGCGCGACACAAAAGTTAAAAAGAATGAAAAATTTCGGCTGTCACAGCACCACGGTCTGCGCCCGATATCTGTCTCCGTGATTGTTTGGGGCTCTCTCTTTAAAGATATTTTCGTGAGTAAAATATTTGTCGCGATATGTTACTGCAGTCTGTGCTCTAGAGACTCGGACAAGTTATTCTAAAAGTTTTTTGAAATATAAATGTTATTGGCAACTATGTTTATCGACACCAATCCCTCAAAATTTAGCTGAGAAAATATTATATCTTTACAATGAGTTTGGAAAATATTGGAAATATCTCTCTCTTTACCAATGATTCACAGAACTTAAGTTTTTAACAATATAAAGATTCGAGAGATATCGTTACTAGAATAAAATAGTACTAAAATAGGTGTTACAATGACGTAAAGAAGATAAAAGTATCTACAGTTTCATTGAGCTTCGTCGAAAAAATATTTTTGAATTTTGTAGTTTTAACGGAACCATAAAAATAAATGTCGCAATTAACGCCAACGCAGGCGCAGTGGGTTAAGATAACTCTCAGTTGCTGTTTATTTTTATTAAAAAGTGAAATTGTATTCTAACCCAACTATATACAGACATAACAACAATATCGCCGATGACGAGAGATTAAAAATAAATAAGTAAATGCTTGGACAATTTCCACCCTCAACTAAGCAAAGCTTGTGTTGATCACTGCACCACTCAGGTCATCATTAAAATTCAATAGTTGATCCCAGACTGATAAAACTTGAACATAAAGTAGAAAACGGTTGTAGCATGTCGGCGGTACAGGCGTATACAAGAAGTAATTTTCTAGTTTATTTTACGATTGTGTCTGACTCAACTTGGAAAGCTAAGCTTCGAAATGCGCATAGTTGAACATTAAGCAAAAAGTGTATTGTTTGCTGACGCCATTGTGCTGTGTCCATGTGAACGCGACTTTACGGCGAATCGCTGAATTTCCCCAGAGTGCTGTAAAAAGCTGTCTGTCAGGCGACACTATATCGGCAGTTCAGTACGCAGTTGATGTCTCGGACGAGTCGATCCCAGCAAATCCGCATAGCTCCCTCCTTTTATGTGCAAACCCAACTTCTACAGCAGGATCAACAATACCGAAAATATCAATATCGGGATTATTCGCTCCGCTTTCCCCGGTAAAGGGATGCTCAGGAAAACGGCCTCATTTCGAAATATTCTCATTTTTCGCAAGATCTTTTTTACTTTACGGCGCAGCTCCCCCTTTCTTGTTCGGTCAAGTATTGCGAAGTTTTCCTCTCTCCCATCGGCAACGAAAGAAAATGACTAATAAGAAACGTCAATGATAGCAATCTACTCGCACCCGAGCTTCTGGCGCTTTAATTAAAATGAAGATGAAAACTTAGAACCAGTTCCATAACTTGTAAAACTTCCTTGTGAAATGCTTATCAAAATGCATAAAATTATATAGATGTAACCTCAGAAAGAACCATTGCTTACCACAATCCAAATTTATTTTTATGCTTCTTTGATATAAAATAAAGCAACACCACGAAACACATCTAATAAAAATATTACACGACCTGTCGACAGGATAACAGCGTCTCTTTCAACATCTTGGTTTAAAGTAACTAATAAAAAGCGACCATTCTGATAGCTTTCCCGAAACGTAAAAAACTAGTCACACCTTTCGTTTGTTTTTTATCTTTGTAGGCAATAAATATATCCGCCGCCGCCCTCGCACGCGTCTATAGTAAATTCCCAACCAACTCCTAGGCTATAAATTGAAAAGATTAATGATAGATACCAAATTTATTTACTTAAGTACCTGTGCCGTGAAATGTAATCTGTCGTAACACCAATTAATCTTGGGAACACATTTTTATGAACTCTAATGGCCGTTCCGTGTTGGTTAATGAATTATTGGATTGAGTTAACAGAATCCCTTTAGAGAGAGTGCTGTTTTTATTTGCACTGCTTACTGGAATAACGAGGAATCCATATGCAAGTAGGACTAACCACCCTCTAAGTAAAGATACACCATTAGGATCCACGTGGGACCATAACCGTACCCCCTGGGGCTAGGTAACGCGTGGTTCCGCTGCAGTTTTACTTTGCCTCTAATTGGTGCATTTTGAGGGTGGATTTGAAACCCCAACGGGTCCCTAGGGAAAATACGATACAAACACGGCTTTTTCAATGTCAATTTATTTGGTTGAAATGAATACGAGCACCGTATCAAAATGTGAGTGAGCATTGCTTTGATTTCATTTCTTTACTGGACTTATATCAGCATACCTACATTTTTTACGCATATTACGAGCACCCTGTTCAAAATTATAAAAGATAGAAGTAGGGAAAGAAATTCTCATTGATATTCGATTATCCTGCCAAACGTGCTGAAATATTTGGAGCCTACCTACCCTTTATACTAATATATGTATGTGCGGAACACAGAATCTAACTAAGGGTATTCATTTAAACTTAACTTTACCATAATATTATGTATTCTAAGATTTACATAGTTATAGCATTTTAATTCTCCTTATAAATAAAATCGGTTTGTTTTACTTATGCTTTAGTGAAGGAATACGACGCATTTTTTTAAATAGTAGAAGCACCTCACTACTGTTGGTATTTTCGACTTTTTATAACCACTAGAGATGTCATGGTATTCTCATTTCAGAATCATATTTCTGTGTAAATGAAACTCATACATTTGTACATGCAACGTTGACATCCTTCATTTTTATTGATTTTTTTGATTGAGTACTTTTAGGGTACGAACTATTGATTTATTTATTTTTATTAAATCGCTCCATTCTTGCATACTATCTTAGATGCCCACTCCCTTAAGCCCTCCCTGCTTTTGGTACTTATCTACCCTCGTCTGATCGAACTACCACTTGTACCCGATAAAGGTCTCTACATCATATTGGTGCTTTCCGAAGATACGCCAATATTTCTTACGCTAAGGGATAAAGGAACTTCACTTAACACCAGTAAGGAAAAATTGATGGGCAGCGGTCACGTAGATAAGTACCTACTGGAAAAGGAAAATGGAATAAGCCTAAACGAAAATATAACCTACTTTATGAGGCCCCACTTACTGGCGTAGTCAGCCTAATGGAATTTGGCCATTACGCTTACTTAAATAAAAAAATATTTTTATAAGTATAATTCAAACAGAATTTTTTGCTGAATATTCATTATTCGTAAGGTCATGGTTTACAGAGGTAATAAATGACCGTAACTACATAATATTTTTGTTTTCCCATAACTATACATATAATACACATAATACTATAATTTATCAATAGAAATCTCTAGAGACAATTAAAACATTAATCGAAAGTGACAAAGAGCGAATGCAATCTACAAAATCAAGTAAAATCCGCAACTCTGGTTGTCAATAATATTCAATCTTTTTATTTTATGAACAACGGGATAGTGCTTGGCCTTCGTCTCACCTGATGTTAAGTGACGATAAGGCCGAAGGTGGAAGCGCACTACACCCGGAATCCACATCACTGAGGAACTGGCTATCTTACCTCTTACTGCCGGAACACTTTTTTTTTAATTGTTGTTATGACGTCAGGCTTAGGTAAGATGGTGGTAGCTAGCCAAATATATAAGCCCTACCCCAGCCATCTAATCTACTCTTAATTCTTTAACACATTGTTATAGTAATCGTTTTCGTTAACTCCTACGATTTTGAATTATAAAAAAAGACAAATATTAATCAAAAATAATCAATGTTAAAAACCGAAGGTAGGTGATATCTACGCAAATTAAAAAGAACAACAAGAATATTGCTGCAGTAGAAAATTGCTACTGTATTATTAATTTGAAATACAAAATGTAATAATTCGGTTTTCCCAGGTTATTACTGCACACTCACTGTTATTGTCGCAATGTACGAAAAGGATTTCATAATTGAAATCCATATAAATGTTTCAGATATTTAAAAAACAAGTGATATAAAGTAATAATTAATTCATGAAGCGAGCAACCACTTTTTAAGGGTTGCTCGCTTCATGAATGTTTAATTACGATTTGCAAGAGCAAATTCAGGTCATGTGAATAAGGTAGGTATAATATCAGTTAACACCATGCAGAGTTTGATAAAATCGTGATGTTAGTACGGTGGCAAGTTTACAGACCCACTAAAACCAGATACCGAGTCGAAAAAACTAAAAAGAAAATATTATTTTTTAAATTTGAGATTTTTGCATTCACAATGCTATTTTTATACAATACTAAATAATATACTAGAAAAAGTATTTTACTAGTATTGATCTGGTGCGAGTCGTATTTTTTCTAGTATATTATTTAGTATTGTATAAAAATAGCATTGTGAATGCAAAAATCTCAAATTTAAAAAATTATATAGCTATTTCATCTTAATCGATTGCCAAATATCTGGAAAGATATTTCAATTGAATGTCGAGGTAATTCCTCACATTGGTGAAATAACGCTGGCTTGCAGCGTAAGAGTAGGATATACTAGAAGATATTCGACGATGTCACTAGTGACTCGGTAGCTCAGCGGTCAGAGCATTGGACCGGATATCCAAAGGTCGCGGGTTCGATTCCCGTCTGAGTATTGATCTGGTGCGAGTCGTATTTTTTCTAGTATATTATTTAGTATTGTATAAGAAAATATTAGACATATTATAATAATCAGCTTTTCATTGTATGAAAATGCTAAGATTTTCAATACAAATACACAAACACAGACGATAAACTAAAACAAAAAAAGAAAACGCTAAAGCAATCGAAGAAGTCATCAGACTTTTAAGAGATAGTAGGTACATTTTTAATTAAGTATATCAATATAGTCTTTAAAATGTTTTATTTTTAATTAATCTCACCTAGTGTGGTTTTAATTTGACAATATTAAAAGTAACAATAAAACCTATTATTTACTGCGTTGCGTGGCCAGCGTTAACACGGAAAGTAGGAAATTTTATATTCAATAAAACGACTTGTTCGCGATACGAGTTGACTGCTGTAAATTATACCCTAATTATGTAGCGAGCAGTGTTTCATTTTAACGAACTATAAAGTACGGGTGCAGTGGTAATCAATACTGCGACATAAGGTCCTAGGTTCGCGCGCAAAGTGGTAGTAATTGTCGTTAATCACATATTGGGATGAAAAATAGCCTATAGCTCTTTTGGACAACGGTATTTTAATTATTATGAGCACGTAAAAAGGGCGTTATTATTTTAAGGAAATTTATTAAACGGAATTGTTTTTGTAAAATTGTCTTTTATTTGTGCATTTGTCGAGAAAATAACAATAGTTACTTTCATGAAATTAGTTTTTTCTAGCAAGCTATTTAATTTTGAAATCTTTAATGAGCTCTTTTTTTTAGAATTACTCTTACTCTACGCTACGTGGTTTTTTAGTAGTTTGCTAGAGAACAATTATTTTACAATTCTTTTTCTTATTTATTAGTCTAAAGAACCTGTAAAAAACGATGTGAATTTAGTAACATTTTTTTTTGTCTTTACTTCCATAAAGGGCTCTTTAAAAACTCCTAAAATACTTCGTCATCGCAAGCTATAGTTTTCAAATAAATCATAGGTAGGAACAGCTGTTAATGTAACACCGTCGCCGCACTTTATACCGACGTTTACGTTTCAGCCAGATTTAAGCCTATTGTAATAACATTACGGCTTTGTTATAAAATCGCATTACAATGAACGACACGCAAGTACCGGTTTGATGCCGATCGCGACCACGACAGACCGGACGACACGCGATTGTGGAAATTCATATTTTTATTTTTTCTTCTAGGAAAAGCTTCGTGGAAATGTTTCACGCGGTAATTTAATATTTTTATTAGTCGTAAAGAAGTTTTCATTTCAGACATAATTTATTTTCAGTCAAATGTAAATATTATTTCCCGCTTTAAATCAGTTTTTAAACATTTAATAGTCCTATGTAAATATGCTCAATTTTATTTCAACAATTGTGATTTTAATTTTACCTGGCACAAAATGCCGTGTTTCTTTCATATAATTTAAACAGAAATGTCAAAACACTCACTCGTTAATATAATGCAGGTCTAAATAACCTAATAATACAAATGTGGCAAAAAATAACACTTTCTTTAGTCACACACACACAATCCTTAATTTTGCCATCTCTTCACGACAACGAGCTTAGTAATGTTCGCTTCATTTGTGCCTTATCAGGGCACTGTGTATCCCTAAATCCGTATTTCCCTTCCTTTGTTCTCAGTATTATTGTAATTACAGGATCTGTCGGAACATGGCAAGCACAAATAAAGCTTCGCAGAATGTTAGGTTTCCTCACTTTGTAGTCAGTAGTGTCTGCATAGAAATATAAAGAGGAAGTGTAAAAGTACTAATATAAGGTGGAACCAAATGATGAGATGATACTGAAACAGGTGATAGTGTTGCTTAAACTAAACAACTTTCTCAATGAAACATAGGTCGAAAAACAAAAAAAAATCATACTTCCATACAAAATGTATCGGTTAGCTGACCAAACCAACTTACTATGAAAGGCAAAAATAATGTTTTTCGACTTTTGTTTCTTGGAGAATGTTGTTCAGTTTTAGCAACACTATCACCTGTTTCGGTATCATCACATCATTTGGTTCCACCTTAATTATATTCAGATTACTGGAATATTTAAATCACTTCAATACTAATACAATTACTTACATGCAATTATGCTTTAGCAACCAACGACATCGAAATCAGCCATTTTTAATGTCTGCACTGCTGGAACAAAGGCCTTCCTTATGGGTGGATAAGGAGGATGGGCCATAACTAACCCACCACGCAGGCACGCAGGGCCAATGCGGATTGGTGGGTGTTAACGAATGCAAATGCAGCCGGGACCAACGACTTAACGTGCCTTCCGAAACAAGGAGGGAGGAGGAGATAACTGACCGATCCTTAGGAAAGTGGCAGGGCCTAGCGTTAAACCACTGCGCAAATGAGCTTGCTAATGCTAACCAACCAACAACGGCCTCAAAAGTAGCTCAGCACTATAACACTGTGTTGTTCAGTAATTCACAGCCAAATTCTACGTACACAACGATTGATTGATTGAAGCGTCACGGTACTACACTAAAATGTGCAGCTACTTCATAGGTCTACCGCACTGTGATTCTTTAACAGTAAGAGTACAAAATGTGTAAAAAAATAACACCTCTTAATGATTCCGATAATCAAGATGGCGCAAACTTCATCTGCTATACAGACAGAAATCTGCTTGTAGTGCGTGGTGTTGCATTTAGGGTAAATCAAGTAAATCGAGGATAATGTATATGTATGATATAGGTAAGCATACGTTTACCGGCATTAAAACCTTACCCTCCGCAGAAACAGTGTTTTTTTCAGCCACGCTAAACTATTATAAGTTTCCTTTGCTAGATTTTTAATGCCATATTGTCCGTATCGCACTACTTATCCCTTATTATGGAAACACACTGTCCTACGTCCTACTAATGGCACATTTACCACAATATACTGTGAAGTCCGCGACCACACCTCGATGACGTCATGGCGCGATGGGAATTAGCAACTCATTGTTTTGTTTACATTTACACGTCAGCAATTTGGCTAACCGTTACGAGCTTGATTATGAGACAACGAAAAAAGGATACTGTGGTTATGTGAAACTAAGCTCTGTGTAATTAGGTATTTTTATTACTAGTCAAAAATTACATTAGTACAGACGTAACACAACGCCCAACACAATTTCTACTTATTTTAGATAAGATTTTCTTGTCAAATTCGTAACAGAAGAGTTTTCTTGCAATGCAATTTTTATTTTTGATCCAATCATGTGTTTATTTACGCACGATAATAAAACAGGATAATAAATAATAACCCATTGGATGTTGTTCTTCAAAAACACAATAACCCATTAATCCTGATAAAATAAGTTTTCTTGCCTCTTCTTGCATTGTACAAAATTACCATAAAGTTAATTCAATGAATAATTTTTCATCCACTTTAAAATTTACTTCCCAGTAACAGACACAGAATTTTATTAGTCAAATATTATTTGGAATATTATCAATCCACAACATGCTTTTAACATAATGAACAATCAAAGGCACAGTCTGACTGTCAGGCTTAATCGCGTATGACTAAAATTTTAATCCTTCTATTTTGTAAATTATAGTGTATGGAATAATACTGCCGCTGGCCGGGTATAATGACTGAATATTGCCTACATTTGCGAGTAAAACGGTAGTATCATAAAATAATACAGCTGTATTCGGGTGAAATTTTCGAGCTTATGTTTATAACTGCCCACTTCACACGTGGGCTTGTAATATCAAGCCTTTTCTGGTTCCTTACGTAGAAACATTTAAAATAATGCTGTTTTGTCTTTTATCTTTCTTAAAAAGTTTGGTCTAAAAGCCTATTCAAATCTGAGCTTTATCCGCTACCGCCGTGGGTAGCGGTAATACCCGAGCGATATCCCGCCGGCCGAGTATTTATTTGATATGGCATTTTAGCAGCTGTCGTGGGTAGGTACGGGATACGATTACGTACCGCGTGCCTACCCATTGGGGTAGCGGATACCGCTCAGATTTGAATATGCCGTAAACCATATAAGTTTATTAATCGAATAGTTAGTATTTTTTTGTTTTGACCTAATAAACGCATTGACCCTTTTTATATTGCATCATGAAAATAACCCAAGAGTTGCCTTAATAAATATGTAATCCATATGATTTAGTAGGTATATTTATATTTATAAGCTTTAACGCCAAAAAACCATAGGGCTCTTCAAAATAGAATTATGGGTTAAAATCCTAAATCACATACTTTTGTATCTAGAAGTGATAATTATTTTATTTTGAAATAAGCTTACTACCAATTCTGATGTGTATTATCTAATATGCTACCCTAATCAAAAGCGTACCTACACGATCCATCAATAAAAACTTGTCAACTTTTGACAGCATCACGTATTCAAGCAATCAAAACCTTCCGTTTAATAATGCACAACCACCGGCCGATTAGTTCAAACAATGAGTGACGCCAGGAAACGCAATTAACTATGTATATATCTGTCGGGAAGAGGAAATATCAATTCGCTTTGAGAGGGGAACGGCTAGTATCCACCGGACTTGGCTTACTCAATTATGCGTATGTCAATATCATATGATACGTAGAAAGGGGAGCGCTTAAAGTTGCGCGTACACTGCATCTGATTCGGGGCGTACGGCCCGGACTGATTGTCGGATGTATGGATTTCTATAGCGCGGAAATGCCGATGCATAGAAATCCATACTACGCGTTCACTTCATCATTGCCGCTACCTCCCGGCCCGCTTCGTCATACCGCACCCCCTGCGTCGCCTTTCCAGTATGGCTAGCAAGTAGCAATGTAAAGTTTCTGTAATCATAACGTTCATTATTTGTGTTGTTATAATGATTAAAATAATAAAGTTCCTACATAATGGCGAACCTAACTTGTTCTATAGTTAATGACACTCTTTGAACAAGAAAAACATGAAAAACAGTTGAAAAACATGATTACTTTCTTGTCTACAGTACCGTTAGCTGTGACGTCATAACCGGTCGTCAACGGCAATGACGAAGTGAACGCGTAGTACAAAGCAACAAATTCTTCCGCTCCGATTCCGATGCAGTGGACGCGCACCTTAATACTTGCACATCAGCCATTTTTAATGTCCCAAATGCTGAAGCACAGTCCTTCCTTATAGGTGGATAAGGTGTACAACACACCACGTGGTCCTGATGCAGATTGGTGGGTTTTAAGAACTGCAATAATGCAGCCGGCACCAATGGCTTAATGTGGCCTCTGAAGCACGGAGAAACTCGCGATCAATGATATATCAAAACAAAGTTTAATATATCTTTGCTCACGATAGTTAATTTTTGGTCACCCTTCCCATGACCAAACTTGTGCAGTGCGATGCGCTACCCACTGCGCCAATGAGTATAGATACTTATCGTATGAGTACTCAAAAAGTATTTATTTAGCAGTACAATATTAAAACTTAAAGTTGCTGGATTTGGCATGCTACCAATACAAACCGATTTGCCGGACTCGAAGTTAACCAAATTGGTTAAATATGAATTTCAATCAAGCTCAATCTATCTAAGCTTACACTAAATGTGTTAGTAAAATTATTGTCGTTTCAGTGATAGATTTCAAATTAACGCAAGTGATGATTATAAAGACAATGACCTTGTTTTGATTTATGATTGTCTGATTTCCAAGTAATCACAATTTCTGTTTTAAAATACTTACTAACTGATTTTAGAGAAAAACAATTGAATTTAAACTTGGCTACTCCGTGCCGTTTAGGTCGGAAACTCTGCAAACAAATACGGCTCTTTATTTCCAAATATATTCCGTAAAACGAGCACGTCTAACTGAATCCAAAGAGAACCAAACAGAAATTCTCCTTGACATTCGGCCGCTTCCCAAATCTCGCCAATTTTCCTTGGCGACGTCTCACCGACTACGCCGTACGTAATCCGTTCGAGCTTCGGAAAATCTCCGTCAATTTATCCGATACATATCCGCAATTTATCCGATATCTCGTCTCGCAGTGACGGGCACCGGTCTATTGTGTTGGCTCAATCATGTCAAATAGGCGCCCGAAAATACTGCCACTAGCTAACCATTTTCAATCCTAAAAACTCTTTCAAAAGGTCTACTATCGAGTAGTAGTGTTAGTTATAAGTGAACAACCAACGATGCATTTTAGTCGGTTTCACATTTCGATTCCATTCTGATAGAGATATAGAGTTCGGAAATAGCTCCGTGCACGCATGTAAATTGCGTACATTGAGGCAGTTACGTTCGCATGACCGAAAATAAACAAATTAACTCACATGCTTAACAGCTCAATGGTTCGGTTTAAAGCTCTATCGTTTCATTATAGCCGCTACATATTCATATTGCCTTCCTGTATTAAGTTATTATGGCAATGAATACGATCAGTATTCACGTTCCATCCGAACAAATTAAATTGTTTTGATTCAAATGGTAATGACATAATTTCCTCCTTGCAAACGGTGACCGTGCAAATTAAAGCTAATAAACATCGTTTTATGAACTGAATGTTAGCTTGCAAGTGGTGGCGATTTAATGACGTTACAAACCACTGCATTAGTATTAAGCCACTCACTACATATTTAGTTAGAATCCGTAAAAACTTTTTCTGTTTCATCCGAAGGGTCCAAGTTTCGATGTTACCTTTAGCTGCCTTTACTGGGTCCGTTTTTCTGTTTGTTTTCACATACAAGGTAAAAACATCTCTACTAATTGACAATATCATCTCGAAACTACCCAGTAAGTAATACTCAACGTAATGGATGAGTAAAAGGCAAAACTACTCTTCCATTACGCAAATGGCGAAACTTTTTTCATTCGGTAAAATATCAAAGATATCGGATTCCATCGTAATACTTCCGCAAATATTTAAAGAGATCTCGCAGAAAGCTCTCCGCTAAGCAAACTTTCGTTTAAGGTGGTACCCTGAGCGAAAGTGGCGCCGCGGTGAATTATATTTAATATTATAATTCTAATACACAATTTTAAAAATGTTTATCGTGGAGATTTTAGGGCCTACAGTCTAGTATTTTTAAACGGTATCGTTACATTCCCTCGTAGTCACTGCTAGAAGTAGATAGCAAAACTGCTAAAAGTGGCCGTCTTTGACACATTTGCTATCTACTTCTTCGAATGACTACGAGGGCATGTAGTTCCTTCAGTAGCACCTTCTAAAAAATACTAGACCATGGGCCCTAAAATCTCCACGATAAACATTTTTAAAATCTTTTTCTATTAATAACTTATTAAATTAAAACCTCTGAGGGCGCCACTTTCGGTCATACAACCGCCTTAACCAACTTGAACAATCGTCTGCAAACACGACTACGAGTGATCTCACTAATGAAGTGCGCGCATTCGAAATGCGAAAACATCGTGTTCATACTTTGATGAAATAAAAAAGAACCTGCGGATCTGTTTGAGTTATTTGTCGTCACATTAAACGAGTGCTTGGCAAAAAGTCGAGCGGAGATCAAAGGATGACGTGTCGAGTGATACTGAAATAACACCCCTTGCAGGGCTGACAATCTGCACTCTTTAAAATGGTTTTAGTACCAACTTTGATGTGTGTGAGCAATAGGTATGGCAGAGTTAATTATTAATGTGACTAGTTTATCAAATGTTTCCAGTTTGTCATACCGTTTTATAGAAGTCGATTCATATCTGTTTTTTGCCGAACCTTTCATTCTCGAATATATTTTAATTTCAAACAAAATGAATAACGATATATAAAAAAGTTTCTTTCTAGTTTTCAAAGAATATACATTCCTTTTTCTTGAAAGAATATAAACAAACTTTGTTCATTATTCACTCCAACGTATGTGGGTGTAGTGCCTCTTATCCTCAGCAGTGTTATGTAGTAAAATTTTCCAAACTTTTAACACTTCTATTCTAAACCGAATATTATACACAGTATAAATTAATATAGCTTTACGTAGGTATCTTCCGTTAGACTCGTAAAAGCAGCTTTATTAATATAGCAGGCTTAAAATTTAATGGCGACTGTACAGTTAGCATGCACAATACAAGACAATGCGAGGGTTAAATATCGTTTATGTGAAAGTGCCGAGTCATTTCGCATTCTTTTGCCGACCGTCTCTGTTTGGACTCCGCAGACAGACACAATACTTGCTGCATTCAAAGCTTCATTAAACTTTAATAGAAAATCGTTAATCACTGCTCTACGTTGGTGAACAATTAAAGTTATTTATTTTCTACAAAAGATTTTTTTTTTGAGTTTAGTGCTAATTAAATTATTAATAGTGAATGAAATGTTTATTTTTGTATTAAAAGACACATCACTGTATGAAAGTAAGGATAATTATAATGCAAATATTGATGACGGATTATCGAGGTTTTCTATTTTTCAGATTCAAATTTATTCCGGCATGCAGTTGAGATTGGAATATGTGAATAAAAACACTGTGGGATTCTTTTTTTATAATAATTTTACTCTTTTAAAAGCTTTCTGGGTCTAACAAAACATTTCGTCTATGAAAGTTAATAAAAAAGTCTTTGCGAAGCTTCGAAAGCTTTATTAAATATCAAATAGTTTAAACGAAAAAAGTGTTTGTGTTTTATGGAAAACATAATGCTTATGTATTTGTACAGATACCATCATTTGAATTTTAATGAATAAATCCGTAATAAACAATCAGATTACGTTAGAATTCTGTAATTAAGCAATAAAATACTTGAGATGCATCTGATAAATTTGTTTAATTCCATATTAAATTGCGTTTAAGATTGTGTTGCTCAGAATGCTACTTGGATTCCAGCATAATAAATATGATTTTAATCTTAATGTGGAACATCAGTAGCCGAAAATGAAGCTTCAGATAAGTATGTTTTTGTCGTAGTGTTTTAATGTTTTTATTATTGCAGTTTTGCAACATTTGCAAAACGTTGTTTTAATGAAACATAATGATTTTAGTGAGGCCTATGCTTAGGCTTAGCCGTAATTGTTCAGCTGATATGATGAATGAAACTTAAAACAAAAATGTATCAATATAAGTAATATACAAGTCGAATAACTTACAAGACAAGATTGCTCAAGTTGGATCCCTCCACTATTTATTGTTTATAACTGACACAATTCAACTCGTGCCGATAATAACCTAAGCGTGGGAAGAGCCACAGTAATTTAAGGTCAATAAACACGTAAAATATCAAATTTACTCATTAATGTCAGCAGGCGAGCTTTTGACATGTTCATAACTTCATAATCCACAATAATTTTGTCTAATTACCATTTAAACTGTACAAAAGTTAATTTAAATCATGCAGACATAACAGCTTTATTCGCGAGCTTAAATCAACACTTTCTTGCACTTTAATATTATAAATATTAATGATTTTAGCAATAAGCGTTTACATGACCCGGAGAAGTTCTTGATAAACTTCTCGTAAGATAATTGCATACTAATCGTGTTCAATTTTAAAATTAAGTAAACCAGAAGTTAGGTGCTATAAAAACGGTAACTCAAGTCCTAAACTTTCCGAAATATTCTTAAAACTAAACAAGGTACAGAGGTCAGACCGGACAAATCAATTTTGGCGATTTGTCTTTACACAAGTTGTGTTTAAACTGGGGGTCGACTAATGGAGACACATGCATTAAACTGCGCCGCGTGCTGCGACAACATTGACACAAGCAGGGGGACCTAATTAGTTTAGGCCAGGGGTCACCAAACTACGGCCCGCGAGCATCAGCAATCCGGCCCGCGAAAGCGGCTGGATCGAACCAACATACTGGTATTTACGGTATGTTGGTACGATGAGCTAGCTAGGTCCTGACCCCTGGAACTTCGTGGAGGAGCTAGGCTGGCCTTTAGGCAAAAAAGTTTGGCGACCCATGGTTTAGACCTGTGGCCGAAGCGAGATGTGACGGTTTAGTTAACTTATTGGAAGTGACGTCTTACAGAATATACGTAATACAGAATCCAGTTACAATCAATTTGTTTACGTTTAAAGAAAAAATATCTTCACGAATAAGTAGGTAGGTAGGTATCATCGAAATGACAACGTTTTATTTCTGGTTCAACATGAGCACGGTTGGGCCCACCCAAAATGTAATTTTTATAACTCATGTCGAACTGTTTTTTTTTTCAAATTGTTCGATGGTCTCTGCGTGAATAGAATCATAATACCTACACGAGTCTATTGTGACTTTGTGAAAATTCTGAATATAAAATAAACTGAACTAAGCTCAAAAATGCGACATCCAGTAACAAATTAGATTGGTGTCAAAATCCAAGAGGGATCCTCGCTCGTCTCGCCATTTCCTCTTTATCCAGGGATCAAAGTGTAAAGCTATTTTAATTCTTAATATAAATGAATAATTTTTAATTCAGCAATTTAAATTCATGTGCATGTTGTTGCGTAGGTAAGTTATGTATGCAGCATTCAAATTCAGTTAATTGCAACATTAACTACGAACAGAATAATCATTGTTCTCTAAAATACTAGGTAGTTGAATTTTTATTGCACTGTTCAAAACCATACTTATTCTAAAATTTAAATGTCATAATATCTATTAACAATACCTACACATTGCAAAACCATAAAATAATTTTATAAAATTTTAATATCAAAAGCAAATTGCATTTTGGGAATAGGATACACGTAGGATAAAAATACCTCAAAGTGCCCTAATTTTAATTAAATTAATTGCTCGCTAAGATAATGTGCTAAGGAGCTCGGTGGCGCAGTGGTTTAGCGCCTGGCCCAGCGATTGCGGAAGTTAAGCAACGTTCGCAAGGGTCGGTCATGGGATGGGTGACCAAAAATGTATTATCTCGAGCTCCTCCGTGCTTTGGAAGGTACGTTAAGCCGTTGGTTCCGACTGCATTTGCAGTCGTTAACACCCACCAATCCGCATTGGGCCCGCGTGGCTGGACCCATGAGGAAGGCCTGTGCCCCAGCAGTGGGGACATCAAAAATGGACAAGATAATGTATCGAAAATTCATCTACTTAGCTAGCAATTAATTTAATTACGATGAGGGCACCACTTGAGGGAAATAATCGCCTCAACGTAAAATAAATAACCAAAAAATTAACTTCGTCAAAAGTCCAACACAGAAAAGCGGATGAGAGGCGAAACTCTAGAGTCTAATGCAGCCACTTCAAAGCCAGACGAATAAATAAAACATGGCTGCGTAATGCACCGGGCTTACCGCTCGGGAACTACGGAGCGCATCAAATATTTACCTGTTTTGATATTATACCCTGGTAGGAAATAAATGTGAACTAAAGATTTGTTCGATGGTTGACGCCACTGAAAAGTGGACGTTATTGAAGGTTATCAACTGGAACCACTATACAACCTGACGACGATAATGCGACAGTAAATTAAGGCTGAGTTGCACCATCTTGACTTAACCATAACTTTAACAGATACAAACTTATCTGACTCGATGACAGTGTCGCTGTCGTCTATGGCGTAACCTAGGTAACAATATGTAATAACACCTTAGTTCCACTTTTGACCACTGGCTCAGATATGTTTGTATCTGTTAAAGTTATAGTTAAGTTAAGATGGTGCAACTCAGCCTTAATGTCGTATAGATAAATTTAATTTAATATTTCAGTTACTGTTTTCAGTACAATTAATTTTCGTGCTATTTAGTTTGTTTGATTTTTATGATATTTTATTTCGTTCCTAGGAATTATTTGCTAGTTTCAAAATACTCCATGAACTAGTGTCACCAATGTTTTCATTTATTGTCGTTTCCACCCCGTATAACTTATAACGGACTAATATATTTACCCCCTTACTAATAAAGATATAATAGTAGATGTATAGATTAGTTACACAATGGTTACTCTCTAACAAACTATTTGAGTTTGACATTGAAAAGAAAGTGACAAAACACTGTGTAACTACATCGCTATACAATCTTTATTAGTAATTAAGGGAATTACTGTGTAACTCGGACACGGGTGAGAATTTTTGTGATTTGCATCCTAAACCATGGTCAGTGAGTATTGTATGTTTTTCTCGTATTAAATTAAATATATACCTTTAATCAAAGGTAAAAGTCAATATTAGTATACGAACTACTTACCTACATCAATAAGTTTTTTTTGACATCCATTTTCACACATCATTTATTATGAAAGCGTAACGTAATCTCAATACCAAACATCAGTAATTTAGTTCAGCTGTTTACTTAAACTGCATGTTGTAGTAAAAGGTAATTTGATAAGAGTTATTGTAACCTTTAACTCACGGGCTAAAGAGGTACAATTAATGAAACCGCCATTTTCCCCATATAAATAAAAGAAACAGCCTATTTCACTCGTACCCTCATTAATTAGTTAAATTAACCTGAAACGTCGCTTTATAAGCCACAATTGTAAGTGAAATACATTTTGAGCACATAATACTTTCTTTGTTTCTGTTAAAATGCAAAAATATGGTAAAAGGCTAAATTATTAAAATGATAGCATTACAGAGCTTGTTGTGAAATCCCGTAGTCTGTTTTTTAATGTTTTTTAGATAATGGAAATCAGACGTTATCACAATTACTGCAGACAACCTATTTTAACCACTCATCAGAAGCTAAACTTTTTTGCCATCGACTTTGGCTCAAATCCTTTGTAACTAGGAAACCGCTTACAAAAAGTTAGAAAAAGCCTTTTTTTTCGTAAATCCTCAGAGATATAAATTCAAAACAAGAGTAACCCTCGAAATTAGCTTTTGATACGTCCCATCAAAAACTCATTTTCCACGAAAACAAAAGCATCAAGAAAATTTCTAATTCTTACCAATCTAAATCCAATTACTTACACCCCTATAGCTTTCGAGGAAAGCATGTTATTTATCTATAACTCAGCCGAGTTGTGTATACGTATAATTGTTAAGGGGTGGTGCAACTAGTGGCGTACATAAATTACCAGGGTTATAGACTTCAGGTCGATTGTCACGCAACCAGTCGCCGCTTTTCTACGGTGACATATCAAAGTTATTATAGATTGCTTAGGGTAAGAAGTTTTCTATACAATTTCTAAGTTGGTAGAAACTTTTGTTATTGTTCCGATACAATGCATGAATTACCTGTAGATGATTAAAAAAAATTAACAAACGTAGGTATTTTATATTTTTTTTCTATTTGACAGACTCAAAAATCCATTTCAATACGAGGGGTGAACTCTAGGATTAAAGAACTCTTGTAATATTTCTAGGACATTTTAAGCAAACAAGATTTGAGCACTGCAATCAAGTAAGCAAGCAACTGCAGTAGAAAACTTATTGCTTAGCTTAGTAGGTACATTGTATTAAGCAATAATTGAAAATTGCAAATAACAGAAATTTTATGCGACTACAATTTTACAAAATATTACTATCGTGATGTTAATAACATAGCAGAAACCGCCAACTGCAATTAACCAGCATAAATTGAAGTTCTCTAAAACAATTTGCACAAACAGTATAAGTCACAAATAAACGTGCAATTATTCGAACGGTTGCTGTTGTTTAGTTAGTCTAAGTCTGGGTTTAATTGCCTGCTAGTTCTGTACTGAATCAGTCGCTGTCTAGCAGTCTGTAATTGTGGTCTGTCTGATTTGGCCGTTTTCTTGGGTAACAAGTAACCGTTACTAAGCAAAGCCGTCAATTTGTGCCAACCGTCTGGTCTGCCATCTTGAAATGTGGTTGGAGCATCCAATTTGCTGAATTGCACAGCGTGAATGCAAATTTCTAAATTTTTCGCACAAGGTTCTGATATAGTTATGTGGAAATTTGATAATGCGATAGAGGTTAATATGTAGTTTTGGAAAAACTTTTTCAGTTGTATTTAATTGTAATATGTTTTGTTTAATCAAAAAGAAATGGTGATGGTGCTAAAAAATCGTAAGTCCGTATGAAAGTATTCTTGCCTTGCCTGGAATTTCAACACGTTTTTATTAGATTGCTTTCTCGTTTATTTGTTTGTTAATTTTTTTCATTGCACTGATATATAATTAAGTCAAGTTTGTATTTTGTTGAAAAATTAAAACTACACGACGTTCCAGTCTTTTTGCTGTCTTCCAAGTCGCTGCAATATCTTTAAAGCCTCATGGTCACCACTGTGTGTGATTATGTTGAATAATCCATTACCCAGTTCGCGTTTTCACACAAAAAATACACATGTTTCCAACCAGAAAACTAAACATCTCTTTGCTTTATTTATGTCGGACGTATTCGCAGGAACGCGCAGTTTCGAGTGAACAAGACAAAACATGGCCTTTGTACCGAATGAGTTACGGTTTAATTCCTTCAGTTGTGGCTAAATTATCTGATTTAACTTTTGAACGTGTTATTTAAGAGTCGCAATTAAAGTCGGACTTTGCTTTGTTTTCCTTTGTTCGATTTTATAGCAATTTTAAGGAAGGTGCCGTTTTGCCAATTGCATTGCATAACTCTTCTACATTGTTTAAATGCTGATTTAAATGGTGAATTTAATGAGTGACTTGAAATTCATAATTTTGTTTCGTATCTTTACTCCAATCAAAAAGCATTATAGTTTAATAAACGCGATATTAAACATTGAAAAAGTATCTAGAAAACAATATTTAGGAGCCAACACTTTTATGATTACGATACTTCTGGATTTGTTGGATAAGTAACAAGACTTAACACATTTCACGAAACAATTGGTGTTAACTGGCGAACTATCTGCCTGTCGATTCTGTAACAAACTCGCATCTCACTTCGAACCTCACTTTACTTCGCGGAAATTTTAAATCATAAATGAGATAATGTTAGGCTGTTTTTTTAATCACAAAAGATTCTAGACAGATATAGTAGCTACTTAAAACCTTTTGCAATCGGTAAAATAGCTTATATTCAGCTAATTTCTAATAACAAATTCACGCGAAGTGAAGTGAGGTTCGAAGTGAGATGCGAGTTTGGTTACAGAATCGACAGGCTGTGCCTAATACACAAAAAGAAAGTAGGATATCTTTACAAACGACTGTTTTACCTAAATGTGCTGGCATTTTATCTCAGCTAAGTGCAGGTTATCGGTAATACCACTGATTTTAACTTTCACGTGAGACTTGCGCAAACGCCAATTGTGTCTTCTGCCGGTGTTTGGAGTACCACTTAGTGAGTCACCCGCCTACACATTGACTCCTTAGATATTTTGTCAGTTTAAACGCAAGGTAATAACGTGTTAAGGAATTAACGCTATCAATCTGCGAAGTGGAATTTCTATGCTTTCAACCCACACTTAGAAACTCTTTGTTGTTTTACGGCCTTCACTCACACTAGTAGGCCAACTATTATTTATTCTGTGCTAGTACCTACTATTATTAATTCTGTGCTTACATCTGTTTAGCAAGAATACTTATTTGCATTAATCAAATCAATGTTATTAAATCATGGGGGTAGGTACCAATACATTTTGTGGATGTTGCTTTATTTATAGCTCTTCCGGACGGGTTCACTACACCATTTCGAAATATATCTCATCGAAATACAATTCATCGATGACACCTCGTCGATTACTTATTTAAACGATGCCTTAATTACACGAATGTTATTACTGCGATTGTTCATTTCATCGAATTTTCTTTAGTCGATGGCTTAAATAATCGAATTACGCCATTTCGAAATACATCTCATCGAATTACAATTTAAATAAGACATGAAAATAATGTTCCAATATTAATAATGAACAGGGCGGGTAGATTAAAATATGTATACTTGATTGTTTTGCTGAAATGTACCGTATGTGCATTCGATCAAATTGGTTTTTATTTATTATTAGATCAATTGTCTTTCGATTAATATTACCGTAGGTGGAAAGTATTTCGATGAAATGTAGCATCGATCAAATGTACTTCGAAATGTTGAGCAATCGATGATAATTATAAACATTAGACGTATTAGACAGTCGACGAGGTGTCATCGATGAATTGTATTTCGATAAGATATATTTCAAAATGGTGTAGTGAACCCCTTCCGGACAGTCTCTTCCGATTAAAGTAGTACCTAAGTAAAATTAACAGTGTATTAAACTGCAATTAAAAAATAAATAAGAAGAGGAGATCCGTTTGTTTTGATTCATTTTGAATCTCTAAAGCTATAAGTGCTTATTGTAAATCGGTTTATCAATCAAGTAAGTTAATTAATACTTATCCAGAATCTGTGAAACTGGCACTTAGTATCTATCATTAACTTAAATCAGACTCATCAAGCAGTGGCACAATCAATAAGTACTTTCACTGAAATCCCGTCTCCCGGAACATTTGTCTCAATCCCGACATAAATAAAATCCTGCAGAGTTGTCGGTGTGTCATCGGGGGCGTGTTCCCGAAGTTTATGGCGCGAGTGACGCGCCGGCCGCTGCGCCTGCGTCGGTTTCATTAGCGCGCGCTGTAGGGTTGGTGAGGTCGATTTTTAGTTGTGTGTAAATAATTGCTTTTATGAATTACACTTTTTAGATATTTAATACACTCCCTGTTATTTTATTGCGATGTAAAAAGATGTATTTTGTTTGCAGTCGTTATCCTGGGTCCTGACTCCTGGGGGCCACCTACTATTAAACATGGCACTGCCATCTTTTGTAATAACACGGTCTGTCTCTGTCACCTAGTACGAGTTGGTTTTTGTTCTCGCTTCACTTTGCGAATAGTTTACTATCGTCTTCTCTCTATCACTCGTTCACTCACTCTGATTTTCTCTCTTTTACCCGATACTATTCGCAAAGTGAGGTGAGAAACACAACTCGTACTAGGCCTTCTTTGTTGTGTGGCTCGAAAACATGGCACTGCCATGTTTAATAGTAGGTACCCATCTTAAGTGAAACGATTTTAATAGACAAACGATGTGCTTGACTTAAGTAATTATTGTTTCTTCATAATGACGTCAATCACTTCACTGATATGACTGTTTATTATTGTTTGCCAGTCATTTCATTATATTGTTAGTCAACGTAATCATAGTTTGTAAAAAATACTTTTCAAGCGCACGTCTTTTTCATTGATCTTAAGAAGTTTTCAATATCTAAACGTTTTATTAGTATTATGTGATTTTATTGAATATCCTGATGGCATCCTTGAACCGTGTGAATGTAAGGAAGTGCGGGGGTGTGCGCATGATTCATTGCGTCGTCGCTATGCTTAACGTTTATTTTTAGGCGAGAGGTGCCAATAATGGTTGCTCCACAGCTGTAATTATTGCATCTCCTTTCATATTTATAAGGTGGCCAAGACAGAACTAATTTTTTATTTTATATTTTGCCCCAAGTCTTATTATGCCCTATCATTGATGAGATGACTCTTAACCCCGTAGTAGACAAAGAGTAACTGATATAAAATTAATTGGGTCCGTAATTTTAAAATGATTTATTTCTCAATTATTTTGACACACGAACACTACAGATCAACAAAGAACAATGTTTATCTCAAACCTTCAATAAGCTTATCTTAACTTCACAGAGAGTGAAATAAAAATGTCAATACTAGATCATTTTAACCGACTTCTTCTTATCTCAACCGTAAATATTGTCGGAACGCTGTACTTTCGAATAATAAGTTAAAAAAATACGCCTTCTCACGTCAGCCAGTAGTTTATGGGAATATAATTTACTTAAAGAAGATAATTTTGAAACGCTTCCTCTATTACTTTGTTATCGAGGGTCGGGAAGAAAACAAACTTTTTTGTAGTTATAATAAATCACTGACGTACGAGACTTTTTAGTATTCCATTAAAACAAAGATAAGCAAATGAATTGCTGTGAGAAATCGTTTTTCATCCGTAGCCTATCTTTTGTATAGTCTACTTACAAATAAGGATTCGAAGTGAATATTTTTTATTTCTTTTCTATTAGCAAGGATTATTTAGGTAATCATCATCATAAAAATTTTCGAATCCTCTTAATGTATACTTAGTCCAATCATTTCAATTAAAGCTACAGTCACAAATCTCAAAACAAAATAATATATTGGTTTGACTGGACAAAAGCGGCGAATTTTGTGGCTACCTGATAAAGCCCTGCTGTTGCCCATAGTAAACATTATATACTATTAATAAAATAATCTCAAAAATTGCGGTCATTTCATACAAAGAAGTGTATAGAAATATATTTTCGTATAGAAACGTACGTGCCTCGAATAAAAAGCACGTTTCTTCATTGAGTAAAAAGCTTTTCTAAGTCCAGAAAGCAAGGAAGGTAAGTATATAAAATTCAGGTATGCGGCGTTCAAACACAGCTTTAGCAATTTTGCAATTTTCCTCATTTGAAAGGGAAACATAAATTTAAGAAAAAACAAAAAGTAACGTTTTACCTAGTTTTGTCCTGAACTCAGTACAAATAATTAATACTAAATAATATACTTACTAGAAAAAATTCGACTCGCACCAGATCAATTCTCGGCCGGGAATCTAAGTATTGTATAAAGTAGAAGAAGTATTGTATAATAAAAATAGCATTGTGAATGCAGAAATCTTAAATTTAAAAACAAATAATTAAGTTATACAAAAGAAAAGTTTCCGAAAGCTTTTTGTTTCACGCAAAGTGTTACTATTTCACATTAATTCATCCATTTCTCAACAGAAACTAACACAATTAGCGTCGTGGGAAAACCGTGAATGATCGTCGTTTGGCGCAACTTTTCATTTTAGAACCCCACACGGACAGACAAAACCCATTAGGCCAGTGATAATGCACTTCGCCCAGGTATTGTTTTGTGTTGCCAGCTATGAGGATCTATTGGTGAACCGATAGAATTTGAACTTGGGACATTGAAACATCAATTATTTATGATTTCTAACGACAATGTTTTGTAATTATTACAATGATTTTACAATTTGGATTTGTCTACTTTAATATTGTAGTGATAGGTACTTAATTACGTAATAATAATGTTTTTTTAAAATTACATTAATTAATTAAAAAGGGATTGGTTGATAATCGACAAAAGGCTAAATATGTTTTTTTACAGACAGGTGAAATATTTAAACACTTTGTTACAATCAACATTATGTATTGTAAGTATTAAGTAGTATTACCAAAATATGATAAATTAACGTGTAGCATGGCCTTGCATTTTTGCATTATAAAAGCAAAAAACAACCATATTTAAAAAAGACTTCAACTAAAATGTCATTCGTGCACATTTTAATTTTCTACCGATACAAGAATACGCCGTCAGGTAGGTATTGTTTAGTGTTGCCAGAACGAACAAAGGTTGGTTCCCGACTCATCTGCGCACCTATTACGATCCATTGTCGAGGCTTGTAGGAAATTAAAATGCAGTATTGTCTGCCCTCGCATGCCTGGAAAGGGGTATTGTTCTATGAGGATGATACTAACGCCTTAGAAAGTTCTATTTACCATTCGATATCCTAACAAGTTACCTATTAAGGTTATGTGCACGTTCGATTACGCTGTTTGTCTTTAATTGATTACGTATATGGTTTGTTTTATCCTTATCCAGAATAGTTTTATTGAGTTATAAGCTCATTTGCGTTTTATCGTCATTTGACTCTATGTGGTTTCATTCAAGCATACACTTATGGGAAGATGCACTATCAAAAACATTTAATTATATGTCATCTTCAATATTAGAACAAATCATGTATTGTAGGTAATACAACAATTATAGAAGTAATTGGAAGGTACCGATAATTACCTAGACAAGCAAGATTCTATACATTATTCTACAGTGTTATAGTGAACGATAAAAACATCCAACTCTTTAAACGTTACGCAAAGAAGGCAATGAATAACAGTCTCTTATATAAGTTTTAAGAATATTACAGACAGTCGAAACAACTGACAACCTTTATTCGCTTAATCACGCTTCCCAATTCTTCGTAGGTACTTGACATCTATTCAGCCCTTAAGAGTGACATCTCACTTCGTTAAAGATTACCACATAAATACTGTAAAATTTCATCTCCTCCCATGGGCTCGGGAACAAAATTAGCAACATGATTCAGTAACTTTCTCCCCCCAAAGTTGTCCCGTGTAATTTTCCTCTAGGCCAACTTATAAAACAACTTATAAAATGTTGGCCCCGGCTCGCAAAGTTTAAATTGTTGGCTTCTTTTTTTCACTATCTTCCTACTGCACTCACTTTTTCCTATTTAAACTTTCTTATTTTTATTCGAAAAGAACCTCTTTGGTTACAACTTTTTTATTGGATTCAATAGCTGTCTCAGATTTTTATGAACAAAGTCAACATTTCTAGCAATAATGAAATGGAAATGAAGATTTTTGAAACCTCATCAGAAGAGAAGAAGGTATTTGGACGCATTGTATAGATTATGTTATTTGGCGCAGTGATTTTTTAACAGCTACTAGTGTTCGATTAGAAACTGTTCATGAAAATATAATGTCATGTATTATAATGTTTTATAATCAGGCGTCAAAGGTATTTTTTTTTAATCTAAGTATATCGTAATACAGTAATATAAATATAAAGAGCTATTCAAAACGTAATCACGCATGTACCGTTTCGGACAGTCGTCGCCAGCCTGTGTCAAAATATTACGAATCGATTTTTTATCAACTTCAATTTGTAACAAAAAAAACACCACAAAGCAATTTGACGATAAAGAAATTCCTTTCTTGTAAAATCGTAGCCACACCTTATCCAAACAAATAAAATGTCTATCTGCTTTAGTGCTCGCCAAGTTGCCATTCGATTGCTCTTACTTTAGTCGAGAGCACTCGAATTAAGCGGTCGAGAATCGAACGCATTACCGCTGAGTTAAAGCCGCTGGTGCGCTCGCGAATCGTTCCCGTTAATCTTTTTGTCCCCGGCATGCACTTCTTAGAACCACAATTCAGATAAGTATTTATGGTGACTGCGCATTCTCTTAAAACAAAATTAACATAAACTTCTCACTCAGTCAAAACAAACTCGAGCGTCATTCGTTACACGTTTGTTAAATGGCCGCGAACTGCCTAAGGCACAGCGCACATAATGGGGAAGAATAAAAATTTAAATAAAGACTCATAATTTTTAACCCTTCGACCCCACGCGAGTGTTCGTATGTTATACGTTCATAAAGTATATCTCTGTTCACAACGCGCGTCACTTGAATAGCCTCTATCTCCATATCTTTGCATAAGGTATCGCCGTATGTGGAAATTCCGTGTGTGATGTGCCGAGTTGTATCGCAATTTGTAAACACACCTTTGCCGTCAAAATTCGCCGGTCGCCATGGTAACACCCTCTGCGGTTCAGCCCTGCAGTTGGAATTGTTTTGAAATTTCCAACAGAGCCTACTGCTTAATCTCATGTTAAAAGCAATAAAATAACCCAATATACGAAACATTGGCAGAGCGCTACAGCCATAGATATAGTATATTAAAAGGGGTAGATGCGCTACCGAGCGACCGGGTGTAAGGGATAGATATATTATGACGTCAAAATATGGGGTTGCCATGATCAGAAAAAGTACCCTTAACGGTGTAGCATCCGTTAATGTGCAGATTACTAGTTAAAGTACGGAAATCGTCTACTTTAAGAAAAACTTCTCACTTTAAGGCGAGGCCAGTTCACGATCTGATGAAAAGTCTGATTTTTGAACTTCCAATGTGAAGAATTGATGTAGAATTCTACTTCTATTCTAAAAATACTGTAGACTGAAAAAGAAACAAAGAAGCAAAGTAACCGAACAGAATATTGCAAAATGGCATGGTAACTCTGAAATAAAACACTTTTAACGGATACTAGCGCAGTTTTTATTGAAAGTACTTTGGTAATTAGTTGGTATTTGGTTTGATTTTTGATTTTCCCGACGTTTCGGCACCTTTGCAGCTGCCGTGGTCACGGGGGACGGCAGCTGCAAAGGTGCCGAAACGTCGGGAAAATCAAAAATCAAACCAAATACCAACTAATTACCAAAGTACTTTCAATAAAAACCGCGCTAGTATCCGTTAAAAGTGTTTTATTTCATGTCTAGTGAGCGCGTAAGCTTGAGAAGTGAATATTAGTAACTCTGTAAAAAAATCCTGAATAACACCATAAAAACTTATAAAAATGAATTTCAAATCGTCAGATTGCGTAATTTTCAACGACGATTTTTTATGCAAAAAGGATAGCTTTTTTATCGAACTAACACAAAAACCAAGTACATTTTTAATAAAGGATCCAGTATTTCAGAAATCAATAAAAATGTACTAAAATTCGTCAAATTTCAGGCGAAGCATCAATTAAAGTTATGCAATATTCAACCTTATTCTAAAGACATAGTGAAAGAGTAAATTTCGTGAACTGGCCTCGCCTTAACTGACTCGACCAGTTAATCTGCAGATTAAAGGATTCCGTACTTTAACGGTAACATACGTATACATAGAGTAAACTAGCTGGGGTTCGCTCAGGTAGTTGATATGAGATTGTGTGGTTAATGGAATAAAAAGATAAACTTTAAATTAAAACAGGTAAAGTCTTTATTAAACGTTGGAATACAGAACTTTTTTTATTAACGTTAGTTTTTCTGTTTTTCGGAAACAATATTTTTCAAAATGTTTTGAACAAATTCGTGTGTGGCACCCAATTCTTTTTTCCAGTTGCTTCTATACATTTTTCACGAGTTTTATCTTCCGTCGGAAATCTGGAAAAATCAAATCGCTTGAAATTCCCTGAAATATGGGGTAATTTTTGGGGAAAATTTTCTATATAGTAGGCATCCGGAAATCGAATTATAAACCTACTGATTTTAGTGGACGTCAAAGCTAAGCTGACTTCTACTATTACGTAGATGTACGCAATTTTACCGGTTTGCATGTCAAATGTTTACGAGGTTATTATTAGAAATAATTTTTAGATTTTTCCTATTTATCAGGTTTTTCATGATATAACTAATGATTTAGCTCAGAAACTTGGTTCCTGTGAGATTTGAGAAAGAAATACGTGATCAAAATATAGAAAACAGTGTACTCACGCATGAAATGTAACGCCCGCTTCTTTCCTTTGATTGTTGCTTTTGCAGCCAAATATCGAACATCCCACCATTTTGAATGCTAGACACAAACACTACACATTCGATTTATAATAAATCTTCAATATTAATTAGGGAGTTATCCACAAAAACTTTAATTTCTCTGGCACTTTTGGTATAACCCCACTTGTTTGTTTTGCTTAGTTGATCTCTGCCTATAACCCGACCATGAAAAAAAGTCCGGTCGGTGATAGAGAAAAAACATGACACTCTTCTCTATTTCCTCCTATAGGAATCTTAATAAGACGATCTCGCTCTATCAAAGCATGTCAGACCCTTGGCTACAGCTATCAAAATGAAATGTTCTTGTACAACAATCCCGACGAGACGCGACGTTTGAACGAGTTTCGTTTTGTTTTGACATTCACGTTTAAAAATAGAAATGTTTTCCTAAAACGATTAGAATATTAAAAGTAGCCCAAAACAATCTAAACTACCAGGCACCCATAAACACAAGGGGTTTAGTTATCACGCGTAATAAAAACTGGGTCCATCAACGTCAATCCGGTAGGCCTTTAATCTAACCTGCGGTGCACCAGGACACCATAAGCACTGAAGTGATATAGGAAACAAGGGACGGTAATTGCTCGTTAAAGTTCATGGACCGTGGCGGGAGAGACGAGGCGGGGGGTTGGAAAATATACCACATACCGACAACGATAGCAATACGCATCAAGCGAATTATATTGTTATTGATATATGGATGATATGTGTGATCTCGAAATCCATGCTATAACCGAGTGAATTGGATTTCAATGGTTGCAACTTAATGGCCACTTAAGACCGGGAAGTATCCAGCGAAATCCTTTTTATCGCACATTTTGAAGATAAATCCGAGGAATACTTTAGTTTCATTATGTACGAATTAAAAGATAGATCGATAGCCGCACGACTGTTATATTGAATGTCATCATCGAAATCGCTGCAAAAAGTGTTCACTAATTTCTAAAATAAATTAATATTGTTGATGTAATCCACATCCTGCATTATCATGCGAATGATTTCAAAAAGATATTCTAATTGATATTAGTTCATAATCCAATCACAGATAAATAATACTACTTATACTTACTGTATAATATTAATATATGACTTGACTGTATTCATGGCTTTTAAAAAATCCTCGCTCAGCGTATAAAGCAGTAAAACCAAATTGCTCTGCTCGTCAATACTGGCAATTGGCATGGCATCAGCAGATATTATAAAGTAATAAGTAGGATATACGAATGGAGGAATGAAGCGTATTCTATGAAAATGTTTAATGCATATTGCATAGAAGCGCTTGAAACATGGAATCCGTTTTACGGTCTAGAAAGTATCATGAAATTCAGAAATAAACATAATGTACTGAATCGATATTCTAAAGTTTTCTCTTTGTTTGCTGTTTGCAGTAAAGTTTCTTTTCTGTGCCCTTTTGTGCACAATATCTGTCAAGTCTACAACTCGTCTGTCTTGTCCTAAACTTAAACTTTCACGATAATGAATCCAATGTGTACCAAACTATTTTTGTCAAATGGTTTGAAAAAAATAACTACATGTCAGGTAATTACCTATATAACTTTTAAACATTAGCACTGCTAAATTACTCTACTTTATTTCCAGTTTACAATCAAGTCTTCTTAATAGATTTTTAATATTAGGTACGGCTACCCAACTTCTTAACTCTCAACATTTCTATACATGCAAATCTAATAAAAAAATATCAACGTGATTAAAATCTAACACTTTGTCAGTCGTCACCAACAAAACCAATAAACACAATACAAAATGTCCACTAGATCGTCAAAACACATTCAAAACAATGTAAACATAAGCACATATACTTGAAAATTCATGGCAGACAAACTCTTCACAAAGTTCCATTGATATTACGAAAGAAAAGCATTTCACGTCACGCCAGATAATCTCACGAGTTTTCAAAGTAACGATACTCTGTGATAAACATATAAATAACAGATTTTTAATTAAAAATAACCTCTATTGATATCAACATAAAGTTGATGATTTAATTTTGCTTTAATCAGTAGTTAAGCAGGGTTGTCACTTCTGTGGATCATGTAACGTTGTATGTAACGGTTACAACACAAAACCAATGTTTTGACCGCTTTTTTACGTCACAGTTAACAAAACCATAAATAAACTTTTATTATAATAGCATTGATTCAATAGCTTTAATTATTCGTTTCATAAATTACTGAACTCGTCAAATAGGGTTATGTCGACTTCAATAAGACAAGGCAATCGTGTTTTGTTTAAAAATTAATAAAAGTGCTTTCATACCGCCGGCCCTACTCTTGACTAAGTTGAGTGAGTCTCAAGAGCTCAACAGCTGTGTTGCCAGCTGTGTCTCGTCACAAACCACCAGAAGAAATACACAGAGAACAAACAGAATGTCTCTAATATATGCATTGTTTAGCCGTGTATAGTTTGCTCTGTATCGACAAATATTTGGCCAAGCGCAGCGGTTTGATGAATGAGCATAAGATGAGCATGGAAAAACATAGGAGCATGTCTTTTGTTTATTATTGTGTGCATTGGGCTTTCTTTGCTTTCATATTTAGTCATCGTGTTACGTATGTGTTTGGGGTCTTTGCTATCGTTGTATTTATGAACATAACTATCGATCACTACAATTTATTAAAAACCCCACCTTAATTGGGCCTTCGCGTTTGTTTCTACCTCTATTCCTATTCTGTCCAAAAGCATCCAAAGTCTAGTTAGTAGTAGATGAATATTTTGATGCAATGATAATATTTAAACATTAACAGCGTGTAAACAAAAAAAAATGCAATTTATTTTAAAGTAGAATTGAATTTTAAAACTATGATTAGTTATATATTCATCAGCAAGTCTAGCACATGTTTCATTCAACTTCTTAAAACACATCATAGCTAACCCATACAGTTAGGTATTCAAGAAAATGATGTAGTAAAAGATAATCTTCCAATTTTACAACCACTAATAATTCACATTAACCAGCCAACAACCAACGCTAGCAAATTCTGCAAGAAATTATCATCAAACAAACGGTAACAGGTGACGGTAACGAGTACAAATAAGTTACCGTCACGGCTTACACGTGAGAATAGATAATGGCATTCCACATGGACGATAAGGAAACAACTGAACACGCGTTCTACTCTAGACAAATGACGGACATTAATGACGACACGAAAGCAAATGTAATGAACTACACTGTAAATGTCATCAAACACCGACTATCAGTTTAATGAAAAGTTAGGACAGTTAGCTTTTATCTTTATGCCACTCGATGTGTTTAAATAAAACACATATACCCACCCAGTATTTATATTTCAGTAGCTTGTGCTCACTCGTATTTGATTATTAATATTCGTGTTTTTTAACAAAATATCATGCGAGACAATTTAAAAAATATTTCCTTATTTCATTAATAATTCATCAGCCAACATTGACTCTACATCACAGTATCTTAGTGACATAATAAGTAGAAATCTTACATCACCAATATGTTTGCGAAAATCATTTACGTTCCTAGGTTGAGAAATGTTAGACATACTTACCTACTGAAGAGCCTGAAGACAAAACGTTGACGCTTTCAACAGGTGACAATTTACATCAATCTTAAGATTCTAATTCAGATCTTAAGGTTAGTACTATTATATATTCTGTGTCTTAAGATTGTTGTAAATTGTCACCTGTTGAAAGTGTCAATGTTTTGTTTAGGCTTAAGCAGCGTTCGTACTTTACCATGATGTCTTTTCTCTAATTCCTATGTAGTAATGTACTGTTAAAGAGCTTGTAGTCTGTATTTATTACTAAACAAAAGGTTCATTAACTTTTATATCTGAACTGAAACATTCTATACATTATCGTAATTTATCCTAAAACAAGTGTCAAGGATTTAAAATTCTTTCCAAATGAATGATCAATATTTCACGCTCCATTAAACTTTATCTCTTCAAATACAATGCTTTCAGATGGATCCCATAAAATATTAAGTAAATTACACGGGATTTAGCCGAAAGTTATTATTTGTTCTGCGGTAGGTCCAACACATTTCAACGCAGCTTCTTACCATACTGCACTCCGTATTTTGTAGCAAAGTAACCTTTATTTATATCACTGATAGCGTTAACAATCGTGTGAATAATTTTGACAGACGCGAAAGCGCCTCTTAGCGAGTGAGAACAAATCGGAACGCTCGTTCTGTGAAGTGCTAATCCGTACCATATGTGACAAAAAAATTACCAAAGATAAGGGTCAATTTCGAGAATACGGCTTGCAGCGCATTCGTCCAGCTATAAAAAGCGCTGGATCACTGCACGCTCTGACAATGACAAGCGTTTGAGAACGCTGTATATTTATTTTATACAAGTATTTCCTTTTAGCGACGAGATGCAAGACAAAACAAGGAATCTCTAGATAAGTGTTGTTCGCCGCTTTGAGACAAGGCGTGCTATATTACGTTAATAACATCACTTTAGAACGGAAAGGCATAGTTGTGGTACAGGATATATTAAATTAGAGCTTTATCTCTTAATATATGGGTTACTTTAAGCTTGATTTATGTACGTCTTTTCATTTCCGGGATCGCTAATGAAGTTCCCTTTTCTTGTTCGACAATCAACATTTTCTCTATTTTAAGCCTTTATGTTCGAGTCACTTTTGTAATTAAGACTATGTACTTATGTTTCTTTTCGTTTTTTTTGTCTACAACGGGCCAATGCTTGGCCTTCGTCTCATCTTGATTACTAGTGTGATCTAGTGATTCCAATTAATCCATTCCATCCAACTTGATTAGTATCAAGGCGAATCAAAATGATTGTGACGCTGAATCTTTAATATTAAATTTGAGGTGCTTTGTTGTGGTTGGAATATCGTTATTTGTTATAATTAGAACTAACTATTATGACACGCCAAAAGCTGTATAAGATAGTGAATATTGTTCTTGGACGTGCAATCTCCAAGCTGCTGGAGGTTTTCCATTTTTAATCCTCCACAAAAACGAAGCACACTGCTTTTAAATACAAGGTAAAGCAAAACACAACAGTCTTCTAATGAAAACATTGTAAGCACAGACGAATTGCAAGAAAAAAAGTGTTAACCCAGCGAATGCCTAGTTCGTCGTCCTCATAAAACTGAATAGTATTCGGATCAGTCCCGACACCGACACAAAAACGATCGAATGCGTAATTGAGTCGTCGTGAGTCACCAGCACATCTGCTGTGAAATGCGCCTGGGTGCAGTGAGGTAAGCTCCTGACAAAATTTAAAAAAACATAAAAATAGATAAGTGCACAATACCTGCATTTAGCAAGACAGCAACACACCTTGAACCTTCACCAATTAGGCTACTCTACACGTGTTTCGCCCCAACCCGGAGCATCCTCAGGAGTTAGATCGTGCGTAAACCAACACCGATTTTTTTTTAAATAATCTTTCTAAGCTCAAAAACATTCAGTAGATTATAACAACTTGCGCAAGTTAAATCAGTGGGCTGATACGGTCTTATGCCCTTGTTTCACCTCCTTTACGGCAAAGAAACTAATCATAACTTTGCTTTAATAACTATCGTGTAACCCAGCTACATACAAATGAGCTCCCTACCACTCCCAAGGGCCCATGCGGTTTAGTTCCGGTACTCTACCGGTCTTTGTTTTGCCCCCCGCTAATAGTACCGGTTGTATTATTTAGCTAAAACCAGGGGACTTCTTTAATGGACTCCACAAAACTGGAAACCGAGGGGTGGAAAAGATTAGATTTCTTATCGAGAAAAAATTGGTATGTGAGACCGCAACTTACAAAATTGATTAAAAAAATGCATCAATAAACATATGGGGGAGTTTGATGCAAGAATCGTGACGGAGTGGTAATTTGATTCCATTTCAATGACAACACAGAACATGAAACCAAACTTAATGTGAACGATGGTGACTATAATTATAGTAATCTACTAACAATATGCGACATCCATTTGGTTCATTCATAAGAGACCATTATTCATTAAGAGACTTCACTTCATTAGGTGGACTTCCTAACCCGCCGCCCTAGCATCATAAATCTTAGATCAGGATGACAGCACAGACGCTAAACGATAGTGTGGCCACATAATATTCAAAGTTAGTGCAAATCTAAATCTGTTGATTGTCAACTAGTCGGTTAGGATAGGAACCCTGAATATCTCCGACTAAAGCCAAAATTATATTACTCATAACCGATTTAATGTACGGATGTAATGTACGCGATGTGATTATTGTCAACCATGTTTGATATGGAACTGTTTATATTTATGATGATACAAACTCTACTTAAATCCGTTTGCAGAAGTATCATAAACTTATTAAGCACCTGTTCTGCAACATGGAAATTGTTTCAAAAAACCATGTTCGTTGCATCTGTTCTGAACATAAATATTGTCCACCCCTAGTATAGAATTGACTTGTAAATCAAGCCACTATCCCCAAGATCAGCACCCTCTAGGTTTGTCCGCATAAACTCACCGCAAAAACTACTTTGTCCATTACTGAACTGCATGCGGGCCGGGCGTGGTAATTAACAGCTACACCCACGCACGGAACCATACGGGAACTATAATTGAGTTATCGTCGCTCTTCTTTTGTTTTGGAATCAACTTAAGACTCTTTTGCGGTGGTGAGCTCTCTTTTGTTTTTTTTTATTAGGACTTTTGTGAAATTACGGCGATTATAAAGAAATCTGAGAAATATCCATATATAGGCTGTACCGTATTGATGACTTTTTTAAGTAAGCTAGGGAAATCAAATAAAAACAACCGTTAAAACTTACAACATCACCCTAACATAAAATTTACTGAAATACGATAAAACATTTAACGGTCCAACGAAAAAAGCTCACAAAAAAGTTTTTCCACAAAAGAGTCAAGATTCACACTGATAAAACGCGACAAACAGCCAGCTTCCTAGAAGCAAAAAAACTTACCACATGCAATCTTTTTCCAATAACGACGCATAAAACTGGTGGCAAATCCCCAAGGAATAAATTATAGTTCGTGATAAAGATCTTCAGCCCTCGGGACCCGCACGGCTGTCCCCCAAATGTGACAAAATGAGTAAGTGCCTCTATTTCCAGAGCAAAAATTGAATTAGCACAACCACTAATCATTGTAACTAATAGAGGAAGTGATACGTTAAAATTTAAGGGACAGCCCTCATCGTTGATAAATTGATCCAATTTAAAGTTTTAATGGATTTAGAAACTGAAATAAGCGTGCTAATCCAATAAGCCCGATGTAGTTTGGGTCAATGATGCAACAACTTTGAATTATGATGTTCCAGAAACGGTTAGTGAAGTTTTAACCGTTTTTAAATAAACAAATCTCATACCACAAAATAATTTGAACAATATGCGGTAAGACCTTAAAAACGAAGAACGTATTCTTGCATTTACATTCTTGCATTTCATCCCGTAAAATAAAAAGCTTTCGCACATTCCCATTTAAATACGACAATGTAAAACAAAATCAACATCGGGATCCTACAAAGCGAGACCCTTGGCATAAACTAGAAAGAGTGCAGCGTCAAACAGTTTAACCGAAGAGGCTATAAAGAAGTCGAAGAAGCATAACAATGACGGCGGACGACCCGGGACATTCCCACCAAGTTTATTTTACTGTCCCCACTAAAATGTCCCGTAAAACCCACCCACACGATATAATACTCATGATATTGTGACCTCTGCCCTCCAATAAGAAATGTCATAGACGAGATGCGTATCCTTAAGTTATTGTTGCCAGTTCCGTGTACAACAATTTGTTATTCTGTTTACGTCTTGGGAATTAAAAACAGAAATGCTTTATCAATAAAAACTATTACTTACTAATTTGATATTAAGGCGCGGTGGTAGTGAAACTAGCGCCGCCACTACATTTATTTTTATTACACGTAAACCAAGTCAATATTTAAAAAATCTCATGTAAGTAATAATTTCTTAAATAATAATTGTCTCTAATCCATTTTAGGCCACTTTTGGCAATTATGGATTTTAAAACTTACAGAATAAAATGATAACTGTGGAAGAGTTATTCAATAGTAGATTGTTATACAAGACGCTAAAATTACCCATTGCATACGAGGTAGTTTTATTCCCGAGCTTTAGCGAGGGAATAAATAGAAACCGAGTTACAATGGGTTTTAGCGTCGTGTGTTACACTATACTTTTCACTACGATTGCGAGAAAATAAAATACTTACAATATTAAATAGTTTATACACCTACTTCCGTAAACGAATCCACTCGTTTCTCTATCCTCCACTTCATAATCTTTTTGTACAATATTTAAATAAATGATTTGTGCTTGACGGCAAAAGATTAAAATTATTTATTTCCTATTACAGTCACACAATTCAATCAGTTTGTAATTATAGAAAATTTCTAAAGATTTCGCGCCATGGCACCTGCTGTAGCAGCTAAGCAACACAAACACGCATTCTACGATTCACTCTGTACACAGAGTATAAATAAGTCTATGATTTCACCGAAGAGATGCTTTTAGTTCCATTTTCAAAAATAAGAATGAGACACTGGGGGCCTATTACGAAACTTGGTCACGATAGTCGTCCGCAGTTCGTCGGTTGTAAATATTACAAATATTCTCAATGTAGCTATCGTAGTCCATAGTCTATTGAACGAATAATTACGGATCCACTAGAGAGAAACTGTCAAATTTACGCAATCATTTTGCAATATCGCATACGCAAGTGCTTTGTAATAGGAATCAATCAGAACGAAGCACGGCCGCAGCTGCGTGTATCGTATTAAACTTTTCGTAATAGACCCCCAGTATTAAGTCGAGCGAGTTTTTATTCGTGATTATGAATAAAGACTTTTTCGTTTTAGTAGGCTCATTGGTAATAAAACTTTATCCCCTAGGGCTTATTATGCTATTTTATCTCGACTCTTGTACGTTACAATGACGCACTTTTTGAGCAAGAGGAGTGAAAAAAATATTAGAGACAATTTAAGAGATTTTTACATGAGCTTTTTTTAAATATTGACTTGGTTTACGAGTAATAAAAATAAATGTAGTGGCGGCGCTATAGTTTCATTACCACCGCGCCTTAAATTATGTTTCATATTGTTTTGACAAATAATTTCAAGTGCTCAGAATTTGGGATGCGCTTAAATATTATGCATAAAAAGACTTACGTTTATCGTGGATATTTTATAAAATCAGACGAGAAAAAGTTAAACTTGTTTTTTATTATTATTATCTTTTGTCCGAGATTAAAAACTTCATTTTACTATCCCGCAATGCACCAATCGTATAAGCTGGCCACAGTCCAGATTCAAGATTGTTTCAGAAATTATACCCGCATCTTGTAAGCTTAATCCAAGTAAGAAAACCTTGCATATCGCAAGAAACAGGACGACGACGGAGCAAATCCCATTTAAGAATTTCTATGTAAAGTAACCATTTCGAATTTAAAACTGCTAATAAAAGGCACTCAAATAAAAAAACAGGATAGTATAGAAAACCTCTTTGAACAAAATGCACCGTCTCTAGAAATAAAATAAATGCTTGCTGTTTCATTTTCTCGCAATCTGATACAGCATGAAGCGCAAGTTACTCTTGCCAATAATTCAAAGGCAAACGATGAACATGACTGAAATTTATTGCCAACACGTCTGTTTATATCTATTAGTTGGGTTAGGTACATATGAACATTATTCATCGCACATTATAACCACTTTGTTTCTTTCTTAGGGTAAAAAGTCAAAGTGTGATAGGGTTACAAAATTTTTGGATTAAAATGTGCATTAAGATTATTGTTATTTATCTACAAAATATCAATTTACTGAATTAAATTGGATAAGCGCGATACATTTATTGAAGCTGTGCGAGCTTAAAGTTTTGCACGAATTAATACAATGTTTAAAAAGTATCATAAGTATCGACATTTTAAAATTTTGCCTTTTTTAGTGGTTAATGCCGTTGGTGGGTTGAAACATGTTCAATCAAAGCAAGCATCTTTTAGATTGCAGTCTGATATGGATACTGTAAAATCGCTTCAGATTATTAGTTTTTTAAAAGAAAGAAAGTATCTATCGTTGTATTGTAACCAAATGTGATGTCCAAATTAAAATTACCACAGGAGATTCGAATGACAGCCCTAGATAAAGTCATCCTGATGCATCTTAAGGCGGAAAGTTTATTGGCCGGGGTCGTTTAAGTTGTTTAGTTTTATTGGTCTTAAGCCGTTTATCGTATTAAGACAGGCCTGTTGGTACATTATCTCGCTTTACGTGGGGCGTTTGGATGGTCTGTCCAATTTCCATTGTTGATACTTCCTATTGGGATCTTTACTGTAATGCTTAAATTGGAATGGGACATAAAGGAGCAATTGGTTTATTTATATTTTAGTTTATAATTTTATCACTCTTTAAACGCTCTAAAAAAATGTATATACAACCATTCATTCATTCTTTTTCCATCTAAAACAGCCTTCATTAATTTTTTTCGTATTTTATCATAATTTTCTTGCCATTGCGTTTTCCATAGTTTAATTGTGATCGGAAAACGGCCTGCTGAGTGAATTCCTCTTTAGGCTCCGATGTCGTTTTTATGCTCAAATACTTAGGTAGTCATTCGTTATAAAACAAGTTCTTCGGGAATTAAGAATAATAAAAAATATTGCTAAAACCAAGCCTTTATTTGAAATCCCTAATTGCTTCCATCAATAAGTATTCCATTTGAATATTCCCCAGAGATATGCCTTGTTTGTTCACCAGGAATACCGGCGTCAACCGTTTAAAGGCTAATTGATAACGGATGAGCGGGCGGTATGCCAAATGCATGTGACACAAAATCAATAAACCCGTGATGGATGGTGCTGAATTTTAATTAAAGTCGCATCAACCTGTTAGCTGACAAAATGAGCTTATAATGGCCTACACGTACTCATAACTGATGAGTGTGGATGTGGACGCAAGTAGCCTCTTCAAATGACGGACGACGAAAATGCTCATAATTTTAAACACATCTCTGATAAAATATCAGAGATGTGATTATTTTCTTTCACCCAATAGGAAGGGGCCATATTGCTAACTTTTGATAAATAGAAAATAACAAAAATTTGCAAGTTCCCAGCGCCAGCGTATTGATCACCACAACGCTCAATCGACTTTTGCGAGCGCCGCTAGCTACTTCGCTTCCAGATTGAGTGTTTTACTTTCGCAAAATTGAGCTAAGTATTGTTTAAAATATAAACCATATACCTAAGCTAGTAATGATTTTATTCTAATGTTTATTTAAGTTGGTACCTACCTGATGCAGTTTAGTTCTCTACAATTTCACATTTATATAGAGAGAAATAGCTAACTCATCTCATAGTTGTTACTAACACTAATTGAACAGATATTTCAGATCATTTCTCTTATTCAGTATCAGGTATCTGCAAACCGAACCTCTCAGCGTAAAGCCACGATGGAGCCCCGCATTGCCTCAGGCACTCGATATCCGAGCAACGGGAGCGAGAAATTAGATTTCTCATTTGTCGCTCGAGATAACGTATCGTTTATCACTATGGAAGTGACACTTCATCATGTCACCAGGTTCCTTTGAAAGGTTATTGGACTATGAAACGTGACGTGAGAAGCCAAACTTTTGAGTCCCCAATTATGATTGTGTCAGACTACGTGAAGGATGGACACCGATCGAGTTTAGAGAGCAAAGAGTTTCATGTGGCTGGCTATTAAATTTTGTACGCTACACTTGTGTCGGCTAATGGAACAGAAGTAGTCGTCGTGTAATCTGAAGATTAGACTTTTAATAAGATGAAAGTTTGCTTTTTAAATACGACTCAACTACCTACTTATACAAAACCATTTCAGAGTATAACATAGAACACTTAATTGTAATCAATAGAAAGAGTAAAGTAATATAAATCTATAGGTACCAGTAGTTAATTACTGTAATAAATAAGTATTTTCCTAAAGTTTGTTACTCAATCTACCTACCTACATAATGATCTGAAAACTCGCGTCCAAAACTTGAACATAAATATTAAATGTAGTGTTTTTGTTTGTAAAAAAAACAGTAGGTAGGTAGGTAGGTAAACACATATTTTATTTAAGTATAGATATATTCTATTTTAGTTGAAGTAAATATGAATCATACGGAAAAGCCTTCTGGATGAAGCACCACTAAAATATCTATAAACTTAATGACAATGTTTAAGTTGTCGTTGTCAATAATAATTTCAATTTGACTTTTACAACTTTGAGTGAGACTATGAACTGGTATATTTTCAGGGATCAATAGTTCGGATATTTTCCTAAAGTTATTTATAACTACTTACTTGTGTGTTCTATGGTACCTACAATAACTTTTTTATGTAGAATTCTTATGCAATTTGTAGACACAACTTTAAGTTAGAACTCTAAATTCAGAATTTATTTTAATAGTAAGTATTAAGATCTATCATAGAGTTCTTTACTAAGACAGAGTAGTAAAGTTTGCATAATTATGTATTTGAAAACTTACAGTCAGCTCCCTGCATTATAAAAATTAAATTAAAAAAAAATCCTGAATTTCATATTCACTTCGGCGCCCACAAAACTTCGCTTAAATTGTAAGGAATCTTGCGGCTAAAACACATGTCAAGTATGACAGATTTTTTTGAAGCAACTGTGCCCAGTTTATGGGTTCACCACATGGGCCAAGGGTTTTATTAACAGCCTCACTAATGTAAGTTTACGAGTAATTTCACGGTTATTCATTCAAACACGGCAGGGGGCGCTCGGTACGGTCGGTCGGTACTACGCTGATAATAATAATTTGCCGTGTGATGTGACAGCTATTCGCTCCGTTTTTACTTTTAATGGATAAAAGCCTTTTTGATGTACAGTTGCTATCTTTTTTTAAAGCTTGCCGAAGAAATTCGTAAACTTATAAATTGAAAATGCTGTTATGTTTTACAACAAATTGTGAAAATAATGCAAGAAATTAGAATGATTTTGTTTTTACCAGCCGGACTTATCGTAGAAATAGAGCTATTGATTTGTTGGATCATTGAACGGAAATCATAAAAAAACAACCTACCTACTACTTAAATCGTTTTTTTTCCTAAATTTAAAAATATAATGATCTTTCATACATTCATGAAGTAAAAAATAAAGTAAAAGACTACATAACACTAATTCATAAATACATAGGGAAGTATGTATATTTTAAACTGTTTAGTGAGTCAATCGACGTCATACTTATTAGCAAGATAATGGGATAACCCATAAAAATAATTTGTTTCCCACTTTATGAGCTTTAGAGAGCTTTGCGTTTATGTCAAACGCTACTCACATTTTTTCAATAAGTAGCTCACGGTAGCTTGTAGTTTTTAATAACGTGGTGAAATATGATTTATCATGGATGGCTGTTGTTACTACCACAGATTATACTAAGTGTTTCCATGTAAACATCGGTGGGAACTTGAGAAGCGATGTATTCATAACTTCCGTCGCCGACGGCCTCGTAAACTTCTATTGTTCGAGAGTGTGGTGTGATTATAATAAAGTAACTTTATCGGTACACTGCGCTTTCTCAAACTTTACAGTGAATTTTCTAGAGAAACTGGTTTCTGTGTTTTAATTGTCGATAAACCATTAATCATTAAGTAAGTATCTAAGTAGTATTTCTCATTAAAATTAAGAGAAGAAAGAACAAAAGAAAATTTATTTGATTTGATAGTATGACGACCTCCGTGGTCGAGTGGTTTGCACGCCGGTTTTCAAGGCGTCACCATCTCCTTGAGGTCCCGGGTTCGATCCCCGGCTGGGTCAATGTAGAAAATTAACTTTTCAATATTGTCTCAGGTCTGGGTGTTTGTGATACCACCGTTGTCTCTGATTTCCATAACACAAGTGCTTTAGCTACTTACTTTGGAATCGGAGCAATGTATGTGATGTTGTCAAATATTTATTTTATTTTATTTATTTTATTTTATTTCAAAGAAATCCACAACACAATATGGTAGGAAAGAAGGAGATACAAAGTAATAAAATGTTTATCTTTATAGCTTGCAAAAAGACTGCGAAAACTAAACTCTAGTTTATGACCACTTTTTGAACACACTTGTAAAAGTATAAACCAAAAAAATAAAATAATAGTTAATGAACTGGAAATCCTCATCATAATGAGGATAAATGATGATGAGGATTTCCAGTTTGCACTTTTAACACATTAAAGGTGCAAACTGGAAATCCTCACAAGTTTGACAATCGGTGATCAATGGATCATGCATGGTTAAATTATTGCTGGTGTGGTGTGTATAAAGCAACATTTATTTAATTAATACGGAAGTAAGCTACGTATTTCTCTGATATACTATAACTACTTAAAAATGCAAAATATAAAGCTGTTATACCTACCTACCTTACCTATGCTATTACAATGGTTTATTTTTAGATTATGATTTTGGTTATAATTTAAATACTAGTCCACTAAACACAAAGAACAAAAACACAGTCCCTACATGTCATCTGTAGCTTTTCGAGATTTACGATTAAAAGCTTAGTATAGAGTAAGACGCGTTTTCGTACGAAGCCGCGATGCTCGAAGATTAAAAGTATAGGAGAGAAATCTAAATTAAACTTTTTGGAAAATTCGAGGTAGGTAGGTACCACTTAAATCAACTTAAATATAATTATTTTCCCTGTGTTAATAATATACCTACTCACTGTAATCCGTAAAAAGTGTTTTATTTCTAATAAACCTCCTCCTTTTACATTTTTGAAGACGGTTAATAAATTGGTTGAATAAAAGACTTGAAATTGTTAGAGAAATCATCACTGCCACCTGACGAAAAAAATAAAATATTTAAATAACGTCGCACCCGGTAGCATTTAAAGGCATGTATATGTAGCACCACTTTATTATTTAATTAAACCGGGCCTCTTGTGTCTATTCCGTACACCCATCAACACAGGACAGCCATAAACTGTGTCAAATTAAAAACCCTTTGAACTCGCCGTAAACATAATCGTAATACGAAAATAAAAAGATCGTTCCGAATGGGAGACATGTGTCCACAGGCTAAGAGAAGAACCGTGTATAATGTGATAGAGTGTGAACGCCGCCTGCTGCACTTCATGTTGGAACAGTAACTCTGATTTTATGAGAACTTTGTTTGCATTTGACCCAAATCACCCCATATCTTATTTATATTTAGGGATTTAGGTAAAACTAAAATAATTTTGATGCGAAAGATATTTTTGATTTTGGATAACTGCAACTGCAAAGTTAGGGCCATCTTTCTTTAATTTAATTTTAATCTTACAACTACCTACTTAAAGTTTATTTCTTAACAAGGGTAGGTATTTATTTGATTTTATTTTAATTGAACAGCTATACCTACGACGAATTTCATAAATATTACCTCTTCTCTATTGAAAAACAGTCACAGTCGATGTTCCCCAAGGCTCGGCGCTCGGTCTGTTTTTGTTCAGCTTGTTGGAAGTGGTTCATGTTCAATGACCGTCACAGTGACGGTCACTGAGAGACTATGACGGCGTTACTGCCGTCGGCCTTACAATGTTTACAAAAATCTAAAAGTAAAAATATATTTGGCCAGTAATGTTAGCCAATTTTGGCAATTTGATTCTGATACCAACATAAAAGTTTTATCAGACACAGATGAACCTAACTGCAACCTTGGTCAAATAAAATAGAAAAAAAGATGAGATTCTACATCTCAGATGTTGTTCATATTACATGACAAACTCCTTAATTATTGCCTTGAAAGCGAGAGCTGTATTTTTAAACGATCTCAGGGTGGTGAGCGTTCCTTGCATGCAGCCGTGATTGTATTCTTAATAGAAAACCATTTTTTAATTCTTTATATGTTTTGTTGTTACAAAAGACACTCACCTAATGAGAGTAAGGTATATATTATGTTAAAAATTTACAGCCTTACCCCCTTATTACCTAGGTACTTATTGTTGTCTACGAAAAGATCTGTCAAAAATATAAATTACAGCCTTCAGATTATTTTAATCTAAGGTCAAAAATATTCAAAATGAAGATCTCGGTTTCGGGTTACACAATCCGACTGAAAGTACTTACTTATAGCAGGATTCAATTTTTTTTATCTGTTGTGTTTTGAGTTGTGGGTATGGGTAGGTATCTAAAATGTTGTTGTTGGTTGACCCCCATTGGACAGAAGGTGACTGACTATAGAATCTTAATTGGAATTTCCTATTTACCTAAGTACATAAGTTATATTGAAGAAAACAATAAAATAAGTAGGTACTTATTATTAAATAAAAAAAATACAAAAGGCTCCTCGGACTCTCGGAGCCTAGGTATTCTGTGGCCTAGGTTAGGTACCTACTTATATAAAACCTGACGTGCATGCAATCGACTTCGGGGTCCTTTATATTTGCGCGAAAGACACCTGCGCGTATCTATCGACATTTGCGGAAATTCAATGCAAAGTGTGGCAAAGTGCAGATCCACAAAGATCACAAAATATTTATTTTATTCAAATTGACTTGGAAGATAAAAAAATTCTTTATTGGTACAGAATAATGTGCTAAACGTGTACCTATTGGCATTCTACCTTTTTACTAGGTATCTTATTATTGTTGTTCTAGGTTAGGTACCTACGTAGGTAGGTATGTACAATAAAGTCTCTGTTGGTTACAGATTTATTATGCTTACATAAAATGCAATAATTTTGTAAACAGGACTAGGTTACCTAGTTATCTACCCAAAATTTTATTTCACATCATAAAATAATTGCATGTTCCAACTACACGGTCTCGCCTCGGCATAGGTAGATCTTGAGCGTGAGGTTTTTTTAGGTCTCATACGACATACGACGGGGGCTACTGCAAACATGCGCAATAATCCCCTCCAATTTTCTCTCAGCGCTCACGATTCGTGCCGGCTTCTACATTGTACCACAGATAAAATATAATACTATACTTGTACTAAGGCTCGTATTATAGAATCAAACTCAAATTCAAATCTCTGCTTGAGTAGAGTTAGAAAGGGATGGTGCTATTCATCGCATATAGCGCCATCCCTTTCTAACAGTACTCAAGCAGAGATCCGAGTTTGAGTTTGATTCTATAATACGAGCCTAAGTATTATAAGGTACCTATACGTACTCAATAATATATTCTGTGTCTGAACCGGGAAAACAGTGCTATCGAATTTAGACACATACTGAAAAATATTATTTTTTATACGATTTATTAAAAACAAAGAAAGATTTATAGGTATTTAGGTAGTGTTCCTTTTGCCTGTTCATACAAAACAAGTTTATTCCAAATACTTTTAAAATTACTACTTTACAGTAGGTAACTACTGTACAAACAATTGTGATCAATGACTTAGCAATTAGTCTGCGGAATGCATCCATTAACTATAAAAAATTGTTTAAAAAAACAAAAACCTACCTCTAAAAAGCAAGAAATAATATTCGTTATAATAAAAACACGTCTATTGAAGTCGGATGGGGCTGGAGTACAAATTCCTTTTTTTTATTCTAAAAAGTCTGAGTAATCGGTGGACATACACAAAAAAAACAAATATACAGACGAACAGAGAACCTCCTCCTTTTTTGGAAGTCGGTAAAAAGCGATGACTGACTTATCGATTATTGTTGTCTTCTGGAATGCACTCACTGTCAATGTCATTTATTTTAGGGCTACCATACTACATGTTTTACCCCAAATTATAGGGGAAAAAATTGCCAGCTTCAACCCCCAGGCAATGCAGCACTTTGCACATGACGCGGTCATTTTTACACGATAATTATGATTAATAGCGAATTATCGACACTCGACTGTCCGAGCTCGCTGCTCGGTGGCGCAGTGTTTTAGCGCCTGACAGTTCAATTACGGAGAACAAGCAATTTTCGCAGTGGTTGGTCATAGGATGCTTCGAGCAGCGACCGCTTCGTCCCGAAGGGAGCCGCCTAAGCGAATATTAATCTATTCAAATGATTCTGGCATTTTTTACGGGGCGGGATTTTCTGGTACAGAAGCCCGTCGTACTCTAAGATGGGATGGGTCACCAAATAATTCGCCAATACGGATTGGGCCCGCGTGGTAGTTTGTAAAGGTCCATTCTCCCTCCTTATCCACCCATAAGGAAGGCTTGCACCCCAGCAGTGGGAGCTGAATGAGCTGATGTCGTATTTTCAAAATCAATTGTCTCAAAAAAACAGTAAAGTGTGTTATATCGCTTTATCATATAGGTAAGTTTTTCAGTGGTGGTCATGTTAAGTACCTACCTACAATGTACTAGAGTTTGGTCAACGAAAGATGAGACTCTGTTGGTAATGGAACTAATTTTGCGCCTTATTGGTTCAGTTTCCAATGACTTAACCTCTAAACGTTAATTTAACAGGGAAAGTGGCGCCACCATTTCAATCTCATCTTTCGTTGACCAGACTCTAAGCTATTTCTATTCTTCGTCATCTTGACCCAAGCTATGTTGGGTAATGCTGAATGGTGTGGTCTTTTATTTTTCATTCTTCCATTAAATACCTACATCTTATGTAAACAATAGATAAGTTTGTAAGGAATCACGAATTATACAGTGTGTCCCAAATCTTTGCCACACGGAACCCACGAAAGTACCTTAAATATTAAAGGTAGGAAATTTTACCGAAAGAAGACTTCATATTGATTATTGAAATAATCGGAACTGCATTCAAAGATTTTTGAAAAATCAGGAGGACATCAACAAGGAGTTGAACTTACCAAAAATGAAAAAAAAACTTTTATTTTAACGTTACCTTTGGAAAAGGTTACTCATTCATTAGGACTATTTTATATTTTTTCTTCAGTTACACAGCATTTTAAACAAAAAGAAACCATAAAATTGAACATTTAAATAGGGAACCGGACAACTTTTCAGATAGTGTTTAAAAATAATCTTTATTCATAAATATAGCCATAAAAATAATATTTTAATTAAATAAATCTTTTGGAGTACTTAAAAACGTCAAAAACATAATTCTAAATAAATTATGTCTTTGACGTTTTTAAGTACTTTTTAAGTACTAGTAGTACATACTTAATTTCCATTCTAAAGTACCTACATACTAATTTATAAAATATATTAACCTTATCGGGTGAATCTATTTCATGCAGCTTGCAACCCCGACACTGACAGACGTGACATGACCATAGACAATACATTATTGACGTTTGATTGAATAATCGTAAACGTAATAAATAAAAACAGCTGATCTTGTAAATTGTAAAATAAAATAAAATGAACAATATCTGGAAGCGTGGTGCTTTACCATTTTTGTTGTGTCGTAACACTAAACATGGTTTTTTAAATACGCCTCGCTATCTTCATGTAATTTGTGAAAAATTAAATATAACCTCAACACACACTCTTCCTTCAAGCAGTTCTTTTATTATCACTAGATCTAAATCTAAAAAGGTTTGTAAGTACCTACCTATTTGTTTTTCTCAACGTTTGACCCTGAATACTGAAATTTGTGATGGAAATGAAATTAAGGGTCCTGCCTGTCTATTGTCTAATTTTAAAATCTATCGCAATCACTTTCAGGATGTAACACATTGAAGCTTGTTTAAGGCACAAATAAAAACTTACCAAAGAAATGCAGCAATGTGTCACAACCATCTGTCAAATGAAAGCGTTTGCAATAGATTTTAGAAATTAGACAATTAGCCCCCTGATTTTCAATAAGCAAGAGAAAAATTTAACCAACAATATTTTCTTCTATTTTAGCAAAGTGCCACTGCAGCAGACTCAGATGATGAAGAAAATTTCAACGATGACTCTTCACTGAATAAAGACTCAAAAGTCGTTAAGTTCAATACAACATCTATGAGAACAGATATCATATTAAAATCTGCATTAGGAGTCGCTAGAAAGTAAATAAACTGACATTTCAATAGCTTTTAAAAATAACCAAGGTTTCTGGATTGTGGCTAAACCGTGATGTTTACAACTGATTTTGTAAATCAATTAATGTAAACTAATTTTATTTATTTCAGCAAAATTGAACAAGTATTCTATGAAAGTAAAATAAGATTGAATGGAAAGAAGATTCTAAAAAAAAGTGCTTCAGTAAGTATTCTTTTTACTAGCATGTAGGTAATGAGGCCATATTATAAAAAAGTCTGGAACAGGTTATAGGAAAATATAGACAATTCAAAAGTACTTAATAATTAAGTTTATTTGAATAAAGCTTATTTGACTTTGACTTTGAAATATTAGACAATATCACAAAAATATTGCTCTGATTCCAAAGTAAGTAAATAGAAAGCCCTTTTGTTATGGAAATCAGAGACAACGGTGAAACTACACACGCCCAGACCTGCGGGTCTTTCGGCTAAAACAATGAAGGTAATGTAAACTGTGATTTGACAGATGTATGTGATACAATAACATGCTACTTAGTTTTGGCACAAAAACTTACCAAAGAAAAGTAGCAATGTAAGTTAGCCGATGGTGCCCTTGAGCCAGTATAGAAAATTCTGGGTCAATTCCTTTTGTAAATTTACCCAGCCCACCCAGCAGGGTTCGAACCCGGAACCTCAAGAGATGGCGACACCTTGAAAACCAGTGAACAAACCACCTACCACAGAGGCGGTCAAATCATATCATATACTTTTTTGTGTTTACATGTATACTTGTCAAGTTACTTTATTTAATACTGCTTTTATTTTATTACAGACTAAAGTTGGTGATGAAATTGATGTTATAAAAGCTGTAAGTCCCAAAAACCCTGATCACATTTATATATCTAGAGTGGAAATCCTAAACGTAGTGGCAAATGAAGATTCTATATCAGTCACAGCACGGAGATTTAAGACATTGCTTATTGAAAATTATGATAAGGACCCGTACAAATCATCTGCGCCATCTGATGAGCAATAATATAATAAATTGTAGTTACTTTTAAATTGTAAATATTAATTAATACACAAAGAAAGTATAAAAATATATTTTTATTTTACATTGATAATATCTATGTTATTTTCACTTCATGATAATTATAAATCCAAATCTACATCACAGTCTGAACTCTCAAAAATAGATATTTGTGAACTAGATATACCTGATTTTGACTGACTTGTATTGCTATTAACCTTTTCTAATTTCACAACTGTTACAAATGGCTCTGGTTTAGAGGGAGATTTCTCTAATTTTCCATAAAACTTGTTAAGATCATGTTTTTCAACAAACTTAAATTGTTTTAACTTATCCAATGTACTATTTGCACTTTTACATTCTTCTGTCTTTGAAATTACTTCTTCTGATTTCACTTTAGGTTCATCTTGTTTAACATCATTAGTGTTAGTTTTTGACACTGTCACTGGACTATCAACACCACTATTAAAACTATCATTATTACCAAAGTTTAAATCCATTCCCAAGTCTGTAAAAAAATCATTAACACTCGGAACAGCATCTAAAACATTTTTATTTACAACTAAATCATCACAATCGGCATCATCATCAGTAGAATTGATTTCTTTTTCTATATCACTAGACTTTTTTAGTTTCTTAGTCTTATTATTTAAGGATTTAACATCAATTGTGATTTCTTTTCGTTTTCTTACAGTTGTTTTATTTTTTTGCTTGTTTGGTGGTTTCTTTTCCTGTTTATTCAATGTTGAATGCTTTTTTAATGTTGCAGCTAGCTTCTGATTTACTCTCTTATCTTGTATATTAACATTATTAGTGACATCTTCTTTGTCTTTAAAATCATTGGCTTCATCTTCTATCTTCATTTCACCACACTCATTGCTTTTCTTATCATTGAAATATGAACTAGTCACTACAGCTGCCGAGAGAGGAATGTTATCATCAGCTACATCATCGTATTTAGCAAATAAACTATAGTCACTTCTATCTAAACAATTCTCCAATGTTTTATGATCAACTTGTAACAATTTACCATAATACAGTAACTCTTTTTGCCATATTTCATACAAATTCAATTTTGTGAGAAGTTTTTTTGCAGTAGATAAATATTCAAAGTCGGGGTACTTCTGAAATGTTGAATGTAACGCATCTACAGTATCGTCTAGAGTGCAGTCTTGCATTGAAAGGTCCATCAAAGATACTGCTATCACCGCATCCATTGGTAATATCGTCGCGCGGTACATAAGGCGACAATGGGCTTGAGATAATCTGGAAATGTAAATAATATTATGCCAAAGAAACTTCGATCATCTATACCTGTGGATATTGCATGACAGTGACATTTGTGGTACACCTCAAACTCCCACAAAACGCAGCCCACTATGAAAGTCCTTCACGACTTGTCATACAACTTGACATTTAGTGTCGCGTGATTTGTCAAACGGCATGTGCTACATTTCAGCTTTGTTATTGTATGATGTGCTACATCCTCAGGTATAGATGATCGAAGCAAAGAAAAAATAAATCAAACCAAAAATCAATTCAAAGTACAGTCACGTCTAAATATATGTATACAGTTTAGAACTTTGTCACTTTGTTGCAAGGACCGGAACCGCTTACCGTTAAAGGCGTTTTTGATTGGGTATTTCATAGACTTGTTTTCAAAAACCCTATCAATACGGTAACCCTATGGAAAGGGTAACCTAAGTAAGCGCTTACCGAATACGAAAACCCTATCAAGGAAACCCTATGAAGGCTTTATGAAGGGGTTTTAAAACCTTAACCAAATAAACAAACAAACGTGTTCAAGTAATTTATACCACATGGGCCGAAGGACCAGCCTTTCTGTTGTCTAATTTTCAAAATCTATCGCAATCGCTTTCATTTGACAGATAGATGTGACACATTGCTGCATTTCTTTGGTACGTTTTTATTTGTGCTGAAAAGAAGCATCAAGGTATCACATCCTGAAAGCGATTGCGATAGATTTTGAAATAAGACAATTAGCCCCCAGAATTGCTTACCGTTAAAGGGGTTTTTAATTGGGTATTTCATAGACTTGTTTTCAAAAACCCTATCAATATGGTAAGGTAAGCATAACGGCGAGTAACCCCTATCGAAAGGGAAACCCTATCATTTGGTTAGTTTTTTAATAGGGTTTCCCTATCAATAGGGATGTTGACTAATGAATAAAATAACGAAATACTAATAAAAATCGTAAACATATTAAACTTTTAGAGTAGCTTGTATACCTCTTGGTTTTATATATTGCATATTATTTATTTTATGACCCTTCAAAGTTGGGTGGACAAGTCCATTTAAAAAGTATACAATTTATTAAAATAAATGATACCTTTAATTAGTCCGTAAAATGTATAGCAAATTTGTCGAAGAAACCATTTTGATAAACACAATATTTAATATAGCTGCTGAACAAATTTCCTATGCGTTGCATACAAACTAGCACGGCGTGACGTCATAACGTGCAAGCCATTAGTATGGAGCGTTTTTGATCGAGTCCATTTGTGTGCATTTCACACTGTGATATCTCGGGCAGTTTTCATGCTAGCGAATTAATTCTTTTACCAATGTTTCTTTTTTTGAGAGGTAATTTATGTAACATAAAATAAAAAAAATAGTCAACATCCCTATTGGGTTAACCAAAAAAGGGGTTTTCCGGTCCCTGCTTTGTTGTAGTTGTTATTTGTCTTTGATTTCTGTTTAAAAAAGTAATCGCTTTTAGAGTGACATAGTTCTAAACTGTACACTTATTTATAGACGTGGTGTGCTAAAGTAACATTTTCAAAGTACCTCACAAGACTGTCGAGCATTCTAACAGTAGTCCGAGATGGATCCCTGTTTTCGGATTTCCTTTGCATCATGTAATAAGCTCTCAGTATCACATTAGCTGACTTTGTCATTGTTGTTGGTCTTGGCCCTACGAGACTTATGTACATCTGTAATTTAAAAAAAATACATATGAAACAAATACTTAATAATAACAGAAATATTGATATTATGTGACCACTAGGCTAGTTGATACATACATACATACACTCACGCCTGTTTCCCATGGGGGTAGGCAGAGACTATGGATCGCCACCTGCTACGATCCTTACACACTTCTTTCGCTTTCACATCCATCAATCTTTTCATACATGCCCTGCGGTTTTTCTAGTTGATAAACATAATATATTGAGATTATACTCGTAGGCTCGTATAGAATCAAACTCAAACTCGAATCTCTGCTTGAGTACAGTTAGATAGGGATGGTGCTATTCATCGCATATAGCGCCATCCCTTTCTAACTGTACTCAAGCAGAGATTTCTTTACGAGCTATAATACGAGCCTTATAGACTAATAATAATATGACTTTACATACATGACCATCAGCCATTTTAACGTCCCCGCTGCTGGGCCCACCTTCCTTATGGGTGGATAAGGAGGGTGGGCCATAACCCACCACGCGGGCCCAATGCGGATTGGTGGGTATTAGCGACTGCAAATGCAGGCGGTACCAACGGCTTAACATGCTTCCGAAGCACGGAGGAGCTCGAGATAATAAATTTTTGGTCACCCATCTCATGACCGAAAGTTGCGACACTTGCGAAAGTTGCTTAATCTCCGCAATCGCTGGGCAATCCACAATCTCTTTTTACATACATAATAATTTATAATGAATAATAATATTAATAATAATTCAGTATGAATGTACCTGTAGTTTTTCTAAACTCCATTGTTTCTTCGAGTCCGAATTTGATCCACCAAATAAAATGTATGACGTAACAAGCTTATCCCAAGCTTTGTTTTTTCCATCCAAAAGAATAAAAATCAAATCAAATCTGAAAAGAAATCAAATTAATATTTTTTTATGTAAAAATGGTATCTATGTATTTTATAGTATTTAGGACTACTCTACAATTTATTATCTCGAGCTCCTTCGTACTTCGAAAGGCACGTTAAGCAGTTGGTCCCAACTGCATTTCGTCGTGTTTCTGCGTTAACCTCGTAAGTATACGTTTTTCAAGTTTTTCATTTTTTTACATGGTAACATTGTTCAATTTATGACGGTTCTGAGACAAAAACTTGTAACAGAAACAAATAGCGCAAATGGTATTTAAATTGTATTCTTTTACCTCGTATCTACACTCAACCACTCAAATTTCGACCTTAAACGTATGTACATAAGGTTTTACGATTTTTATGTCCATAAATTTAATAATTATTTATTTTTATTCGTTCCTGTAAAGTTGAAATTTTGTATTTACGAGGTTAACGCAGAAACGCGACGATTTGCAATCGTTAACATTAAGAATCCGCATTGGGCCCATGTGGTAGATTAGGGCCCATTCTTACGTAACCATAAGGAATCTGGAATGCCTATACCTTATCATATCAGTAAAGACTTTAAAATTGTTAGGTGGCAAAATGCAACAAGGTGTTAATCTGTCTATCCCTACTTGTCAATTTGGTAAACAATCTTCACCCAACTCGTTATTGAAATAACCATTTTATAAAATACAACAAATGGTTTTCCATACATCGATTACGAAATAAATAATAATTAATAACAATGGGGATCTCCACGCAAAGCTTAAGCTAGATGGCGCTAGCGGCGAAGCGACCGCTATCAATGGATTTGATTGGTTAAAATACATCAGAAATGACACTTGATATTTGAAACAGCCAATCAAACGATTTTAAGACAAACGCTTGTGGCGCCATTAGTTCCTCAGTATGCATCCCCATTGAATAAAGTTACTAAAATAATTTAAATTAAGGAATTATTTAAGTTTAAAAAACTTTTAACAGCTGTCAAAATTGTTTAGTAAATAAGACAAGTAAAGATAAACAGACCATAGCGCATCTGAAGCAGTCACAAATTACATCTCTGATAACATTTTCGCACTTTCTGATAACATTTCCGCACTTTCTGATAACGTTTCCGCACTTTCTGATAACATTTTCGCACTTTCTGATAATGATAACATATTTTTGTTAGCAAGTTTTGTATTACCTACTTAACAAAGGAGTCCCGAGCGACACATTGGCGCTGAGCGGTTCATCAGTTTGGTAGTGACCTTTCGGGTTGCAAGCAGCAATGATGGCGCAACGAGTGTTCAATTTGCAAACTATACCTGCCTGGAGAAGAGGAACAATGTGAGGTATAAGATAAGACAAATGCGCCACTTCAATAATCTCTATGCATTGTTCTGATTCAGTTTAATTTGCGGAGCAGACAGTTTGTTTTCCACATAAACGGTTTAGACTTGGCACATACAAACGGAATTCCGTACATACGTACTTTTCCGAATGCAGCTAATCCATACAAATCTATGGACCTACCACACCACACACATGCGGGATTTTTCCGCGCGGTATCTTCATACATTATCGAATATCCGTTCGGAATTCCGCATCAGGATTTCATTTATATGTGGCCGGCCTTATACTTTTGACTTTTCCTCATCTTCCAACCTAGCTATCCACCCCAGGTTGGATATTGGGTATTTTATGTGTTATCTTCTAAACCTACTTCAATTAATTATATCGACTATTTTTGTTCCCAACTTCCAACTTTACTGTACTCTCAAAAAACTTATATTCGAATACTATAATACCGCAATTTTGACAGACTGGAAGTTGGGAACAAAAATAGTCGATACAAGTAAGTAAGTAAGTAATAGTTTATTTGCGTGAATATGGTACATTGTGTTTTTAAATTACTAATTACCAACATATTCTATCGTTGTGGATACGATGTGCAAAAATTTAATGATTTAATTATATAAAGACATTTTAATTAAATTAGGTTATAAGTTAACAGTGAGAAAAAAAAAACATGATCACAATTAAATAATAATTCCCTACTTCAGTTCACGTGCACTAAAAATGTCAATAGAGTGGATTATTTTGTGAAAATGAGAATAAAAAATAAATAAAAAAGAACAATAATAATAATAAAAAAATATAATATAATATAATATAATATTTGACAACATCACATACATTGCTCCGATTCCAAAGTAAGTAGCTAAAGCACTTGTGTTATGGAAATCAGAGACAACGGTGGTATCACAAACACCCAGACCTGAGTCAATATAGAAAAGTTCATTTTCTACATTGACCCAGCCGGGGATCGAACCCGGGACCTCAGAGATGGCGACACCTTGAAAACCGGCGTGCAAACCACTCGACCACGGAGGTCGTCAAAATGTCAAATCCTATCATTAATGAAGTCAGCAACAATACAAATCTATCTATATCTTACAATATATTCCTATTATCCAACCTGAGGTAAATTGGAAGATGACACATAAAATTCCCACCCTGGGTTGGATTGGATAGCTAGGTTTGAAGATGGGAACATAAGTAATACTTTTAAGCATTCTTTGATTTTAAAATGACTTATGAATAAAACATTATTATCTTTAAAACTACATTATTATGAGTCACCTTGGCTATAGAGATGGTTTGTTGCTCCATCGCCTCGTGTATGGCCGTGCGGTCGTGCTCGCGGAGCTGGGAGATCTCGTCGATGCAACAAACGCCACCGTCTGACAACACTAATGCACCCGCTTCGAGCTGCCATTCACCTTCTTCCTATAGACAAATTACAATAAATTATGTTTAGGGTTGCCAGATCGCCTAGACAAAAAAACCGATCATTTTTATTAAAGGGTCCCTCTTTGATTTTTTTTGTTACAATTTGACAAAAAATCAATTTTGACCAGATCAAACAGAGAAAGCTGAGCGAGCGGGTTGGAGCCGTGCGTGGGGGGGGGGTAGGCGAATCGCGCGGCTTGGAGCGGGCGGAGAGCGCCCCTTTCCCCGCCCGCAAGTCTTGCTTATACTACCCGCCAGAATAACTCACAGCTTTTGCTCTGTAAATTCTCTCGTTAGTGAGATATATAATCGAGTATTTAAAAAAAACGGACTTTCTATTGTCCGGTTTTCTAAAATTTTCTAGACCGGACAGCCGATCAAAAATCCGTACTGTCCGGTCTAAAACCGGACATCTGGCAACCCTAAGTATGTTAAGAAAATTGTTTACCTACAACGTGTTTACAATCACAACAAAAAAGTCTTTGACTATATTTTATATATATATACTATTACATATTTATTCTGTGGTATAGCCCTAATCCCTACTCCTACCTAGTAATGGGATGAGTCTATTAATAACAACATTTTATAGTCTACTAGCGGCCGCCCGCGGTTTCACCCACGTGGTTCCCGTGGGAATATCAGGATAAAAAGTATCCTATGTTATAATCTAGGCTATCTACTATCTGTGTGTCTGTGTGCCGAATTCCAACCAAATTCGTTCAGTAGTTTTTGCGTGATTGAGGAACAAACATCCAAACCCACAAACTTTCACATTAATTATAATATTAGTAGGATAAGATAAGTAGGATATTGAGAATTGCGAATTGATAGATATTAGTAAAAATTCCGATTTATACAAATTCTGTCACATTTTTAGGGTTCCGTACCTCAAAAGAAAAAACGGAACCCTTATAGCAGGGGTGTCAAAGATACGGCCCGCGACCAGAATATATCCAGTGAGGGTTTTAGACGGCATTCGATGCCCCTACGTATTGTTTAAAATCGCGCGCGCTTTATTTAAAATTATTGAGTACGTATTTGAGTTTTTAATTTTGAGTCTGGCCCGCTAACACACACACAAAATTTTATAAATGGCCCTTTAGAAAAATGAGTTTGACGCCCCTGCCTTATAGGATCACTTTGTTGTCTGTCTGTCTGTCTGTTCGTCTGTCAAGACCCTTTTTATAAGATAGGTGCTATCCAGAACCTGTGAAAGAGGCCCTTGGCTTGTTTCTTCATCAGCGCCGTTCTGCAGCTAAGTAGGTAGTAGTAATTAGCTAAATAGTAGTTCTAGCAGTAAGATTAGATGATAATATTACCCTAGAAGCAGCACAAGTAAATCCCGGCACGCGGTGCTGCCCCCGTCCGCAACAGCTGCGACTTGCCCGTCCCTGGGTACATTGAGTAATCAGAGGAGATCTGCCTAGACAAAGTCACTGTTGGAAGAGGCCCTGAGGCTTGTTTCTTCATCAGCGCCGTCCCAGCCCTAGTAGTAGGATACCTAATCATAATATTCCCCGAAGAGCAGCACAAAGTCACTGTTGGAAGAGGCCCCGAGGCTTGTTTCTTCATCAGCGCCGTCCCAGCCCTAGCAGTAGGATACCTAATCATAATATTCCCTGAAGAGCAGCACAAAGTCCCTGTTGGAAGAGGCCCTGAGGCTTGTTTCTTCATCAGCGCCGTCCCAGCCCTAGCAGTAGGATACCTAATCATAATATTCCCCGAAGAGCAGCACAAAGTCACTGTTGGAAGAGGCCCTGAGGCTTGTTTCTTTATCAGCGCCGTCCCAGCCCTAGTAGTAGGATACCTAATCATAATATTCCCCGAAGAGCAGCACAAAGTCACTGTTGGAAGAGGCCCTGAGGCTTGTTTCTTTATCAGCGCCGTCCCAGCCCTAGTAGTAGGATACCTAATCATAATATTCCCCGAAGAGCAGCACAAAGTCCCTGTTGGAAGAGGCCCTGAGGCTTGTTTCTTTATCAGCGCCGTCCCAGCCCTAGTAGTAGGATACCTAATCATAATATTCCCCGAAGAGCAGCACAAAGTCCCTGTTGGAAGAGGCCCTGAGGCTTGTTTCTTCAACATCAGCGCCGTTCCAGCCCTAGTAGTAGGACACCTAACGATATATTACCCTAAGAGCAGCATGAGTAAGTCCGGCGCGCGTGCTGCCCGCATCCGACGTGAGTAATCAGAGATCTGCCTAGACAAACCTATTGCAGGGTGACAACGAACTTAGCAATGTGCGGGCGCTCTTAGCTTGTTTCTTCATCAGCGCCGTCCCAGCCCTAGTAGTAGGATATCTACGGATAAGTATATTACCCTAAGAGCAGCACAAGTGAGTCCGGCGCGCGTGCTGCCCGCGCCCGACGTAAACACCGACCGCGCCGTCAAGTCGGCGCCCGTCCGCAGCAGCTGCGACTTGCCCGTCCCTGGGTACATTCAGTAATCAGAGGAGATCTGCCTAGACAAAGTCACTGTTGCAAAGTGACAACGAACTTAGCATAGCAAAAATTTACGAAACTGACGTAAGTTTTCGTAGCAATAAGTAATAGACAGCCCTTTTATGCACTGGCGGTTGACCGCGGGGACGACTGGCCGCGTGGCTAGCCGGTTTCTTAACACGTTTTATTAGGTTGCTTTCTCGTTTGTTTGTTTGTTATATGTGTTATTGCGTTTTAAAAACGTGTTTTTAAAAAGTTTTTCCATTTTAATTTACAACCGCTCGTGATCGCACGCCACGAAATTTCATATTAAAATGGAACCGAGTGCCGCTAGTGCGTAAGAGGGCTAATAATATAATTTCGAAATGTCAAATCCTTTCGATTAGGGTCTTTTTCTAAGGAGACAGATGAGATAGCACACAGCAGTACAGCAAAATTGGGAGCCCCCACTATTCCTATACAAACGTAATGCCAAAATGATTAAATCATTATGGTTACTTAATATAACTGATCATTATGGTATTTGATTTGGCATAACTTTCTGATTTGAGCATAATTAACACTTTTTGTGATTCATATATCTATTGAAATATGTCATTCGGATTAAGACAGTATTTGGCTAGGGTTCTATTTAATAAAAAATCCAAAATACCAAACCAAATAAAAATTAATGTCATTTACAGTTTTGTATGAAAAAATAAAATTGGCATTTATTTTGAATTGGGTTAGTATTTTGGATTTTTTATTTAATAAAACCCTAGACAAATAACGTCTTAATCCGAATAACATCACAAGATGAGTTAATTATGCTTAAATTGCAAATAATTTTGGTATTACGTTTGTATAGGAAGTTCACTGTTCGCCTGCTTCTTAACAATCCAGTGATAACAGATCTGTTAATGAGCTAATTTCTGTTTTTTTAAGTTGATTCCTTTTTGTTTTAGTAAATGGTAATTCATTATTTACTTGTTTTGTTACTGACCTGGATCACCCACCAACAATAAGTGGCATTGACCACGGACCCTAGTGGTATGCTTATCCTCCAAAGACACCTTACTCTCTTCACTCTCAGCCACATGATCGGAGCCCGTAATAACTGTGAGCAGCACTGCTAGTTTCACTAAGTGTAATCCATAGACCTAGAAATATATCAGTAAAACTTTTAAAATTTCCAATACATTATTAAGTAAGAAATAATTTAATATCCGTTTCTGCCCCCCTAGCATGACTCATGACATGACCAACGAAACGCGATATGTATGGCGATTTATCACGTTTAACTGTCAAAAGACAATAAATTTTGACAGTTGAGTGTCGATAAAACGCTATAGTTTCGGTGGTCATGCTAGGGGGGCAGAGGTACTTATTAGTGGTTTATCGAAGGTTAATCTTTATCAGAGGGGTCCACATTATCTGGTTTAAAGTTAATTTTATTACTTTAATTCATCGATGTCCGCGCAGACGCCTGCGTCCAGACAACAATAGAAAATCTATTGTCTCATGGCGTTGACGAGTTAAACCAGATAATGTGGACCTCTCTGATAAAGTACGTCGGAAACCAGGAGTAAGTACCTACTGCTAATAATTTTCACCTGGGGACAGACAGCTGACAAGATTTGATCTCTTCCCTTTAATGGACAAGCTTCAAATGTACTCCAGAATTCGTTAAAGCACTCCTTAATATCTGGTGCAGATGATACAACATCTGACCTTAGAGAATTGCACACTTCTACATAGTTTGCTTGTAGGACAAGTTCCACTTCCGATTTTTTGTTCTGCGCTGTAGGTCGCCAACGCCGGCGTACTGTCCCACTAAAATAAATGGTTAAGGCCTTAAGGTGTGTCAAATCCCAATATTTAATTCAAATTATTGAAAGATTACGCGCGTGAAGCTATCATGGAAAAATATATAATGTACTTGATGTAATACACAATAGATTTAATTGAAAGCATTTATAAAAATGTTACCACCTTTGATTTAAAAAAATATTCCGTGGACCCTGTTTCTGGTCTTATTTGCTAAATTTCTCGGAAACAGAACATTCGTTTATGTTAAAACCAACCATAAAAATCGGCGATGTTGATACCTTCAATCTTAATTAAACAGATTTTTTTTAACTACTTAACTTGAAAGCGAAAAAAAGTAATGAAAACATGTAAAAATTGAGAATTCGGTGCAAGTTCTCAACGCAACCACCGCGTTGGAACGCGCACTGATTTGAACCCAAAGTAAGTAGAGTTACGTTCGATTTCACTCCATCACGGATCGCCCCGCTCGGATTGACCCACCTTAAGGCCTTAAGAGGACAAATTATAAATGATAGAATAGAATAATCATTAAACCAATCATCATACAAATGAAAGCTACAAAATGCCACAAACTCAGGAATGCCATGATAAAAAGCTGCTCCTGCTTTAAATAAAAATCTAAGACTAAAATCCAAGTTTCATTTTTGAAACTTGGATTTTACTTAGATTTTTATCAAACATCAAAAATGTGTCTAAAATTGTGTTTAGTCATACCAGGATAGGAGGGACTCACTTAGCCTAAGCTCGCAGCTGACTCAGTCGATCCAGCGCATAAGGAATTTCGTGTGTCCGTTGACAGAGCAACGCGACTAACGCGGCAGAAAGAGAAGATGCATACAATAATAGGTATGCAGCGCTGTGCAAATTCAAATTGTACTTTATTGCCGTGCAGTGAGAGTAGCTTATTATTTGATTGTCCTCGCGCGGATGGACTTCTGTATGTTTAGTACTCATTTGTGGTCATACATACCAAATATTAACATCATCTCCAGGCTTACAGCTGTCTACGAGATCATTCTCCAGCACCACCCACATTGATCCAGGTATTGTTCCTATGCTCAGTTTGTTTACTTGTTCCTGCAATCAAATTATTAACTTCAGGTTTTTACCTTAAAGACACTGTCACACACTTCACACCTCACAGCATAATGTTATCTTTGAGAGATTGATATAGGTCTTCTTTTTTTAACTGTTCCAATAAGAACTACTAAGGATTATAGGAATCAGCCATAAAGGCTGGTTTACAGTTGTTAGTAGTGCTTTAGTAGTGTGCGAGTCATACTATAATGCGAGTGCATTAGTAGTTTTATGGTGCCTTTCCAGTGAGCCTTTACACTTCTTCCAGTAGAGTGTCATTTGACTAATGCACTCTACTATACATATAATACACTACTAAAAAAATATTGATTTAGTACATGCTTCCAGTAGCGAGGAGTGTCCAGGGCATGAGTGGGTGCACAGGGGGTGCTACTCGAAACAAACATCAATTTAATTCAAGTTGAAAGGGAACTAGAACGTTACTCGTTTGGTCACTAATACACCGTTTACATGTTTCTACTAATGCATTCTCCTAAAGCACTTTACTAACAGCTAAGATGATGAGGCGCGTTCCAAACCTACACTGCGAGTGCAACCTAACCACAACCGAACGCTCTAACAGCGTTGCAAACATTTGAGCGTGACGTTCGGTTGACACAACCGTGTCGTTCCAAACGTCAGAGCGTTGCAACCAAACAACCATCAAAAATGATGGTTGTAAAACGCTCTGAAGTTTGTCTATAGAAAAAATGTCAATGTCATTTGACATTATTTTTTATTTTTGATGTTTTTATGTCTAATTTTTAAAATAATCATGGTAGATCGTCAAAAAACGGATTTTATTTGATTTAGTATAAAGAAAAGTTTAAATTATTTGTATTCCAAATGGAAAATGAAGAATTTGTATAGACATTGACATTTAAAGTTCTTGGTCGTTCCAAACCTTAGAGCGAGTTATAAAACAACCAAACAACCGACGCTCAAACGTTCTGAACGCAACCCTGTAAACCAAACCAGCCATAAGATGTTGATAATGTATTGTTGTGTCTGTGTACCTATTTTATTTACCTGTATTTTTATTTCCTGATAATCTTTACAATGTTCTCTTGAAACTAAATGGACTTGCGAGAATGTGGCACATTTACATCTTGCATCCACGTTATTACATTTCGTTGGTGCTTTCAGTATGTATCTGTTTTCAAAGTCCGCCTCTACATTATTTTCATATTTACACTTAATACATACATAATTTCTTTGATATTCAAGCATTTTAGCTACTGTTACTCTCACCACTGTACCTATTAAAAAAAATTTTTAATTACCTACTTATTAAAAATTTGGCATGACCAAACATTTTCCAAAATATGTATAGAACTTTTCTACTCACCTGTAACTTTTAAGAAGCATCCCAAGTCAACATTTTTAGGAAAAATAGTTCTGTGTAGCTCGGGGCATACAGGAAGCCCAAAAAATCTAGCTTGAACATTTCTTTTCAAAAAACAGTATTGCAGACCTGTTATCTTATCTTTATAGAGGGTTTGTTCTAATATATTTTGTTGAGCTTTGATAATATCTCTGGTACAGGCCGGTAGACTTTCAACTGGATTACAGAGCACTTTATCACCAACATCAGGGTATGATTCAAATAATTTCAGAAAACTGTAAGTAGTTACATAAATATATAGGTAATTTATGTTTATAATTTAAATGCCTGATAGTGCAATCATGTTTTTAATTAGTTTATAATTATTTATTACTTACTCAATCTTTATTTTAAAGTAACCTAGGTTATCTTCTTCGGCAAGGATGTTTAGACAATCTTGTAAATGATATTTCAAGATATATTCTAATATCATCTTGATTAAGTTTAGGTCAATAATTATAAACTTAAAAAAACAGACAAATAAATGGTTTGAAACCATAGATATAGTATATTTTGAAACACGTAAACAAACAAAACAAAAATAATAACTAGGGATGTTCCGATACAAGTAAATGAGTAAGTAGTCGATACTTTTGTTTCGATACCAAGTACTTTTGGTATCGAATCAATCTTGCGATACTTACTCGGTATTACTTGGTATCGAATCGAATCAGCCTACTTATTGTCTAATTTTCAAAATCTATCGCAATCGCTTTCATTTGACAGATGGATGTGTGACACATTGCTGCATTTATTTGCTAAGTTTTTATTTGAGCCAAAAAGAAGCATCAATGTATCACATCCTGAAAGCGATTGCGATGGATTTTGAAATTAGCTAATTAAAAATAGAGGATCGATTTTAGTATAGGAAAATTTTTCGCTCCTCCGAATCAAACGAAGAATTACTTTCATTCAAACTTGGCGCACAAAACACTAGCGAGTTGTCAAAATGCCAGATGATTATGACATCACCCTGCGCCTCGACCCGCGCAAAATGTTTTGTGTAGTACGTGTTTTCCACCGGGCATGGAAAGTAAAAATGTTTCGCGAAACAATGTTTTGTGTAGACGATTTTGTTGAATGTTGAGATGTTTTTGTTGATTGTGTAGCCGCTCGCTTCACTCATCCTCGCAACTCCCAAACCGTCAATACACCGCGCTATTTAGATACAAAATGGATCCGCGCCGACTGTCGATTGTTTTTATGTTTTCGCCAAGAAATAATTGGCTATGACAATGGAAGTTATAATTTTTCGGTTAATTATGAAACTAGCTTGCTATTTATAAATAAATTGTATAACTTTATAATGTTTAATGTTTATAAGCAGGCCTTAAACAGGCCTGCTTAAGGCCTGCTTTCATACTAACCGTTGACGTCATAGTACGAAAAAGTAAGGCAATTCAATATGAGCCCTGCTATAAGAGCTCATAGTAAGGCCCCAGCTCTGTTAGGTAAATTTATCGGTACAGAAATTAAAATGTTTTTAATTGCATAATAAAACGCATTAAGTAAACATAACATGTGATTACCTATTAAAAATAATAACACTAGTGATTCTTGGCTCTTGCTTTTATCTAGTTTATTTATCTGGGTTGCGTTCAGAACGTTTGAGCGTCGGTTGTTTGGTTGTTTTTTAACTCGCTCTAAGGTTTGGAACGACCAACAACTTTAAATGTCAATGTCAATAGAAATTCTTCATTTTCCATTTGGAATACGAATAATTTAAACTTTTCTTTATACTAAATCAAATAAAATCCGTTTTTTGAGGATCTACCATGATTATTTTAAAAATTAGACATAAAAACATAAAAATACAAAATAATGTCAAATGACATTGACATTTTTTCTATAGACAAACGTCAGAACGTTTTACAACCATCATTTTTGATGGTTGTTTGGTTGCAACGCTCTGACGTTTGGAACGACACGGAGGCGCGTTCCAAACCTACACTCAGAGTGCAACCTAACCACAACCGAACGCTCTAACGGCGTTCCAAACATTTGAGCGTGACGTTCGGTTGACACAACCGTGTGGTTCCAAACGTCAGAGCGTTGCAACCAAACAACCATCAAAAATGATGGTTGTAAAACGCTCTGACGTTCGTCTATAGAAAAAATGTCAATGTCATTTGACATTATTTTGTATTTTTGATGTTTTTAAGTCTAATATTTAAAATAATCATGGTAGATCCTCAAAAAACGGATTTTATTTGATTTAGTATAAAGAAAAGTTTAAATTATTCGTATTCCAAATGGAAAATGAAGAATTTGTATTGACATTGACATTTAAAGTTCTTGGTCGTTCCAAACCTTAGAGCGAGTTAAAAAACAACCGAACAACCGACGCTCGAACGTTCTGAACGCAACCCGGTTGTGTCAACCGAACGTCACGCTCAAATGTTTGGAACGACGTTAGAGCGTTCGGTTGTGGTTAGGTTGCACTCGGAGTGTAGGTTTGGAACGCGCCTCTGGGTTGCGTTCAGCGGGTCTACCGGCTAAAAATAATGAAGTTAATGTTAACTGTAAGTATGTGATACATTGCTTCTTTTCTTTGGTAAATTTTTATTTGTGCCAAAACAAAGTAGCAATGTATCACATACTTACAGTTAACATTAACTTCATTGTTTTTAGCCGGTAGACCCGCTGGGTTGCGTTCAGAACGTTTGAGCGTCGGTTGTTTGGTTGTTTTTTAACTCGCTCTAAGGTTTGGAACGACCAAGAACTTTAAATGTCAATGTCAATACAAATTCTTCATTTTCCATTTGGAATACGAATAATTTAAACTTTTCTTTATACTAAATTAAATAAAATCCGTTTTTTGAGGATCTACCATGATTATTTTAAAAATTAGACCTAAAAACATCAAAAATACAAAATAATGTCAAATGACATTGACATTTTTTCTATAGACAAACGTCAGAGCGTTTTACAACCACAAGGGTCTGACATGCTTTGATAGAGCGAGATCGTCTTATTAAGATTCCTATAGGAGGAAATAGAGAAGAGTGTCATGTTTTTTCTCTATCAGCGACCGGACTTTTTTTCATGGTCGGGTTAATATTGAAGATTTATTATAAATCAAATGTGTAGTGTTTGTGTCTAGCATTCAAAATGGTGGGATGTTCGATATTTGGCTGCAAAAGCAACAATCAAAGGAAAGAAGCGGGCGTTACATTTCATGCGTGAGTACACTGTTTTCTATATTTTGATCACGTATTTCTTTCTCAAATCTCACAGGAACCAAGTTTCTGAGCTAAATCATTAGTTATATCATGAAAAACCTGATAAATAGGAAAAATCTAAAAATTATTTCTAAAAATAACCTCGTAAACATTTGACATGCAAACCGGTAAAATTGCGTACATCTACGTAATAGTAGAAGTCAGCTTAGCTTTGACGTCCACTAAAATCAGTGGGTTTATAATTCGATTTCCGGATGCCTACTATATAGAAAATTTTCCCCAAAAATTACCCCATATTTCAGGGAATTTCTAGCGATTTCATTTTTCCAGATTTCCGACGGAAGATAAAACTCGTGAAAAATGGATAGAAGCAAATGGAAAAAAGAATTGGGTGCCACACACGAATTTGTTCAAAACATTTTGAAAAAAATTGTTTTCGAAAAACAGAAAAACTAACGTTAATAAAAAAAGTTCTGTATTCCAACGTTTAATAAAGACTTTACCTGTTTTAATTTAAAGTTTATCTTTTTATTCCATTAACCACACAATCTCAATATCAACTACCTGAGCGAACCCCAGCTAGTTTACTATATATCTCTTTTTTTAGCAGGGCAGTTGTGTGTACTCCCGTCCCGAATGTAATGACGATTGTTATTTAACTTTAGTTCGATTTTAGCAGGGAAGACGTGTTTTTATTTTTCTTAATACCATTTATAATTATACTGAGTTTATGCATGCTGGAAATGGCGAATTGTCTAAACATTTTATTAATATCTCTGCTGTACCACAATTACTGCGAATAAAGTTTATTTCTATTTCTATTCTATGTATACGTATGTTACCGTTAAAGTACGGAATCCGTTAATCTGCAGATTAACTGGTCGAGTCAGTTAAGGGGATTGTCAACCACGTGGTCTCCATACAAACGGCGATAACGTTTCCCACCCTCTAAACCTTAACCTACAGTAATTAATTTTTGGTATTTTTTTGAAATGCCTAAATACTAGGGCTGTACGTTTTGATTTTTTAAATATTTATAATAGATTTCGAAATATTTGCATTTTAGTGATTTCATACAAAACAGATATATTCAAATCTACAATGAATATTTTTAAAATCAAAACGTACAGCCCTATTTTTTAGGCATTTCAAAAACATACCAAAAATTCATTGCTGTAGGTTAAGGTTTAGAGGGTGGGAAACGTTATCGCCGTTTGTATGGAGACCACGTGGTTGACAATCCTCTTAAAGCACAGAATACATAATAGTACCGAAATTTTTCTTAAAGTAGACGATTTCCGTGCTTTAACTAGTAATCTGCACATTAACGGATGCTACCCCGTTAAAGGTACTTTTTCTGATCATGGCAACCCCATATTTTGACGTCATAATATATCTATCCCTTACACCCGGTCGCTCTGTAGCGCATCTACCCCTTTTAATATACTATATCTATGTACAACCATCATTTTTGATAGTTGTTTGGTTGCAACGCTCTGACGTTTGGAACGACACGGTTGTGTCAACCGAACGTCACGCTCAAATGTTTGGAACGCCGTTAGAGCGTTCGGTTGTGGTTAGGTTGCACTCGGAGTGTAGGTTTGGAACGCGCCTCAGAACGTTTCAGCGCCGGTTGTTTGGTTGTTTTTTAACTCGCTCTAATGTTTGGAACGACCAAGAACTTTAAATGTCAATGTCAATACAAATTACATACAAATCACTCCTCCGCCGAGCGTGCCTCGATCGCGATGATTATATTCTCTTTGGATCGCGACGGAATAATTGATAACGGCTGTCACAGAGCTCGGAGCCCAATATACCATCACAAAGCCATGTTTCCGTGATTAGTGCAATATCGAAGCTACCTAAAAGCGTATTGTTATAGAATGTAAGTTTTTGTCCGCAGGCCCCGCGCCCCGGACATTCTGATATAAAAAGTTAATTTTATCGGAGTCTGACATTAGTAGTGGTAATGAATTATAGCTATTTCTCCTTGATTTATGCTTATAAAGTAATTGTATGTAATGTAGTAAATAAACAATAGGCAGCAGCGGTAACTACAGCCAAGAAGCGAGCTCGTGGTTCGATTTTTTATATAGAATCTATATTTGTGATGATTTAGTGGGATCCGCTCACAAAAGCATAAGTAAGTTGTGTTGTTGGGACTCATTCGTGTCAGTCAACCAACCTCGCAAAGTAAATATGCGGCCATAATAATAGCAAAACAGTTTAGATGTTATAATATTATAATTATAATAATATAAATTAAAGTAAGAGTTGTAAACGGTAATTACGGTGTGTGTGTGTTGGTGTTCTTTATGTTTATGTGTAGAAATGTATGATAAATTACAATGCAGACCATAATTAAGTAACAAACAAAGAATTTTGCACATATTTATTTGATTATACAATTGAAAACAGTAAAACCACAATGCAAAACATAAAATTAAAATTGAATATAAAAACAAAGACAAAGTTAACATTATTTTATTTTTGTGAGATCTGATACAGTTAAAATGGGAATAGGCGGTGAAGTATCGTTTTTTCGCATATAAATGCAACAGTTTTTTGTCCAAGTATACTTGTAATTAAATTCCTTGGCTTTTTGCTTACATGATTTTAATAACAATTTGTTAGCTTTTGTAAGGTGCTCATTAATATAAATTTTATTCGGTTCACCGCTTAGACCCAGATCACAACTTGAAATGTCTTTTATGGCCTCAAATTATAAGCAATTAGTTATGAATCTCGATATTACTATGTGACCACTTTTGGCATTATTAGAGATTTGAGATGCATGACTTACGGCCTACCACAAAAGATTTTAAAACAAGAGGCCATAGAAACTTTATAAAAAACCATGCAACCCCATCGAGTTTGAGCTCGTTTGAATTCGTGTCCAGGGTCTGATGATGGAGCCGGAGGATGTTATCGCCGCTAATGTTATCGTCAAAATCGTGTTTCAATGGTGTTTGAATGGTAATGCTTTTTGCCACAGTTCTAAATCGAAACACATTGTGTTTCTTAAACCTAAAACGGAAACACATTGTGTCTCGATTTTAGGTTTAATAACAATAACTGTGTCAAAAGGACTAGTATCCGTTAAAAGTGTTTTATTTCATGTCTAGTGAGCGCGTAAGCTTGAGAAGTGAATAAATAATAATTTTCTTACTGAAAAAATAGTAGTTTATGATACTGATACATAAGGAGGGGTATTAAAACATGAGTGTGTTTAAAAACCGAGCCGTAGGCGAGGTTTTTAATAGTATCACACGAGTGTTTTAATACCTAGTTATGTGCAGTTTCATACACTACTTTATCTACACTCATACATTTGGGATTGAACCTACTAAATAAAAGATCAACGTTAGAAAAGAGAGAGAGACTTTGGTTGAATTAGCTATGTACCTACCTTGTAATAAGTCATTTCCTTAGCTGCATCTCAAATAATTTTGCAGAGACAATCTTTTTCACATTTTTAAGCAAGAATAAAAACACCTACGAAATTCAGTATAACAAAATGTAAAAATTAAAATCAAAATTCAAAACTTTTTTGTAATGCTCTAAAAATGGCGCGCATTCCATTAGAAAAAAAATTGAGATGAGTGCATTCTTGCAAACTAATCGCAATTAAATAAGTCTTCGATCACCATAGAGTGCATTTTAATCATGGAAATTATGTGGGAAAATATTTCCCTACCTTTTGTTGTGGCTAATACCCAAACCGGGTGGAGCCAAAAATAAAAAAAAAAAAAAAAAAAAAATGGGGGAAAATATATATCAAGGGTCTGACATGCTTTGATAGAGCGAGATCGTCTTATTGAGATTCCTATAGGAGGAAATAGAGAAGAGTGTCATGTTTTTTCTCTATCACCGACCGGACTTTATTTCATGGTCGGGTTATTGGTACAGTTCAACTAGGCCAAATAAACAAGTGGGGTTATATCAAGAGTGCCAAAGAAATTAAAGGTTTTGTGGATTACTACCTAATTGATACCCAAGATTTATTATAAATCGTATGTGTTGTGTTTGTGTCTAGCATACAAAATGGTGGGGTGTTCGATATTTGGCTGCAAAAGCAACAATCAAAGAAAAGAAGCGGATGTTACATTTCATGCGTAAGTACACTGTTTTCTATATTTTGATCACGTATTTCTTTCTCAAATCTCACAGGAACCAAGTTTTTGAGCTAAATCATTAGTTATATCATGAAATACCTGATAAATAGGAAAAATCTAAAAATTATTTCTAAAAATAACCTCGTAAACATTTGACATGCAAACCGGTAAAACTGCGTACATCTACATAATAGTAGAAGTCAGCTTAGCTTTGACGTCCACTAAAATCAGTAGGTTTATAATTCGATTTCCGGATGCCTACTATATAGAAAATTTTCCCCAAAAATTACCCCATATTTCAGGGAATTTCAAGCGATTTGATTTTTCCAGATTTCCGACGGAAGATAAAACTCGTGAAAAATGGATAGAAGCAAATGGAAAAAAGAATTGGGTGCCACACACGAATCTGTTCAAAACATTTTGAATAAAATTGATTCCGACAAACAGAAAAACTAACGTTAATAAATAAAGTTCTGTATTCCAACGTTTAATAAAGACTTTACCTGTTTTAATTTAAAGTTTATCTTTTTATTCCATTAACCACACAATCTCATATCAACTACCTGAGCGAACCCCAGCTAGTTTACATTCTCTATGTATAGTACGTATACATAGAGTCTCTATGTATACGTACGGAATCCGTTAATCTGCAGATTAACTGGTCGAGTCAGTTAAAGTGCGAAATTTTTCTTAAAGTAGACGATTTCCGTGCTTTAACTAGTAATCTGCACATTAACGGATGCTACCCCCGTTAAGGGTACTTTTTCTGATCATGGCAACCCCATATTTTGACGTCATAATATATCTATCCCTTACACCCGGTCGCTCGGCAGCGCATCTACCCCTTTTAATATACTATATCTATGATATATATACTATATCTATGGAAAATATCGTTTTTTTTTTTTAAATATCACGGCACTACCTTCCTCTTGGATTCGCCCTGTATCGTAATGAGAAAAAAAGTTATTTTATGATGCAGCTGACTGCATCGTAATGAGTTTTTTTTTTTAATTTTACCTATTCACGAAAATAAAGTACCTCTTTATATTACCTTTTTTGAATTCATATTTGGAACATTACGTTGTGAGTGTAGATAAAAACTTTTTTACCATCGCCACTCAAAACAGTGCGTCTTATTCATTGATAACAGTGAATAAAACGCGTTTTTATTCACCGAGTGAATAAAAATATTTTGAATTTGGAACAAGCGCGCATCGTATGAATTAGGTACAAAAAAAATAAAAGGTGCTGAAGCTATTCCATAGATAAAATTATAGTTCTACAATTAAATGACAAAAATAATCCCGCCAATTTTATTTAGGTCCTTTTTAGTGTCTTATATTTGGGTTCTTTTTTTATACATTTGAGGGAGATTAGTTGTTCAGTCTTGCATCAGTCCATTCCATCAGTCTGGTACGATCTTCAGTCTGTAAAAATTCAAAGTCTATACAACTGATGAAGTGGACTGATGCCAGACTGATCATGTAGTTTCCCTCTTAGTTAGCTCGGTGGCGCAGTGGTTTAGCGCCTGCCCAGCGATTGCGGAAGTTAAGCAACGTTCGCAAGGGTCGGTCATGGAATGGGTAACCAAAAATGAATTATCTCGAGCTCCTCCGTGCTTCAGAAGGCACGTTAAGCCGTTGGTCCCGGCTGCATTTGCAGTCGTTAACACCCACCAATCCGCATTGGGCCCGCGTGGTAGGTTATGGCCCGTCCTCCTTACCACCCATAAGGAAGGCCTGTGCCTCACAGTGAGGACATCAAAAATGGCTAAGTAAGTGGAAAACATAAAAAAATAACTAAGTAGTCTATCTATACTCATAACTATAACTTATCAGCTGTATAGGGAATAACATAAAGACAAAAAACTGATTAGATAGCACATAAATAAGTACATTATATTTAATGTTATTACTGAACACTGAATAAAAAATATTGGTAAATACTTACTCAAAAAGATATGAATAAACTATCTACAATTAATATTATTTCACTGACTTATCATTATGATAACATAATTATTTTTAATTGCAATTTAATCGGGTACCTAAGTATTTTCTTAATTTCTCTGTTGCGTTTTTTTGTCTGATATTTGGAAATAAATTATTATGGCCCGTCCTCCTTACCACCCATAAGGAAGGCCTGTGCCTCACAGTGAGGACATCAAAAATGGCTGATGGACAACTATAAATACTATAGGTACTTACTGCTATTTTTTTTTTCTCGCAGTCAATGGTAAAAAGTAGAGTACACAACTCGTGAAAAAAAATTTCATCTCGGTCCTTTGTATCCTTCGCTGCTCTCGGGATCCAACTTAGTCCCTCGAACTAAATTCCCTCTTTTTTCACTTGTTGTATAATCTACTATTTTAAAATCACGTTTTTAATACGGACTAAAAATTACTTATAAGAAAATCGGACTAAAAACTTTAAAATGAGCTCGTAAAAACAGGCTCAAAAGTATAAAATAAATTCGTTTTCGTTTCAGTGAAAAGGAGGCACGTCACCACAAGCGTGGATGCCGACGATCCTCCAGCGGAGAGATCCAGACCATATAGTAAGTTTTTTTTAATATGAGCTACATTATTCATTCGTTTAAGGAAAGTGTATTTTAGATGAATATACCATTAATGGCAGGATGATAGAAAATTATCGCGCTATTGTCAAATTATCCTGCCATTGCAACATGCAGTTACGAAGATATATTATACTTAATTATGTAATTGTTACAAGAATTGGAAGAGCGTCGCATCCGCGAAGTGGAGGCTCGGCGTATGCTGGAAGAGCGGCGGCTGGTGGCAGAGGAGCGGCGGCTGGAGCTGGAGGAGAGTCGTCTCCGCGAGGAGGAGGCCCGGCGCAGGCTGGAGGAGCGGCGGGCAGCCACGGAGGAGCAGCGGCTGGCGGTGGAGGAGCGGCGGCTGGCGGTGGAGGAACAAATACTTGCCGCCGTCATCAGAATAGGCGATAATCTGGGAGCTGAAGTTCAATATTAAAAACGCAAAACGCGATCTAAACCGGATTTTTTGTTTATTTGGACCCCTTAGGGGAGTGTGATACTTTGTTTTGCAAGCAAAAATAAGTAGTGCTACCTGCGTAATACGTGAAAAACTGCAAAAATTAACAGTTTTTGCAGTTCAACTCTTTCTTATTTCAAAACTATGGGCTTCTGACATTAGTTGCTACTATCATATTGAAAGTATATTAAATTTGAAACAATTAAAACCAACCCACAGCTCCGCATGTCTAACACCCTTTTGCACTAACCTTAAGAATCGCCTAAGTTCCTAATTACAACACTTTAAAACTTTACCAAACTAAAACAATTGTCGTTTTTTACGTATTACACAGGTAGTACAACTTATTTATGCTTGCAAAACGTAGTTTCACTACGTTAGTACTATTATACATGGTTATTTTTAGTTAATACAAAACTTCTAGTGGGGTTGATCAGACCATCAAACTGAACAAATTTCATTATGGGACCAACCTCGAAATCACGAAAAAATATATGATGAAAGTTGTTCAGTTTGATGGTCTGATCAACCCCACTAATAACCTTTTATGATCTGTGGTTTCACACTCTCCTAAGGGTTCCAAATAACATAACAAAAAAGCCGGTTTAGATCGCGTTTTGCGTTTTTAAATGATTGTCTGAAATGATTGTCTGTGTCCTAGAGCAAAAATTCTCCCTATCATTGTTCATATCATTAATTATTCTTTTCAAACTGGCGAATTTCCTACTCTTTGGCTTTCGTCATTCCTTTACCAAAATCTTCATCTCCTAAAACATTAAATAACTTCAGACCCATCTCCATTCTTCCTTTCATATCTAAAATTCTTGAAGCCGTGGCGCATAAACAAGTTTCTCCCTTCATTTATTCCTACTCCCTTGTTACACCCCTTCAATATGGGGCTGCCATGATCAGAAAATGTACCCTTAACGGTGTAGCATCCGTTAATGTGCAGATTACTAGAAGTACGGAAATCGTCTACTTTAAGAAAAATTTCGCACTTTAACTGACTCGACCAGTTAATCTGCAGATTAACGGATTCCGTACTTTAACGGTAACATACGTATACATAGAGTAAACTAGCTAGGGTATATGAGATTGTGTGGTTAATGGAATAAAAAGATAAACTTTAAATTAAATCAGGTAATTTTTTTATTAAACGTTGGAATACAGAACTTTTTTTTATTAACGTTAGTTTTTCTGTTTTTCGGAAACAATTTTTTTCTAAATGTTTCGAACAAATTCGTGTGTGGCACCCAATTCTTTTTTCCAGTTGCTTCTATCAATTTTTCACGAGTTTTATCTTCCGTCGGAAATCTGGAAAAATCAAATCGCTTGAAATTCCCTGAAATATGGGGTAATTTTTGTGGAAAATTTTCTATATAGTAGGCATCCCGAAATCGAATTATAAACCTACTGATTTTAGTGGACGTCAAAGCTAAGCCGACTACTACTATTACGTAGATGTACGCAATTTTACCGGTTTGCATGTCAAATGTTTACGAGGTTATTTTAGAAATATTTTTTAGATTTTTCCTATTTATCAGGTATTTTATGATATAACAATGATTTAGCTCAGAAACTTGGTTCCTGTGAGGTTTGAGAAAGAAATACGTGATCAAAATATAGAAAACAGTGTACTTACGCATGAAATGTAACACCCGCATCTTTTCTTTGATTGTTGCCTTTTGCAGCCAAATATCGAACACCCCACCATTTTGTATGTTAGACACAAACACAACACACACTTAATAATAAAAAATACTAGAAAAACCTTACAGCTAAAACGTAAAAGTACTAGAAAATTTCGCTTCACTCGATAGACTTATTATTGGTCAATGCATTGAGCCGGCGCCGGAACCCCAAGGTTCGAGTCCCGCCTGAGGTGCTACTTACTAGCATTTTCTCTAATACCCTTCACCGAACTATTGTTCTGTGGGACTTACACTGACCTCCATTAAACAAGTTGGATAATAGAGGTCAGTGGGGACTTAGGTCCGGCCGAGATCTCGGTCTCGCCATTAATGGTCAAAAATTGTCTCGAACTCTGCCAAAAAGGCTGAGAATCTTGACCTATTGGTAGGTACTATTTACCTACGTAAGCAGCGGACGCCCTTAGTTAGGGGGTGCATACGCATGCCACTGTAGGAAGTCGTCGAGATCACAAAATATACTCTATTCTGGGTACGACACGGACCTCAAGCACAGAATAAATAATAGTACCCTTAAGGCGCTAAGGTAGGTCAAATCCCAATATTCAATTCAAACTATTGAAAGATTACGCGCGTGAAGCTATCATGGAAAAATATATAATGTACGCACGACAGCACGCTAGGTTAAACAGTTGAACTACGAAAACAGCTCTTATTACGTACGGCATAAAGGCGGTCTCAAGGTCAACTTTTTTATTTTTTTTATTTTTTTATATACTCTCAATAGATTTAATTGAAAGCATTTAAAAAATGTTACCCCCTTTGATGTAAAAAAATATTCCGTGGACCCTGTTTCTGGTCTTATTTGCAAAATTTCTCGGAAACAGAACATTCGATTAAGTTAAAACCAACCAATAAAAATCGGCGATGTTAATACCTTCAATCTTAATTGAACAGATTTTTTTTTAACTAACTTGAAAGCGAAGAAAAGTAATAAAAACATGTAACAATTGAGAATTAGGTGCAAGTTCTCAACGCAACCGCCGCGTTGGAACGCGCACTGATTTGAACCCAAAGTGAGTAGAGTTACGTTCGATTTCACTCCATCACGGATCGACCCACTCGGATTAACCCACCTTAGCGCCTTAAGCTCGAAACACATGCCAGTATGCAAATGCAAGGTAAATTTTTAACTAATTAAACATTTTATAGCTTAGCCTAAGTATTTATTTAGACTAAAGTATTTTCATTGACAATTACATGAAAATAAATTTATATTTGATTGGAAACAAAAAAATATCATACATTTGTTGTACTATATTCCACACATCTGGAAGGATCCGTAGGGAAATATTCCTGGCATTTCGTCATAAGTCTTTTTAGCGCTTGAATATACTTTCTCTGTGTTTCATCATTCATCACATGTGCCACATTTTTTGAGAAAATTTTCTCTCTTCCAGTACGGGCATGAATACCCACCATGGTTACGCCAATAGGCCATGGGGCATTTCCTATTGCCATTTGGAGATATGAATCACTCGCCTAAAAAAAAATGAAAAAAAAAATTAGAAAAATTCTATGAAGAATCTTATACAGGTTTATATTGATCAACCGCCTGTGGTCTAGTGGTTCACCCACCCATGTAAGACGCACGGATCCCGGGTTCGATTCCCAGGGGGGTACAATGTATACTCGGTTTGGTTGGTTTTACCGGTTTGGTTGGTGGTAGGGCTTATTTCAAGTCAGCCTGACTAGATACCACCATCTTACCTAAGTCTGACGCCATAACAACAATTTAAAAATTGTTGTGTTCTGGCTGTTAGAGGTAAGATAGCCAGTTCCTCAGTGATGACGATTCCGGGTGTAGTGCGCTTCCACCTTGGGCCTTATCGGCACTTAACATCAGGTGAGGTAAAGGCCGTTGTGCATAAAAAAGGTACTAAAATGTACCAGTGTTACCATAATGTAGTTTCTTTCCAGCAAGTGTTTGGTTATTTCCATAAGGCTGTCACAGATGTCTTCTGGTAGAGACTTCTTTTTAAGTTTCCTCATTAAAGGCCTTAAGTATACTTGAGTCTGCGTGTATGTGGCTCGTGTCATTTTATGTTTTACTGCAGTCTTCTCAGCAGCTGTTGCAGAATTTAGTTGTTGCCCCCACAAGTTAAGAAGAAACTAAAAAGAAGAGGTTTTATGAGAAACTCATCACATATTTTTATTAGAAAAAAAAAACCATTCATGTAGTTTCTGTTTAATTTCATACAAGGACGGTATCTCATAACATAAACCTTTAAGGCGCCGTAGTACCTACTACTAGCGCCGCCAATGCATTTATTTTAATTACTCGTAAACCAAGTAATTATTTAAAAAACGCTAAGATCATGCCCTCCTAAACTGTCTCTAATATTTTTTGAAAACCTCTTCAACAGTTTTCATTCTTTCTGTAAGTTTTAAGATCCATTTTAGCATAAGTGCACTTTTGGCTAGAATGGATTTTAAAACATACAGAAAGAATTAATAAAGAATTGGGTAGTAGGGCGCCAGGGTTTTCCAGTTTGACCTTTAACAGTTATTTAGGCAACTGTAGTACCTATAATGAGGGTTATTAAAATACAAATGTGGGTTTGTCACATGAGTGTTTTAACACCTAATTATGTACAGTTGCATACAAGACTTTATCTACAAACATGATAATTGATAATATCTTCTATAAAAGGTTATGAAACAATTTTTTTTACATGACTGTCTGTTGCCTTAAGAGGATTGTCAACCACGTGGTCTCCATACAAACGGCGACACCGTTTCCCACCCTCTAAACAGTAATTAATTTTTGGTATTTTTTTGAAATGCCTAAATACTAGGGCTGTACGTTTTGATTTTTTAAATATCTATAATAGATTTCGAAATATTTGCATTTTAGTGATTTCATACAAAACACAGAAGTGCCAATATTTTCAAATCTACAATGAATATTTAAAAAATCAAAACGTACAGCCCTAGTTTTTAGGCATTTCAAAAACATACCAAAAATTCATTGCTGTAGGTTAAGGTTTAGAGGGTGGGAAACGTTATCGCCGTTTGTATGGAGACCACGTGGTTGACAATTCCCTTAAAAAAAACACTGAAACAGCCAGTGTTATGGTAGCCGTAATATTCGATATTCGAAATATTGGTCGCGCCCCCGTCATAATATCATCCAAGCGAGTGTTTTAATGTTGTACAGAATTTCATAGCCTTGACTCGTTGATATTATGGTTACACTGGTTGTTTTAATGTTGCCTATAAGCTAACTGTTTCAGAACCGTTTATAGAGGATTTAAAGCATGGGTGTATTTAAAAGTAAAATTCCCTTACTTGTAACAAAGCCATAATAACATTCATATCATGGTTTCTGTCGCCTTGTCCCATAGTCTTGGCCATTTCTTGTATAAACTCATATGTGATAGAGTCATCTAATGCTTCTTCCTTTGCAGCCTTTTCAGCTTCACTCTGAAAGTACATGTTAATTAAAATAAATAATTATTTTATTATAAATGATGGGACAACACTATTACAGATCTAATTTAAAATTATATTATAAAATCGAATAATATTCTAACTAATCTAATCTAATTATTTAGAACTAGCTTTAAAATAAATCTAGATTTTTTTTTAAAGTAAAATACCTGAGTGCCTAGAGAAAGTATTTCATTGAGATATGCCTGATCCACTTTATCCATAGCTTCTTGGAAGTCATTGCGGAAGCCCTGAAAAAGACGAAATCATAAGTTTGTTCAAATATTTCCAGTATCAATAATACACAAGCATGGTGTTATGCAATTTTTTATAACAAAAAACACCATAATAAGGTATAACTTTAGGATTTTTAACTGCTCTCGGGTATCTCTGAATGCTGTAAAACAGCAGTGACCACGTCAGCTGCAATGGTGCCGAAACATCAGGAAAATAAAAAAATAAACCAAATACCAACTAATTACCAAAGTACCTTTCAATAAAACCGCGCTAGTATCCGTTAAAAAGTGTTTTATTTCATGTCTAGTGAGCGCATAAACTTGAGAGGTGAAGGTCTTAATGGTAAACCACTGGAATTTATATGAAACTATAGTCCGTTCCACGAAACAAGCTCCCAAAGAAATTGGTAATGTGCGCCCATTGGTTAATGCGTGTGACCTTCAATAGCCTAGGTCTAGCTGTGCACATTGACCAATGAGCTGCGAAGCGAGTATTTGGTTCCCTAGAAGTTTGATTCCAGGATTAATCAATAGGATTATTTATACGGAGTATAGGGTATCTCAATTTTGCTCATTTCATCAACAGTAGCACAGGCAACAAAATATAATATTGCTATAAGTTTCTAGTTATTGTAACCATAACAGTGATGATTATCCTAAATCCTATCGAAATTATAAACAGACAAACGGAATCAGCTGGTCATTCCAGATCTGCCTTTAAAGATAATTATGATTTGGGCTCTTTTTTTAATCTATATTGTGCAAGAAGTTCTAATATATTATTTATAATATTGAATTCCTTGTCTTTTTGAGATAATAAACGCAAAGTCAGTACATAGTAGCCCTCCCTAACTACAATTTATTAACTCTTCAACGCCCGGAAAACAATACAACAATAGATTTCTATTGTTGTTTGTGCCTGTTAGGGCACAGCGGGCGTTGACGAGTTAAGAGGGCCTCAATCATATTATTATTTCAATGTGGATTTGGAATGACCGGCAGATTCTGACTTTTGGTTATAATATAAATGTGAATAATAATAATACCCTGTTAGCTTCTGGTTCTTGTATTTCTATCCTCCTAAGTCTTCTAAAAGACTGTCCTTCATTTTCACTAAATAACAATATAGGATGTCCTCTTTCTCTTAATCTTTTTATCACTTCCGCCCTTGGTAGAGTTGCCGATTCACTCTGTTCAGCCTCAGTTTGTTCTTGTTTCTTCACTGAAAGAACCAATATTAATTGTCTCTCAATAGAATTAATGTTAGTACTAACGTACCGAAGTCCATCCATGAGAGGACATTCAAATAATAAGCTACTCTCGCTGCAGGGCAATGAAATAAAATTTAAATTTCCAGACAGCGTGCGTGTCGGCACAGTGATATCCTTCAACTATGGCTCGACTGAGAGCCACGAGCAGTAGGCTAGTATAAAAGTTGAAGCATGGCGGCCCCCTTTGTACTTTTATTATAGTCTGTGATATAACTTCAAATTAAAAATATTTAACTGTGTGAAACATCAACCTTTGAAAATAGTGAAATTGTTATTATTCTAAGCATTGACCAAAATTACTTACCTATTTCAGATTTAACTTCCTCGGTATTTTCATTTTCTGTTTCTTTATTCTGTTGACCATACTTCTTGAAGTACTCTTCTTGCTCCTTGGCTAGTAACTCCCCACGTTTGAAGTACCTTTTGTTTGGGTCCTGAAATATTTGGTATTGGCTAATAACACTAAATGGATTACTAATTAAAAACAAGAACAATTTTATTTAGCATACTTACCAACACATTTTTTTCTTCAAGCAATTTCCTTTTTCTCGCAATTTCTGCTTTCAATATATCCATTGAATGTAATTATGTTTTTAGTTTTGTTAGTGTTTATAATACTTAATAATAAGTCATAAGACTAATTTGAAGAGTAAAATGTAAAATAAAAAATAAAGAAAGAAGCACGCTGCACGTCCACAGACTTGAGTTTGTTGTTTTTGTCGTTCGTCAACGTCAAATACGTCATGTCAGTGTTGCCAGATGAGCAAACTAAAAATGCGGTAGCTGTGCTTAAAAAACGCGGATTTTCAACAAAAAAGTGGAATTTCTTGTTTTAACATTTACTTACATCGATTTTTCTTTCTCGATTCGCGTGCTTATCAATATCTATTGTTTATTCACACAAAGGCAAGGGAATTTATTTGCAAATTAAAGTAAAAACAAAAATGACAGTCCTTTATTTATTAAATGAACTAAGTACATATAGAGCAGCTTATTATCTTCGATGTGCCATCTAAAAGGGGTTGTTCTAGCTAGTACAAGCACAGACAGAATAGATAATAGTACTATCGTACAGAAGTTGCACTCCGCAAAATCGTTTAAATAAACTGCGACTCTGTTTCGACACAATAAAGTGCAATTTAGATCGCACAGCGCTCCCTTCGCTTCAAAACATGCACTTAGTAGTTAGTTGCCTCTCTTTCTATCGCGTAGGTCTTATCTTTTCTGACGTATGAAATTTGTCCTCTCAGAGGACGCCGCGCGCCGCCGAGCGCTTCGTACTCGCGCGCGGAGTGATAGAGCCCTGCCTGCCTAGCATGACCGATTTATATCGCGTGATATAGCATTTTTTTTACACTTCTGTCAAATTCCTTTGTCTTTTTGACAGTTAAACGTGATAAAACGCTATATCACGCGATATAAATCGGTCATGCTAGGCAGGCTGGTACAAGTACGAGGCAAATATCATAAATCGGGTGGCGCGGAACGCGTATTTTGGGCCCTTCGGGCGCATAATATCAGAAACGCAAAATAGCCGAGTCGTTATCCCCACTCTGTCAAAAAAAAATAAGATATAATTCCTCGTACTTTGTAGATTCGAAATAAGCGGAACCGCGTCGGTTAAAAGTGGAAAGCGGATTCATTGTCTAAAAGGCGGGGTAAAAAGTGGAAAAGCGGTACATCTGGCAACGCTGCGTCATGTCAACCTGTCTGTCAAACAAAATGAAGATTTAGGCCGCGTTCCCTTTTGCGCCAACAGCGATAATATCGCTGATATCGCGCTCACACTTCGTTCCGATTTGACGTGAGCGCGCCAACGATAGCAGTATTTACGTCACGGATGACGTCACTATCGCCGCCATTTTGCGATTACAGGCGTGTTTTCGTTCAGCGAGCGATTGCTAGCTGGCGCTACCGGTGCTGTTTTCGTTTATGCTAGTGACGTCACGCTGCTGCCGATCGGCAGGTCGCAGCTCGCAATCTGCAATCCTCCTCCAAAGGTGGTTTGCATCGCTGCTTGCTGTCATAGAGTAATTTATATGTCACTGTCAGCGGTATTGTTGTTGTTGATCCAGTTCGGTAAATTATCTAAAATATGTATATTATATAAAATCATTACAGAATTCTTCTGTCAGAAGACCTATTAAAGCACTTTTAGTATTTCGGTTCATTTTCACTTCGCGCCAAAAAAGTAACTTGGTTGGTTACCATCGCTTGATAAAAACCCGTTTTCGTTTCCCGCAGCACATGCGCAGCAGTTTGTGACGTCATGAGCTGCGCATCGCTGCGGCCGCTAGCTAAACGAAAACACGCCTAATCGTTCTCGAGCGTTAGCACTGTGAGCAGTCTGTCATATTTGACGTTTTGAGTTGACGTTCATGTCCTTACACACTTCTGCGGGTCTACCGGCTAAAAATAATTAAGTTAATGTTAACTGTAAGTATGTGATACATTGCTTCTTTTCTTAGGTAAGTTTTTATTTGTGCCAAAACAAAGTAGCAATGTATCACATACTTACAGTTAACATTAACTTTATTGTTTTTAGCCGGTAGACCCGCTGATTCGTTATTTACTTTGTTTTGACGTTACAAAACGTCAAAACAAAGTAAATAACGAATCAGAAGTTCGGCGCGCGATGCGTGCGATAATAGCCGTTCCGAATTGAAATCGCGTCAACAGTGCTGTCAGCGCGATAATCAAAACGGAACAGCTTTTAGCGCTCACATCGCCAACAGTACTATTGGCTCAAAAGGGAACGCGGCCTTAGTGATGCGCTGTTCATATCGATAATCGTAAAACGTCTATCTCATGAGCTTGAAGTAGTCTATTTTTGTCGGAGGGCTTACCTAGTAGTACAAGTCGGCACGTAACTTTAGCGGTGGGTGACATTTAATGCGCAGAAGTATTTTTTTGGTTTCATTGGCGGGAGTCGTGGTGGTGTGGGTGGTGCTACTACAAACATGCGCAGTAATCCCCCTCTAATTTCTCTCACCGCTAAAGATACGTGCCGCGGCTTGTTTGTACGAGTTGATGTTTTTACATTTCGCTATCCTTAACTATCGAATCTACCGCTACTACTAGGTTATCAATAGCGAAAAGTGAAATCATCAACTCGTACTAACGAGAGTGGTTCGTGCTTGGGGTACGGCGGGTCTACCGCCTAACTCTATTGCTTTGACTTGCTTTGGTTTATGACGTCCGTCAGTGCACTGTCCGACCTTGTCATCGTGTTATGATATGACAAGGACGAATAGAGCATTGCTATCGCTTTGAGATAGGCGGTAGGTATAGCTGCGGTGCTTAGCTACGTTATTTATTAGCACCATCACAGGCAGTACAGGCACTAACAAGTTTGTGTTGTGATAAGGATAAGTCTTTTATAATTTTTTCATTTGAACCCACACTTAGGCCCGTATTTTATAGACAGGTCTCAACTATGAGATTGATCTTATGATGGCTCTTGAGATGTTATTTTCAAACCAAACTAGATCTCAAGAAGAGCCATCTTAAGATTAATCTCATAGTTGAGACTTATCTAAAAATACGGGCCTTAGTTTCTATCCTCATATTGTTCTCCTTGCCGGTAGACTCAGGAAACTTATTTATATCTTTAGAACTCTTCGACATGTTGCGGACTTTCATGTCATTAAGTCTGTATATCTGGCCTTATGTCAATCGGTCTTGTCTTGAGTTACTGTATCTCATCCTGGGGAGGAGCTGCTAAGACACACTTAATTTTAGTTGAGAGCTAGAGTTGTCTTAAAAGTAGGCGCATCTCTCCCATTCCTAAGCCCAACGACTGAGGACTGAGGCTGCCCGGCAAGTCTTCATTCTACATACTATACTTCGCCAACACTCACAGCTCAACTACGAGCATATGCTTCATAGTGGTAAACGACTTACGTAAGCGTAAGGAATCGGTGTGTCAGTTACGCGTTTTTAACTCCAAGCTCTCTAAAAGATTTATCTGTTTTATGGGTCTTACCTTTATAATAAACTAAATTCTACTCTGTCTTTCTATTCTATTCACTTACTAGAAAAGCTTGCAAAAAGAAATTGATTATAATTATGTGGTTATTGAACTTGACTTAGTTAGGACGAAATAGAAAACCTCTTACAAATTATTTACTAAGGAAGGAGGAACATGCGCTCACCATTCACATACACACACACACACACTTATTCAGTTTTACTTTTATATTTCTTTTTTGTCATTTAATATTCTCATGTTTACTCAGCGTCATCTTTTGGGTTCTTTTATTGTGAATTAGTGATTATGTGGTGGGAGCCTGGTGACCCTGTAACACAGGTATTTCTTGCTTAGCATGGGCACCAGACTCTCACAGACTTAAATTACTTAATCAATGTTAATTACCTTGTTACAATGCCAAGTTTGTGATGAGAAATAAATGATTATTATTATTACTTAATGTGACTCGAATCCACTTGCAATCAGAACTTTAAGTATCACTATTTTTTTAACACGTTTTTATTAGGTTGCTTTCGGGTTTGTTTGTCCGCAAAGTTTGCGAACGATTTTATACTATCTTCCCGATGAGCTAGAGACTTGAAACTTTAAACATATGTCAGATCTTGAAAGCAATGCAATATTATGGTGTCTTTGAGCTGATCTGATGATGGATCCGGAAGAAGGCCACATGAAATCTATGATGAAACCATACAACCTCATCGTGTTTGGGCTCGTTAGAATCGTCTTGACGAGTACTTTGTTGGGAAATTGTGTTCAGGGTATCAGGGTCTGATGATGGAGCCGGAAGAAGGCCACTAGAACTCTGCAATAAAACCATGCAACCCCATCGAGTTTGGGCTTGTTTGGACAAGACCATTCAAACAAGCCCAAACTCGAGTACTTTTTTTGGAACTAGTTTCCAGGGAAGGATACAGGAACTCTTTAATCATACCACGCTACCCCATCGAGTTTGGGCTAGTTTGAATTGTCTTGACGAGTATTTTGTTGGGTTGGGAAATAGTTTCCAGGGTCTGATGATGGAGCCGGATGAAGGACACAGGAACTCATTCATAAAACCACGCTATCCCATCGAGTTTGGGTTCGTTTGAATCGTCTTGACGAGTTTGCCAATGTGGGTAATACAGTTACCGACATTCAAACGAAACACTGCCAAAGTGGCAAAATGTGTGTGTCCCCCCCTCCAACTTTTGAAATAGGTGAGTGAAAAATCTAAAAAAAATATATGCTAGGTATAGATCTTAATAAAAACTTTAACTGAAAATTGGTTTGAACGAGATAATAGTAATAAGTTTTTGAGATAATTATATCATATTTTCCAAAACCGCAAATATAACTTTGTCATTCATGTAGACTTGTGGGAATGAGACCAGTGGCCCTACCATGAGTTGATGCAAACTGTTTACGTTACCGTAAACTATCGGATATACTGCTCACAGTCAGTGCGAGTGAAAGAGACAAAACGATAGTTTACGGTAACGTAAACAGTTTGCATCAACTCATGGTAGGGCCACTTGAGACTTGTGTTTAACTCTTTTACTATCTTCTCACATAACTAATATAAATAACAGACATTTAAGTAAATGCTTAACTAAGCTTTACTATCACTTGACGGTACCACGGATCACAATAGACTTAGTCAAACCTATAGCTGTCGCGCATGTGCAAGGATTGACATAATAGTACTGACTTAACATTCGAACGTACCATAGACCTTCCATCGTGAAGGTCCGATACTTCCCTGAAAAACTAAGTTATTTTTACAGACGAAAAATGATAGTGGTATTAAATATGGTATGGTATATAAGGTAACTACGGAACCCTACGGCGCGTGGCCCGACACGCACTTGGTCGTTTTCTTTAGGATCTGTTTTTACTAGTCTGTTTTTTTTATTGAAAATTAAGGGATTGTTAATACTTGAAATCTTAAAATGAGATTCGGTTGTATTTTATTGTTAATGGCCCTTATTTAAATTTGGAGGATTAATAGTCTTATCAAGCTTAACTATGAAGTATCACCTGCGTAGTAGCCAACTAAATGATAAAATAAATCATAATTGCACCAGATTGTTATCCGGTGATTGATAAATGATAACGAAAACATTATCATAGATATTTAGTGGTAAGAATTTAATTATTGTTCAAATTTACTTTTCTTGATTTTAAGTTAGGTTAATAAAATGTTTAACAAGTTTATTTTGTCTTCATTTATTTTACTAGCTGTTTACTTTGTACAACTTGAAGGTATGTAGGTACCTTATTATATGTTTTGTTCATACAGTGGATTAGAAAATTTAAACTGCCACTTAAATTACTTTTCTAGCAGCAGCTACATCACGTATAGTTGGTGGTTTTGAAGCACCTCTTTACTTTGGAAAGTTTCATGTGTCTCTTCAAAACTTAACCGGTCATCATGTATGTGGCGGTGCAGTTATTTCAAGATTTCATGTAGTCACTGCTGCTCATTGTGTATATGGGTAAGTGCACCTCCCTACATACCTACCTATACCTATGTAAAAGATCCAATATATTATTATTCTCTATTTATTTTCTTAACCTGCCAACAGAGCTCAACCCCATTATATTAAAGCAGTGGTGGGAACTACAAATTTAGACCATGGAGGGAAACGATACGACGTTATTTCTATTAAGATTCACGACGAGTATAACATTACATCAAGAATTAGTGATATTGCTATAATAATAGTAACAAGACCTTTTGATTTGAACTGTGTTGAAGTTTTAAAACTAAATGAAAAGAAACTTATTGAAGGAGAAGAGGTGACTTTAACGGGCTTTGGAGCTGAAAAGGTGAGTTCTCTTTTAATAAAATTCTATTTAGCATACTTTTACTCTCCTTAAAGAAAACGACTACAATCAAGAATTTACATTTATCTTCATGACGTAGCTGCGGAGGTGCTGGTGGAAGTAATTATCAAATATTTATCATCCAGCTACCCCCATGGCATGAATAGATCACCGATGTCAGATCAGAGTCCTTATTCGCAAACGTCCAAAAAAATTTCCATATCCGATAGACCAGAAGCACTGATATTCTGACAGGGCCAAAGGAGCGATTGGAACACATAATTAATTATACAATAACAAAAACGGATACTTATTTAAGACACATTTTGAGATTACAACCAAAAATACAGAACGAGACATATATCTTGAAATCGGGTGGGGATTGCGCGGAATGCGTATTTTAGGCATGTTTTGCGGTGAGGGGCGCGGGCAGCGGGAGAGGGGCGCGCGCTATTGGTCGCTCACAAGAGCACATGCGCGAGTTTATCCCCCACTCCGACGAAAAAAATTCAAGATACATGTCTCGTACTACCTAACTAATAAAACTTTGTCACACAGCCAAATGGGGAATCTAGCCGAATAATGCATATGCTGAAACTACCAGTTTTTCCACAAGAAATATGTCGATATGCGATGAGGTACAATAAAAATGTTTTTGACAGCATGTTTTGTACTTTTACACGCATTGGTGAAGGAACATGCCATGTAAGTAAAACAAGATACTTTAAATTTACCGGGTGTTAGTAGCAAGCACCCATGCGAAAACTTTAAGGGATGATTCTACCCTTAGAGTTAAGCAACTTTCTCAATGGAACCACTTGTCACAAATGCATAGGTAGTTGATATTTTTATTTTTCGTTGAGAAGCTGCTTCTCAACGAAAAATCACGAATCGGTGTGATAGAAAAAAGTAAAAACACTCAATAATTTTTCATGAATTTTGCGACGGAAAATTCCACTTCAGGTAGACTCAGAATTATTATAAGTCGACTATGCATGCCCTGAAAGTTTTTGCTAGGGTGTTACTAATACCAGGTATATTTTTAATTTAACGTTTATTTACATTCATCACATTATCAGCCATCTTATCGTTCCAACGAAAGTTTCTTATTTACCGCAATCACTGGCCGAATGCACTAAGCCACACACTTATAATAATTATTATATAACATTCGTATTAAAACATTTACAGGGTGATTCAGGTGGACCACTGGTGAAAGATAATCAGCTAGTAGGATTGGTGTCATGGGGTATTCCATGCGCCACAGGGTTTCCAGATGTACACACTAGAATAGATCCATACGTTGGTTGGATCAAAAAATATATCAACAACAGATATTGTTGATTTGGTAAATGAAAAACGAAATAAGATAATATTTTGAACTACCTAGTCTCATTTTTGGTTATCGATATCATTAAACGGTCATAGCGCATCCCTATTTTCTGGTGTTTTTTTCTGACGTTTTGAGCGACAAAGTTATGGTTTTTGAACGCACCCGCGTTCAAAAACCATAACTTTTTACTACGGTAGCGGCAAGGTGCGTTCAAAAACCTTAACTATGTTTTAACTGCAACAATGGCACAACATTGCATTTTTCCCTGGACTTGAATGGAAATAAAGAATCAAACTATGCTAGGTTGATTCATTAATTTTAGAGCTATTTTTGCCAATAGGATTTATGTCTATTCATTCTTAAAAAATATAGGGCCACTGTTCTTTGGCCGGCCAAGAGTTCAAAATAAAGAATTGAATTGAAAGCCTCACTGTCCGGCTTTATCTGGATGGATGGCGATGGTGATTAGCACCGGGCTTCAACTATATTTTATTTACACCACGTTCAGCTGCACCACCACATTTTCGTTAAGTAAGTGATAAGTACAGTTAGCAACGAAAGTCTATGGCCGTTCGCAAACTTAAGAATCGCCAGTCTCTTCCTAACTACAACTCGACCAAATTAATACGGTGTCATGAACTTAGCTGTCACTGTCATGCGCCTAAAGGTCTTATCTCCACATATCCGGGCCGTGACGTGTCAGGGGCAGTCATAGATATAGTATATTAAAAGGGGGGGGCAGTCAGGGGCCCAAGCACGTTAGTACTATTACCTATATATTCTGTGGTTATGGTAGAATAAGCTCAAACAAATAGGTACCAATAAACATGCATTACACTCTGTTTTTTTTGGGCAGTCGCGTAATAACCATTAACTTATTTATACTAGTGGAATATTAAATGGTAACAACAAAAGGAGTAGGGGAGAAAAAACTTTATTTATTTGTTACATTTAGTTTTGAACTTCAGAACATTATCTAAGTTTATCTGTAACAAAAAAGTTTAATTGAAATTTTACAAAATACTGCAAATTATAACAATAATAGTACGAAAACCCGATCATGACATGATAACTCTGCACCTGAAGCAAAAGCTGTCCTTTTTTCCTTACTTCATGCCACCGTCGTTAATTTTTTGAAAATTTTCGATAGATTAATGATAAACTATCGCTAATAAGCGTATTAACGCTACTGGCATGACGATGGTGGCGTGAGGCAAGGAGAAAAGGAGAGGGGTCGCTTTCGCTTCAGCGGGTCTACCGGCGAAAGTTAATGAAGTTATGTCAACTGTAATTTGACAGATGGATGTGATTCATTGCTTCTTTTCTTTGGTAAGTTTTTATTTGTGGCAAAACGAAGTAGCAATGTATCACATCACAAACATCTGTCAAATTACAGTTATTAACTTCATTGTTTAGCCGGGTCTACCGCTGGTGCCGAGTTAAAAGAGGGTACATGTCTAATTTTCAAAATCTATCGCAATCGCTTTCATTTGACAGGTGGATGTGAGTGACACATTGCTGCATATCTTTGGTCAGTTTTTATTTGTGCCAAAAAGAAGTAGGTATCAATGTTCTGTCAAATGAAAGCGATTGCGACAGATTTTGAAATTAGACAATAAGTAGGCGGTTTGTCAATAAGTAAGTACCTACCTACTTACCCCATTACAAATGAAGATTGTATAGCAGATGTATAGTTACACAGTGTTTTGTCACTTTCTTTTTAATGTCAAATTCAAATAGTTTGACAGAGAGTAACCATTGTGTAACTACATACTTACATCTGCTATACAATCTTTATTAGTAAGGAGGTTATAATTTACCTTATAATTGCGAGGTTCAGGTTTGAATTCCATGACAACCGCCATCACTGGCCGCCCGTGCGCACATTGGAATGGCGTCTTGCAGGTAGATAGACATTCAAGGAGACCAACACATTCCTTCTTGGACAGAGCATCTCCAAACATTATTGCATATCTGCATGCCTGTAAAAATAATTTATTTTTAGGGTGCTTCTACACGGTGCAAGTAGCCCGCGCAAGTTGAGCACTACTACACCGTGTAGAAGCACCCTTATGCTCAGTTATTTATTTTAGGGTCAATATCACAGGATTCAAAATGTAAGTATTTGACTGATTGATAATTTACACTTAGGTTCAAATTCTGTTACAGCTCGCGCAACATAACTTGAACCAAACCATAGACAATGAAGCTTGCGCAGTAGTAATTTTCAGTACAAAAATTGTAGTGCGCCGTGGTACTAAAAATTGGGTGGATTGATGGATGGATGGATGATTTTATATTATATCAATAAAACTATAGGATTACCTCATTATTGACTAAGTCCATAATCGATTTTGGATAAACGGAAACACAGCCTTTTTGTGAAACAATATTACTTATTTCTTCAGATATTAAATTCTTCACTGTTTTCATTACCTTATCCACCTAAAATGGAATTCATTATTATGTAATTATAGTTTTTTACCCCTGAAGGAAGGTAACGACATATCGTCAGGTTGCACATCAGCCCCCCTAGCCAAAGTAACATTTGCAAATTTTCGTTATCGCTTCGCTTCGAAACATGTACCTTACGTCAATCCCATACATGTTTCGAAAGCGAAGCGATAACGAAGATTTGCCAATGTTACTTTGGCTAGGCCCTCAGGTTATACAAAACTGTCAAAAAAGTAATTGATTTTGAACCTTAAGTTATTAGACGTTAAGTTTAAAATAGATTGAGATTTGTCATATAGTGGCAGGCAACCTAATGCGCAATACATAGGTAGGTACTGAAGCCGCCGACCCACGATGGCGACATAGCGCAAAATGTCCTGTTGACAGTACATACATATACAGTATGCGCAAAATAACTTGGTGGCCCTGAACTTCGCGCGGATCGCTGTCAATATTCTGTGACCCTGTGCAGTAGACGAATACAGGCGTGCGCGGGGACGGTGCGCGGGCGGAAGCACTCGGATCGGCTTCGGAACTCGACATTATTCTGCGTGAAACATCACTTGCAGTTAAATTCCGAGCCGCAAAGTTATTTTGCGCATACTGTAGCATAATACTTTGTGCCATGCGTGTATCGTAAAAAAAACAAAATATGAGCAAAACACGGACCACGCCTTCCTCGGATTCTTACGCCTTGTCGAGAATTCCCGTTATCTACCTTCAGCAATGCTTGGGGAAACAGCAAGGAAGAGATGGATCATTGCCACACATCACGCTTCGTCATGAAGATTTAGATTGGTACATTGGACATTCACACTGTTAGATTTTAAGTCATTATAAGCAGCCATGGATGACGAAATTAGCGCATCCGATCCAAGGTGTTGTAGATTGATCCATACAATAGTATAATAAATTAAGCAGTTATCACCTCTCTGGGATTTTTTCCAAGTACAGCTAATGGTATGGAATGAACTTTTATTTCATTGTCGTCAACAATCGTCCACTGTAAACCATACTGACTGAATTTGTCTCTATAATTATGAAGATACATTATTTCTTCTTTTGCCATTTTCAGTGCTACATCATCGAGGTTTACACGCTTCCATTTATTGCCGTCAAAGTAATCTATAAAATATAAAGCTAAATAGTATAAAACATTGGAGCTTCAGATATTATTCATGGCTCTATTCTTACCCGATAAGTTTGCTTCCAGTCTTATCCTTTCATGCACTGCATGTTGATCGAAGAGTACTAAATATTCAGTTGAATCTAAATCTCCTTTTAGAACAGCAGTAATAAACTTATTGTCAACTTGTTTTAACACATTAGCTTCTTTCAGAGATTTTGTACTGAAGGTTAAAGTGGAGTTATCTTTTTCTAAGCGACTATTGAATTTTTTTATGTCTTTTGTAGTGACATCTTTGGTATTTTGTACATTCGCTTCATATACTTCAATGTTCGTCTGTATATCATTGTTGAAATTATCATAGAGATCCTGAAATGTTTCAATATTTTTATTGAAATTAAAGACATCAATATGATTAATTTTGCAATGGAATCAATATGAAGTTAATACTTACATTTTCGAAGTATTCTTTATCAAAGTTATAATCACAAATACTCTTAGAGTTACAATGTTCAAATATGGGAGACATACCTGCAACAAAATAAAATAATATCATAAATGTATCTTTATTCTAAATAATACAGAAACAGGTAATAAACAATAACAATACCCTTAGGTAGAAAACGGGATCTGTTTTTTATATTAAACACGTTTGTATGAGACTTCTTATCTTTTCCTATATTTTGTTCATTAAAATAGTTACTCTCAGTAAAAGGTTCATGATCATCGATTTCGTTATTCTCAATATTTTCATCATTGATTGCTTTGGAATTTATTTCTAGATTATACAATATAGAGTCCTCTTGATTATAAACAATATTATTCTCTGGGCTTACATTATTTTCAGCAAGTACGTCGTTATATGAAGGTAACTGAATGTTTGATAAACGTTGTATGTTATCACCAACATAAGCAACTTGATCTGGTAAAGACAGATTTTGAACTTGTTCATTAACATGTGGACTAAAATTTTGCAGTGAATCATTAAACTCATTATAGTTACAATCCAACTGTAACTCATTTTCGTAATCGGTATCAAAACTGTGTACAACTGCTTCACACACATCTATTGGTTCCAAATTATCACTGCAATTTATGGAATCATTTGACTTTTGCGATTTTGATACAAAAATAATGTTTTTCTGGTTCTGCTTACAACTGTTTTCGCCCTTAAAGTTTTCGAAATGAAATGGAGTATTTATGCCAACATTATCATCTCGTAAATCTGGTCCGCACTCAAAGTTTCTGATACTGCAATCATCAACATTCATTACCACATTTGGCGAAGTGATTGTGTAAGTAAAACCGAAATTAGACGACTTCACATAATGTCTTATTTCATCACGTCGAATAACATTTTCATATGATATTTGATTTTCATTGCGATTTGTATTTTGCATTTTATTGTCCAAATGCCTATGATTTTCTTTATCACTCAAGTTATTCTTTGTCTTGTCTACAGTATAAGATATTCTATTTGTATTACTTAAGGTGTCAATAATATTCACATCTTCATTGAAAATATTCATATTCACATTCTTAAAATTAAAACGGCCTCTTCGAGAGGTCTCTGTCTTATTTTTATGTAACTTAAGAGTAAAGGTTTTTGGTGCTGCAAAATTATCTCTTGATTGTTTACTAATAAAATTGATATTTTTATGTTCTTTATAACAGTTGAATGATACGTTCAAAGGATACTGTGGTATTTCAACTACGAATTGATCAGTTCCAATTCCAACTCCATTCCTATTAAGATGGTGACTCATAACTTCATCTCTGTTTTTATTATAATTATGACTTTGGTAAGTTAGTCCTGGAATTTCTTCATGATTATTAAATGCCGGAAAGCTTTTACTACGACGGATACTTTTGACTTTAATGTTAGGGGAGTAGTGTTGTACTTCTTGACTGCCTAAAATGGTTTTCAACAAATCACGTGAAGATTTGAAGGCATCATGGCGATTAGCGTGAGGTTTTTCATTTTTTAAATTCTTTTGGAGTGGTATAATATCTTGGATTATAATTTCTCCGACTCTTTTACGAATTGCGATATTTTTGTTATCTTTGACAAAATTACTATAATTCACAGTTTCATTAATAGTAACTGTTTGTTTCATTCTCTGGTTATGTAAAGTATCTTCTGCTTTTTTGGCTAAAATATCGCAACGTTTTTTTACTTCTTCTGGTTGATTTTCAAAAATTTTGATTAGCGGATCTGCTTTGCGTTTTGTCGCTTTCTTCATGGTATCAGCTTCATAATTGGGTTTAAACGTTTTTCTTGGTTTAATTTTAACTGCCTCTGTTAATTCATTTTTATTATAATTATCAACTGTCTGACTTTTCTCTATTTTGTTATTTTTCTGGATTTTATTCAAATTTACACTGTCTTTTTTATTACAGGGCCTCTTTAGTTTTGATTTATGTGCATGTTTTGGTTTAGACTTTGTTACTATATTTTCACACACAATAGAAGACATGACATTGTTCAAAGATTTTGTTAAATTAATGGATGCTTCTTGTAATGGTACTTTTGTAGTCACAATATTTTTTGTTTTTTTCTTTTTTCTTTTAATCAACTTTCCTAAAAGGTAATAATGTCATAAATAAATGATACTGATAGATACTATAATGCTGTTAATAATAATTATAGTTCTATAATTTATTTAACCTCTTTGTTAGGAAATACCTATCTACACTACACACTTTAATACTTCTGGTAGGAAATAATTAGTTACGTATCTACCTAACCTACACTAATTATAAAATAGGTATCATAATTATCTCAAATGACTTTACCTTTGATGCCATTTTGCATTTGTGATATTCCAACTTTTTTAGAATTGCTGCCTAAGAATTTTCTTGTGATTTCTCGTACTTTTTCTCTTATATCCATTTTCGGTGAGATGTTAGGTTTTTCTTGTACCTCAGTTTCTTTGAGGCTTATGTCACCACCAGTGTAAAATTTTATCAATTTCTCAAGCAGTGTTGTGATTGGTTTCCAATTTTTAAATTCTAATAAAGAATGCTTTGGTGTTAAACTAATATCATAGTCATAATATGGACATGATAGAAATATAATATAAAATGGTATGTATTGTTTTGTTGCCACTTTGTCACCAGAAAACTAAAAAAAACCAAAACGTTCAAATAGCACATAATAAACTAGCATATTAAAAACATATTTATTGGTACTCTAATGATAATGATAATTACCTTGGATTTGATCTTTTTAACTTTACCAGATATTTTTAAATGTTTGGTAAAATTCTGCTGAACCATCTTGTTGAGCTTGCTATTTTTGACAATAATGTTATTTAAAAATATCCAATGGTGAGTGGTCATTTCATCACATTTTTTTCCTATATAAGCAAGAGATTTGTAATCATTTTTCTCAACTTGCAGTTCCTGTATATCAATTTTGTCAATATTAAACAGTGTTTTTATTTTTTGGTAAATATCTCTATTCTTTTGCATTTTGAAAACTATTTCATTTGTGCTATCATCTCTTAAAGTTAATGATATGTTAATATGAACTAATGATAACTGTTCCAAGAATGTTTTGATCTCATTTAGTTCTTGAAGGGCATTAATAGTCTTACTTTTAATTTTTGAGTTATACAGAAATCCACTTATTTCTACCTGAAAAATAATAAGTAAAAGCTATTGAAAATTAAGTTTATAAAGTATAACCATTTAAATTATATGAACATGGTTTAAAATTTATCAGATAGGTAGGTAAGTAATACGAAGAAATACTTTTGTTATACAGTGAAACTTGATTTGAAAGGGGGTAATGATTTATGAAACCTTTTATTTAATAGTATAAATAAAGCTTTACTCACAGTAGTTCCCATAGAAGGTCTTGTGGCAACTTCCAGAAAGTTCTGTTCTTTCCCAGCATAAAATAACTTACTCCATGTATTTTCAGAGTTTTCCAATCTTGATGTTATTTTAAGATGTTTTGAAACATCTACTATGTTTGAAAGTGCTTGCCCACGAAAGCCATATGTGTTGGGGATGGATTTAAAGTTGGATAAGTTAACATATTTGCTTGTTGCATACCTTTGCCCAAGCAGCTTAAAATCTTTTTTTGCAATACCACAACCATTATCAACAACTTGAATTTTATTTTCTTGTATGTGAATTCTGATTGCAATTGATGTTGATTTAGCATCTAACGAGTTATACACCTGAAAATAGTCAATAGTGTATTAAGACCTTATGAACCGGAGGGATGCGTAGTTCAAATTTTATTGTAAACAATAATGGCGGTTTACCAATTCTTCAACTGTTCTTTTATAGTTAGATGTGTTACTGGAAGAACTAATCATTGATTGAATTTCATCAGAGAGCTTCTTAACTGACATTTTAAGAATAAAATTAGAATTAGTTTCTCTTTTAATTTTATATTAAAGTAGAATAAAGTACGCAAGACCATACCTATTCCATAAATCAAAGTTGAGAGATATATTTGGAGATATGACAGCTTCACATGTTTAAATAGGGAATATAGGTATGTATGAATTCATTTGTTTCTGTTTAATTCACCAAAAAGAGGTTTAGGATTAGGTTAGGATCTTCTACCTACCTATTTTATTAGGTACTAATTTTAATGGTTTGATACTTAGAAAGGTTTTATATGAAAAACGCTTAGGTAGCAAGAAGAATAACTTACCTATCAACCTCAAGAAGAATCACAATAGATCTACTCCCTCGTTTAACTAATAACTAGCAAATAACATTAATCTATGCACTCGTACGTTATTCTCGATTCTCGAATAAAAATGTTTGTTTGTTGATAAACATAATGAAACATACAGGTGAAAGTGACATGACAGTGACAGTGACAGTTGATTGACTGATTGGGTGCATTCTGCCAGACAAATCTTTGAGCCATCGATCGCCATAGAGTAAATTTTAACTGTAATTTGCATATTGTTCACAATATTTGATATCCTATGGTTAAAATGACTCAAAGATTTGTCTGGCAGAATGCGCCCATTGTCTTGACTGATTTGGGTTGGGTGCATTCCAGCAGACCTATCACTAGGTCGATTGCGAATTATCTGCGGAATGCTCCAAAAAATTAACTTTAAAACAAATTACTTTAAATGGTTAAAACTTAGAATAATAACACCTAGAAACCGTGTCCGCGTATGCAAAGTGAAGCAACTAATACTAAGCCAAAATGGCTTAAGCCGCGATTACATACGCCGATTTAGCATACTAATTTCGGGTTGACACTCGTACTTGACAATAAAATATTGTATAATAAGTTCAATTTTAAAAGTGAGTTTACCCTATAACGGAAAGATACTTAATCATTGTATAAGATTAGAGTTGAGAATTGAAAAAAAAAACATAAACAATGTTGACCTTTGCGTTATTTGTTTAAATTAATTGTTAAAATTTAACTTATTATACGGGTGGCAACTCTAAATTGGTATGCTAGATTGGAATATGTAATCGCGGCTTTAGTGAATACGCGGTAGTGCTTTAGAAGTGAATACGCGGCTTTAGTTTTCAGATTTATATCCTATGAATGAATGAATGAATAAATGAATGAATGATTTATTTGCACAACCATACATTACTTTATACGTTACCGTCAAAAGGGGGAACTTTAGACTTGGGTTTTAGTTGAGACAAATCTGTGTGAAACTTTTTACGGCTAAATATGCTGGTACCACTATCGGTGGATTTGCGCCTTTTTCGCTGTCACGCACAAGGATAGTATCCAACAATCGAAGTTCCCAACAGGTAAGTAAAAAAATGTTTTGGACGTGCAGTACCTACCTACTCAACCAAAAGTGCAGTACCTACTCGACCTTAAGTATGGAACAGCTGATTTTTTTTGCGAGGAGGAGAGTTGGCCCATAGTAAAAGTTGCTTGTAATCATGAGTGGAACCACTCCACGGCGGGAACCAAATGATTAAAATTTCAGCGTGTATTGTGGTGATATCGACCCGCGGGCTGATTATCTAATTAGAAACCACCTAGCGACCAGTCTCATTTGACAGATGAATGTGATACATCGCTACTTTTTTTGAGGTAAAAAAAAAACAAACAACGTCGGTCGCCGGCTATGTCGCCGGGGCACAGAATGACAGAATACTTATAGTAGTAGTCCCGGGGTCCGTTTTTACCCCTTGGGTATAAACCAATGATTTTTTTTTTTTTTAAAGTTATATTTTTTTTTAGTTGTAGTGCCTTTAGATTCGAAACAATAATAGTAGATTATACAACAAGTGAAAAAAGAGGGAATTTAGTTCAAGGGACTAGTTGGATCCCGAGAGCAGCGAAGGACCGAGATGAAATTTTTTTTTCACGAGTTGTGTACCCACTCAACCGTTCATTGGGACTGCAGTCCCCAAAAAAAAAACACGCTTAACTGTGTTCTGTGCGCTTAACCGTCCACGGGGACTGTAGTCCCCAAGCGACATCGTACTAGCAACATTCAGATTTATGCTTTTATCGCAACGAAGGTAGTGCGTAGTTACATGGACTAAAAAGTAGATGGCTCTGCTTTAGATAATCGAGCTCTGTGAATAACACTTTTCTACACCATGGCAACACAAATATTTAAAAAATAAATAAAAAAGTTGACAGTTCGCCGTTCTGTTTGGTTCTGTGGTTTTTGGTGCTGGAGCACAGATTACTATGCTGGAGCTTTTGCAGAAATATCGTGGATTACATCGTATTTCCTAATTATATGCACATCAAATTAATCGTAACGGTTTTGCTATCCGAAATAGCCGAAATAGTATGAACTAAACAGTGTAATCCAAATAATATGTATTTTTTGAAATTAAATTGAAACTTTCGAAAATTATACCGCTTTTTTCAAGTTTCACATTAGTTTTCTACAGAATACAATAATAGAGACAGTTAAAAATATATATATTTATAAGCGGTAGACTCTTCTCTATCCGTAGGTGTTTTTTGTTTAGATATAGCTAGTGTAGTTTTCGAGCTTAAACTGTTTTTGTCAAGAGCGAAAACTGCACGTTACGGTTCGTGCGCGATCGACGGCGGCTGGACGTTTGGGGCTACTTTGACCGCGCACCTTGGACGTTTGAGTGGGTACTCTACTTTTTACCATTGACTGCGAGAAAACAAATAGCAGTAGGTACTTAATACCTATATAATAGTTATCACATTTTGATTATTTAGGTAGTTAATCAGTTTAATATTTAAACATTAGAAAATAGTGAAACTAGAAGTTTTCCAATGACATAAAACAACCACGCTATAAGAAGGAAATTACATGATCAGTTTGGCATCAGTCCATTTCATCAGTTTGTATAGACTTTGAATTTTTACAGACTGAAGATCGTACCAGACTGATAGAATGGACTGATGCAAGACTGAATCTAATCTCCCTCTAATATATAGAAAAGAATCCAAAGATGTGACACTAAAAAGGACCTAATTAATTTGGCGGGATATTTTTTAGAAATAACCCAAAGATAAGACACTAAAAAGAACCTAAATAAAATTGGCGGGATATTTTTTTTTCATTTATTTTTACGACTATGGCTTATTATCTATGGGACAGCTCCATACTTTCAGCATGCTTTCAGCCCCATATACTATATCTATGCTTTCAGCACGTTTTGTTTTTTTTCTACATAATTCATACGATGAGCGCTTGTTCCAAATTCAAAATATTTTTATTCACTCGGTGAATAAAACGCCGTTTTATTCACTCTTATCGTTGAATTAAACTCACTTTTTTGAGTGGCGATGGTAAAAAATCATAAATTCTTTAGGTAGGTACGTGTATTTCCCTTATTCGCATATGGACAATTTCTCAAAATAGCAGGGCATAATTTTATTCCTTTTAAAATCGACAAACAGTTGACGGTTTTCATAGTTATCGTTCTGATTTGATGGTTCGCTAATGAATTACATTTACTATCAAAATGATTGTCCATGTCCACCCAATGGTTACCTACCTATTGTTACTTAATAATAACTTATTCATAAACTAGATTGCAGGTTTTAATGAATGAAAATCGATTTATTATTTAACCCTGAACTCATACGTTTCCTTTCAACAGTTGTATTCTAACAGTCATATAACCCACCGTTTGTTCTATCGTGTGTGTGTCGTTAAAAGATTCGGGAAACAAAAACATTAACTGAAACTTTTTACAGTTTGTTAAGTGATATAAATAATGCATGAATAAAAATAAATCGATGTTATTATGATACATACAGTTTCAGAAAAAAGTTTTAAAAACTTTCAATTAGTTATGACTAATATAATAGAGGAAGAGATAAAGCTGTTCTGGGAGTATGTAAAAAGGTAAGGGTCTCTACACTTACGTCTCTCTCTACATCATGGCTAACGCTAGGGTTTCCTATGATGACGGTGCCATCATTTACGGCCGTAATTTAGCGGCGTAGAACGTTGTCTATGTAAAAATACGGCGCGTCATATTTGTTTATACAGACGCGTTCTGCGCCGCTAAATTATTACGGCCGTACGGCACCGTCATCCTAGGAAACCAGGCACGGTGGTAGTGAAACTAGCGCCGCCACTACATTTATTTTTGTTACTGGTAAACCAAGTCAATATTTAAAAAAGCTTATGTAATAATCTCTTAAATTGTCTCTAATATTTTTTGAATAACTCTTCAACAATTATCATTCATTCTGTATGTTTTAAAATCCATAATTGCCAAAAGTGGCCACTTTGAGCTAAAATGGATTTTAAAACTTTCAGAAAGAATGAAAACTGTTGAAGAGTTATTCAAAAAATATTAGAGACAATTTAAGAGACTATTACATGAGCTTTTTTAACCGACTTCATCAAAAGGAGGAGGTTCTCAATTCGATTGTATGTTTTTTTTTTATCGTTGTTCGCGCGTATCTTCGACATTTATGGACCGATTAAGATAATTCCTTTTTTGTTCGATTGAGTTTTCTTGCGAGATGGTCCCATTTTTTTTTCAAATCGGTTCAGTAGTTTACAAGTAATCCTGAAAATACTATGATATTAAATCAACTAACTTGACGATTTTGTTATTTATGAACCGAATTAGATGATTTTTTTGTTGGGGAAGGGATACCTTTGTGTAGTCTTTTTAACCGACTTCAAAAAAAGGAGGTATTCAGATTGTATGTATGTATGTTTCTCTGCGATTATCTCACGTTTGGCTGAGCCGATTTTTCTACCTAAATAATATACCTACACTACCTAATACAGAAGGTACTTACACTAAAAATAAAAAAATAAAAAAAATGTTTAAAAAACAAAAAAACCGACTTCAAAAAACCTGCCTCTAAAAAAAGCAAGAAATAATATACAAATCATTAGATACGCATTATCATTGTTATAATAAAACACGTCTATTTAAGTCGGGTGGGGCTGGAGTACATCTTCCTTTTTTATTCTAAAAGCCGCTGATTTGTATATTATTTCTTGCTTTTTTTAGAGGCAGGTTTTTTGAAGTCGGTTTTTTTTTAATATTGACTTGGTTTACGAGTAATAAAAATAAATGTAGTGGCGGCGCTAGTTTCACTACCTACAGCGCCTTAAGCCATTGCCTGCTATTTATACATTATGCTGAACAATAGGCAGGTCTAGTCAGCCAAAAAAATCTTGAAAGGGTGGAAAATATTGATGATTATTTAAATAAATAAATACAACCCGGTCAAGTTATGTATTCTGTGGTCAAGTTAAGGCCTTAAGGTGGGTCAATCCGAGCGGGTCGATCCGTGATGAAGTTAAATCGAACGTAACTCTACTTAAATTGGGTTCTAATCAGTTCCAACGCGGCGGTTGCGTTGAGAACTTGCACCGAATTCTCAATTTTTACAGGTTTTTATAACTTTTCTTCGCTTTCAAGTTAGTTTTGAAGGTATTAACATCGTTTTAACCTAAACGAATGTTCTATTTCCGAGAAATTTTACAAATAAGACTAGAAACAGGGTCGACGGAATATTTTTTTACATCAAAGGTGGTAACATTTTTATATATGTTTTCAATTAAGTAAATCTATTGTGCATTATTTCAAGTACATTATATATTTTTTGAATATAGGTACACTTGTTAGTTTATCGATAATCTATCGAAAATAAAAAAAATTGACGTCGGACGGTGACGTGACGTGAGTAAGGCAAGGAGAAAAGGAGAGGGGTTGCTTTCGCTTCGGGTGCCGAGTTAACTTGACCGGGATACCTATATACTTAAAAATTAGCCGTGTTATTACAAAAGTTTTTTTAACACTGTTTAACTAAACACCTGTTTAAATCTGATGCTGTCTCTGTCAAACAATATTGTCAAAAAAGTGACGAAACAATCTACTATTTTAAAGCTAAGCATTCAAAAAGTGGTGACTAATAAATAAGTTACTTTTGCAATTTCACTGAAATGACGGGAGCTCTTATCAGTGGTTAATTTACGACTGACATAGCAAATTCATTGAAACTGTGTAGTTTGAAAGCATTTTTATGGTCAAACGGTTCTACTAGATAGGGGCTATCTGGGGCCGATACTTAGCCATTGTAATTATTATACTTATAATAATTTTGTAACATTAATGACGCATTCCCAGAGCATTAATTACTCACCTAGGTTGTACCTGGAAGTCTGGAATGTTTTAATTATCTTTCCAATTTATACGCGTTGTCATGAATACCGTTTAGATAAGTAGATACCTAGGTAATTTACATAACATAATCCATACAGACTTACGACCTGAGCAACAATGAATTGTATCAGTTATTTTCCATAAAAAAAACGAATTTAATTCTGACCTCTTCTTATGCGAGCTACCATTTATAGTGTTTTCTGAAGATAAAACCTAATAAGTAGGTACCTACCCAGTTTTTATCCTAAACGCAGATATTGTTTAAAATTATTTAAGAAATACCGTAGAGTAGAACTCATAAGATTTTTTTCTCATTAGTGCTAGGTACCACAAAGTACTAAATCATAGCACTAATTAGATAAAACGTCGCATTGGTTCTACGGTAGAATAAAATTACTGTCCAGTAGAACAAATGGAAAATAAACCTGTCTTTGACCTACTGACGCGAGGGTTGATATTGATGGAATAATTATTATTAATAAGGTCGATAGTTAGGTAGTAGTGTGACACAACTTTTAATATCCTAAAGAACTTATTCTAGTTAAAGGTACCTATAAAAAACGTAAATAAAATTTTGGTTATTGGCAGAGGACCTATAATATCATTTATGTTGATTTTCAGTCATTTTAAAACATTTTCAATGCAAAGCATGAATCTTTAAAAGCTTAGCTCTCGCTGAAAATGTACTAAAGTCAGGTGTAGGTTATAAGTATAAATAAAATGGTTATACAAATATGTGAAAATCAGCAAAGAGTTTTTAAAAAAATAAGTATTTTTAAAATCTCACCTAAAAACCTTGTCTTCACTTCTTTACCAGTTAAATATTCATGAATATCGATTGAAAGCTATTCTGACAAGATGACCGACTTTAATAAAGTTCTATATTTTTTAGCTTCTTATTTTTTTTACATTTACGCCAACTTGTCCATTAGATAGATACGATATTTAGCTTACTTAATAATCAAAAAAACTTTAAATTCCTTACTCCCGTGTTTCTAAGGAAATTATATCTACGGTTGTGCGTATTTGAGTATCGTTTGTATTATTACCAAAACAAAGCACGGAGATAAGTACCTAACAAAAAAAGGATGACTGTTTAGAAAAATGGCACAAACTATAAATAGGCTAACTAATATCCGAACGGCATCAGTTCTTGGGGTGACTTTCTAAGGGAAGGTGAATTTAAAACCTCAGGGTAAGTACACCTTTAGTAGATAACTCTTAAAATGATTTTATAGATAATTAGTTACCGATAAAATGTATTAATATTTCTTTCTTAATTTCAGATGATAAGAACATTAATACTTCTATTGGCCGTGGTGATTACCACAAACGCAGCTGAAGTCTCATCCTCATACGCATTGTTAAAGCAAGCTAATTTTCAGCCTGACTTGAAAACTGAACCTATAGTCAAACCTGCGGAAGATGATGGGTCAGAACCAGAGAAGCATCCCGTGTACAGAGCTGATCATGAAAGACGAGCAAGAATCGAACCGGTGAGACCGATAGGGCCTGTTGTTAAGCATGATAGGATGTTGTCTGACCAACCTGGCGCTTCTACAGAAGTAAACAGAATCGTGAGTACATTAACGTAAAAGATACATATTTAATTTTGCAGGATTGTAATCAAAAGAAAGCAATATCCTTATAAATTAAAAGTGTCTCTTTTTAGGGTCAATAAAGAAAAAAATACCTTAAAGTGTTAATTTTATTTTCAGGACATCGTTGGAAACCCTGTTTACGTACCGAATTCTGAAGACGTTGTTTATCCTGATATCCCTTACGCTCCTGGATACGGCTATGATACCGGATACGCTGATAGGAACAGGTAATAAATTATTATAAGTGATTTGACTAACTTTTTGTATTTGTTCTTTACCGATCGTCTCAGTTGTTGCCTTCTCATGCCAATAATTGCGCTTTTCGTTTGTGTCTTACTGAACAAGTGTAATAGTTAGAGTGTTTAAGTGTCCAGCTACCTTCGAGATAATTCGTAAACATGAAGCAGTTACTACAATAGCATTCATTCTCAAACCACATGAACTGTACTTGTACTTAGTATGAACGTACGGAACATTTTTACCATCGTTATTTTTACTTGTGTCATAATAATTATTATTATTGTTTACAGCTACGATGTTTATGGCAACATCCCGAGCCCTTACTATGAAGAACCCGACATGTCCCCATTCAGTTTGTTATGGAGTCAAGTTCCCAATTCTAGGGTAAGTGTTTAATTATGTGTTTTTATAGCAGTAGGTACACAAAGATAAAAAAAAGGTTTTTGCTGCTTCTATTTGTGGTGACTTTTTTTCAATACTTATTTACTTTTTCTATCAATTTGTATTTAGAGATTTGAGTTAGTTTGGTTTTTGATAACAGTACCTTTTTAATCTGTGGTATATTAGTTTTTTTTAAATAACTTATTTTATTGCAGACTATCGTGGGCTTCGTCGGGTTAACGATCTCCTGGATCTTCAGTAAGCTGCTCGTGCTCTTTCTTGGTTCTATTATTACCATTGGAGTTTGTACTTATACGAACCTTTGCTCTATTACTTTCAATGGTGTTGGGCCCATTCATGAGGAGATGAGGTCCATGATAACTCCCGAGCGATTGGAGAAGATTAAAAATGCTGCTAATTTTGTTAACACTGCAATTGACAAGTACCAGAAGATTCAAACAGTTGCTGATGTGGCTGTTAAAAGACGTCGTCGCTCCACTTAATTTTAGTGTTATAAAGTTTATTTTATATATATTAATTCAGTATCCAATAAATACATTTTCATAAAAAGGGACTTTTTATTTATATTAACTTCATAAATAGGCGATGTTTCAATAAGACGATATATAAATGAAAATAAAATTATTTATTCCTAAACTTAATATAAGTACTTATATTTATATCACTTCACTAGGCCATTAGCGTACTACTAATAAATCACTTATGATATTTCTCATAAGCTTGCTTGAAGAAATATTCCACATCATCGAGGTAGGGTATGAAGTGGTTGAGAGATCGTATTTTTGCTGTCAAAGGTGCTTCAATGGTGAGGGTGCAGAAAGGAGTGAAAGCACAAAATCCGAAGAGCGAAGCTGCTCCCAAAATAACGAATGCAGAGTTTAACAATAACCACTTGCCTATTGATAAAGCTTTGGAAGCAATGCTGACGAGAGCCGTCTGAAAATAAAAAAGTATCTTAAGATTTGATCTTTCTATACATTTTAAATCAAATGGAATATCAGTTTGACAAAGTGTTGCTACTTACAATTGGACTAGGTAAAGGAATTATATCAAAAAGAGATAAAGAGTCCTTTGGGTCATCGAATTCCGCTAATTCGTACTGATCTCTGGGTACAATTTGCAACCTGAAATTGTTAAATGAGAATAAAGTTAACAATCAGCAAAAGGACTGAGAGAAGATTTGGTTCTCTTTACTGAGAAACAAAATAACAATGAGACAAAAGCAAATATAGTTCTGTAAAACTTAAAGCAGGTAACGATACTTACTCATAGTTATTTAATGATAGCTCTTCAATAGGTATGCGTGGTGTTAAAATAGTTCTATGTTCAGGTAGAGAATAAGTGGTATATTGTGGTCCAGCTGATACTAAACCAGCATAGCAGATTATAGCAAAAGACAATAGTAGTCGGGCCATCTGAAAACATTTGAAAGAAAAGATTATTAATTTGTCATTATCAAAACTATAATAAGCTGAAAAAATAAATGCAGCACCTATATCTACTGCAAAAAAAAAGTGTAGCGAAATAAGTCCTATAATCATAATAATATGACTTATTTGAAATATAATTACCGTTCAGATGAAGTAGATGTGTTCTTTTTAGTTGTTTAACAGATGGCGATCCTCTGGTAACTTAATTGAGAATAGTACACTACCGTGCAAAATTTTACTTTATAAGGGTATGATACCGAATTTATTAATCGACATAATAAACTTTCATTGCGCTAATAAGGTTCATTATCACTTAATGACCAATGACATTTTTTGATTTTTTTATATTAAATGTATTTGCTGAAAATTTGGTGGATGTTTGATGGATCAATACGTTACGTAGGTTATCATCAATCACGAAACCTTTGATGACAATGCCAATGTAAATAAAAGTGGTGATTATAACTTTATGACTGATTTCTTGTTATAGCATATTGTGTTAATTTAAACTTGTTGAATTTTTACTGAGGAAGGTAATTTTATAGAAAACCTGTAATTGGTCTTATTAGTGGTTGGAATTATTAGTTAAAACTTGTTACCCTGTTGCTTTTTAATTAACTACATTAAATAAAATTTCAAGTAAAATAAGTTAGAATCGAGAAATACATGTAGGTACCTAAGCTTCAAGATTCAAAGTAAATACTAAAATAATACCTAAGAAATCATGATTACTGAAAATGGACATGGGCAATTGGGCATGCTGATTGGACAGATGCAACGATTTTTCAGTCATTATTGTTGCAGAGTTATTTTTCAAAGACTGCAAACTGAAATGTAATCTATACATATTATTATAACAAAACGGAAGATTCTAAATGTTTGTGCGCAAATAACTCAAAAACCACTGAACGGATTTTGATAGCATTTTCATAGTTTGGTAGCATGGGGTCCAACTTAAAATCTAAGCTAAATGTTTTATCTAATTCAGGTGGGTAGAACCTGGGAAACACTAATGAGATCATTTAAACTGGTCGATTATTGTTAAATCGCGGGCTGTCCACGCCACGGTAAAGAAATTTCTCTACCGTGTCCACGCGGACGAAGACGCGGGCGGAGGCTAGTAAGTACGTAAGGTTTCAAAAAAGAGTAAAAAAATATTTCTTGAATTTTTGTTGTTTTTATTATTCAGGCTTTTTTATTTTTCTTAAAACTTAATGAGCATGTTACTGTTACTCTGCAATATTAATTTTAGTAAAATCGAATATCCTTCTTAACAGTAAGTAGGTACCTCTAAAATTTTGCATATTTCCTGTATTTTTCCTATTTTAATTAGATAATAACTGGGCGTCCTTTTTTCTATGGGATTTTTTACAAACTCAAGACTTACGATTTGACAAGATGCGATATACGTTATTATTCTGGTCATAGAAAAGTTAGATAATAATAAAATCACCTTGTCAAAACGGACTACAATGTATAAGAAAACGGACTAGACCCCCCGTAAAGATTTAAAAACCTGTACTCTTCTGAACTATTTTCTGATTGTGAATTTTTAAACGAAAAACTTGGAGCGCGGGCTGTTCCAAAAGTTTTTAGTGAAACAAAAATAATAAGTGGGTACTTATTAGAAAAAAAAATGTTTACAGCTTTTTTTCATAATGCATTCGGGTGCACAAGCTTTCAAACGATTTAAAAAACGCTTCCTGCGGAAGGTCGAAATATGCCCGTATAGGAATCACCTTGAATTCTTAGACGGCCTCTTCTGCGGTGTAAATTTTTCGGCAAAGAAAAAATCTCACAAAGTTAATCGGGGCCTGTATGAGGGATGGAGTAGCAATATTTTACCCTTAAAAAGTTGTCAAAAATTCATTAGTTTTAGCAGCTATGAGTACTATTATGTATTCTGTGGCTATGAGAGAAAAGCTTCCCGCGATCGCAAGACGTTAATTTATGCAAAAGAAAGAAGAACAACTAATTAATCTTTAAAAAAAATACCATACGTGACGTGTGTGATTTTCACTACGGAGATTTGTAATGATATTAGCCGCCAAATAATAATTATTTCAGAAAAAAAAATATTATATTTAGGTACCATGTGTTTTTACCATTTTAAATAGTTAAAAACAAATTTTATTTCAATGCAAATAACATGAACTTTGTGTTAGCTTTCTCAAAGTATAGTAGATGATTTAACTCTCCTTACTCAAATGTGCCCGAAGTTTTTCGTTTTGAAGATTCGATGTGTTTGTTGTTTTGTCAGTAATTATTTTTTTTGTTTGCAGACTTCAGAGACTCATATTCTGTCAACACTAAATTGTAATATTATAACGAAATAAAAAAAATATCACGTGAATTACTGAGAAAGCGTACTTAATAGGTAATTAGTAGTAGTACACTAATTCAATTAATAAATGAACTTGCGTAAACTGTGTTATTTTTGAAATCGGGACAGTATTAGATAATTGTTCTTATTAGTTAATAAGTCAATCATTGCGTATAAAAGTTAGTGGTAGCTAAAGAATCAGCATATTCACCCCTCAAACTTCGTGAGAACTACTCTACAATTAGTAATAAGACTTACGTTACGTAGTGGAAGTAACGATACGAAAAAAGATAGCGCCATAATCTAGGTTTGGTTAAGTTTTGGCAACTTGTTGTTTTCTTTTTTCAAGATGTTTAAATCTGTGTTCATTGGAGCTTTAGCACTAGCTGTCGCTTCGGCATTGAATGTATATGAATTGGATAATCTTATAGAATATGAAGATGCGCCGATACGAGTAAGTATAAATAATTTCCCCATTGTACTTAGAAGTTTTAAAGTTTGTACTTTTTAAACAAGTTTTTCCGGCTTACCACATTAATTTTCATTTATTTATTTGCACAGATACTTAAATAGTTTGATATATTATTTAATGTAAATATGACATTCTTAATTTTTACCATAACTTTGAAAAAATTGTGCCAATATATTTGTCTAATCAAATTACGACAACATTTTTTAATTTTCTCCAAAATTGTATATGAGATTTAAAAACTAAGTAAATAGATACACTTAGTTTTTTCACGTTGTCACAATGTAAATAAACAGAAAGCCGTACTTATCTTTGTATTCGTCATGCTGCTGTCCTGATTGCTGATGACTCAGAATGCAGTACTATTTTAAGAGTGGCAGAATGGATGCAGCCGATAACATTGTGTGCAATGTGTGCATATCGGTAAACTCTTTTTTTATTTTTTCAGAGAATAATGCCTTATCCTTACCAAGATAACAGAGTTCATTTGGTGGAATCGGATAAAGTTAGCAGATATGAACCAATCAGCAGATATGAACCAATCAGCAAATATGAACCAGCTAGAGTGCCGATACCAGAAGTTCCAGTAACTGCTGTCGTAGTATCGAAAACTGGTATTATTTCATCGATTTTTTCTGTAAGTATTATTTATTATAAAAATAATAATCTAATCTAATCTTTAGATTCAAGACTTTCATTAATATATTCTTTGCGATGGTTTAAATATGCTGTTTAAAACATTTTTATCTGACGAGTTTAAAACAGTAAATTGACTGGTAGAAACGCTCGGTAACATTATTATTTTAATAAAAAAACACTACTTACATTACTAAATAGTGTTGTAATTAAAGTGATTTTTTTACTGTGTAAAAACTTTATTGTTACTTTGAAATCGAGTTATTTTGATTAAAATCAGTGACCCATCAATTTTCTAGAATTCCAATAAGTATTAGTCTAAATAAAATCTATTAGTATTGTAAGTAGCATGGAAATTTAACTAGGAAATTGATCTTACTTCTGTTATTATGTATTCTGTGCTTCTGTATATTAACATTTAATTTTAAATTACTTGATATTAACATAAACTTTTTTTTTCAGAGCATCATATCTATGGCAAAGTCAGCGATCTTCTGCATCTTGAATAATATCCACGCGCTCGTCTTTGGTTCCATATCTGCCATCGGTGTCTGCAAGTACACTCCCATCTGCGATAAGCTGGCCTTCAGTTCCTTCAGCGATGCAACCACGGAATTCAGGTCATTTGCAACACCTGAAAGAATAAAAAGAGCATCGGAATTTGTCAAGGAAGCCATTAAGAAGTACCAATCTCTACAAAAGAAATAGAAGATTTAACTAATTTTTAGGCAGTGATACGTTTTATTATTTATTGAACTTAAAAAAAATTACTAATAAAAATGATTGATAATGAAATGATATGATTTTTTTATAAGTAATCACCTTTATAATTGAAATTTTCACCCCATATTTTTATAATTTGTTGCTTTAAAATCCATTTCATATGGAAAAGTAGAATAGAATATAATAGATAATACTTTATTTCAACACCAAAAGTGAATCATACATATAAAGACTTAACAATAAAACATACAGTGCTAAACATGGCGGCCTTATCGCTAAAAGCGATTTCTTCCAGGCAACTGGAGGTATGGAGATATTGACAGAAGATGAAAAAGAGGGCGGTGTAAAATAAGTCATAAACAAAAAAAATATATGATATAATAAACTTACATAAACATACATACACTTAAATATTAGTACATTATGAGACAAGTTAGCTTAGGTTGCACATTGCACACAAGGCTGTGGGTTGCAGCCCGAGCCGCAGGCGAGGGCGTAACTCAGCCGAGTGTGCAATAAGCAAGAGCTCACGAGTTTCATACGACTTTTTACAACACATTTGCGAGGAAAAAACAAAGTAATTTATCACACAGCAACAAATATGGCAAAAACAAAATATGATAATTATGGGAAAAGGCGCGCAGGTTATTTTTTGTTTTTTCACACGCCCAACGTAAGAATATTTTGCGAACAAAGGGGTGAGGAGCATACAGCAAAACTATAATTTTAAGTGACAAAATGCAAATATTTTAATATTTTATAACAAAATATTGTGAATTATGAATAATTTGATAATAATTATATATTTATTTGACTTAATTAAGGACTTACACATTTATTTATTCCAAAAATGTATATGAATTTTCAGCAGCATAAAACCTCTTTGTTGTCAAAAAAAAATAACTGTATTACCCGGCTAAATTGGGAATGCTCTGTTTACTCGCATAGAACTTGCAGTAAGGTAGTAATTTAACTTTGTAGGGTTAATTCTATTATGAACTAGTGTTTTATATATTATTGCACGCGTTTGTTATAGCTCGGTTTGTGGCCCTAAAAGCGATGTATTAGGGCTCACTTTACGAGCAAGTGTGTTGAAAACAATATTAGATAATAATGGAATAGTACATTACAGCCGTGAACGGGAAGCTAGCGATTGCATTGTCGAGGATGGTTTGAAGCCCGAGCCGCAGGCGAGGGCTTTAATCATTCGAGGCAATGCAAGTAGCTTCCAGAACAAGGCTTGTATAGTGCTTTTCTCAAGAAATGCAAGGAAATAAAAAACTTTTCAATTGAAACTTAATTAAATTTAATTCCCGCCAGTTTTTTTTTGGGTGCATTCCAGCAGTTTAATCGCTGAAGCGCCGAAAAGCAAAATGAGATTTATCATAGACAAATCCTCTGAGTAATCTTGAATTACGTGCAGCGCCATCTACCGCCGAGAAGAAAAAACCCATCTCATTTCGCTTCTCGGCGGTAGATGGCGCTGTACATAATTCAAGATTACTTAGAGGATTTGTCTCTGATAAATCTGGTACAATACAATGTAATATTTATTTATTCTTATAGTAATATACTCTGTGCGCACCATTTTTTTTATTGTATCGTTATTATAGTACCTATTAAATAATTTTACCTTTATAATATTAACTGTCTTGTCGTTGGCTTGCGTGCCAGAAAAAAGGAACTAAAGTTATGGCTGTATGGTGCAAATGTGCCTTTGCTTTTTTTGTTTTTGTGAACAGCTAAAACAAAAAAAAGAAGTTGCCGCAGACCACCCAGATCATCTTCGCACTGTACCTACTTCCCGCACCCGGTGCTGGTGCGGGAAGTAAGTATTGAAATTCATTCCTGGCCTGAATTTTAAATTTAGAATGTGATGAACCAGACCCCCTCGGAAATGTGGAACGCCCCGCATTCCTTTTTCAAATGGAATGATAAGATTTCAGAGCATAAGTGAGAAAAACACATTAACAAGTTATTTGCAGTATAGGAGTAGTAAGTAATAATTTATTACCTCATCCTTTCTTAAAAATATATGAACTTTTTTTAAAATAAAATAAAAAGAAGCTAAACAGACAGCAGCAACACAGCTTAAAGCAGCTAGGTCATTCCTTCCCCTGTTTCAATTTCTGAAAAGTAATTAGGTTGTCGTGATTGTAACAAAAATAATAACAATATTAACAATGTATTTACATTGTAGATGCCAAACTAAAAGACGTAGACGATAGGATAACAATAATCTATCATATAATAAAATCCTAACGAGGCCAATAGGGATGTTGACTATTTTTTTTATTTTATGTTACATAAATTACCTCTCAAAAAAAGAAACATTGGTAAAATAATAGGCTTGTTTCCATTAAGAATAAATATAATGGATAGGGGTTTATAATGATTAATTATATTATGGAGAAAATAACAAACAATTTTAATTATTAAAAGCGTTAAAGATTAATAATATTTTTAAAAAATAAATTTCGTAAAATGAAACCTTTAGTCACGTGACAGTGAACACCAATCAGAAAGCGTTACGTCACGCCGTGCGAAACTCCAATCTTGTCTTTGACGTTTCGAGTATCACTACCGGAGGCGCGTTCCAAACCTACACTCCGAGTGCAACCTAACCACAACCGAACGCAAGTTTTAGCCACTTTTTCCGTATTTCTCCATTGTTTGGAACATATATAAATAACTGGTTTGGCGTTTTTATAGTCGTGCTATCACACTGGGGCTCTATACAGTACTTATAATATGAGAAATTCATTTTTAAACGATAAAAACTAGCTATAACGTACGAAGACACGATCGCTCTTTTGTCTGTTTTGCACGGCGTGACGACACAGTCTTGTGCGTTTTGGAACCAAATTAAAATTGTTTTTTTAAAACGCGAAATTTATAATGTAAACGCTCGATTAAAAATAAATAAACCTTTTTTTTCGATAAAATGCCTAATAAGCTAAAATATTAAGCAGTTATTGAAATTTTGTCAACTTGCCTATTAATTCGCTAGCATGAAAACTGCCCGAGATAGCACAGTGTGAAATGCACACAAATGGACAAAAACGCTCCATACTAATGGCTTGCACGTTATGACGTCACGCCTTGCAAGTTTGTATGCAACGCATAGGAAATTTGTTCAGCAGCTATATTAAATATTGTGTTTATCAAAATGGTTTCTTCGACAAATTTGCTATACATTTTACGGACTAATTAAAGGTATCATTTATTTTGATAAATTTTATACTTTTTAAATGGACTTGTCCACCCAACTTTGAAGGGTCATAAAACAAATAGTATGCAATATATAAAACCAAGAGGTATACAAGCTACTCTAAAAGTTTAATATGTTTACGATTTTTATTAGTATTTCGTTATTTTATTCATTAGTCAACATCCCTATTCTGTACATTCAATATTTTTTCAAAAAGTAATTGCTACATGTTAAATACATGATACTGAACCCAAAACAATAGTTTTTGAAATTTTTGTCTGTTTGTTTGTTTGTTTGTATGTACGCGCATAACTTTTAAACTACTGAACCGATTTGAACAAAACTTTTTTTGTTATAGCTGTTAAGTCTGGGCATAGTTTAGGGTCACCTGATGCAGAACCTTAATGGTCCAACTAAACTATAAGGAATATAAAAATGACGCCTTAACAAAAGTTGTTCAGCCTGATGAGCATTTTTTGTTGTGGTATAAAAATCGAAGATCTGGAACACCTGATGCAGAACCATAAAGGTCCAACTAAACTATAAGGAATATAAAAATGACGCCTTAACAAAAGTTGTTCAGCCTGATGAGCATTTTTGTTAAGGTATAAAAATCGAAGATCTGGAACACCTGATGCAGAACCATAAGGGTCCAACTAAACTATAAGGAATATAAAAACTAAACTATAAGGAATATAAAATGACGCCTTAATAAAAGTTGTTAAGCCTAATGAGCATTTTTTGTTGAGGTATAAAAATCTAAGATCTGGAACACCTGATGCAGAACCATAATGGTCCAGTTAAACTATACAAAATATAAAAAAGACACCTTAGCAAAAGTTGTTCAGCCTAATGAGCATTTTTTGTTGAGGTATTAAAATCGAAGATCTGGAACACCTGATGCAGAACCATAATGGTCCAGCTAAACTATACAAAATATAAAAAAGACGCCTTAGCAAACGTTGTTCAGCCTGATGAGCATTTTTTGTTAAGGTATAAAAATCGAAGATCTGGAACACCTGATGCAGAACTATAATGGTCCATCTAAACTATACAAAATATAAAAATGACACCTTAGCAAAAGTTGTTCAGCTTGATGAGCATTGTTTGTTGAGGTATAAAAATCGAAATTTTTGGAACACCTGATGCAGAACCATAATGGTCCAGCTAAACTATACAAAAGATAAAATGACACCTTAGTAAAAGTTGTTCAGGCCTGATGAGCAATTTTTTTTGAGGTATAAAAATCGAAGATCTGGAATACCTAATGCAGAACCAATTAAATTTATTTGCATAAACACGTGTTTACGAAAAATCGAAGATCATCTGATGTGGAAATCTAATGTGCTGATAATGCTGATGTGAAATTTGACTCTGCCGAAATTGTGCAATGGAACCCGACATAAATTGCCACAGAATCTTCAAATAGACCTAACGTACTTATATCGCACTGCAGGATGATATTGTTCTTTCTTTCTTTAAGTGATTGTGCAATTAAAGTCAATGCTTTGCAGCGAAATATTATTGAAGCTGAGATTCTAGAGCTCACTGGGAGCGGTGCCGGTGAAACTGTATTTATTCCGCGTAGGTATACCACTTTTCTCCAACAATTTTCCTTTTCAATTTTAACGTACACAGTTCCCTGTGACCACTTGCTTTGCTATGACAATAAATGAGTCGCAGGGTCAGACGTAAAGCCGCCGGTGTCGATATAAGGACTGTTGTTTTTCGCATGGCCAACTTCATGTAGCTTTTTCCAGGGTTAGATAGATTCAGGTCTATATTAGCTCCTGAAGGATTTTTCCTTCCTTAGTTTATAAAGAAAAATTTTAAACTATATAACGAGAATTTTCTGAAATCCTTTCTTAGTGCTCATCTACATCATGAAAGGTATCTACCCTCCAAAAATGGTGTCTCTACCTTAAGCCGTTAGGGCTCTACGTCTACGTCCCAACAATGAATCAGTCAGTCAGTCAGTGAATCAATCAATTTAGAGTTTTATATGTCTAGATAATGAGGACGTTGACGAAAACGGCATTTCATACAAACTTTCAAGTCTTTATTTTTCGAAATGAATGAACCGATTTTAATGAAACTTCATACGCATAAGCAAAATACATAAGTAGGTCTAAAAAGTTAGTGACCATTTTTGAAAAGTCTTATTTTAAATAAGATAATTGGAAATTAACACTATAATAATATCTTATCGAAAATGTTTTCATTGAACTTTTTGAACCAATGTTTTCTGCTTATGTGTATGATGTTTTATTAAAATCAGTTCATTCATTTAACTTTCCTTGTCTGAAACTGTAGTTGGGTGGGGCTTTAGAATAATAAAAGAAGCTCTCCTCCAGCATCACCCGACATCATTAGACGTGTTTTTTTTACAATGGTAATGTGGTCTAGTGATTTGAATATTATTTCTTGCTTTTAGCAAAGTTTTTTGAAGTCGGTTTTTTGTTTTTTAATCAATTTTTCTTGTCGTCGAAGCTCGATGGATTTTACCTTTCACCACTTACTCACAAGTGTGAAAAATTGGTGTTATACAGAAGGTATTACTTTGATGGACATCATCTAATAATAATACCACAGCTTTACGAATTATCGTAAAGTATTAACCCACCCTCGGTATTATGAATGTCAAATCAAAATAGCCAAAACATCGGACAAATTTTCAACTGGGCTTCTATCACTAGTATAAGAAATCAATATCTAATTAATTACAGTTATTTTTTTTCTTCTTATTACAGTTTTCTTTTAATAGTAATCTAGATAATATTTAATAAATATTTAAAAAAATCACTTAGCTATTTTGCTCTTTTTACAATAATGTTTCAGGACATTAATATTCATAGCAAAGTTATGAGTTAGGCAAAACTTGATATTGCTTGCTATACCTTTAATAATGCTAACGCAGAGCAAAATAATCATAAAAAAATATTTTGTGCAACTTATCTAATTGATGCAAGGAAAGTTATATGAGTAATAGTGATTATTTCCTCTGTGAGTAAGACTTGTAAAAATATTTTCATTATCTAGGTAATTAACGTGTCAATTTCATAATTATATAAATTCCTTAATTGCGTTTCATTATTTAATGATCCCTTTAAGTTACCCTTAATGAAATGCACTGGTGTATAAAAGTTACTTGTAACTAGTGAATTATATCAGACAATAACCTGACTTCAAATAGAAAGTATCTAAAAGGAACTTATTGGTAACCAGCAAATTATCTTCAAAATCAAGGTAAGAATTTATGTACTAACTTTTTATTAAAAGTTTACTGAACATGGAATATGTATTCTTTTTTTATTGATTTTTAAGTTTTCACAAACTCTACAATTTATACCAGTACGCAACATCCTGTAATTTATTTTTGATTGATTAAAATGCGAAAAACATGGACGCAAAAAAACTTGATAGTATTCTTTGAAATTAATTATGCTTTCTTTTTTCAGATGATGCAAAAATTGATTGTTTTAAGTGTTTTCCTCGGAATTGTGCTCGCGGATCCAGTGGCTAGGATTTCTTCGTCAATCGACGTGAGTAATATTGGGTCAAAGATTTTATTTATTTCTCAGTTGTTGCAAAATTTTCAGGATTAACAATGTTATTTTTACAACCTAAATTTTATACTAGTAAAGTGTGTAACTATATTTTCAGACGGCAATTTACTTCTCTTACTAACATTTAATTAAGCATTAGGATTTTAAGCTTTACTTACAGTAATTATAACTCTATGATATTCTAACCACTTTGCAATGCACATAATTAAGGGATCATTTTTTTTCAGGATTTAGATGCATCAGCGCATGAGGTTGTAAACAGTGATGAGAGTAAACGAGTACCACGGTTGGTGCTGGTGCCCTTCCTCACGACACTGATCTGTGACGTCATAAAAGTTGTGTTAGGCAAGAAGTTTGTGAGTATTTAATCTTCATTACTTAGTTTTTAATTTTCAATCATTGTTCGTCGCACGATAATGCCCTCTAATTATGGGCATGAAAATCATTTGAAAAAAAATTAATAATTAAGGTGGAAATCACACTTGGAAACTTTGTATTTTCGTATTTTTTTACTTTCTTTGGTCCTAAAATATTATTCTCACTAAGGTTCTACCTATTGTCATCAGAACTTCTTCTAGAAGACTAGACTTGGCGTTCAAGCCCCTAGAATGTCCTAAACTGGCCTAGACTTTACAACTACATTCCAAAAGATTTACTTAACTATCCTTTTAGTTTTCTTTACCAAAGTAACTTTTTTTCTTTTTCAGCTCGCTCTCAGCCTTGCAGTTTCAGCCATCAGTTGGTTGGTGTCAAACTCTTTGGTAATCGTGATAGGAGCTGTCACAGCGCTTGGTGTCTGCAAGCTGACTGGCAAGTGCTCCTTGGGTTACGAAGAGGTGATACCAATACCTCAGCTTGCGACATACGTCACACCAGAGCATATCGATACAGCTGAGAGATTCTTAATCAGTGCAGTCGAGAAATATGCAGAAGAAAGAAGTGCATAGATACCAATGATTAATTTGTTTTTAAGTTTTAACATAAAATACTATTTATTTTAAATAAATTATGACCAACAATCTAAATATTTTCTTTGTTTCATTTTAACACTCGACGGCCTTTCCAACAAAAATATCATTGAACTTATTTAAAGCAAAACAAATTGATTTCTTTTATCAGATCGCGTGTTGTTAAATAAAAGAAAGAGTGTTTACTTTGGTTGGAAAGTCATTATCAAGAGCTGACCTTGAAAACCTTTTAACGACATGACATGCAATGTTTTAATTCAACGACCAATATTTACATAAAAGTGTACTAACTGATACTTAATCGTGATTTGCTTCGAGTATCCATAATGAAAATCTTATACCTATTGGCTGTATGTTCGTTCAGTAGAAAGTTCGTTCAGTAGTAAAATGTAAGTAACTACTTTTTTATGTGTCGGTTACAATAAAAATGTGTTCTGGATATGTCATAGTTTTCTTTTATATATAGAAAACGTAATTGAAATTGAAATTGAAATAATCTTTATTTAAATAAGCTCACATAATAAGCGTTTTTAAATTTTCAATTCTTTTACCCTATTACCCATTATGAATTTATGACGTCTCTTAACTGACAAGAAAAATTAAAAATGTAAAGTAGTTGCCGCGAAAAAAACATCTGAGGCTTTTTCAAACGAACGTCCAAAGTTATTGTCATAGCGTTCATACAAAAACTCGAACGCGGTAGAAACGTTTGCACAATTTAACAACTTACTCTCCTCTGATTAGATACAGAGTTGGAATAGGCCCTACAAAAATCCAATTAAGAAAAAAGCATAAAGATAAAATAATGTAAAATTAATTGAATAAGTATCAATAAAAACGGGTAAAAAATATTGCCTTTTTCCAAAAGCTTGAAATTGAATGATTTTTTGTCATTTTACGAACTGAATGTTTAAGTTTTTCTTCTTAAAAATTCGCAATTTTTCACCCAAATTACTACAAAATATTTAGCATGTTTGCGATTTTTTTACGCAGAACAGACTGAAGCATTGTTATGAAAACAGAATTTGTCCACTTCTTTGGTCTTTGTAGTCTTTCAATAAATAAAATTAATTTGGTGATACGTGAAAGTTATGACAATACGATAGTGCTTTTTAGGTTTTTTTAAATTCGCCTACAAGGTTTATTCGTCATGCGATGAATATTTTTTTTATTTTATGTTACATAAATTACCTCTCAAAAAAAGAGACATTGGTAAAAGAATTATTTCACTAGCATGAAAACTGTCCGAGATATCACAGTTTGAAATGCACACAAATTGGACTCATCCAAAGACGCTCGTAAGAAAGCTCGGTAGCTATATTAAATTTTGTGTTTATTAAAATGTTTTCTAAGACAAATTTGCTATACATTTGACAGATTAGTTAAAGGTATTAATTATGTTAATGAATTTTATACTTTTTAAATGGACTTGTCCACCCAACTGTGAAGGGTCATAAAACAAAATACGCAATCTAAAAGTTTAATATGTTTACGATTTTTATTAATTTCGTTATTTTATTCATTAGTCGTCATGTCTAATCCCGAATGTCTAGTATCGACGACTAGTCAAACTCTTGTTTTTTTCGTTACTTGTACGTTAAGTTTTCTATATAAAGTTACAAATATTCCCAGAACACATAGGTATTAGTTTGCCTAATACCTATCCTTAATGGATCTTTTTAATTTCACTTTATTATAAAGAGATGCATCTTCACTCAAGTCAGTGACGTCATCTTCAGTATCAAATGTGAGTCATTTTCATGTGGCCTTCGTCTCCATCTCGTTATCACGTCCACTTTTCAGTATGTACACAACTACACACTCTTAAGCATATTTCAGTTTGCAAGATGTATGGCCATAATACATTTTTTGTGAAGTGATGCGAAGAGCCAGAAACACATAAATAAAAAAATGGATCTTCGAATATTTAATAAACATATAGTTTTAAAGTAACGACTTCTGAAGGACATAGTTGAAGAAGTAGTTGAAACTTGTCACCAATAAACAGTTAATTTTATCAAAGGGTTAACATGATTTATTATAATATAATTTAATCTGAATAATGAACATTTCGTTAGCGGTAGAAAGAAACTGCAACTAATCAAATATTATCATTGCATAAAAAAACAATAACATTTACCCTGGAGTTTAAGATATTATTAATTAAAGATCCCTAAACAGCCACAAAAAAGTCATAATATTTATAATTTATAGTATATTGTTTAAACAGATGGATAACATAGGATGAGCAACAAACAGGATAATGATGTCACTGTTTAAAATTTATCTTCGTTGTTTTCTGAGAATTTTGTTTCAGTAACAATTAATGCACACAAACTCACATTTTATACTGAAACATTGGTTTTGTTTGTGGTTGTTATGAACTGAATAATATTTAATATACTTACCTATATTTTATTTTATCCCTGTTAGTTACATTAGGAAATATGAGTTAAACATTATAACTAATCATTTCGATACCTTTGACTTCTGACATCACTATTCGCGACTTCGCGTACAGCCTGTCGATCCTGTAACCAATTCGAACCTTACTTCGAATCTCATTTCGAATCTCACTTCACTGCTCGGGAATTTTAAATCATAAATGAGATACAAAGGCTGAAAGATTTTAGATAGCTACGGTAGCTATAGCTACCTAAAGCCCTTTGCAATCGGTAATGTAGTTTATATTCAGCTAATTTCTAAAAACAAACTCATGCGAAGTGAAGTGAGGTTCGAAGTGAGATGCGAGTTTGGTTCAGAATCGACAGGGGCATGACCTACCAAGGAATATATTAATAACACGCCAGCGCAGTATGCGGAGTGACGAACTTGCATCCGGTCAATGTAACATTCATGCGGGCAAATGTGTCATTGCCGTCTTATCATGTAGGTGACTGCTTTTATTATGTTTTGACTGGGTATCTTTACGCCAGTTGTTGTTTAGCTTTCACTTCGACGCCCGGTTATCACGACTCCTATCGCCCGATATTGTTGTCTTAATTACACGACTCTGTTATCAGATTTATCTGTTTGTTAGAGTGGATTGAGGCAGTTCCATGCGAGATTTGCGACGAGATGGGCAATTCGAAGAGTAGGAAAATGAAACTGGTTGGTGGGGTGGAGAATGCTGAAGAGGATCGTGGACGGATAAATTCATTGAAGACTGACATTTCTGATGCTGTTCCTGTAGTGAAGAAAGAGAAAGAAGAAGATAATGAACAACAGAAAGAGAAGGATGCGGACAATGCGAGCAGCGCGTCTACTGTGGAAGTGCTCGATGACAAGTGATTTAGTGAAGCAAAAGTTTAATGAAACATGAACATCCTAAAAAGAAAAAGTAAAAAGTTTAAGTTAATCGTTTGTGAATGTAAGTAGAAGTAAGTTTGGGTAAGTTAAGTAAACGGCCAAATGTACGCTAGTCTCGGTTTAAAAAAAAGCTATGTTTAAATGTTTGTTCAATAAAACAAAGTTAAGTTTAAGGTATTAGTAGTTCATGGAATTACTCATTAAATTATTTATTTTATTTTGACATTGTTTTTTATTTGGTTCTCTATTTATTCTAATCTTTAGAGGTATTATAGAAACCATTATTATCAAGTATCTCCTAGGTGATTTTGTTACTGTAGTTTTATGTAGATTTAAGCTGCCTTTGTCAGCTGTAAGCCAGCATGACGTAGTTCGTTCTTTGTAGATCTTCACAGGCGGTGAGTAATAAAGGATAAGTTTATTTTTAGCACCCAGTTATAATGTATCAAACAATTTCCTCGTAATTGCTGCTACATTGTTCCCCATTGGAGATCTTCAATATTTGAATTCTACTGATATTTTATAATGATAAAGAAACAAATGAATATATAATTATTTCAAAGAGTGAACAAGTTTAAGATGATCGTAACAATATTGCTATGAAAAGTCATTGGGCATTTTGTTCGGACGTTTGACCTACGGCGTACACAAACGAAATAGGGCTAGATTTATGTAGGTAAATGTATCTGCTATTCAGTGGTATGGGTCGCATTCTTGCAGGCCATGTTTAATTTTTTATCATTATATCATAGCATTTCAATAATAATAAAATGAAATAAAGACAATTAAAACGTTTATTATGCGTGTACATTTTCACAACGCTGAAAGTAAAAACTTCTGTTTTATTAACAAAAGTTTAATAACATTAAACATACTATACTCATACACATACTGTAAAATAACTTTTTTCTGCCGGTCAGTACATAAAAGATTAATACATATTTTGAAAAGTGGAATTGAATTCTTCAATTTAAAACTGGTTTGGTTTCTGTACGCGAACTTTTATCAAGCAGGTCAAAAATGCCCAATGACCTTTGACCTAAAAGGCATTGCTATAGGTTGGCAAATGGCACCAATTTCATAGGTAAAGACCTAATGACAATTGCACCTGAAATAAATAGCAGCAAACGAGGAAATTGTTTTATACATCTTGGTGTCAAAATTGTTCTGTTTAGTAGGAATCGCAAGCGGTAACTAAGCGACACCTTATTTAGAGCACAGAATAGATAACAGTACAAGGTGTTAAAGCTCATTTTCAACGGAAAATACCTATGTATTTTGTTATTTTTAATTTATTATTGCAACTTCATCGACGTGGTCTTTGTTTCAGGCCCCAAACGAACTTTCTTTCCCCATTATTAATTATCGTAACAAATTAATGACAGCCTTTGGTACTTGTAATAATATGATGTATTCTACGTCTTTGTCCTTCCCGAGGTGAAATCTGTCTCTATACTAAAATGCATCATGGTTCATTGGTTCAGAGGGCCTATTACAAAAAAGCATCACGATAAGCGTACGATGTTCGTCGCACACCGTGGCACTATTGACTCACATAATAAGGTTCAATATCAAGTAAATTGTACGACGAATTGCGTCCGACTATCGTGATTCTGTTTTGTAATAGGCCCTCAGATTGTAATTACAGAGAGACTTTCACATTTCTAAGTATTAAATTTTAAAGGACACTAATGATGAGACTTGTTTTTTTACCTCAATGTGAGTTTATATTGTAATAAACAATTGCTGTCTGTCACGTACCAAGTCATCATGGATAATGAAAACCTTGAACTGAAATTATATAGCACGCAATCAGAAAAATATATGTTCTCAACTGTGTTTACTGGACCTACATACCTACGTAGCCTTTAATGATACACAATTTTTAAGCCAATTCGTTAGTAATTCTATTTGATGAAATTTCTAAATACGGTCATTCGTTGTAATACTATTTGATTTGATGATTACTTACATCAAGTTGGTAATTTATAATGTCTTTGTGTAAAAGGGTCAGAAGATTTAGCTCTGTATTAAAAGTTATAAATACTTACCTACTAAGTAAAGTACTGTTAAAATTATGTTTATTATTAGTAAGAAGTATTTTGGCTTGAAGGAGAAATTGGATAGCTTCTTATACGTCAAAATTAAAAGTATCCAGTGGCCGAACCGAAGGAAGCCGATGCGATCATCAAACAAGCGACGCGTTTAATATTTTTATTAACTCGTACTCGTACCTCTATGTTTTGTGAACTTCCGGTTCATTGAAACCAATATAACTTGCATGAGATTGACATATTGATGTCATAGAATAGAGACAGTCAGACGCAGCGAAGGTCAGACAGCAGTTCTGCATGAAGGTTATTATGTCACATCAATAAGCTTAGAAATCAATAGTCTGTGATGTTTATCATAATTAGACGAGTATAGATAGATTCCCAGTGGCTCTCCATCTTTATAAAAAATCGCTAAATACTTGATTCTAGTATTTTTTTTAAAGTGCGGGTGTCTCTCCCATTTTTCTTGTTCTAAAAAGGCAGTACATACAGTAGAACAGAAATATATAGGTACATAGTAATAAATGAAAACCTATATTTAATCGTTCCCTTTGCCTACCTCAATGGAAGACAAATTGTGAGAATGTAGATACAATGTGCAAATGTAACTTTAGGATCACCAATTATCCTGATTAGATAAGTGCACTGCATGCTTTTAAACTGAAATTATGGTCAGCGGACCTTAGGAAAATTACTGCAATCAACAATTTTCTTTCTAGAATCGGTACACGCAAGATATTAATTACAAGCCGTATAGCCACTGCAAGCTACCCGTATGCTGCCTGCCTGCGTATGAATGGAAGCAAACTTGTGCCGTTTAATAGCTTCAGAAACAAAATTGTAGTTTTATAGTAAGGCATTATTTTGCTTCATATTGTAAACGAATGTATTCATCCATCCTCCTAAATAATCAATACCTTGAATATTTTTTAATATAATACTTACACTTAGACCTTTCGGAAGAAATTATATAAATGACAGTAAAAATCGTACAAAATCCGTTGCGTAGTTTAAAAGAATGTACTGTATGTAATGAACAAACACAGACACTAAAAAGCTAGGGTTTCCTAGGATGACAGTGCCGTTATATTACGGCCGTAATTTAGCGGCGTAGAATCTTTTCTATGTAAAGAATACGGCGCGCCATTTTGTTTTCATAGACAACGCTCAACGCCGCTAAATTACGGCCGTAATAAGACGGCACCGTCATCCTAGGTAACCCTAGCGTATAAGCGACTTTTTATACTATTTAGTGATTGATTAGTGTGTATCGTATCGTCCGACGTCTTATTTTTGTTTTCGAGACGCTTCTTTACAAAAAACCAGTATCGCTTCTGTTTCGCTGGTAGTGGAACAGACAGCCTGCTACGTGGATATGATTGCGTTGTCACAATGACTTGGATTTTTTATGTATCCCGCCCAACGTTGCCATAGGCACCATAACCATAACAGGCTCGTTCACAATAATAAGTTTTCAGTTTCCATACAGTTCACAGCTTGATGACAACTGTCTGATCGTGATTTAAAGTAAACATCATTTTATAACTTTAAGCTTAAAGTGTATTTTTGAACAACAGCGTGGAAGCAGGTTTCTTAGGTTTGTGATTAGTGTCGCTATTTCAAACTGGGTCAATGTATGGACAAAACTGTAGCCGCAAAAATTCAATCTGCTAAGTGAGTTTGCAGGAATCGTAGTAAATATGAAATGAGCTTGTTTTGAAGAAGTTGCTTGCCATTTTAAGCATTTCGAATAAAAGAGTACTGATGTAGATATATTATTTTGTTTGTTAAAAAAACATAAATAAAAAAAAAACACTCTTAGCTTTGATTTTGTTTTCATTTGCGCATCTTTAGCAAGTTTTAAGGTAATGACAGCATGTTTTAAGATAATGTTTTTAGAAAATCTTGTATTTCTTGATTGCTTTCGTGGGCTGAACTACTTTTCACCGGTGTCCCCGGGTTCGATTCCCAGGAGAAGATATCTAATGTTTTGGTCTATAAATCTAATCTAAATCTATCGAGAATAAGTAATAAGTTCGAAGCGTCTCATGGCAGTTAAGATAGCGTACCTTGATATTGAAGATTTAGTTTTATAGTGTGAAAAAATTAAAGACCACAGTCCCCACTGTAATAGGGGCACAAGCCTTCCTTATGGGTGGATAAGGAGGATAAGGAGGACTTACATGAGAAAATATTTGTATTTATTTGTATAGGTAACTAAACTTATCTCATGGCGCATAGTTGGTCATACAAGTAAAATAAATTATTTGTATGAATGATATTAAAGAGTGTCACATTATATCGACAACCTAACATTGAAGTAAAGTGTATTACAATAGAAAAGTATTTTACTCGTAAATCAACACGAGTTGAACGTTGTTAATAGTTCCCTTCCTATTCTAATTATCAATAGATTTATCTTTGTACCTAATTGCATTTAGCTTCCGGAGTCAATAAACAACACAAACATTTTCCTAGCGCACAGCTTTTTTATAATATTTTAGCGTAGTGTTTGGCCATACAATTGCGTAGTAAAAATAATTAAGAAAGCTCTCAATAACTCGTTAACAAGTTTGTCTGATGATGTTAAGTTGATTTCGGTTCAGTCGTGGATAACAGATAAGGACCTAAAAGTGCATGCAACAATTTATTTTTCTAAAAAATACAGGGTGTAACAAGACCTTCAACGAAGCCGAGGTCTACGTATTCTGCCCATCATCAGGACCATTTCTGTTCAAAATTATTACTGGGAAACCATTTTGATTTTAGGTGTTAAAAAAGCATTGATGAATTACCACGCAATGTGACGCGTACAACAGGCCGCGCCTGCGACTGTATGCTAAACACCTGCGTGCGGCCGAGTTGAAAGGCAGCGTTTATGCGCGTGCTCATGAGATACACCGAGTGACGACGATTTGAAGCCGTTGTTTGTTACGAAATACTTAAAATTTTGATGATGTTTCTTTAGTCAAAAAGTAGGAAATAACGAATAAAATAAGATTTCCTAAAAATTAAAAAAAAAAAATTGACTTTGACCTTCAATAACTTCATAACTATTGGTTTTCCAAGTATAGCCTAAAAGACAAAAATGATCCTGATGATGGGCGGAATACGTGGACTTCGGCTTGTTACACCCGTTATAAAAACTTTGACCAAATTTAATATTTTATAGAGTCGCTTGCTGATGACCAAGAATGGTTTCATATGGATATCTCGTTGCTGTTTTAGTAGTAGTAAATAGCGTAGGGTGAGTTTATAGTATATCTTAGAGTGGAACAATTGGTTTGCATAACAACGGTGTGTTTATTTAGTAAAGGGTGTGTGTAAATGCTTGATTTGACGCTAACAATGGATTGATACTCAAATTACTAACTGGACTAACTGCAAAGTTAAGGCACAAAATACCATAGTTTTTTAATTTTGTTGTTTTATAAATACGTCTCGAATGGTTGATCTATCATCTAAATTCTATTGGTCCTTTTTTTGCTTTAAATAATTTTGATTTGATGATGTATCCTGCGTAAAACTTGTAAAACATATTTTTTTCACGCAAGATATGATTCGGTAGACCCTATATAAAAATAAGCTGTTTCACGATTTATCAATATTATCAAAGTCATTGGTCGTTGATTTTGTGTTTTCTCTTAGTCAAAATAATAATTTAAGAATACTTATTTTAAACTCACATTTTTCTTTGGGGCTTTATGATGAATGCTAAAGTTCTCCGTCATACATTTTTAAGTAATGTATCGAAGGTTCCTTCAATTTGAATGAATTAGTACCTATTAGCATGTGGTGAAGGGATTTTTTTCTCACGGGGCTCGCCTTACTCGATCGCAAGTATCTAATTAACTTCGTTAAAAATTGATTGAAATGTGATTTTTGATCAGGGGCCTAATCGCGCTAATTTTCAACGATAAAACCAAAGCTAAATCGTTACCGTTTCAGTTTCGTTTACAGAAAAATACTTGCTTTAGTTTTGTTAAAATTGTTGAATACTCTGCCTAAGGAGTCTAGGATTACAATCTGGGACAATTTAAGTGAAAATTATGAAGCAAAACCAAAGATTTTAAGGTAAATATAACCTAAATGACAACGTAACGTTTTTGGTTATCGTTCAGAATTACCGCGATTGGGCTCCTGGTAAGTATACTTCAGATTTAGTTTCAGGAGAGGTACATCTTTATTTGATAAAAATTATTAAATTAACGCCTTAAATTCATAGAGTAGCAATGTATCAATCAATATCAATATATAATTCGCTCAAGAACTTCATAAAGGCGACTCTACTTTTGTTTTGTCAACTTTTGCCAGTTAATCATAATATTTGCGGACATAATAATATCACATACATACACTGGAACATACATATCACACTATACCACGTTAAACTTACAGTTGAAAAGTGGCGACCTAGTAGGAGAGTGGACGATGTGGTTACTTCGTCCAAGGTTCTATCCCTATCTATACCATAGTTATTTACTTTGAGTTTTTCATAAAAATGGTAAGTAAGTAAGTACTGAGAATTTGGTGTCGCTGAGTGACCTAACTAAACCATCTAAATGATTGTATGAAAGTGTTTCTATTATTTTGGTGGTGGGTTTCGTTGGGCTTTTGATGGTGGTATTTCTTAACCAAATTATAAGCTTTTGCTAATTTCGTGCTTTGCTCCATTTTTAGGTCAATATCTAGGTAAAACGATCAACTTTGATTGCGAGGTTTGGGTTTTTAGTATACCTACCTAGGTAGAGTATAAAACTTTTTTTTTATTTGTAATTGTTTTTTATTCCGTACCACAAGAGCGGAGCCAGAATTTGTCCCGTTTCGCCGCCTTTTAGAACAATCTTATGGATGTAATTGTAAACCACAATGAGGTCGCAGATTCCATCCCCAGCTCAGTGAATTTAGAAAACGATCTTTATACATGTAGGTAATATTGTGTCAGGTTTGGGTGTTTGTGGTATGGTACCGCTGTTGTCTCTGAATTTGTCTTAGTGCAAATAGCCTTATAAAACCGAATATGGTTGATCCTCCTCGCAAAAAAATAATCAGCTGTTCCATACAAAAGTGCAGTACCTACTCGACCTTAATGTATGGAACAGCTGATTTTTTTTTGCGAGGAGGAGAGTTGGCCCCATAGTAAAAGTTGCTTGTAATGGAACCACTCCACAGCGGGAAAAATTTCAGCGTGTATAAATTTCCTAAATTCTGTACATTCATAATTAACCCATTTCCATATTATTCAGCAACGCCGTAGCTCGTTCGAAGAGCAGTAAGATGCCGACGCAGCCCATCAAGCTGTACTTCCTGCCTCCGTCGCCGCCGTGCAGGGCGGTCATGATGGCTGCCAAGGCACTGGACTTGGAACTGGACCTGGAAGTCACCAACTTGATGGAGGGAGCGCATTTGAAACCAGAATTCGTTAAGGTGCTGTTATAATTATGATGGTTCAGTGAAAAGCAGATAATATAAGGTGGAACAAAATTATGTAGGTAGCAATAGTGAAACAGGATAGGGTTTGCGTTAGGTCGAAAAACGATTTTTTTTCGCCTTTCCATAGTAGGTCGATCAGCTGACTAAAACATTTTGTATTGAAGTATGAAATTCTATTTTGTTTTTCGATCGACAGGGTGATCACAAAATTCTGAAAATTTTTGGTTCATAGATGAATAGGATCTCATTTTTTTAACGAATTTATCTGAATCGCTTAGCTAATTTTGATGCTGTTACTACAAGACTATTAAGAATACTAATAAGGCTTTACAAGTAACCCTAATAGTCACGTTTTTTAATAGCCTTGCAACTTACTCAAGAATAATTAATGTTGTGACAAAGTACTTTGTAAGTATATACTACTTAAAGTGTCTCGCTTTATGAAGTCGACTAAACTAAAATTATTATTTCAAATTTCTGTTAAGTACTTTGTTTCTAGGTACTACTACGTTACGCAAGTGTTTATTATAACAACACCAGGCTTATCATAATATAGTAGGTAGACTTTTTATTTTTTAATTTCATTATTAACTTTCAGATGAACCCCCAGCACACTATTCCTACTATAGACGACAGTGGATTTATTTTATGGGAGAGGTATGTATTTTACTGTGAATTTGATACGACATACTCTTTTTCATATTTCTATGTACGATTCTTCATTAGTTAATACAAAATAAGCGTCACTAATTAAGACTCCGTAGCGATTTTGCCGCTGACTGCCGCTCTCTCGCTCGCACCTTTCATGTTTTCTCAAGATTTCTTAAATCTGAGTGCGTAAATGAAAAATGTGTCTCGGCCACTTTTCGCACTAAAAGATTACGGACATTTCAACATACTCATATATTATACATAGTTTCGAGTTGCTGAAGTACAAAAAGTTATCGTATTTGCCAGTTCAAATAACTGTTAGAAACGATATTTTTTTGTACTTTAGCAAAAAAAAACTGAAATATATTTTAAAATGTCTGTTATCTTATATTGCGAAAAGTGGCCGAGACACAGATTTAAAAAATCTTGAGAAAACATGAAATGTGTGAGCGAGAGAGCTGCAGTCAGCGGCAAAATCGCTAAGGAGTCTTAAAACAGCTAGTAGTTTCTGGATTTTTATCTCTTTTGTGAGTGTTATAATTTAATCAAATTCATGCTTTTTTTAGCCGAGCCATCTTGGCCTACCTTGTGAATGCGTATGGTCGCGACGACACCCTATACCCCAAAAACCCTCGTCTGCGCGCGGTAGTAGATCAACGGTTAAATTTCGACGTTGGCACCTTATTTAACAGATATATCGCACTCTATGTAAGTATTTTATCTTATATATCGTATATGTCACAATGTTATAGTGAAAACCTGAATGCAATTACAAACAGGATTTTCAATTTAAGGAAGAAGCTGAAACGAAAACTTTGTAGCATCATTTTGAGAAAACGGAGTGGATAGAACCTTTTCTAGAAGTAAATTGGAATGGGATTTCATTTGAGTCATGACTGTAAATCCATAAAAATCTAAGTCGGTAGTTACAATACCCAATTTTACATTTTTGGTCAACATTGAAGTTATATTGCTGTCAGATTACGTGGTATATTGCGTCTTGTTTTGAAATATTTTTTTCTACTGTATTCCATTATAGGTGTGAAACAATAGCATTTAATAATCTTCTTTTCCCACCGGGTCCATGAAATTTTAAAATATATTTTAAAATTTTCACATATGAATTCCCAATGGGTCAACGAGACTTATCCAAAATACAATCAGCAAAAACGATACAAGAGAGTTTGTGCTATTTGTATTTTTACCGTTGTTGCTAACTGAATCCTTGAAGCGGTCAAACTATGCGGTGAATTGCAACCACTCATTCAATTCCACAATGAGAGTGAGGGGTCAATGCGTTCGCCACTCCACACGATGCTGATTGAGGAACGAACGTGACTAAGAGGAAATATGTTTATCATTCATCCTAAAACTATTTTTATAGCTACCTGTCATGTTTTTTAATCAGCTGAGCACTTACGTTATGTTTGATAAAATTCTTCCTTTCGACTTTTTAAATCATAATACGTTTTTTATACATATTTAAATATAAATAAATATTTGACATCATTTCCAAAGTAGCTAAAAGTAAGTAAGTAGCTAAAAGTCTTGTTTTTGGAAATCAGAGACAAGTGGTATCTCAAACACCCAGACCTAAAACAATATAGAAAAGTACATTGTACACTGACCTAGCCGGGGACTGAACCCGGGACCTCAAGAGATGGTGACGCCTTGATATCACTCAACCACGGAGGTTTTCGCTTAAACTGACATAAATTTTTCCAGTTAGAGTAAAAAGATTTGAATGGAAAAAATAAAAAAAATTGCTTAAGTACTTTATAATATTCTATGCAAAAACCAAAACATAAGACACTATTTATTCTAAGATACTACTTTTACATGACGTGTCATGTAAAAAGAAGAAAAAAAACTGGGATTTCAGATTTAAAGCTTATATTATTTACTATATGATCCTTCAATATAATTAAAGAAATAAAGCGAAGACGTGAATTTATTTCAGGGTCCTATGATTTTCAAAGGGGAGCCAATGGACGAAGGTCTCGCTGCAAAATTGAACGAAGCCATTGGCTGGCTCAACACCATGCTCGAAGGAAGAGCATTTGTCGCTGGAGATAACCTCACCATAGCAGACATTTCGATTATTGTCACGTTTACGAATTTGGAAGTAAGTTACTTTAACCTTAACAACAAGTCTATCTGCCGTACTCAGAGACGTCAATCAAGTTTAATAATTTAATTACTTATAATTTCCATGAATTATCGTGTCTTCTTAAACTGTCACTATGAAAAACAAAGCGATAGCACTCAAGTATTAAACTTACTTGACGTCTATAGTACGGCAGTATGCCCATTGGTGGCTATGGCTGGTGTAATGATGATAAACAACTGAATAAAAGAAAAAAAAACGGACATTTCACGTCAATTTCGAGTCATATTATTGTTTTAAGTCATGATGACTCATGAGTATTGGTTTATCCTTATATTAGGGGTCTAAGTATGAAATTGCCGTTTTGTATGGAGAGTTTTAAAGAATTTGCATTTACCATTACTAAAATTGTCTTAATTTATTTAACAACCACTAAAGTTTTTAATTTATGCACAAATAATACTCAGCTATGTAATGCCACATCTATTCAGTGAAAAAAAATAGTATCGGCTAAGTACTACTTAAGTACAAATTAAGTGGTCATTTTTGCTAACGAAAAAAAGAGTCACTTTTAATATACTTTTTTAACACGTACAGGAAAAAAATTAGAAAGATTTTTGTTGCTGATAGTGGGCCGTTATGATCATAATTCGAAATAACCCTTATTATTTACAGTAACTTTATTGTGCTGCAAAACTTTTTAACGTGCAAAGTAAGCATAGACCTTGTGGAAATTAGTTAAAAATCAATAGCCTCAATGACCCCTTTAAGCAAATTGTCGGATTAGGAGGGTGTAATTGAAAACTATATCTAAGGTAATAACTTAGGTTACTTGTTTAACTTGATAACTTTTTTTCTAGGCTTTCGAATACGACTTCAGCGAATACGAAAACGTTGCCAAGTGGTTTACAAACACGAAAAAGGCCTTGGAGCCATTCGGTTATTCTGAAATCGACAAAGCTGGTGCAGATATGTTAGCTTCGTTTTTGAAGAACCACTGAAATCATATGAATATTTACTTTAGTTTGATTATTAGATTTGTTTCACATCACAACATAATAAATATTATCGAAGAATTAATATTTTTTATTTTGAGAAATTATTGAAGTCCTCCCTATTTTTTGAAGTCCTTCCACGAAACGAAACCCTATTTTTAAGTCCTTTGTCAAATCGGTTGTGTTTAAATAACACAGTTTAACAAATGTTAAAATGTGAAAAGTTACAGTCAGATTGACCAAAGGACGTATTTTCTGATTAATAACATTTTCCTTCTGTGAATAAAAAATAGTTCTGACTCGTAGAGGTCAATCTGCATCATGGAGTCAAAGAGCCTTTTTCATGAAGTTATAAACAAAAAAGACTTAGGAATTCCTAATCGCGTAAGTATGCGTGTGATTGGTCTTATCTCTCAAGACATTCCACGTAAAAAAAAAAAAAATTTAAAAAACCCGCCTGCATAAAAAGACAAGTCAACTGAAACGATGGGAACAAGATTAAATATTAAAGGCAACATAATAACATGCAGTCGGAGGCATGCATAAAGAAAGTGACATTATGAATGGTTTGAATTATATGCCTCTGTGTTGCCTTGAATATTTAATCTTGTTTCCATCTTTTTTTTATATCTATTTAGTTATAATATATTACGGTCATGATATACCTTTTTGAAATCCTTATGATAAGCCCTGTAATTTGACACCCATATTGGAGTATTCTAAAAAATTTTTTTTTTTCCACTACGCATAATAGCACCGTACAGCCGCCATGTTGTTTTTTTTATAACGCCACCTTCTTAAGAACACTAGGGCTGACAAGACAAATCTAACGATATCTTAATCATAGAAATCCGTTCGGCCGTTTGAAAGATTTATGAGGTAAGTAATAAAGAATATTACATACAAACATACAAACACACAAACAAACATACAAGATGCGAAAAACATAACCCTCTTGCAGTCGGGTAAAAATTAAGGTGCACAATCACAAATGGGACTCTAGGTACTAATGGAAAGACGCATAATGTGGTGTTTAAATTTCGTTAATCGTTTGTAAGCTAATTGATAATAACAAAGGATGATGGTAAGGTGTCAGGAGTGGCGTCCGGTCGCACGAGAACGTGTGGCTATTGAATTGAGTTAGGCATTTCGATCGCACAACAATGCGCCGGCGCACTGCGGCTGGTCGCGCGGACCGTAACACGTTTTCAAAACATTATCCACGTTCGATTGTTGCAATTTGAAAAATCCACCACAAAACGACCAAACAGTAACCAGTATTCACAAACAGTTCAACATCACATCAACCTGAGGAACGTTTGTGTAACTCGATCGTGTTTTTGACGTGAATTATTTTAAAAATGTAGTGGGTGCTGTGTCGATTGTGTTCAAGATACTTTTGGACAATTCCTGAATAAGAATGATGATCTTTGTAGGTATTTTTTAAATATATTTATTTGAAATAGTCGTGCACATTGGTATTTTGCATCAGCCATCTAATATTACTTGCAGCGTCTTACCATCAGAATGTAAATTGATACTACGAGTACGATCACATAACCGACTTGATAATTTTCCTTACTTGGAGAAACTTGAAGGTCACACAATTATTTAAAAACATGATTTAAAAATTTAAGTAAATACCATAAATTTGAAGAAATTTCACTCGAACATTCAACATTTTGTAATATTTAAAAAAATAACATAATTCAATTAAATTAAACAATAAAAGTGAATAACTAATGTTAATTGCCATGTTATCTTTTGTAAATATTCAAGTTATTTACAGATTATCATACACGTTTCACACAACTGCTTCAAAGGAAATATTGTTCTAAGAAAAGTACCTACTAGTTACCGATAAAGTTGCTGATCGTAATGTTGAATTGTTCCATTTACGGGTTCTTGGTTTAGAACTCACTGAAATAGCTGTACCCAGCGATAACGAGCTAGAACCAATTAGGTTTTTGTAAAATATTTTGATAACATTCAATTGTTTGGGATTTTTCAAACTTCAATATCCTAATAACATCTAAATGCAAAAAGAAGTAAACAAAGTAAATACTTTACTACTACTTCTGAATATAGCATGCCAAACATTAAAATACTTTCATAGAGAGGGTACTACCACTATTATGTGGCTACGATTTAATATACGGCTAGAAAAGGATGTAGTCATTATCTAACTGCACTTGGACCATTGTTAAACTCTTAGTACGACACTTGATCATGTATGGCATCATTGTCCTTTTCTTATCACGTACTGCATCGAGAATATTATAATAAGGTTCTATGTTACCTACATCCTGTAGTTATGTAGTTAATACGTCTATTATTACAAAAGCATTCATGAGATATGCAGCAATTACATTATTAGTACCTACCACTGGGTAATTGCTCTAACTTTCAACTGTAATCCTAAGTTACTAAAATAATAAAATATTTTAAGTAACTTGGGACTATACCTATTTGAAAGTCCTTTGACCATAATATTGAACTTACAGTTGACTGGATCTCAAAGGCCAAGCTAAGTGCTAGTATTGTCAGTCTATCTATCCCCAGCTAGTGGGGCCTGAGATCTAAATAAGAGCTTATTAATTTGGAGCTTAATTTGAGAGTCACTCTTTTCAGCAATTAGTGTTTATCGTGGGCATAGCTGTTGTAGCAGAGGCAGTGCAATTCAATGTTAATCCGACTTCGGAAATGTCAGCTGATGAGAAAAATGTAATGAAAGGAAACAAAACAATGGATCAATCTGATGAAAGCGGTCATGAAGTAGAAACGGAGCTAGAGGAAAAAGATAAAAAGTTTTTAGACGATGCTATGAAAACCATTTTAGATCCAGATTCTATAATAGTAAAAAATGATGATGAAATTGAAAATTTTAGGATTAAATTGAATGATCTTGATAGAGAAAATGTCACACTAGATATTTTTATGGAGGAAATGGATAAGCTTAGTTTAGACGTTTGCAAAACTTCACAGCAAGCTTTATGGTCTTACGTTACTGACATTAATAGCGAAATTAAGAAGAATAGAATGGTAAGAGTAATAATTTAAGTAAATGCTTACGGTTTAGTAACTACATTAATTTAATAAGTGAAATTGTAAACAAAATTTTGTTCATTTTAGGTTAGGATAGCTGCGGAAGAGGACGAAATTAAAAAACAGTACTGGAATACATTGAAGAAGAAATATTTAAATGATGAACAGATTATCAACGACCCTAAGTTACAGAGAAAATTCAGAATTATAAAAGAACGAGGAACCAATGTGCAGATGCCTCAAAGCAAGGTACCTACATGTTATACAATTATTTATTCATTCTTAGGTAATTTGTCTTTATAAACTTACTTCAGCGACAGTCAATGCTGATGTTGATTGATAATAATTCATATTCATTTAGAGATGTTTCATTTTCTGATGCATGCAGTTGTTTGTAAATGCCAAGGCAGGCTCCGTTTTAAATTTTAAAAGGAAAATCTATTATAGTAACAAATTCGTCATTCAGTAATTATTGGTTATTATTATGTGCGTAATGAATATAAATAATAATTTTATAATTGTTTTTGCAATAACAAATTGCAACATGTGTATTATGAGTATGTTTCGATGGAATTTATATAAGGGAGATGATTTGTCAAAAGCGGAAATATTTTTTTTTTCACTTCTCATGCTCGTTAAGTTCGTCTTTATGTTGGGTATAGGCTGCATAAAATCCCTTTTCATAAAGTAAAATTCTAGAGAAATTCTAAAGAATAAAGTAAAATGTTCGTCTAAGTTCAAGACACAACACACGCAATTAAACTTCGTTAAATAAACTTGTTGTTTCATTGTTTCTTCATTTTTATACGTAATCCATGTTATACTTAATACCTACTTTTTTCAATTTTTGATAATGGGTATCAACTGAAAAGCCTTGATGATATTTTTTTTTTTGTTTCATTTTTTGAATATGGGTTTCAAATGAAAGGCCTTGATGAGCACATTCCAAAATTATATAATTTGTCACTAAAATTTAAGAACCCAATTTATTTATTTTCAATTTTGAATATGGGTATCAAATGAAATACCTTGATGAGCACATCCCAAAATTATATAGTTTGTCACATTTTTTTTTGCAATATTGCTGTTTAATTTCCTCACAATCGAAGTGAAAAGCAGAGTGTATAACTCGTACATGAAACCCATTTTATGCACATGTTGTACAATCTACTGTTAGATAGATTTCTTAGCTAATGGGTACCTAGATTTTAGCTAACAAATACCTGAAGCTAGTATAAACAAAACTATTGATTATTATTAAAAACTGTTTCAGCAACGGGAAGAGATTGATACGATGCAAAGAATTTGGAGTAGAGTGACTGTTTGTGCTTATAATGTCACTTCTTGCAACACAGAAGATTCAGTTAGGACAATGAGTGGTTAGTATTATTTTAATTAATCTCAATTTTCTTAAGTTTAAATCAAGAGAACCGACTCGGGATTTGTGCTTGATTACCGTTTTTGACATGTTGACAGCACTGTAATGTTTTAGTGCGACTGTAATATCTTGATATCTGTGAAGTCCAAATAGTCGCACTATAATTACGTATAACACTGCCGACAACATGACTCTATCTATAGACGAAAACTCTTGATAATTATCTACAAAGTTTTCTTTGTAATTATCAAGAGTGGTTTTAATAAACAGAGATTTTTTCCCCAAAATATTTTCAAGTTTTGTTTAATGTTACTTCATATTATATTAGTTGATAGTTGACAGCTGATAAGTTTCTTGCGCCCGTTCTTCTTGTCAGCTAAAAAAGTCTGTAACGGGTGGTAGGGAAATATAGACGATTTAAAAGTACTTAACAATTAAGTTTATTTGAATAAAGCTTATTTCACTTTCACTTTTAGTTCTTAAGATAAAGACGAAAGTGGTGGCAATGAATCAAAACTTGTGAAAGGTGTTTCCCAAATTTCACTTAGTTGAATTCGCAAGAGGGTAGGATTCTCATTTCGCCGGAAGACAGTCAAAAATAAAAGTTTTTTAATTAAACTTGATTAGTATATAGCCCGAATCATATGACTTAATTCTGTGGCTAACTTTATAGAAGTCATAAAATTTAAATCGGGTTATACTTGGTAGGATTTGGAAATGGTCGGATTCTTATTAAGCATTTCAATTTATTTCTATTCATAAATGTAGTGATTTTTTAAATTAAAATAATTATTTACAATACTTTGTTTTATAGGTAAGTAATTTACTAATCATACGACATTTTCTAATTCTGAAATAATCTTTTGGGGCATAATATGGTAGTACTTATATATCTATACTGTGGTATAATTTCAAATTTTACAGGCCTTAACTAGTTTGTGTGATCAGATCAGTAAATGCGAATGTAGTTTCAGAGTTCGGTGGGACTTAATTAGATTTTCAATGTTTTTTTAGATATAATAACAGTTTTCAAAACTAGCAATGATACCAAAGAGCTGGCGTATTACTGGAAAGCATATCGAGATACAACTGGAAAGAAAATACGTCCGATCTTCAAGGATTACGTTACGAGAATGAACAGGGTGGCTCAATCTGAAAACTTCACTGACGCCGGAGACATGTGGCGTTATGCCTTCGAAGATGATAATTTTGTAGAAACAGTTGATAGACTGTGGCGAGAGATAAAACCGTTTTACGATTTATTACACGATTATGTAAGAAATAAATTGAAAACATATTATAGTGAAGACTTGAAGAGTGGCGATAATTTGATACCAGCGCATCTATTAGGTTAGTTCTAAACTATTATTATACTTAAAATAGTAGGTACGAAGTTGTTCACCTCTTAAACTTTTTAGACTCCAATAAGCAATGTGTTTCGCCTGCTCCGATAGTAGTAATTGCTACCTCTTTTGACCCGACACGACTCAAGTCCAACTCTACTCTGTGAATTGACGAAACCTTTTAGAAAATAATCTATAAGAAAATTGGTCAAGTTTGCCTTTTTTCCTGATTTGATTATTTATGTTCACAGAGAGCTCTGCAAAAATAATTTAATTGTAGGTAGCCGTTATAATTTTGCCTAGAAATTTTCAATAGCAAAGTTTAGTTCCTAGCATTCGTTTCTTGCAGGAAATCTTTGGGCTCAAGAGTGGCAAGCTGTTTATCCTAAAGTTGCTGGGAATACCGAGTTTACTCGTGAGAGAATTCAAGCTAGTGAAAATATACGTTCCAAAGATCTTTTTGATGCTGTTGATGAATTTCACCAGTCACTTGGCTTTGAAAGTGCCGAAGATTCGTATGAAGACATTAAAGAAACAATGGCAACGGCAAATTGTTTACCTTCCAGTCATGATATGTGCGATGGAGTACATTACAAGTAAGTGACTAATTATAAAGGTAAAGTAGTTTGTAGGTCAAGATGTTTAAGGCGGATTCAAATTCTGTTTTGTATCTAGTTTTATGCGAACAATAATTATACGGAAAATTCGTAAGTTTAACAAAAAAATTAGATTTAAATAAACGAATTATAAGTATTCTTGATGGTATAAATATTGTCAATGTTATGATTCCCATTCCCAATGATACATTAATTTATTTTATAGTAATGAAATAATTAATGGTTATACTTACTTGCTTTTATTTAAATCCAATGAGATTTTCCATTCAGATGGAGCACATTGAAACAGCTAATGTTAAACAAATGCTGTTTCATTTTTAAATTGAACCAGTAGCTAGAAAAGTGCTAACCGGCGTCAATTACGTAAAACTAATTACTCTCTAGAAAATTATATAAACTTCTTAGGTATCCACTTTTTTATGTTTTTAATTCCAGAATAAAATGGTGTGGAGAAAAAGTAACAGACATCGTGGTGGGGCTATCGAGAGCAGCACGGTTGCTCGGCCACGTTCAATATTTCAAGCACTACCGAAACCTGCCTCCGTTGTATAGAGATGGGCCTAATCCAGGTATAATTAATACTAAATAATATTATACTAGAAAAAATTCGACTCGCGTCAGATCAATTCTCGGACGGGAATCGAACCCGCGACCTTTGGATATCCGGTCCAAATGCTCTGACCGCTGAGCTACCGAGTCTGAGCTACCAGGTATAATAATTGACCATTTTACAAAGGGGTAATTGTCAAAACGGGGATAAAAAAATTATAGTTTTAAAAAAGTCTGAAATTAAAGAAAATTTGTTTTTATTTATATCCATTGGAACATTAGCAATCTAAATCAACATAAATTAGAGGTCGATACAACAAAATTTAAAAAAGATCTAAATCTTCGGAACAAAATTGAGACTATGGTAATAAAATAATTAATAAGGGTATATTGCTGGATAACGTTTATTAGGATAAATTATAGTTTTAGGTTTTTGAATAATAACGAAATTTATTAACAGGGGTTGTTTTAATATACCTCAAGATCACAAATTAAAGAAGAGTTGGATTCCGAACAGACCACCGAAGTGGACTTTTTGAGACAAAAATAGGATTTTTGAAAAAAATATGATTTTAGGATTTTATTACGATATCAGTACACATTTTTCAGTTCAGTTGGTATTGTTTGGTAAAGTTTTCGCTTCTAAATGTATACCTTATTTAATTTTATAGCTTGCGAACAAAATGACTACTGAATTTGACAATGACCCAAAGCCAAATTTACAAATATCCAAGATATTTTGATACCTATACATAAAAGATACAATTAAGTGGTACCTAAGTGTTCGGTGTTTAAGGGGTAGAGAGAAGTGAAAAGACAAATAACAGAAAAAAAACCAATGTGCAAAGACTAGAGCTGGGCAATCTATAAAGTGTGTTACCTTAACACATACTCATCTTTTTATTTAAGGGTCTCTGTCAAGAAAAGGGTCAGTGATTCTTACTTAATTATTAATTAATATTATAAATCCGAGAGTAAGTTTATTTGTTACTACCTAACTAACTACTGAACCGGTTTTCATGTACGTTGTCAGAAAAAGCCATAGGGTACAATTCATCCCGAAAAAGTACTGTTCCTAAGGGATAGAGGAATAACTGTACACGCCGACGAAGTCACAGGCGGCCGCTATTTACTAACAAATTAATTGTTTCTTTTACAGCCTTCCATGACGCGATATCAGATATCGTCGCAGTACAGCTAACATCACCAGCTCATCTGAAAAATTTAAAACTGGTCAATATTGATATAGACCCAGAAGTGAATCTGAATCATCTCCTATGGGTTGCTTTAGAAAAGTTCCCACTCATGGCATATGCTTACGTCTTAGATAAATGGAGATGGGATGTTTTCGGCAACAGCACTATAGAAAATTGGAATCAACATTGGTGGGATTTACGGTAAGAAAACAGTGTTACAAAAACTCATTTACCTTCATTATGTGAGATGGTTAATTCTAAATCCATTTCATTGTTTCTGTATTTATGCGGTTACCAGTGGAGAACAAACAATATAAAAAACGTCCAACTTGTTATTACGTCAGACTATGAATTTATGATGTTTGCTTACAAGAAAATCTAGGTAAACTGGTAAAAACGAACAGTTAATAATAATAAAGGCGTAATTTTTTAGATGCATGATGCATTAGTAGGAAAATTTGGACGAATTGTATTGTAACTGTTGCCTTGATCTTTGATGCCGTGAATTGCAGTTCCTTGTTGATCAAGATTCAAGAGGTCCGTTAATACAGACCTTGTGAACTTATCGATTGTATCCTCATTAACTTCGTATTGCTTGTAAATGTTTATGACACGTAATAGTAAGGTTAGTTTGGAGATGACCTTATAGTTAGCTTTAAGAATTAAATAATTTTAATATTTACAAAAATCTTCCAAGCATTCGTTAAAATAAAATGGGAAAGAGTTCCGAAGAATTGCAGGTAAAAAATACTGTGTTAGATTAAATAATAATTAAACGTGTAAAATAAAATTAGGTACAAAATTGCACATCTATCCAAAACTTTATTTCTCCTACCGTGTTTCAAATTCGATTAATGTGTTATAAAGCGGCAGCTCATTGTACTACTGTGTGAACACTGTAACCTCTTCTCTATCTCAATCGACAAAATATCCATGAAATGTTGAATCAAACATTTTAATCCATAGTTATTTATTTATTCTTTAACTTAGGACGAATGAAACGGGCGTTTCTCCTCCAGTACCAAGAAATGAAAGTGACTTGGACCCAGCAGCAAAATACCATGTCGTCTCTCATGTACAGTACATAACGTAAGTAATTATAAGTACTAAGTACAACAACATACAATCGACGATTCACTTCACAGATGTAGGTAATTGCTATCTATCCTATGCATACTATTATAATTTATAAGTTGTTGCAATATCTCCTAGTTTACCTTGCTGACCTTATGCATGAAAGGCCATTTTAATTCCTTCGTCGAGATTCATAGAAGAAGCAGATGCAATTAGATAAATAGTTGAACATTGTTTTGAAAAATGAAAAATGAAAAAAATATTGATTGCAACAATCACAATTTACAGATAAATATAGCCCTGACATCCAAAATAAGTTAACTGGTGTATCCTTTTAATGCATAGTACCTATTTATGTACAAAAATATGAGGTTGAAAATGTTTGATGTTAAAATATAATTGGATAAATTGAATTTCATTCCGTTTTTAGTAATATTCATCATTAGGTAAAAAGGATCAACAAAAACCACTTAACGGTTAACTGTGAAGTGGTTTTTGTTGATCCTTTTACTAAATGTTTTCTCAATCGTAATGTAAGAAAAGGTGTTTGATATCTATGTTGTATTAATCAGGTATTTAGTATCACATGTCCTGGAGTTTCAAATTCTTCGTTCTCTGTGCAAGAGGGCCAACCACACAGGACCTTTGCACGAATGCTCCATTTACGGTGTCCAGGAAGCAGGAAAACTCCTCAGGTACTAACCTTATAATTAAACACGACGATGCAGGTACACTAGGTTACTACAAAATCTTACCTGATTCCTCAATTGATTCTAAGCTTGAATATCATCAGCCGCGTTAAGCTTAAAATCAATCTTGCATGAACCTATGTACACACGACTGCACCTCAGACTTTAAGTACATGTTGACCTTGAGACTGCTTATGCCCTACATAATAAAAGCTGTTTTTGCAGTTTAACTGTATCACCTGACGTGTTTTCGTGTGTACCTTCGTACTGCTGTACACTTAGCATAGCAACAGCGGAAAAAAATATGTTGTATCATACCTACTCATCAACAACGTCAAATAACAAATATTATCATAAACTTTTTGTCAGTCCCGGTCCTGGCAAAAACTTATGAGTGGTTGTTTTGATGATCTAATTATGTTAGGTAGGTATATTCTAATTTCCAGTTATCAGAATTTCTTTGTATGTTTCTTGTTATTCACGAAAATTTAATTAAGATTTAAATACGATTCCGTACAACCTTGAAATTTTAAACTTTTCTATTAATGTGGTACCCTGAGCGAAAGTGGCGCCGCGGTGAATTATATTTAATATTATAACTCTAATACACAATTTAAAAAATGTTTATCGTGGAGATTTTAGGGCCCACAGTCTAGTATTTTTAGACGGTATCGTTACATTCCCTCGTAGTCACTGCTAAAAGTAGATAGCAAAACTGCTAAAAGTGGCCGTTTTTGACACATTTGCTATGCTATCTACTTCTATGAATGACTACGAGGGAATGTAGTGATACCTTCTAAAAATACTAGACCATGGGCCTTAAAATCTCCACGATCAAACATTATTAAAATCTTTTTCTATTAATAACTCATTAAATAAAAACCTCTGAGGGCGCCACTTTCGGTCATACAACCGCCTTAATAGACTACGGAAAGGCTTCTTAATAAGCTAAACAGGAGATACTATTTCAACATAGACTTAAATAAAGGTCGAGCAAGAAACAAAATAGTCAGTAGACAGACATATAGTATTACATAAAAAACTGCTAACATTATCATTTTTAAGTGTTATGATTAGTGCATTTAATATTGCGATACAAAGGACAAGGCGAAGGCCGATGTGTTTGACACACATCAGAAGCAAAGTAGTGACTTCTAGATTAATATTTTTCCTTTTTTATCTTAAAAGATATCGCGTTGTTAATAAATCTAACTTTTATAGTGATGGGATGTCTTTGGGAGCAAGTGAAAATTGGAGAGATGTTCTTCAGGCGATGACTGGTGAAACAGAATTGTCTACTGCTGGCATATTAGAATACTTCGCAACTTTAGAAGAATTCTTAAAAGCAGAAAATGCTAAAATTGTAAAAGATGTGGATGATATGGACCAAAGTGCACCTATTATTGTTGGTGCTGTTGTTGTGTTACTAACGTTACTAATTATAATACTGTATTGTGTAAAGAAACATAACGTGGGTAGCAAAGTTCTCTCCATTTGTGGTTTGAGTAAAAACGGTTCATTAGATATAGTTACAAATGAACTCCCTCAAAGCAAGAGAATTGAAGTTGAGGGTATTAGTGAAGATAAAGTATGATACTTTGTATGAATTTCATATATGTCTTTTGAAAATATTGTGATATTAAAGATTTATTGCAATCTTCTTGAAACAATTTTTATAAAATTTAAAACATAGCTTTCCAAGACAGTTATAAAAAAAACATGCATTATGTGATGCATGTGTATGTAATACATTTAAATGTTTTTTCTTCAGTCCAAATATTTAACGAAATACACAGTCAAAGCTAGTTTGTGTCTTGGTAATAGGAGTTCATTATACAGTAATTTTACTCAGGTAAGGAGATCTGAATAAATACAAAGCTTTGTATTTAGCATAAGTTTTAGTAATGTAATTTGCCAGTGTTATTATTACAACGAAATTGCCCACCTTTCTAAAAAGTATTTATATGTATTAGTAAGTAAATAGCAAACTTAGTATATTTGGAAAATGTGTTTCTGATTTTTTTAGACTAGTAGCTACAATGTCATTATATTGTACATATGCGGAATCAGCTCAAAAAGACCTTTTATTCGATACCCCGCACGGTGGGTTTTGGAAAAAAAAATCAAATTCCATACAAAAAAAAGAATGTGTTATAACTCCCTCCCATACAAAAATCCAAGATGGCTCCCCTTCTTATCATGATCTAAGGGCTCAGAAGGTTCACCCTGCCAAAGAATATCCCTCGATCATCAAACGCCGTACCTATATTGCTCTTTTATGTCGTGAGCAAATGCCACTACATCCTCTGGTTTCCGTTTATTACGTTATAGAATCGTATTAATGTAAAGTCCTCGATTTAGTTTAGTCGTTATCCAAATTATTATTAAAAGTTCAAAAAGATTTCTGTTTTGATTGACGTTATACTTAGTAAGCTTATAGATGTTTTGCTTTTTGGTACCAACTACCTATTTTTTATTTATTTACTAGGGTTGACAAACCTAGTAAACCATTTGTGTACAACAATACATTTTAATGAAGTTATACTTATTCTACTTATAACTAATTGCCGCAAACTTTTACAGGCAAACATCATGCACCAGTAACTTAAAACATAAATTAAATTATTTCTTTTAAGTAAAACTTTTAGATTGGGTAACTCATATATTATAATTATTACGATTAATTTTAATATGACAATCTGTGTACATCCATTACTAGCCTAAAAGACAGTCGTGGATGTTATTTGTGTTGCCTCAGCAATGGATGTACTACAGCGAATGACTGAAAGAGACTGAAAGGAAGTTGGTCAGAATTTAGCTTAAAACTTGGATAATAATTGGTTCCTATTTGTGTTTCAATATTATTGGTTTTGTGAATTTCTAATAATTGTTTTTCTGTTTCTGTACCCAAATACTTAACCCGCTTGCTAATTAAGTATAATAATTATTTTTATTCCCTATTTTTTTTATTTAATCATTAAAATAATACTTGAACACTTATTACTATTAACTGAAGTTATTTCCGTATTTCACAATTAAGCTAGATATAAAGGACAAGGGCATTTTCTTATTTGCGTGAGTGTGTGTGTATCTATTGAACATTGAATTAAAACAAAGAAATGTTGAATTTGCTTTTCATTTGAATTCTACCGTCCGACGACAGTACCTACATAATAATATGGATTAAGATCTAGCCCCGGAAATACGTATACAATTTACAGAGCGACGAAACCTATCTTGTTAGTAAGCCATACTACAAACTTTACCACTTTTTCGCGCACCTTTGACGCCGCCTGGCACTACTTTCCCACCAGCCAAAATGCCTGGCAATGTTATATTCGATTTAGATACATGATTGGCTTGCTATTATACAACACCAAATCCAGAGGTCTGTAAATTGTATACCTTTAATCAGTTTTCAGCCCTCTTGTTGCCCAACCACTCCCCCCCATGCACCACAGAAAATCTGGCAGGTGCCCGGATCTGTTAATAATGATAGTATGGTTTAATATAACAAGATACTCGTCGGTTTCGTCGCTCTGTAAATTGTATACGTATTTCCGGGCTAGCTCTTAATGCAATAGCTATAAACTCGAAAATGGTAGCTATAAAGTTTGCGTAATAAAACTAAGGTAAATTTTAAGGTAGTCGGGTTTTATAGAGTTTCTATAGAAAGAATTCAATTTTTCATACTCGTATAAATTTACTAAGTCCATGATCGCTTGCCCAACCCTCATGGTTTAAGCTTTCTCTAAAAAAAATTTAAAGAAAAATAACTATGTACTTTTTTATCTTTTGTATTTTCGTAAAAAAGTAATTGGATGATATTTAATAATCATCAATCAAGATTCGACATTGCATCACACTCCACTGTAATTCTTACTTTGGTGCACATCATCATCATTAGTTATTTTAACGTCCACACTGCTGGGACTTGGCTGGGACATAGGCCTTGGAATAAAGAGCATAGACCACGCGGGCCCAATGCGGATTGTTGGGTGCTAACGACTACAAATGCAGCCGGGACCAACGGATTACCATGCATTCTGAAAGTCCAAAATTGAGATAGTTAATTATTAATCACCTATTCAATGAACCATCCTAGTTGAAAGTTGCGTATGTTCAGCCATCGCATGTCCGATTCAATATGCGTATTCGCATGGTGGTATCAAGCTCTTCAATGCCTGTCATATTATTATAGTCATTGCTAAATATTTTTGATTTATCTGGGCGACAGTGCACAGTTCATTAGAAGCTACTTTGAAGGTACTCTTGATATTATCCGTAAAAATATTTAGAGGATGGAACTGATTTGAGCTACAATTTCAGATGCCGTAGATTAGATTCAGTTTCAACTCGATTTGGACATGGATAGTACCAACAACAGTCGGGGGAAAGTCTGAAAAAATAAATTGGCTGATTATTATTTTATTGTTAGGAATAAGCTCCCTCAATAATAGAAAAATGTTTCTGAATTTTTGATTACGTAAATATTAAAATAACATCGTCTTCGCAAATATTCGGAAGTAACAGAAGAATGGAAACGGTATCCTAATCACCATGTAATAATATTTAACATATTTAAAACGGTTTTTAATAGATTTTGACATAATATGTCTATGCAGAAATTTTATTTTATTGATATTTGGGGGGTTTACAGCTCCAATACAGCGTAGTATAGAAAAATAAAAACCAAAAGCCTAAAAAAGAACTAAAATAAAAATGTCAAAAAGCTGTTGTCAGTCAAAAGGGAGTTTTTTTCAATAAGGGAGCTTATTCCTTCCTACCAATAAAAAATATTCAGCCATTATTTTCAGACATTCCACATTTTCTAGGGTGGTTGGTTGGTTTGGAACGCGCTGTGCTTACCGATTAACGAATTTGTGAATATAAACGTGAAAGTGTATTTGTTACCGCTAAAGTACGGAATCCGTTAATGTGCGTATTATCTAGTTAATCTGCACATTAACGGATCGAGTCAGTTAAAGTGCGATTTTTTTCTAAAAGTAGCAGACTAGATAATCTGCATATTAACGGATGCTACACCGAGTACGGAATACAGTGAGTGAAGTAGCCAAGGCTTCGGGAAATTTAAGTTAAAGACCTATTGAAAGTAAATTTTACTTTAATGGTAACATTATCCACCACCATTAAAAAATCACAAGTGCGCATTTTTTACAGAGAATATAATTATAAAGAAGATAGAATATGTGGAAGGCTTATTTGATATTTCATATTATACTAAGAGCTGGCCCCGGAAATAGGTGGACAATTTACAGTGCGAGGAAATCCCTATAGTTAGTTAGACATACTATCATTATTATTTAACAGATCCGGGCACCTGGCAGATTTTCAGTGGTGGGGGTGGGAGTGGTTGAGCAACTAAGGGGCTGAAAAGCGATTGAAGGTATACAATTTACAGAGCTCTGGATTTGGTGTGGTATAATAGCAAGCCAATCATGTATCTAAATCGAATATAACATTGCCAGGAATTTTGACTGGTGGAAAAGTAGTGCCAGGCGGCATCAAACTTTACCACTTTTTCGCGCATTTTACCAAATAGTTAAACTGGTTATGCTTTGAAAAGATTTAAATTCATAATTATTTAATAATTATATTAAAGTATATTTACACATTGTACAAGTTGGTTACAGAATATTGACAAAGTACTTATTTACAAATTATTTATTTAAAAAAATGTTAACAGTTTATTCCTCTTCTCTTCCGTAGCTCCATTGGACGTCCCATTGATGGGACAACGGAAAAAAATATTTACCCGTGGTCCCATTGTATAATAAAGGCACCGAAAATTTACAGACATTTTGAGAGGCAGGCCAAAGGTTGGGATAAAGAAAAGAAGGAAATTATAAGAAAGATTTAAACCAGTAGCTCTGTGAGCTGTAAACCTCGCTTTAACGTATTTCCTCCATTTTGAAATATTTCGAAGAACTAAATCGACAAAAACAATAAAAACATAAAATTTTACAAGAATCGGCTGAGAAATGCGACTTGGGGCCTATTGCATAACAAATTACAAGCTAATAATAATTATTAGTGAATATCTATAGAAAATCACTAAAATAGTAGCTAGTATTTTGTTATGCAATAGCCCCCAGCCTGCCTAGCATGACCGATTTATATCGCGTGATAAAGCGTTTTATCACGTTTAACTGTCAAAAAGACAAAGGAATTTGACAGTAGAGTGTCGATAAAATGCTATATCACAAATGCGATATAAATCGGTCATGCTAGGCAGGCAGTAGAGGAGAATCGACGGAAAATTGAAAGCATGACGCTTCGCTCGCGCTTCTCGCTGGCTCGGTCGGTCTTATCTTCTTTTCATCATGGAGAATAATTAATAAGTTGAGGGGAGAAGTGCTTCAATCATGAGAGATAGAAAGATAGGCATTGCTTTCGTTGATCTCCGCAATAATTTAGGCATTTACTTAGTAAAAGTCCAAAATGACAGAATATTGCTCCTTCTCACTATTCACGTTATCAAAGTTGTTTTGCAAATTATAAACAAACTGTTATGTATAAGCAAAAAGGACATATGATTTATCATCCTTTATGGACTTATATTGACAATGTCCGCGTCTATAGCCATCCGGTACTAGCCGACTTGTCGAAATGGTTAAGAGCGTACGCCGGTGCAAACTAACCGCAATCACATAGGCGCCTGAGACGAGCGCGCGCGCACCAACCATTCCACTCCCGCGCACGACATCGCGATATCGACTACTCGACTGAATGGAACGATTAATCGAATAAGGAATTGCGTGTTGAATTACGACGATTGTGAGTGATGCACCTTAGGTTGTGAATAAGTTCTTAATAAAATAAGGGTGAGTGTCTTCGTTTTTATGCGGATGTTTTAATATTAAAAAAAAATGCAAATAAAGAGTTTTGCAATAAATGATAGAATGAAAATACGAAATGTTTTGGTATTCTGGATTGATACTTACCTCATAATATGATAAGTTTACCTACATTAATAAAGAAAATCTGGTCTTATTGTATTTTCAGAAAAGTCTGAAATATCTGAACTCTATTTTTGGTCCAAAAAATTTCCGTAATTTTCCGATTACCACAATTTTTTGACAACAAAAGTAAAAAAGGAATGTAAAATGAAACGACAAAGAAATGTTATTAAACATCGATTACGCTTTATCCGTCTATTAAGTTGAAAATTAGCAAACAAATGATAATTTTAGCACATTACCAAAACAGCTTCAAGAAGTTACAGGTGAACATAATGGAATAAATAAATGTTGACATTGAAATATTACTTGTAAGTCGAAGTTTACAGAGTTACTGAAATCAAAGTGCTTGGTACTTATTTTATTTAATGTACCTATATCCCGGTATTGTTTTCCACAGTGACAAAATTTCAAAACAAAGTTAGACATAGAAGCTTCGATCAGCATAGAAGAGAAAGCTTAACCGATGCGGTGCCGCAATATTAGCTAATGTCTTAAGCCAACGCAGCTGTAACTAATATTATTTGTATCATTGCTTAACTAGATGTTTATTGAAAAGAGGAAAACTTTCTCCTTATATTGAATTGGTGTAAAGTTAATGAGTCTATACTATAGGATTATTGGAAAACAATAAAGGTATATGAAACGGTTTACTTCCTCCTCCTACTCCTTCTTATTTTAACTTTTTAAGTCTTGTTTATGGATGAAATTAGAGATTTGACGAAAAGGCGTTTTTATTTCTTTTGTTTTTTTTTATTTTCCCGGGTTGATCGTGAATAATTCTCTAAATTATTTCGCTAAAGAAAATTAGGTACTTACTGACAATATCATACAAGTGTAAATTGAATACAGTGTCAAATGTTGACCTACTTATTGTAAGTAATAGCCTTTTGCCACGTATTAACGTAAAGGTCAAAGGATCAGACTTTATGATAAAGCAGGTGACAGATTTGCAACCAGTTAGTGCATTATGTAATAAAATTACCATCCATTTCATTTAATAACTTTTTTCAAGATTGAGCTTCAAAATGACAAAATGTGTTACGAATTCGCGAGTCGCGTCGCCGGTCGCCGCTTTGCGTGCGGTATTGATGATCTTCTTCCTAACTAACCGCCTGCTCACCTGCGGGCGGGGTATGCGTAAGAGCATTTTTCCACGCGGCTTAGGCTGCGTTCAGACGATAACACACGACCCGACCTCAACCCGAACTCAACTCAAAACTCACCTCAACCGCAGCCCACCTTAAAATACATCGCTAACAATTTTTGAGTCTTATTACACATTAATAAGCTCCTGTGTAATGTTCAGGTGAGTTTGAGGTGAGTTCGGGTTGAGTTTGAGTTGAGTTCGGGTTGAGTTCGGGTTGAGTTCTGGTTGAGTTCGGGTTGAGTTCGGGTTGAGTTTAGTTCGGGTTGAGTTTAGTTCGGGTTGAGTTTGAGTTGAGTTCGGGTTGAGTTTGAGTTGTGTTCGGGTTGAGCGCGGGGCGTGTGCAGTTGCATCGAGAAAATATAACGGAGCTTATTAATGTGTCATAGACTCAAAATTGTAAGCGATGTATTTCAAGGAGTGGGCTGTGGTTAAGTTTAGTTTGAGTTGAGTTTGGGTTGAGGTCGGGCCGAGAAACAGAAGTTGAATTACTTACCTATTTTTTACATGCCTATAAAGATCTCTACATTTTTTATTTAATGAATTTTACTACATATCATGTCAATTGCATTCCCATTAAGGGTTTGTATTACCTTGAAAACATTTAAATTAAGTTTTAAACTATGGAAAACTAGTTGTAACAAAGCCGTTTAGTTAAGCGTTTGAACTAGAAAACCTTAATTTAAAAGCTATATACAAATAGATAAGGTACTCCTAAGTCCTAACGTCATTTCATTTATAGAATAGGTAGAGCTAGATCTGTAATTACTTCCTTATAACTGAAACTTTTCATTAAAAAGCACGCTCCATTAAAATATTGTCAATTCTGAAATCATTCTTCATTACAAAACTGTTTCGTAGCTTGATAGAAAAATTGAAGGCTAATAAGTAACCAGTAATTTGATTTCTCATTCAATTGTCTTTCAATTAACTCGTTTTTTGTCTGCGATAAATACCCTGTTTTACTGTGAAATAATAAAAGTTTAGATCGTTCTATTGTTTACGGCACGCGCTAAGCTAGACAAGTTTTAACATAGTATTTTTTATGAAATAAAACACTTTTAACGGATACTAGCGCGGTTTTTATTGAAAGTACTTTGGTAATTAGTTGGTATTTGGTTTGATTTTTGATTTTCCCGACGTATCGGCACCTTTGCAGCTGCCGTGGTCACGGGGGACTGAATATGAAAATAGTATTTTTTATTTTCAACTTTTTCTAGTCGTGGGAGAATTATTAAAATGGCCTAAAATAATCTTATTTTTGTCACTGTAAAGATTTACACTGATTAATCATTACATAATTTAAGAATAACTTCTTAACGGCCTACCGGTTGGATGAAAAACCGTGATGAGTCTCATCACTTATCATAAAATCAAACGACCGTTTGTTGTCACCAAATCGGAAAAATGCAAAAATTCCATGACTCCTTTGTGAACAAAACAATTTTGATAATTCAACGACCGCAAGCAATTTATGAAACAATACACAGTTTTTGTTGTTCTTGAGATTTCCTATTTTTTTGGTTATACGTCTATTAAGTAGACTTATTATAGTGTAGTTATTAAAATATCACAATTTCCTCATCATCTGACCATTAAAATTTTGAAAAGGGTTTCTCTATTTAAGTCAATCGGAGCAACGTATGTGATGACTGTCGACCTATTCAGTTAGAGACATTAAAAAAAACTATAAGGGTTCCGTTTTTTGCCATTTTGGCTACGGAACCCTAAAAAGAGTGCAACAGAAGTGATAAGGATAAAAAATAAAAACAACAACCATACCTACCTCACATCGTAATTATAGATTCATGTTTAGATACTACCTAATTTTATTTTATTTATATATCTGTCTTGTGACTTGCAATCTTCAACGTACCTACGCATAACCTTCAACTAGAGGTTTTGTACACGATTGTTATTTAACGCTGAAAGGTAACGTTGATTAAAATTGAATGTACATTTCAAATGATATGAGATAACAAAAATCCATTAGGTTATAGTAACAACGTTTTGATTAGTAAATAGGAATTACCTACAATTTCTTCTTAGGGTGTATTTATATGCATTCCCTTACGTTTTCTTTCAATACTGAAGCGACTGCAATTATTTTTACTTTATAACTGAAGATTAGGTATACATATTAGTGGTCAAAATGTGTATCTACATACGTTACAATATAAGGTCTCCCGCTTAGTGCTTCCGAACTGATGGCGTCTTCTTTGACATTCACAAGACAGTCAAGGCGCCGTAGTACCTACTACTAGCGCCGCCAATACATTTATTTTAATTACTCGTAAACCAAGTCATTATTCAACACAGACCATACAACAAGTACTTACGTTCAAAAAAAGCTAAGATTATGCCCTCCTAAATTGTCTCTTTGATTTTTTGAATAACTCTTCAACAGTTTTCATTCTTTCTCTAAGTTTTAAAATACATTCTAGCCAAAAGTTTGAGCTAAAATGGCTTTTAAAAATTACAGAAAGAATGAAAACTTTGAAGAGTTTTTCAAAAAATATTAGAGCCAATTTAGGAGGGCATGATCTTAGCTTTTTTTGAATAATGACTTGGTTGACGAGTAATTAAAATAAATGTATTGGCGGCGCTAGTAGTGGGTAGTAGGGCGCCTTAATAAATGAATTTCATTTGTACAATATGTTTTTATCCTTATATTTATAGCACAGAATAAATAATTCTATAGTCACTTACATCTTGCTCTAGCCTTCAATTAAGTAGATGCTGATGGATAAAAAATCTTCTTCAAAGTTTTAACTACATTTTAATCTTTCAAGTCAAGAGTCTTCTTAAACACAATATTATTTTTATTGAATCTGGTGTCAAGGAAGTTCTCACGATTGCAAAAATATTTTATTTTAAGGTTTTTTTATCTAATAGTTTTATTACCTTAATACTAACGCAATTTTGAGGTTTAATGATGGAAGATCCGATGAATAAAAGTTGTTTTTGTAAATTGCACTGTAATCTGACTATCCAGTATACTATCTAGTAGTATTCCTTTACTAGTTTTGTCGTGATTTTAAGGCAAAGGATTTTTTTACATGTACCTATCATTTTATGACTTTTTGGCATCATAGAATAGTAAGTCGCTCGCTGAAATCGAGACTGACAAAAATTCAGAAAAACCGAAGTACAATATTTCCGATATCAATATCTCACCTTTGATTATTTAAATGATCAAACTCACATCCTCGAAGAACTGTGTTTAGTTAGTAATTAAATGCATGCACATGTCATACAAAAAGAAACACTCTATATAAGATAAAATCGGGCTCTCGACCTTTAGCTTTATCCTAGAATTTAACAACATAAAGTAAGTACTAATAAAATGAATCAAGAGTATCTACTACTACACTACCTACTACTTGACTGTTGTGCAATTGTATACCTGAGCTTATAGAGGACAACGATTAAACCATAGTATCTGAATATGCTGTGTACCTTCAATGCACAATTAACGATCCAAATGCCATAGGATGCGCCGTAGTTGATGGTATCTGTTTAATAGTCCTTCAGTGGCCTTGCAAGGCTGTCATTCTATTGTTGCCCAACTTAACATACCAGCCGGTAATTGTGTATCTTTTTGTCCTGTTTATTATACCTTATGTCGTAGCAATGTGCATTAAAATGTACCCTTGGTCATTTTTAACTTGGTTTTCCTCCTTTTTCTTTAAGCTACTGAAGTTCTGTTTTAATTTTTCTCATGCTACATAATCGATTAGGTATCATTTGAGAATGTAGGTGATCTTATGTAAAAAAAAACAAATTATCAAATTAGAACTGCTGAGTCATTTACCTGGCCCTATTGAATATTTTTATGCTGAATTTATGAAAAAAAATATTTTACCCCTAGCTTACGGTTTTGAAACATTACCCGTCTCTGTTTAGACCGTTATTGTTTCTGTGGCAATAATACTCTCAAAAAATAATAATTTTCATAAAAAGCTTTCGTGAGAAATGTTTTGATTGATGAACTTTTGAGTGTTCTAAAATAGAAAACAAACATTGCTTTCCACCGCTAACAAAAAAAAAATTGTTACATTTTTAATCATTTTTCGAAACGACTGAAATATGTTTTTTTCATATCTCCGTCATTTTGAAAAATTGCGAATAAACTAGCTCGATAAGAAATCTTTAGTAATAATTATCGAACCTGCTCACAAAATTTCACGAGAATCTGTTGAGAAATGCGACCTGTAGAGGATAACAAACGGACAAACAGACATCCGTCGGACATACGAATGAATTTTTGCCAAAGCTGAACGCTTCGCTCAGAGCGCTTCGCGCACGCTCGGTCAATCATTAACAATTTTTATCTCTTTTATGTATTGTTAACTAGTAGTTAGTGTATTGTACTTCTATGATTGTTTGCAACTAAGTTCAGTGTGTTGTTAAAAGCTAAAAACAATGGTAGATGCTTATTAAAAATGATTCCATAACAGCTATTCTTTTATCGCGTTGATTCACGGAATATACACGACAGGTGGAATAGAAGGAAAATATTGAAAATGTTAGCATAGATATTTCATATTTTCATATACCTACAAGTACTCATAATACCTAGATTATAGCGAGATCGATGGCGCAGTGGCTTAGTGTATTCAGCCACAGAATACATAAAAGTACCGGTCAGGTTTGAGTATGAGTAGGCCTTTATAATATATCATAATCTAATTGAATTGAATAATGTAATAAAATATCATTTTTTCTCATTACGATACAAGGCAAATCCAAGAAGAAGGCATTGCCGTAATATTAAAAAACAACGATTTTCCCACAAACTTTTCATGATTAAAATGTACTCTATGGTGATCGATGACTTAGCGTAGCGTTTTTCGGTCAAAATACAATGAAAAGCAGACTAAACGATAAATGACCATTGCAATTTGAGTTGTAAATTCAATAATCTTCATTTCAAACACAACTTATTGCATTAAATCTATTTAATTAATTTAGATCCTACGGGAGGGAATTTATGGGTAACCCCAGTCTGTCGCAACTTCCATACAAAAAAAAGATTCTATGAAACGGACACGAATTTTGATGGCGACTATATTTGTCTCACTCTTCCTTATTCTTTCTCGTTCTTTGATGATAGGTCATCTGTCAGAGAAACACGGCGGCAACATTTAAAGTATTGTAACAAATAAAATTAATTTGTGTAGGTAGTTAAAAGTTTGTTTTATAATAGTTTTGTGATATTTAAAAGATTGTTTTAATTTGTTAATAGTCAAGTTAAGGTGCAGTACATGTAAGTCACAATGAAGCATGTAAAATGTGAAATTTGTGATCGGCGCGAAAAGACGATACAAAACGGTTTTTTATGGCCAAATTTCCTTCAGATGAGCTTCGGTGAGTAATACATTAACCAATATAACATTCGTTTACAATTTTTGGTAGGTATTTGAATGAAATCATAAAATTTTAGTCAGAAAAATAATCTGCAGGAAAATAGTGGTGCTACAGCATATTATAAATATCGATATCGATGCTTTTAATTTTAGGTGTAAGAAATGGGTAAAGATGGGCAAGAATGTACGCGCAAGATTACTATTATGTTAAAATTAAACTGTAACAAATTATAAAAATGTTTTTATATATTTTTATTTCAGGTCATCAGCTGCCATCAGCTGCCGAAATAATTACTTATTGAGAACAATAAAGATGTTTTTTGAAATAACTACTTTTAATTTAATTTAATATTTTATTATAATTGCAATTAGTAGAAATTTTAAAATTATTCCTTAAGTAAAGCGCAGTTCAGTGCATTCATCGATATCGATAAAAAATTTAATACTATAAGGCCCATCTCCATTTCTTTCCTGTAGGTTGGCAAAACATTGTTTTGTTTTACATTCGTTATGTTGGCTACGTCGAGGTATGTTTGATTTGACATTTCGTAGATTTTTTTGGTCTATGATGTCCCGTCTCTTCTTACGTATAGTATTGCTTTCCCAATGGTCGGGTTTAAACGGGTCTTTTGACCATCTCTAAATGTCAAATTTTGAGTGACCATTTTTTTTTTAATGTGGTCTACAACGTGAGCAAAGGTGTATGCTTTTGTTAGTGTCGAGCTGTGACGTCACTAAGGGTTTATTACATTTCATTTATTTTCTCCATAAACATTGCTTTAAAAATTCTAATATGGTTTTTCTCGAACTCCTGAGGGGCAAATCTAGAAACGGTTTTTTTTATTTTTGTTGTCCATTTCACCTCTTTTCTTCGCTCTATCTAAACTTTTAACGATGTTACGGAAAAGTTTAGAGCAACGCGACTTCCGGTACGGAAGCCGCGTTGCTCTAAGCGGAAAAGCAAAGAAGTATGAACGTCAAAGATGTAGGCATACTAAAATTCCTATGCTTTCAGTACCTTAAGCTAAACCAACAAAAACTCGAAGATATGATAATATAACCTCAGCCTCACACAATATTTCGATGGTTAATATCTTAGGAAGCGAAATAGCAGTTTGACTTATTTTTTTTCATTTTATAGTGACCTTTTAGGTAGAGTATCAAATACTTTAGTAAGGTACTATTATTAGTAAATTAGTATTATATAGCTATTAAGCTACAACCTGTATACAAAATAGTTTATCTCACATTGAACAGATTTGTGACAAGGTCGCCTGTTGATGGAATCACGAAGAATATAAAAGTGAATGGTTTTGCGGCTTTTTGATAATGAACTCTGAAGCTATACTTAGCTTGGACAGTTAGCTGCGAGGACTTGGATAACGATAGTACCTAGTTGACCAATCAGTCAAGGATACCTAAGTAGGAAAACTTGTTTAATTAAACACAGTAAAACTAAAATAAATCATGGATCGCATGACACTATGTTCAGCAGAAGTAACTTGTTTGTTGCTCAAAGAAAAGTTTGATCTAGATATAGATCCGAAAACTTGTTTATTCACTTCTCAAGCTTACGCGCTCACTAGACATGAAATAAAACACTTTTAACGGATACTAGCGCGGTTTTATTGAAAGTACTTTGGTAATTAGTTGGTATTTGGTTTGTTTTTTTTTTTTTTTTTGGTTTGAGTTTGGTGCCGAAACGTCGGGAAAACCAAAAATCAAACCAAATACCAACTAATTACCAAAGTACTTCAATAAAACCGCACTAGTAAACGTTAAAAGTGTTTTATTTCAAAACTTGTTTAATTAAACACAGTAAAAATCCTGTCCCGGGCCTGCTGGAAGAAATTTCAATGTGAAATAAGTTGTGCCCTTGTACAATTCTTCTGTCCATTTCTTTTCCGTTTGTAATTGTGTGTGTACAGAACTAATAAATAAATAAATAAATAAATAAATAAATTATGATCGCATGACACTATGTTCAGCAGAAGTAACTTGTTTGTTGCTCAAAGAAAAGTTTGATCTAGATATTGATCTTAGAGAGGTTAAGTAGGAAAACTTGTTTAATTAAACACAGTAAAACTAAAATAAATCAAGGATCGCATGACACTTTGTTCAAGATAGCAGATGTAACTTGTTGCTCAAAGAAAAGTGTGATAAAAGTAGATATTTAGATCTTAGAGAGGTTTTCCACTCAGCCAAGCGCTGGCTGGGTGGCGGACGAATTATCGCTCGGAGAGCTCCGTCACTATTTCATTGGAAGTACCTAAAAGCGAATTGTTGACCGAACTACCAAGGTTGGTCAATAATGCAGGGCTTATAAAGACGTTCACGAATAAAAAGGCAATAAAAATTCAATATGTAGGTATTGAAGACTAATTTACAGATCATCAAACAATGGATGTAGGAAAAGAAACCTTGCACCTACATGGTACAAAATGGCTCGTTTATCGAATGAAGTTTGGGATGGAACTGCTTTGCTACCATAGTAGTTTTTTTACATGAAAAATGTGTCAGCAAGGTTGACAAAATGCATTACCGTACGCAGAGTGTGCTAGAAACTAAAATTTTAGCACAAAATGCGGCGCACCGTGCGCTGCTGCTACGTACTTTGTTATTTTAGGTTAGAAAGGAAGTTGATAGTTTATAGATAGGTAGACCGGTTGATGGTAAAAAAACACTGCCACTTGGAGCTGAATGATCTCAAACTTCAGGCAACTGCTTTTATGTAGTTACTGTGCTATTGTTAATGCTGCTAATTTTGTAAGTATTAGTTGTATTGTGTACATGCCCTCACAAAGCTTTGACGTCACTTGACGCAAGTCTATCAGCCGGCAGACCGGAATCATCGGGTCAATTCATGTCGAGTCATGACAATGAGTCTGAAACGACAATTTTAAAACATGTTTTTATTCAGTACAATCTCATGAACGTGTTGTGCACGTTTGTCGCACGCTTTTGTTCCGAGCAAAAAATAAAGTATACGTCCTTATTCATATCACACACGTGACAACTTAAAATAAAACTTAAATGCTATACATAAATTGCCTGTTATTCGCTTCATAGGTATATTTACCCACTGTGTTGTCATTATAATTAAGACTTTCAATATTAAATCCCAACTACAGAAAAATCGCGCTCTAAAAAGGACGAAACAAGAAAATATTTGAGTCCAAAATTCAATGAATAGGATATGTAGTCGCATGCCACTTTGTCCTAGACACGACACTAACGACTATAGACTAGTGGCATGATACGGTGAATTTCAAACTCATTCGTACTTTTTACTAGAGCATAGAGCGCGATTTTTCCGTAGTTGGGATTTAGTTTTTAAACTCCTTTTTTAGGGTTACCCAAAGGGTAAAAACGGGACCCTATTAGTAAGACTCCGCTCGCTGTCTGTCTGTCTGTGTCTGTCGCAATGTCACCAGTATCTCAAGAACCGTGATAGCTAGAAAGTTGAAATTTTTACAGATGATGTATTTCTGTTGCCGCTATAACAACAAATACTAAAAACAGAATAAAATAAATAATTAAGGGGGGCTCCTATAGGTACAACAAACGGGATTTTTACGGGACCCTTCGTGCGCGAGTCCGACTCTCACTTGGGTGGTTTTTTTATTTTAAATATTATTGGGTTGTAAATCGGGTGGATGCAAACAAAGCCGCGAACAGCAGCTAACAATATTACATATATATTTAAAAAAGATCTAATTAAGCCCTTTTGATTACCCCAACACGGCATGCGGCATCATTAGGAAATATTTTTTTTTGTTCATGACGTTATAATGTCCATTTTAGTTTTCGGACTTATACAATAATTAAGTAACATTTTGAAAATCAAATTCCATATTACTCGTGAAAATTGTAAGTAAAGTTATAATAGGTAGGTACTTTTAGCGTTTGCCGTTATCGCACAGTTTCCAATTCAATTTCCTTTGTTTTTCGTTTCAAATATTTGCTGTTCATAACAAGAAGAATTCCAGATCAGATGCTTACAGAACTTGTATGCGATTTTACTACTTTAGAACACTAAGGGTTATCCTATGACTGTTGATAATAATTATCTACAAATACTAGTAAAAATGGTTACAGAAAGATTTTCCTTACATTGTGCAAGATAGGTTCACCTAATCTAAATTGGATTTGCTACTTTGTCTTAAAATTTTAATCAGGTACATGATTTTCTCAATGCTTGTTAGAAATCTTTAAGCACTAATGTCTGTTTCGTGTTATATCTTACTTTGGTTTCTTTCTTACTCACTCCTAATAAATGTTGTATAAGCTTAAAGCATATTTTAAGATTAAATTCCACTTCGAATACAATGTTATGTTATGGAATGCAGAAATTAAACAATGTTATGGAACGCATAAAAGGCCGTGACTTTGTGAGAAAAGTGATAAACTATTGTCTAGGTAAAGTTAATTCCGACTAACCGTCAACGACGATTATCCTAAGTACGTAGGCAATCATGAAATGATTACAGCGTCCGGTTATAGTGTTTTACTAATCAAAGGTATTTTCAAAGCTCATTGAGCGAAATAACATTGAATTCCGGAAACATTTATTAAGACCAAAAATTGCAAGACTTAGCATTGGAATCCTCCAATGCTAAGTCTTGCAATTTTTGGTCCACCAAGTCCTAACTTTCACATCCGTGGAAGTTAGGACTTGGTGATACTATTATAGTTCATAAATGGTATTTTCAAATATTGAGATAATGACCGAATAATTTGTTTCAGGTAACGAAGCAGCCATGACGGCTGATGTGAAAACTTTGGAAATAAACAAACCTCTTGATAAGAAATTAAATGGCAATGACTTAAATGGAATGAATGTAGTTAATAATAGTTTTAAAAATGAGAAACTACATAAAGAGCCGGAAACAGAGAAAAACGATGATAATTGGAAGGAGTTAAACTTCTTTGAAAAAACGCGACGGATGATTTCTATGATAACAGTGGAACCTATTTTGGCATGCTACGTTATGCCTTCAGTGCTATCAGCTTTAGCGACACAAAATTTGTATCTAGAAAAAGCTTGTCGAGTTAATTTAGGTTTTGATCACCACGTGTGTGATGCTTTAACTAGAAGAGAAACTACAAATTATACTTTCGAAGAAGAAGCTGTGCAGACATTAGTAGCATCGGTCACTGGCTGGAAAACGGTGTTGCAATCATTTTTACCATGTGGAATATTGATATTTTTGGGAGCTTACAGCGATAGGGTTGGTCAGAGAAAGTTTTGCATGCTTTTGCCAATAATTGGGGAATTTTTGACGAGTATTGGTTTGATTGCTAACACATACTTCTTTCATGAATTACCAGTTGAAGTGGCTGCTGTGACTGAAGCGATATTTCCTGCACTAACTGGAGGCTGGTTTACGATGTTCATGGGAGTGTTTAGTTATATTGCCGATGTCACAACTGATGAACAAAGGACGTTGAGGATTGGTGTAGTGAACCTTTTTTACTCAGTAGGAGTTCCAGTCGGTGCCGCTTTAAGTGGAATATTAGTGAGAAAGATAGGCTTATATGGAGTGTTTTCATTGAGTGCATCTCTGTATATCTTGAGTTTCTTTTATGGATTCTACAGGATAAAGGAAGTAAAACGACCTGAATTGAATACGGTGAGTAACGGTGGCCTTAATTTTATTTCATTAATATTCTTAGGTTAAACCATACATGTACGTAAATATATCGTCACAAACACGCTAATTGCACTTTTTCCTTTCACACGAACACATTTCTATGCTAGAAGAATTTGAAACTGTGAAAATGTTTCTGATTCCCAAAACTAACATATTCAAAACATCTGTATGTAGATTTTGTTATATTCCACTATTACAATTATATAATAATATTGATCGGTAATCTTATTGATCTCACTGCATTAAAATAATTATGCAAAGGCAATACCTTGGCAAAAAGACAGAATTAAACGGTTCGTTGAACTAAATAAGAGGCTGTCTGTCTTTATTGCGATTACTAGATCGATAAGATGACATTTACGGTCCATTTCATGCCTTCCATCTAATTAAATATAACGGTGATGCTAAGCTAAGAATATTCTGAGATAAATATGTATAAAACGCTGTTCTGTTTCTATTAGGAAGAAACTGACGCCTTGGCTATAATGGAATGATAATTAGCGCACGATGGACTTAACTAATAAAACAATCGATAATATTGTTAATTTCGAACGTCAATAATTTACTATTTTGTTTGTGTTAGATTATTATAATATATATTAATAAGCTTAAGATATTCAGTAGTTCGTTTTCCTTATCGGAAACACGCAGCATACAGTAGATTAATATTTTACAGAAATTGTCAAAATTATCATAACAATGAGCTTTACGCCTACTACTTATTTTTGGTATTCAAGTTTGGTCTTCAAATCTCGAATCTTCTTTATTTATCAATGGATCAAGGTATTTGTGTTTGTCCCAATAAAACTTGGAACTAAACAATAAATTCTCGTTGTTTCGATGTTTTTATGTACGTTTGACCTTTGCCTAAGTTGATGTTCAGCCAAGGTGAGAGCGTCCTTCTATTTGAATCCACAATCACTGAGGAAGTAGCTATATAAAGAAATGCCGGAAAATCTGCCGGAAAATGAATATGGAAATTTTGTTGACATGGCAAATAGGGGTACGAAAAAATGTAAAAAATGAAAATTTGGTATCAATGGTTAGTAAACTTAAAAACAAGCTGCTCATCGTGATCTTAACTCAGCATTAGAGTATTTCTATCGAGCACCTGGGAACTCTGAGTCTGACAAGGATTACCTAACGAATAAACTTCTGAAACTTCTGAGGAGTGATTTAGTCATCTGGGGACTAGACCAATTTACAAACATCTTAAATATTTTACTTGTTTAAGTAGGTTATGAAATTTAAAGAATTTTGATAGGTTTATGAAACGAAAGGCATTAAGGAATGCAAAACTTATGTAATTTTAGTATGATCCATGCAATACATTCGAATTTACGTCTTTCTGTAAGCATTTTGTCAGTTTTTATATTCAGTCTTTATCGGTATAGTATCTACCTAACCTAGAGTTCTTATCATACTGATTGATGTGATGTGATGAATTAGAACAATTAGGACTTTTCCAAGCTTTTATTGTTTATTCTTATCTTATAAATTAAGAAATAACATGATTATGCCTATAATTATCCGTGGGAGGGGTTGTAGGATATTTGATTGACATTAGTCAAGTTTAAAGGATAACTTCATTTTAACAGAATAAATATTAAAACATCTTGAATTTGCCGAATTAGCATAGCTCATAATATAGTCAGACAATAATATCTATAGATGTTTCCAAGGTTTTTTTTATTCCTTTCTTAGAAATTAATTAATGGAACATAATAAAATTGTCCGTTCTACCAATAAAGTGCTAGGTACACAAAAAATGACGTGATAGAAAGTGTTTAAATACACCTAAAGTACAAGTTTTTACCATTGAAAATGGTTATCAGATGCAAATCGCTTAAAACGTATTTTTGACCATATCTCCGAGGATTTTGGGAGGATCGAGATGGGAATAGTACCAAAAGTTGAGGAATTTATCGAGACACGTGTGAACGTTTGAATTTTGAAAATCTACTGGTAACTTTTTTTTTGGAATTTTGCAAATTCGGGTTTTCTGGGGGGTGATTGTTTATTCAATTGCAAATGTTTCGGAAAAAACCGACTTAAGAAAAAAAAATCAAAAATGTGTCCTAGGGTATTAATTTGGCTACAAAATGGCGAAAAAAAATTGAAAATCGGTAAATAATTTTGACCTGTAGGTGGTCCCTTTAGATTATTTTGGAATTGTAGAAAAACGGGTGTTTCTGTACATAAAAAGTGATGTAGCTTCTATGATTATTGACCGATCGTCATGGTAATAGTGTAAATGCAGAAGCAGACGAGAAGTGCATTCGTTGGAATTTTGAAAATCGGTTAATAATATTTCGGCCGCGTCGAGGCAGTCAGCGGGCGCTTTAAAAAAAAATTAAAAAAAATAAAAAAATACTACCCAGGTAACTTTCAAAATATAATAGGATTTTGCATTTGATTTTGGTTTTACGTAAATTTTTGGGTTCATTTTCAATGCTCTGATTCTTGCGGGGACTGTAAAATCTGAGAATTTTTTTTCTATGTACTTACCCTCTTTCTTTTTTTACGATATTCAACTTCTCAGTTCCCAAGATACCATCAATTGATAAATTCCATCAAAATTTTGCTTGATATTGGAGATCTCTATTGAGGCGCTTTCCTGACCGAAAGTGGCGCCGCGGTGAATTTTATTTAATATTGTAATTGTAATAATTCTATTCTAATACACAGTATAAATAAAACTTCTAGTGGAATTTTTAAGGCCCATAGTCTAGTATTTTAGAGGATATCATTACTTTCCCTCGTAGTCACTGCTAGAAGTAGATAGCAAAATTGCTAAAAGTAGCCGTTTTTGACACATTTGCTATCTACTTCTACGAACGACTGCGAGGGAACGTAGTGATATCTTCTAAAAATACTAGACTATGAGCACTAAAATTCCACGTAAAGTTTTATTAAAATCCTTTTTTAATAAAAACTAATTAAATAAAAACCTCTGAGGGCGCCACATTCGGTCAGGGTCCCACCCATGCCATTGAAATCATCCCTGATACCGGCAAACAATGCATATTGAATTGAATTGTATCACTTGGCACCGTCATATATCCGTATTGCTGTCTGGCGTGGTCGGTGATATCGCCATATTATTGTGCTGTTAAAAACCTCACATTCATCACAAAATTATGTATATATATACTTTTTGTTTTTATTATTGAAATTATAATTAGAAAGAAGAAACATTTATTGGCATTGAAAACATAAACACAGGAAAAACCATAAAGTCAATATACCTAACGGAAGGTATAATAACTTTATCGGAAAAACAGAAAAAAGAAAACTAGCATACCTGTCGATTTCGAGTTTCGAGTAATGGATTTTTTCAGTGCCAATTAAGTAATAGGAAGTGTAAGCAAGGAACCGGAAACAAGACGTTTTATTCCCTGTGGTGTAACTATAAAAATAGTCTAACAAATTAAAAACAAACGACGCTCACGCAGTAATAAGATGCAAACAAAAAGTTGTTGCCGTGAAATGATCGAATTAATCGAACTTTACTAATTATTATGTAATAGGCCTCAAGTTCAAAGACTAATCTGACGATTATTTGAGCGGAACAATAAAAAAAAGGCCATCAACTTGACCCAGATTGGTGTCACACTCGGTTGAGAGGAAGAGCCTTGGGGTACTTTTAGGGTATAATTATAGTGTTAAATTAGGTGGAATTTGGAAATGTACAGTCAGCAGCACATCAGACTATACATGTTGACCTTGAGACCGCCTTTATGCCGTACGTGATTGGTGAGGGCTAACAACTGCAAATGCAGCCGGTTCGACGTTAGAACATTAACGTGCCTTCCGAAGCAAGAAGGAACTCGACATAATAAATGTTTAGTCAACCAACCAATGACCTAGCGATTGTTTTAACTACCACTATTGCAAGCCAAATGCGTTACAACACTGATCGAGCCAAACCCACCCTCCTAATCCATCCATAAGGAAGGCCATTGGCCGAACAATGACGATACTAAAATGGCTGATGACAATTATAGAGGTTCGCAACTGCGCGTAGATATATGCATGGATCACAATGAACAATAAGCCAATAATGTTGTGATCACATTATTGTGTTATCAAACAAAGTGATTGGAAGTACGTGTTCGCGAAGTAGCGATGGACTCTAATAGTTAAATACTGCTTGATAGGTACCTATCTTTAGTTTTGATTTGAATGAGAATCATAAGAGTCAAGACTCTTACATAATTTTTGACTTACAGACAGTTAAAGACTTAGCTAGATGATTATTGAAGGTTTATGCAACGTCTGACTACTTTCGATTTTATCTTAAACTATGTAGATGCGAAATTCGTTGCATTGCAACGTATGGCTGAATGGTGGCATAAGCAGTTTTATCACAAGCGGATAAATGGTTTTTTGGAACTTATAAAAGACAAATCATTTTAGAGATTAATTTTTAACTGAACACTTAACACTTTAGTACTTTGTCAAACCAACTATGCACCGTCATTTTGGAGTCATTTTAATTAACTTAAGAGAGTGTTCATCACTAAACATCAACATCTAAATTGAAGCGCTCATGGCGGAACTTGACAGACTGATCGTACTCGATCACGTTTGTTAAACAACGCTCGGTCCGGCCAGGTGTCGGATGGGTGACCGTTAAGTGGCATTACAACTGAGCGCTTCCGTGCTTCGGAGGGCACGTTAAACCGTCGATCCCGGCCGTTGTCATCTGATAACAGTCGTTAAGCCAAGTTAGAGGCCTTACAGGCGGCTTGATAAACTCTAACACTAGAGGTGGCCACTATTCCTCCTTCGATAAGAAGAAGAACATCTAAATAAAAGTTATCAAATAAATCTTTCACCCTCTTCAATTACAGAAACCACCGAAAAACTGTTGTGAATGGATCCGTATGTTCTTCGATATCCGCCTCGTGAAGCAGACTTTAACGGTGGCCTTTAAACGGGGACCGAACAATAGGAGGCTGCGGGTCATCATGCTCGTCGTGGTGCTGTGCGTTGTCATTGGGCCTATCTATGGTACGTTTGGTATTTAATACTACAGCTCTACAAGCAAAACTTATGAATAAAGCGCTTATTTTATCAACGCGCGGCGCGGCCGAATAACAATGGAAAATCTATTGTCTCATTTTCCGGGCTATAGTCTATAGTATTAAGCCTTAAAAATAGGAGGCTTTGAGCCTTAATGACATCGTGGTGCAGTGTATAGTCATTGGGCCTATTTATGGTTAGTTTATTGATTTTTTTTACAGTAAGTTTGGAATTTGGATTGTACAGCGTTTTAAATTGCAATCACAAAACACGCTTATTTATTTATTTAAACTTTATTGCATAAGAAAATACAATAGGCTAGTTGACAAAATTTCAATAACTGCTTAATATTTTAGCTTATTAGGCATTTTATCGAAAAAAAAGGTTTATTTATTTTTAATCGAGCGTTTACATTATAAATTTCGCGTTTTAAAAAACCAATTTTAATTTGGTTCCAAAACGCACAAGACTGTCATGGCGTCTTGAATGACGTCACACCGTGCAAAACAAACAAAAGAGCGATCGTGTCTTCGTACGTTATAGCTAGTTTTTATCGTTTAAAAATGAATTTCTCATATTATAAGTACTGTATAGTGCCCCAGTGTGATAGCACGACTATAAAAACGCTAAACCAGTTATTTATATATGTTCCAAACAATAGAGAAATACGGAAAAAGTGGCTAAAACTTGCGTTGGGTTGTAGTTAGGTTGCACTCGGAGTGTAGGTTTGGAACGCGCCTCCGGTAGTGATACTCGAAACGTCAAAGACAAGATTGGAGTTTCGCACGGCGTGACGTAACGCTTTCTGATTGGTGTTCACTGTCACGTAACTAAAGGTTTCATTTTACGAAATTTATTTTTTAAAAATATTATTAATCTTTAACGCTTTTAATAATTAAAATTGTTTGTTATTTTCTCCATAATATAATTAATCATTATAAACCCCTATCCATTATATTTATTCTTAATGGAAACAAGCCTATTGGCGGACTTATTGCCTTAAGGCATTCTCTAACAGTCGACCAGAAAGGGTGTTAAGAAAGAAATCGTGGCGGAAAAAAATGGACGACTAAGTTATTACATTACTTATTACAATCAGTTTATTCTTTTTTGTAGAAAAAATAACTAATTAAATAAACATAATAATTTAAGAATTTAGAAGGAGTAATCGCTTTTAGGATCCATTTATAGGTTGGCTTGGTTTTACACCTTTGTCCTTCACACAAAAGAATCAATTAATGATTGTCAGAAAATTGTAAAATATCGAAATCTCGAGAACTTGTGGTATAGGTGCTATTTTATTAAATAACTAAAGTATTAAAGGATTGGCAGTTACTGCCATTAGATTACATGAACTCAAATCACCCACCTTCCTATTTGGGGAAAGGTGACAATGGCGTGACGTCAGACGTTAAGTTGTTTATTGCATTTTCGCCCAAGTTCAGATATAGAATGCAAATAATACTCGACCTTGGCATTGGACGGTCGCTACCAGGAGAACTACGAGCTAGTTGCGGCCACTTTCTATGCAAGTTTCACTTTCTGTAAACTCCCAACGGGTGTGCAGTAACTACATGTTTTTTATTATCTATTGATTCACCAACGTTTGAACCGATACATTCAAACAATAACTAGCTTAACTTATATTATATCTTTTATATGTTTTCATAATATTTGTCACAATTCAATGTCAATGGAATAAAAATAATACAATTTAATTACAATGGTTTGATATTATTGTGACATGCATAAAATAAATTTAGTACCTACACTTCGTGGTTTACATACTTTCCGCTACGTACAAAATTTATTATAAGTAAGTACAAATAAAGCCAAAGCAAACTCATAACAATGAAATCTTTTTAACCATTATCATCTAAACCACGAGCAAGTAATCACTATAGTCCAGTAAAATTCTACATTTAAAAGGCAAAAAGCTTTTGGTATGTTATTTGGACTCCCTAGGGGAGTGAAAACCATATACGTTTTACAAGCAAAAAAGTTGTGCTATATACCTGCGTAATACGAGAAAAACTCAAAAGTTTTTTTAATTTTTGCAGTTATTCCAACACTATGGGCTTTTGACACTAGTTATAATAAAAGGATATTTGAAACAATAGGGATGTTGACTAATGAATAAAATAACGAAATACTAATAAAAATCGTAAACATATTAAACTTTTAGAGTAGCTTGTATACCTCTTGGTTTTATATATTGCATATTATTTGTTTTATTTCCCTTCAAAGTTGGGTGGACAAGTCCATTTAAAAAGTATAAAATTTATTAAAATAAATGATACCTTTAATTAGTCCGTAAAATGTATAGCAAATTTGTCGAAGAAACCATTTTGATAAACACAATATTTAATATAGCTGCTGAACAAATTTCCTATGCGTTGCATACAAACTTGCAAGGCGTGACGTCATAACTTGCAAGCCATTAGTATGGAGCGTTTTTGATCGAGTCCATTTGTGTGCATTTCACACTGTGATATCTCGGGCAGTTTTCATGCTAGCGAATTAATTCTTTTACCGATGTTTCTTTTTTTGAGAGGTATTTTATGTAACATAAAATAAAAAAAATAGTCAACATCCCTATTGAAGCCAACCCACAGATGTGTAATAGTTTTTGAGATATTATGATGCTTGAAAAATTTACACTCACCGGCCGGTACATCTAACCGCCCACACCGTATAAAAAAGGTTGTGCATCTCTGCACGATTTGTATGTTGATAGATTAAACAAGTGCTCATTTTTCGAATAAGAATATTATGAAATAAATATTAGACATCTCATTTTTCTCGTATTACGTAGGTAGCACCACTTTTCTTTGCTTGCAAAACGTAGTTTTACGTTTTATTATGTAGGATGGGAGGCTAAAGTTTTTGTCGTTTCGTCTATTTTGTTAAAAAAATTAATTTTATTAGTAAGAGGGTGTAAATTTTTTTTACACAACCTTCATTTGATGATTTATTTGTTAATTTTTCAGGTGAGATGTCGGTGATGTATCTGTTCACCAGATATCGCTTCAATTGGAACGAAGTGGACTTCAGTATGTTCTCAACATACGCTATGTGTACATCATTAGTAGGTAACTAAGCAAGTAAATCAGTCATCTTTGCACTTACATCTTTGGCATTATCTTCACTTGACTAAATAAAAACTTCCTCCAAAGTTATTTACTTCTCTTTAATTCAAATGTTTTTTTCGCACCAGTGAGGTTGCAACTTTGCAAGCAAGCATATCTGTAAAATCTTAGGATGCTTGCAAACCAATAGTGTCATTGTTACGAAAGAGTTAGGCGTCACCTTAGTATTTATTAACTAAAATTATTACCTATTTTTTCAGGGACTTTATTCTCAGTTGGAGTATTCAGTCATCTTCTTAAATACGATGACGCAATAATCGGAGTGATATCGTGTACAAGCAAAATTTTATCCGGATTCATGTATGCTTTTGCTACAAAAACTTGGCATATTTACATAGGTATGATATTTATGTGTACATTTATGTGTAGGACAAGCAATGATAAAATCCCTATTTTTAAGTATTTGACATGTTTCAGCTCCATTAATTGAGATATTCAACGGGACATCTTTCATTGCAATGAGATCTATGGTTTCCAAGTTGGTGGATAAAGATGAATTGGGTGAGTTCATTTTCAAAATAACCAACCACATAACAACAAAATGTCTCTATTAAAATTAGCCGTCATTAAGTGACTTGTAACTTATTACCATTTAGGACAATTTACAGTGGGCAACGATGCTTGAAATCTTGGTAGGTAAATAATTTAATAGTTTTATCGTGGGACAGCGGCTTCCCGCGACCTTCACCAGATCGTCGGTCCACCTTGTCGGGGGCCTACCCACGGAGCGCCGTCCGGTGCGTGGTCGCCATTCCAGAACCTTTCCGCCCCAACGGCCATCGGTTCTTCTCGCTATGTGTCCCGCCCATTGCCACTTCAGCTGAGCAATCCTTCGAGCGATGTCGGTTACTTTAGCGCAGGACCGATCGTCGTGGAGATCCTTAGGGGAGGCCTATACCCAGCAGTGGGTGTCGTGCGGCTGATATGATGATGATGATGATGATCGTGGGACAAAGATCACATGAATGCCCAGCTATAATTTGCTCGTTTTTGATCGTACGCTGGAAAACCCCTTTCCGCAAAATTACGTAAAATCAGCATTCAGCATACCTAGTGCGGTATGAAAGGTCATAACAAGCTCTTAATTGTTCACAAATCCAAATGGTATGTAAGTACCTACGTTAGTAAAAAACGGCTCGGAATCTAAAATATGGGAAAACTATAATTTATTTTTGCTTTTATGATAAACTAGCGACTTGTGTTGTGAGCTGTGTGTGAGGCTATAGTTTTGTTATAAGTATTTTTTCCAATAATTCAGGTAAGGTGAACTCCTTTTTCGGGGTGGCAGAAGCAATGATGCCCCTTGTATACGCTCCTATGTATACAAGCGTGTATACTGCCACAATCAAGAGTTTCCCTGGCGCCTTCTTCTTGCTTGGAGGAGCTCTTACTGTGCCTGCTGTTGTCATTTTCTTGTGAGTATCCGAAAGCATGTTTTTTTTTTTTCGAATTTGACATGAAAGGACTGATGGTCGGGTCGGAAGCCATCATTTATGAAGTGACTGTTTTGCTTATTTAAAAAATAAATTAAACAAACATTGAATTGCAGGTGGCTGTATCTCGCGAATAAAAAACACATTCAAGCAGAAAGCGAAAAGAAAATGAAGGAAGATAGTAAAATTGAAAATAAACTGGATAAAATGGGAATCGATAATAAAGCATACGAAGCAGATGAGAAGAAATTAACAGAAGATGCAGCACGAAAAGAAAAGGACAGTGATAACAGTAAAGATAATGTTAATCAATCACAAATAGAAATGGGATTCACCGAAAGTATGTTATGTACTAGTAAATTGTAAGATGAATATTTTATTGAATTTACTTAAAATCGCACTGTCCGTTGCAATATGTTTAAGGACTTTGACAGGGTGTAAAATATTATTATATAATAAAATTATTATGTTTATGTTAAAAAATTGGGGCAAAACGTAACTGAAACTGCCTGTCCTTTATTTAGTTTAATTTAAGAAATAAAAATTACTACGTAATATTTCAAAATTATACATTCCATTACTGAGTATACTTAAGTAGGTGTTGCTCTTTACATTATGCCCCTTCATTAGACAAACGACATTCAATATCTACAAAACAAAAACAAAAATACGTTAATTAGGTAAGATTAATTATTTATTAAACCTCTAAGTGCCAGAGCGGTCGCCGGCGACCTGACATAATCGCCATATTGCCGTTCTGTCAAAGCCCAAGCGGTCGCCGGAGGCCGGTACCGGTAATCGGTTTTTTCTCTATGTAAATGACTATGATTTTGGTATCTAGAAATGAGAAAAGTATTCATAAATAAAACTATCTTTACAAAATGATAAATTATAGCCTGATTACGAAATTATCGGGTTTTTTTGTGAAAGACTCCATTTTATTTCTTTCTTGTCAGTTGGTGGGGAGGGTTTTTTTGTTTTTTAACAAAATGGCGGATGGCGCTGAAGGGTAGCAAGCATAACATGCTGACGTAAATTTGACTTTATTATGCAAACGTTTGAGGTATTTTCGCATTGCCTAACCAGTCCCCCTATAACTCAAATAGCCAACATTCTATGCGTTCGAACGCTGCGTTAACTATTAAAGCTTTAAAATAAGCAGTTAAGCAGTAAACTATAAAATTACGTGCCGTAAACTTGTCAATTCCATACAATATTTTCTCTGATTTAATAAGTTTGCAACATGTACCGTGTTATTACAAAAGATTTTTAAACACTGTTTAACTAAACACATGTTTAAATGTGATGCTGTCTCTGTCAAACAATATTGTCAAAAAAGTGACAGCAACACATTTAAACACGTGTTTAGTTAAACAGTATTTAAAAATCCTTTATAATAACACGGGTCATGTCTATTGCTCATATTTAAGCTTATATTAAGCGTACCTAGCTTTCAAACGTATACCTACAATGTTGGACAATTGAGTAGGCTGGTGGCAGTTGTTAAAAAAATACGCATAAATAAAAAATCTAAACATGCATATTTTAAAATGCAAATAGATAAATGTTAAATATTTTGGCTACTATTTCTAGGGATTTTTCGATTTGGACTATTGAATTATATTTTACTATTATATTGTATGCAACCAATAACATTTTATACAGTGTGTTAGAGCGTCTTATTATTATGAAGATTATTATATTTATAGCCCGAATAGTGTGAATGTAAAACTGTGATATTTCTTGTTTCTATTGATCTTTGGATATGTTCCTGTTGAAAAAATATGATTGTTTGACTGTAGATAGATTAAATGTAGAATAATATTAATATGTTTATAAATAGTACTTAAGAATTTTGATTACACACAGGGAGTGATTTATTGTAGATTAATTTAACTTGTGAAAGTACTTAGGTTTGATATAAATAAAAAAAGAAATATTTTAGCGAGTTTGTTTCACTTGACACAGTCATTTCTACGTAGTTTAAAGCCAAGAAATGTTAGCATCTTCTGCACAAAAATATAAATAAAAGAAAAATGTACTCCTTACAAAAATATATTTCTAAAATTGAGGTATTCATAAAATACTATTGTTTAAATATCAACAATAACAATAAGATTCTTGGTTTAAATAGTTTCAGAATGTATGAGATTACAAAATTATAGCACTTACTTTGATAGCTACTAACTTTGAATTAATATTTTATTTACATTATTATTAATGCATAAAAATATCACCACTTGAGAAGTGTTCATACTATGCATAGCACTTCATAGACTGGATGACTGATTTCATCTCCACCAAATGAAATGTAGCAAGTTTTGTGGCTCGGGTGAATCTGAAATATAAAATGTATTTTATTTAGTAAAATACTATCGGTAATGTAAAATGAAAGATACAATTTCTATTAAATCTCTTTAACGAAGCCGGTTAGTTAGGATCGAACTTCACTTAGGTTTCATTAAATTAAGGCTGACCTAAATATTACATTACGGTTTTTCTAAATAAACATCCCTTTAACATTTTTATGTAAAAATTCGCCAAGTCTCGTAAATCTCCCGTAAAAATATAGTATAAGATCTATGGTGAAGCCAAGTCTGGCAGTACTTTATTTCATCACATTTTTAAAGATATTTTTCTGATTTGGCAATCGAAACAAATTTATACATTTTGTAATTGCCAAATCATAAAAAGATATAGATCAGAAGTATTTTTCGGTAGTTCTGGAAAATACTTCTTGGTAACCAAAACTCTATTTTAGTATTTACCAGTCGTTCACATATTGGGTGATCCATGAGCACTATATTTTATGTATTACCAGTGGTTCACCTATTGGGTGACCCATGGGCATTACATTTTATAATTTTCCCATGGTAGACCACGGGTACAAAAAGGCACCCGTGGAATACCTAGGTGAACCACTCAGGTGTACCATGGGTCAGAAAGGCCACAATCATCGTTATAGATAAAATATGTTACCTTGCCAGGGGTCAGCGAGCTTCGCTCCTTCGCTCTGCCAATGTAAAGGGTTTCACCAGTGCTCGTTCTACCTCCGGGGACTGCATTGGGTGGAAGTGAGCCGTTACGCCCTTCTATCCATTTCACTCTTGTAGGGGGAGCACAGCATACCTGAAATTATCAAGTAAAATTTTTGAATCACTGAAAATATTTAAAAGATGAATAATAAAGACTGGGGTCAAGAGCAAACAAGAGTAGAAAAAAAATCCATGTTTCCCAACTGATTGGGATAGCTAGTTGAGATAATATGGAATAACCTGTAAAGATTACTATTACTAGTAGTGTGAACTACATAAGTATATATAGGTAGAAATGTAAACAATCTTCACATACCTCTTAATCAAATCATCTATTTAAAAATGTGAAATTATAGATTCAAAGTAAATAAACGTCGAGATTATTTAAAATAATAATATGAAATAAGTGAAAACGTTATCTGACGTAGTATTTTTGTAAGGTCTATGCTTCTAAGCTATAAAGATTGGAACATCATCAAGATTGTTTACATAAGACTTTCGTTATACTTAAAGTTTTAATAGTCAAATAAAAAAAAAAAATATTGACTACCTCCGTGGTCGAGTGGTTTGCACGCCGGTTTTCAAGGCGTCACCATCTCTTGAGGTCCCGGGTTCGATCCCCGGCTGGGTCAATGTAGAAAATTAACTTTTCAATATTGTCTCAGGTCTGGGTGTTTGTGATACCACCGTTGTCTCTGATTTCCATAACACAAGTGCTTTAGCTACTTACTTTGGAATCGGAGCAATGTATGTGATGTTGTCAAATATTTATTTATTTATTTATTATTTATTAAATACTAAGCATTTGTTCATAATGCATAGTCCGCTATATAATCTTGGAACACAGCGTTATCTAAACCTCTATTGATATTTATTAATACTACTCTCTAATTTTATTTTATTTTATTTATTTATAACACTCATCTATCTTTACAGGTACGCCCAATATATTATGTAGGTGATGATGTTCACCTACATAACATTTTTGGGCACATCATGAATCAACCTAAGGCCTGATAGCGCTAATTCTGAATTATAAAAACCAAAACCGCTATATCTTTGGTTTAGCCACTTTTAAGCTTTAGTATTCTGATTGAAATTCTCTAAAATTTTTCATTCTAGGCATAGATTTAAATAATTCAACAAAAAAAAGTTTTGATTTTATCGTCGAAAATTTGCGCGATTGGGACAATATCGGCAACACTTCCTCTCATACACACCTGAAAGTGATCAACCTTGATTTCTTTGCTTCCCCATGGTATGTAAGCAGATTTATGCTTAATAGCCAGCTTGCCTGGTATTAGGTCGGCTTCGTGTTGGGCCCTGATGACCCATAGGGGACTACCATCATGGCCCTCGTATCCAGCGACAACTGCTCTTTGCGTAAGTATTTCAGCAGAGGAACAGTTTGTAGGCACCCATTCCACTTGCGACTGCGCCGGCGACGCAGCTGGGTCTGGAAAATGCAGAATAGAATAGATGCTTAATGAGATAATAGAATGCTTTTTATAGAAGATTATTGGTTTCGTTACATTAATATTTAATTAACTCTAAAAGCTTATTATTGGAATTCGTATTTTAATAAAACAATGAATATTGATAACGGTTACCATCATTATGTAGTAGTAGTATACAGACTTGTTTACATTATCTTAGTCTTTAGTAGAGTGCTTTAGTAGCGTGCGAGTAGAAATAAATATTTCCGTTCTTCGATAGTAGGTACTTTGAATGTTGACCTAGAAAATATGTAGACAAAAAATCTGAGAATGCTTTAAAAACTGTCTATGGATGATCTCATTGGCGTATTCCCAGACTTTGAATTTCAGATTTAGTATAGGTACATCTATTTTTACCGTTTCAATCATCGAGGTTTCAATGAGTTATAGAAGTAGTATGAAATCGATCTTTTGAATTAAGAATCTAACTACAAAATTGATAATTTTTGTTTGGACAAAAATTTACATCTTAAAATAAAGTAGGAATGTGTGGACTTTGTTTGTTTATTCTTTCGCGGCGATCTCTGAGAGCGTCCAGACGTTCACGGCAGTAGGCGTGTTAATTTATTTTATTAACTTTCAGTAAAATAAAAAAATGCTAAAAAAATATCGTTTGGTTGATTAAGTATTAACTACCGTTCAATATCTTTGTTTTTGATATACTTATTATATTAGTTTTTCGTCTCGCTTATGTGAACGCAATCTGAATGTTCAATGCAAGCAAGCAATGATGTAATTTACGAACGGGACCCAGGACTATGCAGGCATTTGTAAAAACTGTGACGTAAAATTCCGTCAAAATAATTTTGTGACAGTTCGAGTAGTTCAACATTTAACCGGCGATTTTTCTACCGGCGAACAATCATTACTCAACTGACTCAGAATATTGTTTTTTGTTTGACTCATTGCGTTTAAAGTGCATAGGTATATTATTACAAGAGAAAACTATGTCAAATAGGAAACTGAATTAACTGATTCACCATTATTTTTACTGCATAATTTATAAATATCTATCTTAGTTTTGTTTAAGATACATCTTAGTTTTTCGTCTCGTAGGTACCTACTATCAGTGAACGCAATTTGAATATTCAATGCAAGCAATAATGTGATTTACGAAATGGGACCCAGGACTATGCAAGGCATTTGTAAAATCATATTTTCCATGGTTTTTTACAAATTATTAAGTTAAAAATGTTTTTTATTAACAGAGTCACAGACCTACTTGTAAAATAATCATTTACACTTGTGGCCAGCCTTTAATTTACTCGTGTAGTTTTGGTTAAAACATACCTGTTTGTAATAGTGAAAATTTTCACAAGAAAATTGCTTCTAGTACAAAGTCTTGTAAGTTTTGATAAATAAACAGGCCACAGGTGTAAAATCACTTTCGGATGCCGGTCAAAATTGATCTTGCCTAATAAACATAATTTATATTTGTAATGAACTATAATTGGCTTTCTGTTGCTATTTATGTTATGTTTTATGTTATAGAAGCGTTGGTCGTCCTAAATTAAATAAAAAAAAACTAAAAGGTTTATACTCACATCCAGCTCCCGGGTACACGGGTGTAGGGGCCACTCCTGGAGCAAACGCGGGTAACGGCGCTGATGGTACCGTTGGGCCCCCAGGGTACGACATCGCTGCCGGGTTGTGGTCAAAATTGAACCCGGGTTGCGGAATTTGAGGGTAGAGTTGGCTGGGGAACTGTTGGGGAACCGGTGCGCCCGGCGGCATGTACGGTTGTTGAGGATACCCGGGAGGAGGAGGATACTGTGGGGGATATTGAGGGTATTGGGGGTTGTTGTTCGGATCTGAAATGTGAGACAAATTAAGTTAGATTTTGCAGATTTTTTTTATTATTTAAAAGCAGTGGTTAAGTTAATATCTGTGGCAACCTATACTGCCTGCCTAGCATGACCGATTTATATCGCGTGATATAGCATTTTATCGACACTGAACTGTCAAATTCCTTTGTCTTTTTGACAGTTAAACGTGATAAAACGCTATATCACGCGATATAAATCGGTCATGCTAGGCAGGCTGGCTTTGATAACGTAATTTCGTTTTCTTTAACTTAAATTACGTTAACCACGTATTCTTTTAGAAAAAAACGTGAGTATGACGTTTACATTACGATGAGAATTGAATTGACATAAAGGGCAAACTAATTTAAGTGGTATAATTAACACATACTTTATTAGCTCTTTCTCATATAAGTACAAAAAGAAGACCGCTGATGTGAACACAACTTTTAGAAATAAAATAAGTGTCGGGTAAGTTACGACGACTGCCACTTTTTCAAAAAAAAAAACTGTATTTTTTACGTACCTACATGACGCAAAAAAAGAACTATTATAATACTTAATATATAATACTCTTGATAACAATTTAAAATACCAGAACGAACACAGTGTTGTTTTGCCGTAGTTAGAAATTAATGTTATCTACAGTCTAATTATCTTATTATACAGAGATTAGCTTTGTGTAAATATACCTCTACCTACCCATACATTTAATTTTTAATTTAAATAATATAATAAGTAAATTGTTGAGACAACAAAATATATTCACATTTGCGGTTTCTATTTTGAAATAATAATCAAAGACTACGTCATCATCTGTAATTTTATTTGAAGCTAGCTAATATGGTTATATTCAATGATATTAAAAGTGTTATATTATATAAAAAAAATAAAAAAAAATAATAACAATAATAATTTAACGTGTTCGAATGATTTCGGTGATCAAAAACCGGCTTGCGACATATTAAATTAGTAGATAGAATTTAATAAACTGACTGTGACTAATTGATATTGTTATATTAAATATGCAGTGAAGTAAGTAAGTACCTACTTATGGTTTACAACTTAATACTGTGGTCTTACACATTCATGTAGCACAGACGTCAATAATTTTAATGCTTTATTAAACTTTCTTTTTCATAACTATAGTAAAAGATGACACGACAAACAGTAAAGCATCAATTTTTTTTTATTTTTACTATTTATTAATATTATTGCACAACTATACATAAAGTATGGTACAAAGCATTTTATAATAGTCAACCATCAGTAAAGAGAAAAGCATGAGCATTTCTTTTAAAAGAGAATTACTAGGAGATCTCCTGATAGATAGAATTTACTAGATGTTCCTGAATAAGGCTGTTAAAGTTAACTACGTGGTAAACCCACACCAGAGAGTTTTAATTTACTGGAAAATGTACGAAAAGTTATGTTATTAAGTACGAATTTTCTTTCAACACAATAACACTGAAAAATGCAAGTATAAATTCAAATATCAAATTGTCTATTTTTATATGTCGTTTGACTAGGTAAGTATACAATCAATTGACTGAAGTGACCAACTTCAGAGCGCTTGCGGTACAAAATGACATATTTTAATCTGTACAATTTTCTCTTTGCCATAAATTCTCGAGTGATCTGAAGTTGGAGCGGATCACTGTATATTGACAATTTTAACGCATTGTACGCTGTGTGACAACATAATAATATGCCTAAGTAATGTATGAGAAAGTTTTATCAAAACATAACACACATTGGTTGGACGCAGCGGCTGTAAGCGAGCGTCTAATAATTATTTATCTACTTTTCAAGTTTCTTTGCCAATTGCAAGTTTCTAACTATGAATTCTAGTGCAATAAACCATTATCAAATATATAATTATGGATAATAAAGAAAAATTACTTACATTGAGACATTTTTAAGAACGCAGTAGTTGACAAAACAAACGTGAAATAGGGTCGTTGGACCACTGTTCTCGGCTATCGAAAACGAACTGACGCGCGCCGGCGGCACGGCCGCCGACCAATCCCGTCACAACGTGACTTGTGTGTGACTCACAAGTCACAACACAACGTCACAACAACATGGCATAGTCTGTGCTCGCTCTCTAATTTACGTCATATTGTTGCAGTCACTGTTGAAGACTCAACTTTCTCAGGAATTCCTAGCAGTACCACTTAAAATTATGTTTTTTGATAATTTACAATGTGTAATATTATTGTTAATGAAAATTACTTACATACCTTGGTACTAAAATGTAATATAAATTGCATAATAAAAAAACGGTTTATGTATCTACATATACTTACTTACTCCCATACGTAATTTTTAATATTTTATTATTACTTATAAAAATCTATAAACTCAAATAAAATTACAAAGAGAAATTTAACCAATTGTATGTGGCCAAATAAGTTAGTTATGTTATGACACGTAATTTTTTAGCCATTTTATAAAACGCCGGGCTACGCTATAATATCCACAACATGGTGTAACAAATGACGTGGCATTGAAACTTTTCGTCTCCCTACTCGGCCAGTGATGGATGTGAAATAATCTAACCATTCATGAATTTTTTAAACTTAGTACTTAGCAAAGAATTTAGAGATCACGTTGATTCAAAAGTTGTCTGGTTGGTTATCTTCTGTGCAGACAATTTATAGTAACAAAGAAATCAAATTAAATTAAAAGGAAAGGTATAAATATTTATGGACATCCTCATTATTTATTTTTCTACTTAAGGATATTATCAAATGATAGGGCTCAATTAAAACCCAATTTCGTCGTCAGACGTTGACGTCATTACAAATTACGGAATTAATGTTTTACCAAATTAAAATATCGAATATCCGATAGCTGTGCCTATATATATACTTACTTAATCTTTTATTTAATTTGACTGGATTTCTAAAGTTATTTTATTTTTTTTCTAAAATGAACTAACTATTGACATGTCATTATTATAGATAGCATAGTTACGACGTAAATGACTCATTAAGTAAATTAAAGTAATTACCAGTTGTGCCTTGGACGAGTACTTGTACATGTACACGCTAAAAATGGACATGCATATATCGTAAGAAAATGTGGGAAATCTTATAATGCATGTGCGATATGAAATGTGTTCCCGGTCTTTCTGGATTTTTCTTAAATGAAGCTAACTAAAAAAAAATGTTAGCACTTTTCTCCTTGTAATACCTACCTATATTAATAAACCTATTTTTGAAATAGTAACAGAGAAAATACTTCTTGCTTTTTGTAAAAATTGGAGAAAAGTACAATTTTTACTATACAAGAAATATTACAGTAGTGACATCTATCACAGAGGTTAACAAACGCCGGTAAAAGAGATCGTCCGTCCGGCACTTTTTAAATAATAGCATGCTGCCAGATATAAGACAGGTGTGTCTAGAGAATACAGCTTGGAAAAGATGTCGCTTAAACAAAAAAAAAATCTAGACTTGTGAAAATTACAGCATCTTTACACAGCTTCCTTTATTATTATACTAGCGACCCGCCCTCGCTTCGCTTCGGTTCCTTCTTTTTTTGCCAAATGCGACCTTCCAACAACACCCAGAAAGAAAACAAATACCTTACAATCGTCACCTCCAATCTCCAAGTCTGTTTCGGTCCCGTTCGAGTCCCGTCCCTTCATCGGTGTAAGAATGGCGCTTGAATTTATTTTCACGCGCGTAATTTTTTGCGACAGCTCCTAAGATATTCATTTAAATGGCATGGTGTACAAGGGTAATATAATGTGCATAAAATTGCTTAAGGTAACTAACGTATTTTTTATAAGGATTAATACTGTATCCTTCTAAATAGCTTTCGATATTACCCCATTGTACGCGAACAATTTTTTAGAAGATATAATGGGTATTGTAAGTTATTCTTAAAAGATAGATACATAACATCGCAGACTTTTTTGTAGACATAAATGAGAGGAACAATTCCATCATACATTATTTTGTTATACTTATTGAGGGACTTTGTTTTATAATAGGTATGTAGTGATTAAATTAAAATATCTTCTTTCATTAATTAAACTTTTCTTTATGTGCTTTAATCAAGGGGTGATTAATAGGAAACATTTTTATTTAATTTTATTAGCGTAGTAATTTTATTATTACTTATTTATTTTATGGTACTTAGTAATATACCCATGCATTGAATAAATCATATGTTTTTTATTCAACGTTTTTTTTCATACTTAAGTGCACAGCGATCCGTTTTACAGGTCCGTTTTATATCAGACTAGCTTCCGCCCGCGACTTCGTCCACGTGGATATACGGGAAATCCCTAGGGAACCATTGACCGGCATAAAAAGTATCCTATGTTTTAATCCAGGCTATAATCTATAGTTGCGACGAATTTCATCCAAATCTGTTCAGTCGTTTTTGCGTGATTGAGGAACAAACATCCAAACCCACAAACATTCACATTTATAATATTATATATTAGTAGGATATATTAGGATTAGGAATATTAGGAATTAGGATTAGGAAGTAGGATACAGCTCGAGCAACATGACTTGACCCAATTTTAGTACCACGTGACCTGCATACTACAAATTTTTGGTACTGAAAATTGCTACTGCGCAAGCTTCATTGTCTATGGTTTGGTTCAAGTTGTGTTGCGCGAGCTGTACGTTTTTAAATCAAATCAAATTATTTATTAGTTCATAAGCATGGGTATTACAAGATGTCACATATAAAAAGGTACAGCCATGATTCACTTTAAGGTATACGAACATTGATAAAAATTTCAATTATTATTATTACTTGGTCATTCTAGTTCATTAAATTCGTTAAAAAATCATTTTAGACATTTCTTAAGGAATATATATAAGAGAATAAAGAGGCAAGTAGATGTCAGTATTGATGTAACAATTTTAATTATTAATTATATTTTGTCATCAAAAAAAGATCGTATGTCGTAGTAAGCTTTTTCTGCATTGTTTTGAATCGATCTGATATTTAACGGAATTTTATTATAGACTTTAGGTGCCATGCAATTTATACTCATTCTTTGGAGAAGAGTCGTACATCCATGAGTGTGCCTTCACGACGACTTCCAATAGATTCATCTCTCATTCATTTATTCGACTAGGTATGTATGGCGTATGTAGTTGTATGAGTCTGTTTACCACAACACAGTATATCCAATCCGTATGTTCACTAACGATAATACGGACCTGTAAAATGCAGTATGATGTGATGTGAACATCACATAGGTACAGTTAACAGGTAATAGGAACGACGGTTCCGTTAAAAACGTCCTGTGAATGCAAACCAGCTGTGTTCATACCATAAATAAACATAGCGGCTGGCTTGTATGATTAAACTTTGTGTAGTGTTAACTATGTATTATGTGTATTGTATTAGGTATATTAACTTGATGGTTCATACACAGCGAACAGGAGAAATTATACAGTAAATTCGACTATTACAACTTTCGAACAATATCAAATTCAAATAAAATCAGATTGACTTTATTAGAAAAATACCTTTCAGAACTTAGTTCTTTGTAAAATCATAAAGGTGGCCCCCTATTTTCTTTTGAGCAGTGAATATTCTGTGACTCGACGCCTGTTTGTAGTTCTGTGAACGACATTTTTATAACCCTATTCATGTAGGAATAGTACTAAAATGTCGCCAGTACAATAATAAAAAAGCAATCACGCTAGACATTGTTGCATTTTTGTTACATGCGAGGGCTTTCCATATTTTTGTAGCGGGTTTGATACCTCTCTAGGGAAATACTGAGGCACTAGCCTCGCCTGGCTTGTATGATTAAACTTTGTGTAGTGTGAACTATGTATTGTGTGTATTGTATGTTATTAAAGTTATGCCGCTCGTACTCAGGGACGTATTTACCTTAGAGCCAGCATGGCCCAGGGCGCCAGCGCCAGGCTGCTAGGGGCACCCCTCGCAGTCTACCGCGTCAGCCGCCCCTCGGGCTTAGCTTTAGGGCGCCTTTCATAAATTAGTTATACCAATCATTTATTGACGAACAGTTCGTCAATAAATGATTGGGGGTGGTGCAGAATGTTCATTTTCAGTTCATGATGATAGTTAGTGAGATTAGTAGATAAAACTAACTAAAACAACTTACAATTATATATTATTGGATGAAACTCGTTAAAAATCAAGCAAATTTTTTTAGTACAGAGAGGATTTTTTCTGAAAAATTAGGCGTTTTGTGTATCTTAGACAGGCATCCTCTTCCTACCGTACGTAGATGGTAGATAACTTTAGGGGCGGCATACCTTATGCCTTAGGGGCCCAGGGCGCCGAATCTTAAAATACGTCCCTGCTCGTACTTCGTACATACCTAGGTACTAGTGTTTAACCATAGTGTAACAATATCTAAAAACCCCTAATTATATGTACTAAGGGGCTGGTATGGTAATTTGTTTGTACAAAAGCTCCTCTTAGCAATAAAGAGACGTTTAGAGTCAATCATAAGGCGAACTTTTTGGCGTAAGATGAAATGAAAAATTAAGACTGACTGATGACTATGATGAGTTACAGTTCTAGTAGGCTTTATTATAATTATAAATAATTCAGTGTGTTGGCGTCAGCCATATTGTGTATTGTATAAGGTTCCGATGTAATATTAGAGAGTCGAATTAACATTTAAAATAAAGAAAAAAACCATAGCATAGAGGTAATATGTTTATTAGAATAACTTAACAAAAAGGACAGATTACTTATTTACAAACAAAATGTACTTAAAATATCTTGGTCATGTTATCGTGACTTAACTTTTTACATTATTATTTTATAGAAGGTACAAGTCATGTTCTCTTCCCCTCTCACCCTCATACCTATTTATATGAGTAGTATTGAGTTTTATTCAACTATCTATACTTTGGATCACCCCTGTTATCTTAGAATAAAAAGAATTATAATACATTGCTGTTTTAAGCTATGTCCTTTATTCGTCTAGTGTCTAGTAACTTTTACTTTGTAAACACATATATATAGAAATACTGTATCATGAGGACGGCATAGGAGATGACTCTACCAGAAAAGTTCATGACCGTTAAAGCATCCACTGTGAAAACGTTTCCATTAATCTCCAATTTTCTCGTGTCCACCAAGTCGATCATTATCTGAACTTGTTCAGAGTAATCGTCATCTGAAATTATGACATAATTTATAAAGAGTAAGAAATGAAACTAACAGGTAGACTATAATCTGTCTACAGTTTTACGACGACCTATGTGGTGCAGTGGTCAACATGCCGCCTACCACGCAAGAGGTCCCGGGTTCGATTCCCGGCCGGGCAGAAATTGAAATGATGAATTTTAATTTCTGTGACGGGTCTGGGTGTTACTATGTATAATAAGTATATATTTAAAAAGTATTTAAGTATTATATCAGTTGTCTAGCACCCATATTACAAGCTTTGCTTAGTTTGGGGCTAGATGGCGCTGTGTGAAATTGTCCAAGCATTTATTTATTTATTTATTTATTTTAAACGTAAAATTAAAACATACTTCTTTAACATTCAACTAGGCAGTGTAAGTGACTGGGTCTATAATTAGTTTTCTCTTTATGCTCATTTATGCTTTACTTATACTATCAAAAGAATTATTTGTAAACTGATCGATTATGAAAGTGTCAAATCATTAGTAATGTTGCATCACTGTATACCTAAATGGTTTAAATATGTATTTTGTGACTGGATCTATACCTAATAAGTCTTTGTACTTATATAAACTAAACTAATAGAGTAATTATTTGTAAACTGATCAATAATGAAAGTAAGTAGCATCATAGTTGTAAGTAGCATCATAGTGCATACCTAGATGTTTTGAATAATAATTAATATGTAGTTTTGACTATAAGAAAATAATTGTATAATTATTGTCACCACCACGGTTGCATCTGAAAACCAGCGCCACTGTTTCAGGCAGCGGCACAAGCTGAGATGTAACCGTTTCAGCAAAAAATGTGTAAATTCGATGTTAATTTTATATTTTTTGTAACTGTTTTGCTGAATAAACATTTTTTTCTATTCAATTCTATTCTATAAAAAGCGAGTTAAAATTAATAAAGAAGCTGAGACTTATCTACACATATCCGCTTTAGGATTTAAAGTTCAAAACTCTGAAAAAATCTAAAGTTTCCCTTATGTTTATCCCACATTCCTTTACCACGAATCGAACTTTAGGACCTGAAACGCAGAAACCACTTATTACTTATATCGAATAAAGTAAATTACCTAAGTCTCCTCGTATCAGATGATTCATCAGTATCGTCAGAGTCCTCTTTCTGTCCTCCATGAACATTTCGCATATTTTCGTTAAGAAAATAGGTCGACCATTCAGTGATAAATACATAAACATATCGCTTGCTATTACCTCCAAGTACTGTAAATAAGAGAAATAACGTTCCAGGAAACCAAAAGAGGTCAAAACCACGAAAAAATTATTGTTGAAAATTTTACCTTCACCGTTGGAGATAAAGATCTACATATCGTTAACAAGGTACACAGGAGCCAAGAACTGAACATGATAAAAACCTGCAAGATGGAAATTCTTTGTAAGTAGCAAACAGAATCAAAACTTAGATGGTACACAACTTAGAATAATAACACCTGGAACGATAGTTCTCTACAAAGCGCGCTGTCAAAAGTGATGCAACTAAAACAGCCAAAATGGCTCCGTTTTCAGATTTTTATTCTCCATTATTATCTAATCATACCGAATAAGTACAAAACAGTTTCAATTTTTCTACAGTTAGGAGATTAGTTACTATGTTATTAGATTTTAGTTATATACGATTAGGTAACGTATGAAGGATATAAATCTGAAAACTAAGCCATTGTGGCTTAGTATTAGTTGCCTCACTTTGCAAATAAGGACACGGCTTCTAGGTGTTATTATTCTAAGGTACACAATAAGTAGTTACCTGCCCAGAATATATTTTATTGAACACAAAGATTAAGTCAGAAACTTTATCGTATATTTGCATTAGTTCTAGCCAACTATATCGGTGGTTGTTCTTCTCCATCAATAAGGGTTCTCTTAAGATTTTCTGAAATGTGTCGAATTTGAAAAGAACAGTTATATATAGTGACAATGCGATTAAATTAGCAATAGACAGTGATCAGCTGCAACTACACTCAAGAATGTATGGCAAAGAGAACATTTTTCAAATAAAAAAACGTAATTTTGCTCTGAAGTTGGTCACTTCTGTTCTACATTGTTAAATTAATCGCATTGTATTTTTGGAGTTCGAAGTCACAATAAAAAGTCATATTTAAATCAATCGAAATGGAATGTAATAGAATCTAGTATGCTTTTAAATTGTAAAGAATGTAATGCGCTGCATGCTGAGCTGAGCATTTTATCAGAACGTAATAAATTCTTCCTACGACATCATTATACTCACTGAAACATGGTTGAATAGTAGTGTATTTAGTTCGGAATTATTCGATAGCCGCTACAAAGTCTACAGGAGGGATCGGGAAACATCTGGCTTTGACAAAAAAAAAGAGGGAGGGGGAGTTCTGATGGCAGTTTCCTCAAAACTTAATTCAACAAGAATGATCTCATGGGAGAGTGATTGCGAGGACCTCTGGGTGACTATTGACGTCTGTCTTTCAAATACATGTCAAAGGGTTGCATTTGGCATCGTCTATTTACCACCGCCTGTGTCATTGTCTGAACTGAGCCACTTTCTAGATAATTGTAATCGTGTCACAGAGAGCCAACTTTCACATACTTGCATCGTAGGTGATTTCAACTTGAGCAGCATTGACTGGGCGCAGCTCGATGATCCGGGCTTCTACCGGAACCCTACTGCATGTCACCAATTAATTGATTTTTATAATATAAATAATTATAGGCAAATTAACAATGTAAAGAATAAGAATGGAGCAATCTTGGATTTGGTACTCGTGGATTTTCCGGTTTCCAACCTATCTGAAGCAATCGATCCCTTGATTAAGATTGACGCGCTTCACCCACCTCTAGAATTTCAACTGGATCACAGACCAAATGAATTGACCCCAAATCCTAGTAATGTAAGATTAAATTTTTTCAAGGCAGACTACGGCGCGATCAATCGCGATCTAAGTAATATTGATTGGTATGACATTTTCAAAAACGTTGACGATGTTGACGTAATGGTAGACAAATTTTACGATATAATTAATTTCCTTATAAAAAAATACGTACCTGTACAAATTAAAAAAAATAGATATTATCCCCAGTGGTACAGTCGGGAACTCATCGGAAGGTTACACGAGAAGAATAAATATAGGATTAGATATAAAATATTTAAAAACCCTCTTGATGCGATTTCGTTTCGTGTGTTATCTAAGCGTTGCCACACCCTGACTTCAGAGTGCTATAGAAAATTTCTCACTCACACTGAAGACAAGATTGCTCTCAATCCAAAGTTTTTCTACACATACGTCAAAACTAAACGAGTAGGCTGTAGAGCTTATCCGAATACTATGAGCAACGGAGAAGTTACATGTAGTGCAGGAGAGGACATTTGTAACTTGTTTGCCGGATTTTTTTCAGCTATCTACTCCAACTCAGCACCTCCAACTTGCCCGAATATTAGTTTCTCGAATAGCAGGCACTCAAATTCAGACTGCTTAACTCAAGTAGCAATAAGTCGTGACAAGATTTCTAAGGCACTGGAAGGTCTAGATATATCCAAGGGCGCGGGTTCCGACAATATTTCGCCGTGTTTTTTCAAGAATTGTGCTGATAGTTTATCAACCCCCATCTGGATCATCTTCAGCGAATCCTTGAAAAATGGAACATTTCCCAAACGATGGAAACTAGCAAAGGTGGTACCAATTCACAAGGCAGATGATGACCACGACGTAAGAAACTACAGGCCCATTTCCATTCTGCCCGTTCTCGCTAAGTTACTAGAATTACTTATTTGTCCATATATTCAGCATTACTTTTCGAAGTTTTTGTCAGACAAGCAGCATGGGTTTGTAACTGCGAGGTCCACTACAACCAATCTTATATGTCTTGTTGAAGGTCTCATAGAAGCAATCGACGCTAATAAGCAGGTAGACGTTATTTATAGTGACTTCAGCAAGGCATTTGATAGGGTTCCCCATGCGGTACTTATTCGGAAATTGGCGGGGTATGGTTTTGCTGGACCCCTTTTAAAATGGCTTAATTCCTATCTAAATGATAGGAATTTTTACGTAGTGATCAACGGTTTTCAATCGGAATCGTATCCCGTCTCCTCTGGAGTGCCGCAAGGTTCACATTTGGGTCCCATATTGTTCAATATTTTCATTAATGATCTGCCAGATTGTTTTCTGTATTCATCCCCATACATGTTTGCCGACGACCTAAAGCTAACCAAAATCATTGACAATGAGAACGACGTCAAATTGCTTCAACAGGATCTGGACTCTTTATGTTGTTGGTGTGAGCATAATGGTCTACAACTCAATATAAAAAAATGCTTGCACATAAAGTTCACTAGAAGGTTGAATATTACTTCGTCTTCATACACTGTGGAGGGCGTTACCCTGCGCGAGACCGATGTCGTGCGTGATTTAGGCGTGTTACTAGATAGCAAGCTAACTTTTATAGCACACATAGAACAAGTATTTGGGAAGGCATCGAGAATGCTTGGCTTTGTGATAAGGAACGGCAAAGAGTTCCGCAAGCCTAAGACTAAGATAATACTTTACAACAGCCTAGTAAGAAGCTTGTTAGAGTATGGCAGTATTATCTGGAGGCCACATTACGCAACACACTCTCTCAGGATAGAGCGAATACAGAAACGCTTTCTTAGACACCTAGCATATTCTATGGGTTTGCGGGGTAGACGTGTAAGTTACAAGACCCACTTAAACCATTTCAATATGGTTACATTATCTAAACGAAGAGATATGTTAGATCTTACTTTTCTATTTAAACTACTGCGTAACAATATAAACTGCCCAGAGTTGCTAGGAAAAATTCGCTTCAGAGCTCCCGCTCGTCTTCCACGATATTCTATCACGCCGCTCTGCCCTCCATTGCGTCGCTCTGTACTTGGGTCCCAGTCGCCTATTTGTAGAATGTCCAAACTACTCAACCAAGTCAGCCATGCCACAGATGTTAACCATGTCTCACTTAGAACGTTTCGCACAACTGTTCTAGATGAGTTGACCGATGTTAGTTAAGTAATTAGTTCTTAGTTTTCTTTTCTTTTTGTTTGCTCAAGCTTAATTTATAATATATTAGTTAGTACGTACTTTCTAACTCAAATGTCCCTAATTTAGTTTTCTTTTTCTTATGTAAGCGGTGTTTACCTGTAATTAACTTAATACTTAGCTTTTACTTAACAAAATAATTTTAAGCATGTATTAGTATATAAGTTGTTGGTGAACCAATAAATAAAAATAAAAAAATAAAAATGCTCATGTGTTCCCCGATAGTTACAACCTTATCTCTTCAAGGCAAGAGTGAATAAGCATTTCCTGGATGAGCATGCTACACCTTAGACCACATCATGTTTACCAAGCAAGATGGTGGTTAAACGCCTGCCCAGTTTCCAATTAAAAAAAAAATCACGTATATGATTATAGAGATTTGTTAGATCCGATCGTCTTCACTTACTTTCAGAACTTTATTACACATTGATTCTTTAAATAGTTTGCTTTTATGTTTTGGTATCGTACTGAGTGTTTTTAACATCAGCAATTTGTTAAACATCATCTGTTTAAGATATATGTTGAAAGAGAAAAAAAATATGATAGCTCCTTGTATCATTACAAGGAAGAAAGTGAAATGGGCTCCAATGTTATTTACATTGAATTTCCTCAGCCAGAATGTGTAGGACGTTTGAGTGACAGGCAATAATATTAAGATTATACTTGATATGATTCTTTTCTTAAACATTTTCTTTGATAATCCGAAATGATCGTCGGTGTTGTCAAGGATTTTGAATAATTCTACATAGTTGTAGCTGTTCCCAAGAGAAGTAACGATGATTGAATGAATCACTTCAATGGTATGGAATACGGTGTAACTTTTTGTAAGTATATTTAGAGGTATATCTGCTTTAGTATAACGCCAACTGAATGGCCTGACGAAGACAATCAGAGATATTATCGTTGCCACAATGAGTAAGCTGTACAATTTTCTACTAAATTGCACTTTTAACACGTTTGCTTTCGAGTATCTTATCAACTGAATCCCAAAAAGAGACGAGAAATATATTAAAGGTTTTGCAGAATTCGCTGTAGAGTATCGATTTAGATTTGATTTAATTAGTTTATTTTGACTTATTGTAAAAGGAAAGTCTTTGCGTTTGTTAAATATTCCGCTCCTTAAATCCATTTTCATGTCACGTATATCCTCCACTCAGCGATGTTTGAAACGGACTGATAAATAAGCTCACGTTGCGTATTCGAATTGAATTTATACGAAAAGTAATTAAATTGATGAAGATACCATCTGAACACGTATTTTCCATATCAATCATTTTTTCATTACAATGATACGTGAGATTAGCGTTGATATGTTAAGGGATAAATTAATCAAATCAACACCGTGTGTTTTCACATTTTTATTAAAGCGTATTACAGACGACTGCATTATTTACCGAATTACTCCAAATGTGAATGGACACAAAGTCATTTTGTATGAGCCGTAACCAGTCAGTCTCCTTTCGATCAAAGACATACTTATTGTTCCAATTTCAAATTTCAGACACAACAGTATCACAAACACCCAGATCTGAGACAACATAGAAAAGTTCGTTTTTCTAAATTGTTTTGACTATGAAGAGACTGATACTTTTACTACTACTATTATTATCCAAAACTTTTTATCCAAGGTAATAATTATATCACAGCCGAGAGATATATAGTCTGTCCAAGATAACTTGGTGATTTTGACAGATACTTTTTCTTTGTAAGTAAGTACTTGATTGCCACCAAATCGTTATTCAAATAGCTGAAGATGTGGAAGCCTGCTGTGTCAGATATTTTTTTTTGTTAATAAATATGTATAAGGTTATTTAAATATTTATTAACAAAGAAAAAGGATCTGTCAAAATCACCAAGCTATATTGGACAGACGCTGTATACATTAACTTACCCATATTGAAACTAATTACGGGATATCGTTTTTCATAACCTTGAATGCTATGTAAAATACCACAACAACAGATAATAGTAAAAGCATCGTAATCACAACGTGTAATAATTGACAAAGTAGACCGCACAAGCAACTGAAAAAATAACCCATATATATATTTTCGTGCTCACACAAATAATTTCATGAAAATTATGAAATGAAATAAACAAAATACCTATACGTACCACATTTTCTATTTTATGCACAAATAATACTCGATCAAAATAATACGATGTTAGAAATGACCACTTTTATATAATCGTAATGTTAGAAATGACCACTTTTCTTTAATCATAATGTTAGAAATGACCACTTTTCTAGTTTTTTATGTTACTAAGTGATCAAGGTTAAACCAAACTCCTGAAAGAAAAACATTTTTATTTATTTTTTATGCACAACGGGGTAGTGCTTGGCCTTCACCTCACCTGATGTTAAGTGACAATAAGCCCGAAGGGTGGAAGCGCACTACACCCAGAATCCTCTTCACTGAGGAACTGGCTATCTTACTTCTAACTGCCGGAAAACACTTTTTAAACTGTTGTTATGGCGTCAGACTTAAGTCAGATGGTGGTAGCTAGCCAGGCGGACTTGAATTGCTACCACCAACCGAACTAAATACAAATTGTAGCCCCCTGGGATACGAACCCGGGACCCCTGCGTCTTACACGGGTGGGCGAACCACTAGACCACAGAAGCGGTTGAATATACTATAATATAAAGTTTAGTATATTCAATATTCTCTATAACGGGTGTAACAAGACCCTCAACGAAGCCGAAGTCCACTCATTCCTCCCATCATCCGGATCATTTCTGTTGAAAATTATTGCTAAACTAATTTAATTTTTGAATTAGTTTTATATATGGATTACGTAAATACGACCATATTTCTCACGATAGTCAGCAACTGAAATAGCTTCCTATTCGTGCGCAGAAACCTGAGGGTTTCTATGTGCGCTTTTTAACATCTTATTCGATCCACATACTCCAGAATACTTGAAATATAGATTTCAGTTTCTGGGTGATTCTCATCAACGTGACCTTCGCTCTAGTAGCAATCTTTGTTTGAAAATTCTTGTACATTCTTCTGGCTTCGTCCCTACACTTTCTCCCTTTGATATGACTTTGGACCGCTTTACCCGTGAATGTTCGAAGTGCCCAGCCTAGCAAGTTCGTGTTCAAGAGATTGGTTCGTGAACATTACATGAGTTCTACACTTTGGCTTGTCATGTCTGACATCTGTGCTCTACATTCTTATGTGAATATTTTGTATATATAGGTATGTATGTATTATATTGTTATATATTTTTAATATTTATGTATCTACCTATTGGTATTTTACTACTCATTTTTTATTTTATATTAATATATCTATATTGCCGCCACGATTTCTTCCTGAATACCCTTACCGGTTGACTGGAAGAGAATGCCTTAAGGCTTTAAGTCCGTCATTTAAATAAATAAATAATTTTTTGGTGTCAAAAAATTAAATAAAAAAATACATACATTGAAAAATAAAATAAAAAATTTGAAAAATAATTTATTTCCACCAAAGTATACATTACCACGCAATGACCTCGGCTTCGTCGAGGGTCTTGTTACACCCGGTATATAATATACTTCTAAATAATGATTTACTTTTTCTACAATACTCTATGATCTTGAAATTTTCATGAAAAATGATCAAAATTGTGCAGATGCACAATCTTATAGGTTATATTCTGTTGAAGGTATTTGTACAGAGACTACACGAATAGAAAAAGGCGTTTGCAAAAAAAATACAGGCATCAAATACATTTTCAAAAATTCTTACCGAGTTCATTTTACGTTTTCGTTTACTACGTTTATTGCCCACACACAAAGTACAACGAAAGCAATTATAAATACTACTAATAATAATATATTGATTGCTTGGCATATTAGGCCACACACACAACTGAAAAGAGATAAAAAGATTAACTTTCGCGTAATTACCCAAAAATAGCTTCACTTTTTTTAATCTAACCAATTTGGTGTAAAGCAAGTGGCAGTCAAATGACAGTGAGGTAGCCAAATAGCAGATTTGATTTGACGGAGAAAAAAAAGTTCAAACGATAGATCACATGGCATTACTTAGCCAGAATGAGAGAGATCTTAAAGAATATGCATCAAGCATAAAATAGTTCTGACCACAAAGAATTTCGCTGTTCTGTGATCCCGAGTTCTTGAACCTTCGATTTTCACTGATTTCGGTCTTTACGAAACTCTCTCGATATAATATGTCTATGCGAAATTCCTTTCAGACGACCTCCGTAGTCGAGTGGGTGGCACACCGGTTTTCATGATGTCGTTTCGGGTTCAATCCCTGGCTGGATCAATAATAGAAAACGAACTGTTTTCTGCATTGTCTCAAACCACTCAAATTTCTATAACACAAGTGCTATGGATATATAATTTTGAATCGGAGCTATGCATGTGGGTAACACCCAATTCTAATTTATTTATTAACTCCATTACTTACCACATCTCTTTTTTTATTTTCAAAATAATACCCCGTAGACACCTTCTATATTTTAAGTTACACAGCTGTTATTAGTAAACCTAAATAACCTTATATAATAATAAGGTTGCGTTGTGCGTGGATTTTCCTGGTCTATAACAAGTAAGATTGAGTAAATATTAATATTACACGATAGGCACAAAGAGAGAGAGGGACACAAATATTGCAGATGCGGTTATAAATTACTAATAAGAATAGTATCCTGATTTTAAAAGTCTAAGTAAAGGGAAAAAATATTTAGCTTTAATAAATCCATTTGACGTAGAAACTTAAAGCTTTAGTAAGCATATAGGAAATCCGCTTATTAAATATAGAAATTCTATTCAATAGCATACACCACTTTTTCAAAACACTATTTTTATTTCCAACTTCCAGCATCAATCGAATCGTTTGAAGATTGATTGACCAAAGAGGATTTGTTAAAACGAAAAAGAAAACAAACGAAACACTCGAGTGATTGAGAATAAACGGAAATTAAAGGATGTTGGTACGGCCGTTGTGTGTCCCTATGATGTTTGGACGAATAAACATGTGCGTTCCAAAAATGGAAACTTTAGTGTACAAATGAAACCCGCGTGGTCACGGAAATGGGATTATTAAAACAATAGAAGTAATATAACAACTTACCATGTTTATTTAACATTTGTCTTCACATAATCATGTGCCCATAGACATAGAGCGTAGAAAATAAATATAGTTGCTAGAATTAGTGCAAGAGTTATTAGTTGGCATATCACGCCGAAACAACAACTGAAAAAAGAAACTGTTTTACATTTTGGCGCTAGATTGTTACAAGCACTGAATGTCAAAGGAAGCTACGCCATCGGTACGAAAGCCCTAAGTATAATTGTAATAGGGATGATGACTAGTGAATAAAATAACGAAATACTAATAAAAATCATAAACATATTAAACTTTTAGAGTAGGTAGCTTGTATAGCTCTTGGTTTTATATATTGTATATTATTTGTTTTTGACCCTTCAAAGTTGGGTGGATAAGTCCATTTAAAAAGTATAAAATTTATTAAAATAAATGATACCTTTAATTAGTCCGTAAAATGTATAGCAAATTTGTCTAAGAAACTATTTTGATAAACACAATATTTAATATAGCTGCCATACAAATTTTCTACGCGTTGCATAGAAACTACTTATTCGTGACGTCATAACTAGGAAGCCAATAGTATGGAGCGTTTTCGGGCGAGTCCATATTTGTGTGCATTTCACAGTGTGATATCTCCGGCAGTTTTCATGCTAGCGAATTAATTCTTTTACCTATGTTTCTTTTTTTGAGAGGTAATTTATGTAACATAAAATAAAAAAATATTCGTCATGCCTATTGTTAAGTAATAGTTGTATGTTGGAAAATAAATATAAATGTATCAATAAATATAAGTGGGAGGACCTTCTAACAAGAAGAACCGGCAAAAAGCTCATCAAGGGCTATTTTTTTACCCTGATTTAGTAACTTAACAGTTTAAAGACTTTATTTAAAAAAAAGTTACATGAAGTTAAAAAATATATTTAAAAAAAAGTCTTACATAAGTCACTTACATGAAATTAAAAAATACATAAGTTATTTGACGACCTGAATGGTGCAGTGGTCAACATGCCGCCTACCACGCAAGAGGTCCCGGGTTCGATTCCCGGCCGGGCAGAAATTGAAATGATGAATTTTAATTTCTGTGACGGGTCTGGGTGTTACTATGTATAATAAGTATTTATTTAAAAAGTATATAAGTAGTATATCAGTTGTCTAGCACCCATATTACAAGCTTTGCTTAGTTTGGGGCTAGATGGCGCTGTGTGAAATTGTCTAAGCATTTATTATTATTATTATATTATTTATTTATTTATTTATTTATTTATTTAGTACACACACAATTTTTACATGAAAAAAATAATGGACAGAAGAGTAGTACAAGGGCACAGCTTATTTCATATTGAAATTTCTTCCAGCTGGCCCGGGACAGGAAAGAACATTGAGAAGGGCAGTCTGTGTGTATCTCGAAGTAGGCACTTACAAAAACTTATACTTATATACATACATTATATATAACATAGATAATATAATATACTTACACATAGATAAAATATTTAATACATATACTAAACATACTAAAAATAAGAAGAAAGTTGCAAAGCAGAAAAGAATTCGACAGTGTTAAGAACAGGAAGATAAATAATACTCCTTCAAACGTTTTTTGAAGAGAGATATCGTGCGACAATCTCTTATCTCGGCCGGCAATGAATTCCAGAGACGAGCGGCGTGCACGGAGAAGGAATAAGAAGCGAAGTCGGAACTATGGGTGGGGAACTTAAGAAGGGATTTAAGATGCGATCTGCACGGGGTATTAGGCGGGTGTAAGAAGGAAAAACGATCGCGGAGGTAGGATGGATAAGAAGGGTTGAAAAGAACATTGAAAAGGAGACAAAGGATCCTAACATTCCTGCGCAGGCGTATTGGAAGCCACTTGAGTTCCTTACGATACATTGAAACGTGGTCGTACTTGCGAAGACCAAAAATGAAGCGAATGGCAAGATTTTGGAGGCGCTCAAGTTTGTTTAGCAGTAGCTCGGTGGCGTCTAAGTAGCAGACATCAGCATAATCGAGAAGAGGTAGAATGAGTGACTGAGCAAGAGAGATTTTAGTGGGCAAGGGTAAAAAGCTTTGGAGACATTTGAGGGAGTGAAAAGAAAAGTATATCTTGCGACTGACGTCAGCGACATGAGTTGACCAGGAAAGATTGGAATCGAGGATAACCCCTAAATTTTTAACGGAATTATTGTACGGGATAGTAATTCTATCTAGTAACACAGGTGGCAAATGAAGAGAATGGGCTTGGATCTGCATGTATTTGCTACCAATAATGATAGCCTGAGATTTATTTGGATTAACCAAAAGACCATACTGCTTAGCCCAGGTGGAAATATTGTTCAGGTCGTCATTTATTGTAGATATGGCGGAGTCCACTGCACCGATTTTAAAATGGCGGTATAGCTGCAAATCGTCTGCGTAGAGATGGAAGTTGGAAGAAATGACTCTTGTGACAGAGTTGATGAAGATAGAAAAAAGGAGTGGCGAGAGAACACCTCCCTGAGGTACGCCAGCAGTAAGTACACACCTATCAGATGATGACTCATCAAGGCGGACACACTGCGAGCGCCCCTGAAGATAGGAATCAAACCATAAAAGAGCAGAAGAAGAGACATTTAGAGAGCGAAGAGTGGCAAGTAGAATTTCGAAATCGATAGAGTTGAAGGCACTGCTAAAGTCGAGTAATACCAGGACAGTGTATTATTATTATTATGTATTATTATGTATTATGTATTATTATTAGTATTATTATTATTATTATTATTTGTTTTCATACATAACTCACCACTACGCCTTAAATATTAGTAGTAATAGGTATACGTATAAAGTTTGTAATTTTCAATTGTATAATGAAACAGTTTGGACTTAAAGCTGTTATATAATTTTATAACTTTTATGTATGAAGGTAAGCTATTGTACAGTTTTGCTCCCTCAAAGGCGATGCTTTATTTTAGCATAATTTGTACGTATATGGCAAGACAAGTAAGCTTGGCAGACGAAGACTAACGTTTGCTGATTTGCAATTTTTTGACGAAAGTTATGTTGGTATTAATGTTTTTATCAATTTTTTTTTCGAATCAAAAGGCAAGTGCTATACACGTAAAGTTGCTTTATCTTCATTAATTTGGTTTCTTTGAATTTTTTTCAGTAGGTGTTAGATATGGGTAACGAGGTGTTTAAATCACTCACAGTTTAAGTACCAAACAAACACACCAAAGCTGGTTGCAAATGGTGGATTCTGTCTAATGTGATCCTGTAGGATTTAAATCTTTGCCACGCCCAGAGTTGGGTCATATACCTCTTCTTTTATCGCTTTTACCAATGATTAAACTGAGTACATACCACATTTTAATCCATGCAACAATAAGTATGCAGTTGGAATTAAATTAACTGGGTACATTACGTTTTCCAATCCAATATAGTTACCAAGTATTTTCCAAGTTGAGTTTTCATAAAGGATTTTTTACCAGTTTTGATAACAATTCAATTTGTAAAGGAATATTGTATTAGTAATTCTAATATATTAATTCTTCTACTTCAGTATATCAAAGCTAATGACAGTGACAGTGATATTCTTGTGAGAGCATAATCGTGCATTAAAAAAGGAATCAAAAGGAATCTAATAAATAAATTTTATTTTGAAGTCTATGGCATGACGAAACAAGCTGAGAAAAAACAGCCTCTTGAAACTCTATATATCTCGATATGCTTGGCGGTAAGTTACATTTTACACCCGTTTGCACTAAACTTAAGATCGCCTAAGTCTTTTCCTAATTTGATGTACGCAGGCTAAAATAAGAAAAACACAACACTTTCCGAAAATATGTAATGAAGTTCAAAGAGAAAATTGTAAAGACAAGTTTTTCGGTTGCCGTAGCAACAATTGCGTCACGTGTCCGTGACACCCATAGATATAGTATATTAAAAGGGGTAGATGCGCTACCGAGCGACCGGGTGTAAGGGATAGATATATTATGACGTCAAAATATGGGGTTGCCATGATCAGAAAAAGTATCCTTAACGGGGTAGCATCCGTTAATGTGCAGATTACTAGTTAAAGCACGGAAATCGTCTACTTTAAGAATAATTTCGCAAACTAACTGACTCGACCAGTTAATCTGCAGATTAACGGATTCCGTACTTTAACGGTAATATACGTATACATAGGGTAAACTAGCTGGGGTTCGGTACTTGATATGAGATTGTGTGGTTAATGGAATAAAAAGATGAACTTTAAATTAAAACAGGTATTTTTTTTATTAAACGTTGGAATACAGAACGTTTTTTATTAACGTTTGTTTTTCTGTTTTTCGGAAACAATTTTTTTCAAAATGTTTTGAACAAATTCGTGTGTGGCACCCAATTCTTTTTTCCAGTTGCTTCTATCCATTTTTCACGAGTTTTATCTTCCGTCGGAAATCTGGAAAAATCAAATTGCTTGAAATTCCCTGAAATATGGGGTAATTTTTAGGGAAAATTTTCTATATAGTAGGCATCCGGAAATCGAATTATAAACCTACTGATTTTAGTAGACGTCAAAGCTAAGCTGACTTCTACTATTACGTAGATGTACGCAATTTTACCGGTTTGTATGTCAAATGTTTACGAGGTTATTTTTAGAAATAATTTTTAGATTTTTCCTATTTATCAGGTATTTCATGATATAACTAATGATTTAGCTCAGAAACTTGGTTCCTGTGAGATTTGAGAAAGAAATACGCGATCAAAATATAGAAAACAGTGTACTTACGCATGAAATGTAACACCCGCTTATTTTCTTTGATTGTTGCTTTTGCAGCCAAATATCGAACACCCCACCATTTTGTATGCTAGACACAAACACAACACATACGATTTATAATAAATTTTGGGTATCAATTAGGTAGTAATCCACAAAACCTTTAATTTTTTGGCACTCTTGATATAACCCCACTTGTTTGTTTGACCTAGTTGAACTGTACCAATAACCCGACCATGAAATAAAGTCCGGTCGGTGATAGAGAAAAAACATGACACTCTTCTTTATTTCCTCCTATAGGAATCTCAATAAGACGATCTCGCTCTATCAAAGCATGTCAGACCCTTGGTGACACCTAACTAAAACCCAACCAAATTAAAAGGTGTCATGAACTTAGCTGTCATGCAGGTGTTATCGTGTTGTAGTTGGGAAAAGACTTAAGACGATTTTTGAGTTTAGTGCAAACGGGTGTTAAAGTTCTTGATTAAGTACTACCATAGAGAAAGGTAATTTTTTTTAAAGTTCTTGGGTGTCAAAAAAGGAGTTCCTTCACTATGCGATAGGTTCATATTGCAGACTGCCATGATTTTAAAGTTCTTGGTAAGGCCCATAAACTAGTATAAATAAGTTTATGGTAAGACCCTAGAGAAAACATAAGCGACACTGACACGAGCAACTTTTGTCTCCGCAACTAATTTGTCTCTCACGTCAAGTCCACGGGTACGTAAGTACTTGTTGTATGGTCTGTGACGGGTTTATATGCAAGCGCGCACACGAAGCGACGCAGTCGTCGGCAACTTTTCATACAAATCATGTGAGAGACAAAATAGTTGCGGAGACAAAAGTTGCTCGTGGGCTCTCCCTCTAAGTCCAAACTGTGAATCAGTTTTGATTTGAATTGCAACTGGTCGCCATGTACCGCTTAAATAATTTCGCAGTTAAAATATTCCTACACTCGGCACCATTACTGGATGTAGGTAGGCAGGTAAGTACCTACTACAAAAAGTTTGGAAACCTTGGGCCCTGGTAAAATATATGAAACAATTTGTATGTAGATAATGTTGTAAGGGGAATCAAAACAAAATATTCTTTGATAATACATAAATTACATAACAAATTGGGTGTGTTTGTGTCACGGGGATAAATTATTTAAAGTATGTAGGTACCTTTAGCACAACTAGGTGTGCAATGCAGTTGGTCCACTGGTACGACGCGCTGCTCAGGATTCGAACCCGGGACTTTTGGCGACCTTTTCGAGAGCAGGATAATTGCCATTCCACCAGGCAGACATTAAAATGTGGAAAAACTTCGAGTTTTTGTTTATTTATTGATGCCATTTATTACTTCTTCTTCGTTTACTATCTTCTAATTATTATTTGAAATCTTTACGAGGAGTATATAGTACGGAAGGTTATAAGTTTGTATGAATGTGGAGGGATATACGGGTAGGGAAAGGCAAAAAAAAAACGATGGATGGACTGTATAGAAAATACCAAAATCGCTATAAGTGTGCCTATAACACTTGAAGAATTCCCTTGATTTCTCCAGGATCCCATCATCAGATCCTGACCTTATGGCAATGGGACCCACTTGGAAGTATATGCTTTTAAACAAAAAATATTTTTCTAATCGGTCCAGCCATCTTCGAGTAATCGAGTAACATACATAAAAAAAGATTTCAACGAACTGAGAACCTCCTCCTTTTTTTCAAGTCTGTTAAAAAGAGGATATGGCTATAAAGGATTTTTTACCTTTGAGATGACGAGTGATAGATACGTTTGAAAGAAAAGGACGTGCTGCGCAAACCACAAATAAATTGGGATGAGGGCAGGAGAATGTTGTTACTTAATGATGCCCCTTCAGTACGTACTGACAATTGTTGGTATACGGTTACCACGGGAAACTATATGTAGCAGTTGTGCTTTCACTGGTTCGATTCGACACAGAAATATTAACATCTATTAGCTAAGTATATACAAAGAAAACCACAACAAAAATGTAACATATTCTTATATTTACAATATATTCTAAAACTGCACTTGATCAAATTTTTTTAATTGTATATTTATTATTATACTAAGGTATTATTGACAATATTAAGGTAATTAGGAGGCGTGCAAGCGTCTTCAAACATATAAGTAATAAAAATAAAGACAATTCTACACGATACTTTAAAGACAAGATGATAAGAATATCAAGTAAAGATCTTTAAAGTTATCTGATTTTTATCATTAAAATATTTATCCCCTTTACATCATTTATTATTATTGTTTTATTTTACATAATATATTATTTGCAATGCGATCGCGAAAAGAATGTACATAAATGAAATTTTATTTTTTAATAAATTCTTTTAATGTTAGGGCTTTGAGATTCGTGATATCTTCAGTGTGTCTCGACGACGGGGGAACATAATCAGGTTGAAACGCAAAGATCCAAATTAGTAAGATAATTAAGGAGATCACGATGGTCACTAGGATTATAATAGTCATCACCATGACTAAGGTACTGCTGCGAAATAAGCAACTGTAAACAAAGATAAATATAAGTAAGTAAGGATCTTCGTTTTCCTTTCCGATTTTCGTCTTTATACCTAATTTAAAGCTAATTAGAGCTAAGCATTGTCGCTGCTGTTCCATATCCTCATTATTTGTAGGGAAATCTTTTTTTATTTAGTGCTGCGGTTAGTACCTACCAACGTTCTTTTTTTGAAGCATCTTTACACTTACTAACATTAATAGAGGATCCTAATGAGCTGAAGGTAATGAGAATCCCCTGGGCGATTGGTCTAGCCGCTTCCATTCCAGTTCATCAGAAGTCCTTAGCAGCCTAACCATCTTACCAGATCATCTTTGTAGGTTTTTGCTTCCACGCGTGTATACCAACAGAAGGAAAATAATAAAATTATCGTAAAATAATAACGAATCTTTGCTTACCCCATTGTAGATTAAAGCGTTAGTTTGAAAAACGAGATATCAACAATATTATTTGCTATGTTTACTGTCTCGTGGTTAAACACTGTATTTTAAAATATTTCAGTAACAAAGCATACAAAAATTATTATGTAGGATACGGTCTCGATAATATTTAAATTCGTATACTTTTACTTCCTTATTTTAATAACATTTGACAATGAAATTGACAAGAATACAAATCAAAGAGTAGGCGCTAGTTTTTTACATTCTCTTTGAGTAAGAGAATATTCATCTATTATTCTCTAGAAGTCATAGAATAAAAGATCAAGACGTGTGGTTGACAAGGCAAGAACTTTAAATTCATATTCTCTGTGGAAAAACCTATGATCACTTATTAGGTAATCAAAACAATTTTAAATATTATTTGATGCAAGTAACTCGTCAAATAAAAGGCAGACCTGAATTTTTCAAATAAAATATATTAATTAATTATGTAAAGCACTTATTGAGTTAATTACATAATAATTAGTATGATAAATAATTTTATATAAAATAAACAGGTATATTTTAGGTTTTCCCTGTGGACAGATTGATAGTCAGACTTGTATGGCCGAAGGGATATTTATTAGCCAGATTAATTATTTAACGTAAAATTTGGATTTACTTTACTTAACAAAAAGCATAAACAATTTTCGTATTATACCCATCCCCCCAGAGTTTACGCTGAAAGCGTCACTAACGTATTCGTTTATGAAAATAATATTATAATACTAGCTAGACGTCTTTATAATAAATCATAAATATCTCTTAAATAATAGAATACATCAAATTCATCAATCGCGTCATGTTTTGTTCATCTTTAAAATAAGGGTCGGATATCACTGGCAACATACCTTTAAACCACTTTTTCTACTCAAAAAACCCGTTTTTAAAAACTAAAAGACAAATAATTACTACGCACAATTTTATGGTTCAAAATAGCAAACATCGTCGGTCGTAACGTAGGTATCTATTGTAATTTTAGTATTAATTTTAGAAATGGTATGGTACTTAACAGAGTTCGAGAAAAGCACTCATTAGCAATCTCAAAACAATAACATGTTGAAATCTTTTTCCAATTTTAAAATTATTTACAATAATAGAAACAGCCTATTATAGAGATTGAGTGACACTATCTTCAGAAAAATAATAGGCTAGTTGACAAAATTTCAATAACTGCTTAATATTTTAGCTTATTAGGCATTTTATCGAAAAAAAAAGGTTTATTTATTTTTAATCGAGCGTTTACATTATAAATTTCGCGTTTTAAAAAACCAATTTTAATTTGGTTCCAAAACGCACAAGACTGTCATGGCGTCTTGAATGACGTCACGCCGTGCAAAACAAACTAAAGAGCGATCGTGTCTTCGTACGTTATAGCTAGTTTTTATCGTTTAAAAATGAATTTCTCATATTATAAGTACTGTATAGTGCCCCAGTGTGATAGCACGACTATAAAAACGCCAAACCAGTTATTTATATATGTTCCAAACAATGGAGAAATACGGAAAAAGTGGCTAAAACTTGCGTTCGGTTGTGGTTAGGTTGCACTCGGAGTGTAGGTTTGGAACGCGCCTCCGGTAGTGATACTCGAAACGTCAAAGACAAGATTGGAGTTTCGCACGGCGTGACGTAACGCTTTCTGATTGGTGTTCACTGTCACGTGACTAAAAGTTTCATTTTACGAAATTTATTTTTAAAAAATATTATTAATCTTTAACGCTTTTAATAAATAAAATTGTTTGTTGTTTTCTCCATAATATAATTAATCATTATAAACCCCTATCCATTATATTTATTCTTAATGGAAACAAGCCTATTATATTCTCATAAAATGGCATTAGGTCATAATATCAATTTATAAAAATTGCCAATGACATAAATTGCGATTTTATTCTACGTGTTATAAAAAAATACCATAAAGCCGGATAAGGCACATACAATGCATACAACTCTGGAAATTTATTATAAATCCTTAGTTTTTTTATTTCTATGGAAAAATGCAAAATGACAACCCTAAATGCAAATAGACTGTTGTATTCGGTACTCAATCCCAGTATTGCGCAAAAGCAAAACACAATTTCGGTCTAGGGTTACCACTATCACAGATTACATAATACTATAGTACCACCAGGGGGGTATAACTCCGCGCTTAAACTTTTATATTAGCCTACTGCTCGCGGCCCACTCCAAGAGGGCCATTGTCGAGGGATATCACCGCGCCGACCGAAACGCGCGGCGTGTGCAAGCGAGGAGAGCGCAGCGCGTGAACGTCACCAACGAAACGAGTCAGTCAAGCGCCGAATGCGAAACTGCATGCACTTCGTTTTTGATACTTAATTACTAACGTACCTACCTACCTACCAAAGTTTATTGTATTTTTTGTATACATATTTACATACTTAGTTGTATCGAAGTTCGAAATATGGCACCAGTAAAGAAAAAAAGCTAAAAAATACTATTTTTTTTCACCCATCCCATAACTGACCCTTGCAAAAGTTGCTTAACCTCCGCAATCGTTGGGCCAGGCGCTATACCACTGCGCCATCGAGCTTCTCTAACTACTTAGAAATACTTATTATTTATGCTCTTTAAATATGCTCAGCTCACCTATTAGGTAGATTTATTTTATTTTATAAGTAGGTACCTATTATAGTAATTTCATTGTTTATTCATGGGCATAACGAATGTTTTCTATGATATCAGTAACTAGCGAGTAGCAACCCCGAAATGTGTCGGTTGAGACAGAGCTATGCGACAGAAAGAGACGCCTCTCTTTCTTCTTTGTAGGTGCATATAATTTTATCCACGCAGCGTTGTGCAGTTTGAAATTGTACTTTATTGCCGTGCAGCGAGAGTAGCTTATTATTTGATGGTCCTCGCGGGGTCGGACTTCTGTACGTTAGTACTATTATATATTCTGTGGTACCACTATGCAATTTATCATAAAAGAAAATTATTTTTTTAGTGGTGGTTTTCGGGGTAGGTATACATAATTATAATAATTTTCCAAGGTTGTATGCATGGTAGGTACCCTATATCTATCATATTTGGTTTTATAAGGAATTACCAAACACCCTGTATAATTCTGTCCAGTTTGTAAATTCTTCAAACTTCAATGTTGATAAACATGAAGTTAGGTGTAAATGAAGAGTCATTCTTTCGGCGTCGATGCCCCTCGTCTCATTGTACGTGGTTTATCTTCATCTGATTTACTAAAGCCTCTTCTAGATAGTACGTCGAGATATTTTGTCTTGCTTTTACAGTTGATGATTTCCATGAGGGTAAAAAGGGTAGCGTTATGGACAATATGGCTAATGACAAATCCGACCCTGCTGATCTAGTCATGTCTCCATACGAACAACCATAAGAGAAGCATCACGATTCCAATTAGTATTATCAGTGATACTATGCCACTGATCACCTTGCATATCAGATCACAGATACAACTGGAAGGAAGAAAAGTTTTTTATTATTATATTCGACGAAAAAAAAAACGATAAAAACTAAATTGATTTTACATAATGTTTATGATTATGTGGATTATACAATACTAAAACTTGCATTGTGAATGCTAAAATCTCAAATTAAAAAATATATATGGGCATTAAATTGAATAATCATTGCTTAAGAAAAATAACACACGACCTAAGCAGTGAAATATCATTTAATTCTAATAAAATACAATCGACGAAATAAAACACTTTTAACGGATACTAGCGCGGCTTTATTGAAAGTACTTTAATTAGTTGGTATTTGTTTTGATTTTAGATTTTCCCGACGTTTCGGCACCTTTGCAGCTGCCGTGGTCACGGGAGACGGAGCTAGAGAAATGAAAATACAATCCGTAGACTTTTCCGGCAATAAGGTGGAAACCCAGGTTGTTCTGGCTTACTAATAATCATTAATTAATATGGATATTGCTTATGATTAATGTTGAATATCTATAGTGAGATCTACTATTTAATTTTTTTGTAGACTTAGATTTCGGAAAGGTAAATAACTTTTATTCTTTCTGTCTTATACTCGTACATACATAGTCATCGAGGTCACGTTAATGGTATTACCGTGTCTAGGTGGTTAACGATACTGTTATTGAATTATTTAATATTTAAACAAGTGCTCATTATTCAATTTATTTTATGTTTACTTCGCATTTATTCTCATTGATAGATCACAATTAAAAATATAATAATAGTATTATACTATGGTAGTCTTTCAGTTTTTGAAACAGTTAGTTTTAAGTACCTAACTGAGTGTTAGTTAATGATAAGATTTAGAATGATTATAAATAATAGGATTAGGATAAGGCATAGATAATTTATTTTCTGCAATCAGCATTTACATGATTATCAAATTATTGGCTTTGATATGTGAAACACTTCGATAATAGGTGGAAATTCCAAGTAAAATTGTCCTTGGAATGCAGCTATTGGTTGGATTGTCTGGTATTAATTTTATGTAATTCTGCACAATAGAGGCTATAGACTACCATTACCACACTCGATGTTACACTAACAACATAGCACTGCTAACAGTATGTTGTGATTTATTGATTAATTTGCACATCGCTAACTTTGAGGTATTCACACAGGTCGAATTAGCAGGCGACTTGCTGTCGATTTTAGTCAATTAGCGCTTTTATCGATAATCCCTTGTTTTAATCGCAATCCTAATTATTTCAATGAGGTGGTGATTTGATTTTACAAGTGATTGTTGATAAAAAGCCCTATTCGACTAAGTCGCTTGGCAAGTCGCCCGGAATATCGACCCGTCTAAATAACCCATCAGCAGTATGCAAATTAATCATTAACATAATAAAATGTTCAGAAACATCATTTATATAAAAGTGTAAATGTTTTCAATGTTGTAACTTTTTTTATAATTATGCTGTTACGAAAAGCGGTATTTTATTCAGTCTACTTTTTGGAACGGAATTTAACATTCACGTACCTACCTACCTAACATTAAAAAAAATTCAACAGTTTTAAATGTAAGATAATTAAATAAAAATATATTTACCACATTTCGGCAAAATCCAATCAAAATCCTTATAGAGAGCAACAATAACGTGTCAATAATAATAACACAAAACTGTTTTACATGGCTTGTATAGAACCACTGAGAATGCACAGGATAGCATAGTTATATCAGCTGATACTGACTGAGATAGCGATAAGAACTGTGAATCATTACCGCTTTAGATAAATAAAAGATTGTTATTTATTAAAAACTGCGAATATTGAACCTCAAATATCGTTATCTTGAAATCATGTTTTACCTAGCCATTTCCTGTTTTGTTTTCAAATGGTTTTTACCGAGTCAGGTAATTGGGCACGATTACACAAAACTAGTTTTAGAAGTGTTTTTTAAGTTCACACACCTTTTTACAAGTTTCATCTGTCTTGTGTTTGTTGTATGTTTTTTTGTTTGTCTGTCTGTAATCAAATCGTGTCCATCCGCAGCCTAGCTCAGAGGCCCTTTGTACTTAATTGATATGAATATAGGTACTAACCTACAGGGTGATTTTTTGAACAGTTGACAAATTATGGGACCCTGTTGTGGCTCAGTGAGCCTGCTGTATAGATTATTAGTGCGTTGTTTAAAAATCAATCTAATAGATGTCGCCACCAGGTTTTTTTTATAAAAACAGTACTATATATGCTGTTTGGTAGCTTCTTTTATTATATCTATTCGAAGGTAGATGGCGCTACTAATTTTGTTTTTTTTCGAAATGGCTGAAATATGGGTTTTTTTGGAAAATTGAATCGACAAACAATCTATATAATAATCGAACCACTCACAAAATTTCACGACGATCAGTTGAAAAATACGACCTGTAGAGAGCAAACGGACAGCCCGACAGCGGGACAGCTGGACAGATATACGAAAGCATTTTTGCCCAAGCTGAAGCAGAGAACGCTTCGATAGTGGTAGAATAAAATTTAAATAAATATATATTTTTAGTGTACCTCCCCTACATGTAAAGTGGGGTTGAAAAAATGATTTCTTGTTGATCTCATGATGTGGGATGTCGTTGGATAGGTCTTTTAAAACATTGTAGGCTTGTGAAGAACACTTATTCATTCAGGGATCCATTTGAGACTGCCAAATTTTGTTAGAGTCGAGTAAACAGTTAAGATAGAAAAAAAATTCAGGTCAGTGGGTTAAGATAATTAATATTAGTATTTTTTTTAAATAAGTATTTAAAAAAATACTTTATATCAATTATCAAAAATACTTAATATTAATTATCTTAATATAAAAGTAGCATTGTGAATGCCCAAAAACAAAAAAAATCAATAGGTAAACGGTTGTTTTAGTAGGTATACGTGAATAAATTCAAGGCGGTAGTACATGTAATGAAGCTAAAAGGAATACTATCACTGGTAGTAGGCTTTACAACGAAGTGATTACTTGCTCAGTGGACTCGAGTAATGTTATCATTATGACACTCACAAGTTTTCAAAACAAAAGCGAGTTAAACACTTTTTCTCTCATGCTGTTAAAATGTAACGTGACGTGGGTTTTTTATGGTTTTTTAGATTCTCTTTGGTAACGTGTTTGACTTTTTAGTTCTTTTTTACTGGCCTAAGTAATAAAAGCATGTTTAAAAAAACCTATTTTTACGCATTTTTATAGAATAATATCACATAATTATAATATAGTACCTACATAAATATATAGTACCTACCAATAGTTACGTTGACTCATTTGTCGATCTAGTAAGATTCTAATGTCGGAAGACAATTAAGAGAAACATAGGTAGTTGAGTTGATTTCTTTGCTCTTATGTGTATGTTCAAAACACTGTCTCAACAACTGTATTTATTTATGAAATATATACATTGGATGCTTTTTCTTCACATTTATAATTTATGATTGAACAAAGGTTGAAGCAGATTATCGGCATTTTCGACTACGTTGACGTCGCCGTTGACGTCACCACCGTCGCCGCCGTTGCCATCGTTGTGTCGCCAAATGAAGAGCCATAGGAAGAACACCACAATACCGATGAGGATCAGTAGCGAAACTATACCACTTATCACCTTGCTTATGAGATTACAGATGCAACTGAAAATAAAACAAAAATGAGTTAGTAAAAAGTGAATCAGGGTTTTGACCATGAGCCGTAGAGTTTTGAGAGACCTTTACATTGAAAAGAAAAATTCAAACTCAGGCATTGAAAAACAAAATAAAACAAAATGTCTGCCCAAGTCATGGTGTGTCATGTCACCCACCTGCCCTTCGGCTGTCTACGTTTCGTAACTGGATTTGATGAAGGAATTATTAAGCACGAAACTGGCTGAATTTGTATGAAAGTGAAAACGTGAAATAAAGTGAAAATTTCAGTACTTAATGATTTGTATAATTTCATATTATGAATACCTTAAGAAGCGCCTTAGTAATAATTTCTTTGAAAGGTATGTCTGTCCTTTGTAATGTTGTTTTTTGTGCCTTTTGTTAAATAATTATAAAAACTTAGTATCATAATTATTTTAATACAAATTATATCTATAGACTGGATTTTGACCTTACGGCAGATGTTGGGTAGATCTCATTCCATTTCTATTTGGTGCATTTAAGTTGTTAACTGTCGTTTATAAAAATCTGCACGTATCTGTAATAGTTAAATCATTTCAGTGTTCTGCCTATAAATTGTAACTTAGTTTAATTTTAACTCAACTATATCATTAGCTATATGCCTTATTATCAGTGGAGACTTATAAATGACTCTTTGTTGCTATTTTTTTATGTATTTAGAATGTATTAGTCGATAGTCTTCCTAAAATTAATAAATAAAATAAAAATAAAATAAAATACCTCTGATTACAAGTGCAAAAGAAGTAATATATTTTAGCCGGTCAATAGGTACGTACGAGTATATAGGTAATTAAAACTACAATTTGTCTTAGTTTCAATTCAGTAAAGTATAGTATCAGTAGTTTTTTTTTCAGTTTTGATTTTACAGATAGGAGTTTGATTGATGATAGTGTATTGATCTTAAAATATTATGTTATAATATTTCTACAGTTCTATTTGGTGATTTGACAAGATATATTGCGATAGTGTGAGAAAGATGAGAGATATTTGAAATATTTTTTTGTTTGACTGAAACATTATATATTTTTTACTATAAATGCTGTTTCTTCTTTTAGTCCCAACTAATTGAACTAGTTTTAGTAAGTTCTATTTTCTTGTATAAAGCGAGTAAAGCCACTGGCAGCTGCTAATACTTACTTACTCTGTTATTTGTTTAGTGAAAGTGAAAGTGAAATAAGCTTTATTCAAATAAACTTAATTATTAAGTACTTTTGAATCGTCTATATTTTCCTACCACACATTTAGTTTTTTTTGGGGTTAAGTGCTAAAGTATTACTATTAAACCAGTGTGAAACTTTAGAGAGGGCACTATTTACTTCGTCCGAACAGTTATTACCTCGGTTTACTTTGAAAACTAAAGAAGTATCATCCGCAAATAGTACTGTCTCGCATAAATTACTCGCGTAGTTGGGAAGGTCATTTATATAAATTAGAAACAGCAATGGGCCCAATATTGATCCCTGTGGCACACCTTTAATAAATAGGACTCTCTTAAATAAATGGATTAATTCTCTAAAATAATGATTGTGACGTGTGATTAAACATCCGTGCTATTACAAAATATTTTTAAACACTTTTTAACTAAACACCTGTTTAAATGTGATGCTGTCACTTTTTTAACAATATTGTTTGAAAAAGACAGTATCACATTTAAACATGTGTTTAGTTAAACACTTACAGTGTTAAAAAATATTTTGTAATAAAACGGAAATTTTTTAAGGACTCGTAAACACAACTCGCTAATCAGCAAGATGTTTATAATTAACACGATAATCGATTAATTACTTGGATTATGTGATTTATCGTTATCAAGTGAAATTAACACGTTTTGGAAATAAGTAGAAGAACTGCTGAAAATGTCTCCGGATTAATAAAAAAAAAATATTCATTAAATTAATTCATTCATTTTAGGGTTCCCTACCAAAATGGTAAAAAAGAACCCTTATGGTGCGACTGTCTGTCTGTCTGTTCATCTGTCACAGCTGGATAACTCAAGAACTACTAATGCTATCAACTTGAAAGGAATATTTTAGATGGCATTTTCCCAACTATTTTGCAAATAAGAAAGAAATAAAAATATAATTAATATATTTTTGCAACAGGGACTACAAAGGGATATTAAATATCGAGGTGGGGTTACTAGGGCATGTGGAGTAACATATGGAAGAGCGCTGTTTGTTTTTCTTTTTTTCTTTTGTAGGCCGCGTAGTTTTCGACTTTTGATGAAAATGAAAAAAATACCGTTCCCATCTCCCCCTTATCTCTGAAGTTTGTATTGAGAAAAATCAGAAATAATTCTATGTGATAGAACTCTCTGTCTGTATGTCTCTAAATAGCACACTTTTTCAGAAATCATCAACAAAAATTACATTAGTTCCACAATAGATATCGCTTACTTAAAACTGCAATATTCATTTATTTTTGTTTAATTCTTTAGTAGGTACCTATTCCAGCACAGTAAAAATATAGAAAGTCACACGTGTGCAAGGTTATTTTTAATTCATTGAAAACCTCTCGTGGGGTTGATCAGACCATCAAACTGAACAACTTTCGTTTATGGCACCAACCTCGACATCACGAAAAAAATCAGCTGTTCTATACAAAACAATGCCTACTCCATCGAAATGTATGCTTTTTTTGATAAAAAATAATCTAGATATTTACCACATATTGTAGTGATCAGTTCTTGTAAGAGAGCTTTAATAATTAAGTTTCCAATTCACACAACACTCTCTTCCTATGTTTTTTTACTACTGGACGTGGATACAAAGTTGATAAAAGTATTTTAGCTATCTGTTATCTGGCACACTGGTTACTTGTATCATGATCATGATAGGTTTTTATGCGTAATCGATATTATTCGTAGAGCCACAAGTCGATATTATTATTCAAGAATCTTATATTAATATTGTGTAATAGAATATTAATATAAGATTCTCGATAATTATTAACGAGTTAATATTCTGGCACTGTCTAAATAGCGCTACGTACGCTTGTTCCACGAAAACTGACAAAACAAAAAAACTTTTACTTTAAAAGTTGTTTTAAAGCATAATGACAAAATTCTGCTTAATGGACTGTAAAAATGTTAGCATTTACAATTTTTCGAAAAATTAATAAACTCTGTAAGAATAAAAACGTCTTAATTTGTCTTCCAATTCCGGCACTTGCATTGTAGAATAGTCTTATTAATCCATTTTTGTGTAAATGAGTCTTTTTCGGTAAAAAATACCACAGAATAAATACCTATCTATTTTCCTATAGTTTACAAGCGTAACGTCTGCTGTCAAGTACGCAGCGCCATCTACAATTAGCTTTGCGTTGCCATCCCCATAAATGACATGAATATGAAAATGACAAAATATGTCGAGGATATACATAATTGCCATAGATATAGTATATTAAAAGGGGTAGATGCGCTACCGAGCGACCGGGTGTAAGGGATAGATATATTATGACGTCAAAATATGGGGTTGCCATGATCAGAAAAAGTACCCTTAACGGGGTAGCATCCGTTAATGTGCAGATTACTAGTTACAGCACGGAAATCGTCTACTTTAAGAAAAATTTCGGTACTATTATGTATTCTGTGCTTTAAGAGGATTGTCAACCACGTGGTCTCCATACAAACGGCGATAACGTTTCCCACCCTCTAAACCTTAACCTACAGCAATGAATTTTTGGTATGTTTTTGAAATGCCTAAAAACTAGGGCTGTACGTTTTGATTTTTAAAATATTCATTGTAGATTTGAAAATATTGGCACTTCTGTGTTTTGTATGAAATCAATAAAATGCAAATATTTCGAAATCTATTATAAATATTTAAAAAATCAAATCGTACAGCCCTAGTATTTAGGCATTTCAAAAAAATACCAAAAATTAATTACTGTAGGTTAAGGTTTAGAGGGTGGGAAACGTTATCGCCGTTTGTATGGAGACCACGTGGTTGACAATCCTCTTAACTGACTCGACCAGTTAATCTGCAGATTAACGGATTCCGTACTTTAACGGTAACATACGTATACATAGAATAGAAATCGAAATAAACTTTATTCGCAGTAATTGTGGTACAGCAGAGATATTAATAAAATGTTTAGACAATTCGCCATTTCCAGCATGCAAAAACTCAGTATAATTATAAATGGTATTAAGAAAAATAAAAACACGTCTTCCCTGCTAAAATCGAACTAAAGTTAAATAACAATCGTCATTGCAGTCGGGACGGGAGTACACACAACTGCCCTGCTAAAAAAAGAGAGATATAGTAAACTAGCTGGGGTTCGCTCAGGTAGTTAATATGAGATTGTGTGGTTAATGGAATAAAAAGATAAACTTTAAATTAAAACAGGTAAAGTCTTTATTAAACGTTGGAATACAGAACTTTTTTTATTAACGTTAGTTTTTCTGTTTTTCGGAAACAATTTTTTTCAAAATGTTTTGAACAAATTCGTGTGTGGCACCCAATTCTTTTTTCCATTTGCTTCTATACATTTTTCACGAGTTTTATCTTCCGTCGGAAATCTGGAAAAATCAAATCGCTTGAAATTCCCTGAAATATGGGGTAAGTTTTGGGGAAAATTTTCTATATAGTAGGCATCCGGAAATCGAATTATAAACCTACTGATTTTAGTGGACGTCAAAGCTAAGCTGACTTCTACTATTACGTAGATGTACGCAATTTTACCGGTTTGCATGTCAAATGTTTACGAGGTTATTTTTAGAAATAATTTTTAGATTTTTCCTATTTATCAGGTTTTTCATGATATAACTAATGATTTAGCTCAGAAACTTGGTTCCTGTGAGATTTGAGAAAGAAATACGTGATCAAAATATAGAAAACAGTGTACTCACGCATGAAATGTAACGCCCGCTTCTTTCCTTTGATTGTTGCTTTTGCAGCCAAATATCGAACATCCCACCATTTTGAATGCTAGACACAAACACTACACATTCGATTTATAATAAATCTTCAATATTAATTAGGGAGTTATCCACAAAAACTTTAATTTCTCTGGCACTTTTGGTATAACCCCACTTGTTTGTTTTGCTTAGTTGATCTCTGCCTATAACCCGACCATGAAAAAAAGTCCGGTCGGTGATAGAGAAAAAACATGACACTCTTCTCTATTTCCTCCTATAGGAATCTTAATAAGACGATCTCGCTCTATCAAAGCATGTCAGACCCTTGATAATTGCCAAGAACTTAACCAACAAATCTTTTTTCAATTGGCTTCAAAACAATGTCTCAATTTACCCGGATGTGAACGCATCTATAATTTTTTGAAATAATTTTTTGTGATACCTATAGGTATGTGGTAAATTATAATTTTACATGTACATCTTGATGGGAGCGAAAAGATTTCTAAGCATGAAATAAAACAAAGTAGCACTGTGCTATCAGTGACGCTCCGATAAAGCATTAAGTATATTAATAAAAGTGATAGTTAAATAGTCAAAAATAATAAGTTTTCCAAAAGACTATCAAAAGTTATTGTGCTTGACACTTTAGTATCAGTTAAAACTGAATGAAACAAATAAAATAAGTACCGTACTGCTCTTTATATCTGTACAAACAACGATTAACTTTCCGTAGTATAAAGGTGGTGCGGTAAAACTTTGATTTAAATTTTCGCTCCGCTACAGCTTAGCAATATCTTTGCCAGCGACAAGTCCAACGAAGCTCTCGTAATAAAGAAGTTTTGTATATTTTTTTAACTTTTTTCCATTAGAACGGATTCCCTGGAGTGAGGCGGTTGGCGTGAGAATGAGCAATTTCCTCCGTACTGCCACGATTTCGATCTGACTTCCCGTCTGGGCAGCGATTTTAAAATTTATAGAATCGCTTTACATGAAATTGAAAATGGAAACAAAACGCGTTTACGCGTTAAGCCGGCGATGAAGCGATATTTCTCCTGTGGGCGGGAACTATGAAGATTTATATGGCAGCCGTGATTTCCTTTGTCTAGTCGGGTTACTTTTAATTAATTTTGAATATAAATTAGTGTGAAATTCAATGACGGTTATTTATTGCAACCTACACCAGAACGGACGAACTGCTGTTTAATAACATTTTTCAAATTACTAAGTGGTCATTTGGCACTGCTCTAATGATTGTATCAATGATACTTATTATTTGGTAGCAATTCGTCTTACAATAAAAAATTCAGCTTTCGTATAGTTTCGTGAAGCTTGTGTAAAAGTTAAAGTTTCCAAAAGGTGGTGTGGTTTCCCACAAACAAAGTCATATTTTAAAAACATTATAACAATTCGTTTGACAATATGACATTGCTTCGTCGCTTGTTTATTTACAACGTTATTTATCACCACAACACATCCCATATTTTATAGAAGTAAGTTCAAGCAAAAGACGCGGTTGTTCGTTACGTTCTAAGCTCTTTAATGTTGGCACGATCGCGGATTGGCGTAACTCTATTGCGCGAACAATGCGCTTGGAATAACGAACTCAATTGTGTTAGTTCGGTGCACCTGACGATGGCTCGCTTTTGGGTTCTGCAGCACTGAAACAAAATATAGTATTTATATGGCATTTATATGGCATTTATTTTTAAGAAACTTTGTAGCTTGGGTACTTGCTTAAACTTTTCAGACTTAATTAACATCCAAGGCAATAAGATCAAGTATTGGGTTTTATAAAGCGCTGTTGTTCGTTGTGATTAGATTGGCACAGGTTGATAGAAGTGGATCTGTTGACCATAACATCTTTGAAACTAAATAATATGGCACCTACGTTTATGATTTTTAACAACAATTAATCAGCAAGTCATTTTGAAAACATAAATATATGTGTAGCTTACTTCAGCAAACAATATAAGCAAAATGCACCACCCGGCGCCCGCAAAAATATGTACATGCACACCACATAATATCAGTGCACAATACCTGCATTTAGCAAGACAGCAACATACCTTGCACCTTCACCAATTAGGCTACTCTACCGAATATTTTCGGTGTTGGTTTACGCCATACGATTTTTTTTTTAAGTCTATGGTTTACGCACGATAGCTAATTCCTGAGGATGCTCCGGGTTGGGGCGAAACACGTGTAGCCTAATTGGTGAAGGTGCAAGGTATGTTGTGTTGCTGTCTTGCTAAATGCAGGTATTGTGCACTAATATTTTGTGGTGTGCATGTGCATATTTTTGCAGGCGGGCGAGTGGTGCATCTTGTATATATTGTTTGCGGAAGTAAGTTACATACATATATTTCTTTTTTCAAAATGGTTTGTGACTTCCGCCAAATGACGCCTTATTCAATCAAATAATTAATCAAGTTCATAAACCTTTATCGCTACCTAACTATTCCTTCTCCGTCAAAAAAATATCTTCATTGTTTCTTTGAATTTCTTTATGAATTTGATTTGATTAACTCTTAGCTAAATCCGATCCACACTTTGCTAGTTTTCCTTCACTCATTGGTAAATGGATAGAAGGCAACGGGGTTATTCCCCAACGGCACGCTATTCTCTCGCATGGCTAACGAAATAGGACTCCAATTGAGGCTCTACAAAGACACGGGGACTTTAAATATTCAACAACGTAATCTTAAAGTATAGGTTCTTTCTTAAAATAACTTTTGGTTTTATTTAATAACTTGACACTTAAATGTTATCGTGCCACAGTGGTTAGAGACAACGTTCATCTGACTGTCAAATTGACATTTATGCATTTCATAAGTTCGTGAAACCATATCTTTAAAAAGACGAACAAGTTTCTAGCTTACAAAATGATTACCTACTACGTTGGCGAGGACCAACCAATTTTGCTTCAATGGATTTCATATTCTGTTCCAAGTCTAATATTAGATTTCTTAGAAACTTCATTTCTCTTTATTAAATCTACGTTGGGGTAGTTAGTATCAAATTCAATCGTCTCGAAAAGTTTCAAAATTTCATCAGTCTCGAAATGAAGATAAAACCTCTCCACGGGTCACAAGTTGGACTCCACACAGAAAGTTCGAACTTGTTGCGATCGAACCGAGTTCTTGATTGCACCCCATCTTGGAAATTTCGAACAAATACTTATATACTTTCGTCGAGAATTTAATGGAAGCGGAAATGAAATGAAAAGTTGTATCTCTCCTTTGAATTCTAGAGTGTACTTTAAAATAAGGTGTGATGAAGAAGGTTGCAGTAAGTTCGTATATGAAACATGAAAAATATAACGGTAACTTTTTGACTAAAGGAATATTAAATTTGACTTATGCACAAAGAACAAAAAAAGTATACTATTAATGAACTCAATACCTAGTTACTTAGTCCAACGTTTTAAAAGATTATGTTTTTCAAAGTTTGATTTCAAGTTCAACTTAACAATGAAACAACAGTAATAAGAAGCAAATACAGACTTGGGAAAATAGTAAAAAATGGAATTTGCTGTGATGAATTTGAAACTAGTTTCAAACGATACTCAAAGAATAAGACTATGATAAGATAACTCAACTTGTCTAGTACGTTAATTCTAAAGATCCGCAGAAGTGAAAACTAAGAACAGTTGTTCACGTTCCTGGCGCGCCTGAGAGTCTGCTAAGTTTAGTATTTCTAACTACTAATTCTAACGTTCCCTAAAACTCAAACTACAACTCATCTGGTAGGGGGTATTTGTCTTTGAATGGAGTTAGAACACACTGCTTTAAACTTATCCCCAATTAATATTTGCTGAAGGTACTTTAGTAGTTCGCAAAACTTAGCTGCAGGAAACTTGGCACAGTAGACATGACAATGTGTCGTAGCTACAGTATGTTTGCTTTCAACCGTAGTCTAGATTGGCTAGCCAATGCTGTAAGTTTAACTGCGTTGAAACGGAGCCACTTGTATGCGACAGTTATTTAACATTACTATTTTATCAAGTAAAGTACTCGTATTATATGAGCTAAAAGTTTTTATTTTAACAACTTATTATTAACTCTATCTTAGAGATTTTAATGTAATTGTCAACAAACTTTGAAAGTCGGATGAATCAAAACAAAATACATTTTTCTGAAATTCAAAGTTGGCTCTGTGCCACAGAATTACTAAAATAAATAAATTACCTATCTTAGATATCAATTTTATCCAATACATTTGGGGCTATAACAATTTTACAAGGAGTGATGGTCGCAAGATTCGTTGTAGTTTTTTTCTTTTTTGTCATTTTTTCGAATGTTGTATTGCTGGCTATGCTTAAACTGTGATTACAGAGACAGAAATCGTATATCTAGCTAGGTTCCTAATTAAATGCGTCCTTTAGTGTATCATCAGTTGGTTATGTACCCTGCTTGAAGTACTAAGATTAGCTTGCAGCTCGGATTAATTGTAGTTTGAACTTTGAAGCTCGAGTTTCATCGTGAAATTGAAAGCAATATTATTAAATTTATCAACTTAAAAGTCTTTTAGTTGCGTTGAGTTGCGGAGATGAAGTGACTTTACTGCTGTTCTTGGAAATGAAAAATATTTTGCATATTATCATGCACGTCAGAAATTAATGATATCTGAGCTACTTTAATTACTTTTACTTTTAATGTTTGTTATGTGATTGCACATTTTACACTGGTATTTTGATGTGAATTTTCTATTTTGTGTGACTGTACCTATATACAACGTGTTACAAAACAACCCCAATGCTGAATATGGTAGATAAGGACCATCAAACTGAACAACTTTTACTATGGGACCAACTCTGAAATCGCGAAAAAAAATCAGCTGTTTCATACGTTTTGATATTTTCGTTTTTATTTTTTGTATGAAACAGCTGATTTTTTTCGAAGTTGTTCAGTTTGATGATCCCTACCTACCATATTGAGCTTTAGGGGTCATTTTGTAACACGTTGTATAATGCATTTGCATGAATTTGTAGTATTGATTCATGTTTAGTAAAAAGGTTATTATAGGTAGGTACATCTTATTAATATTATCAGCAGCAAACCTGAACGCCGCATAAAAGATGTATGCGCGATTTAAAAAGTCATAACATTTTTATAGTTTTATTTGTACGTCATAAAACAATAGTAATCAAACAACTACTTGAATTTCACCACGTACTTTCAAAACAAGAGCGATAAAACTAACATTATTCATAAAATAACGGAACGAGATTTAGAGCGAACCACATTAAAGTCGAATTTAAGTAATTACTAGGAAATGCGAAAACGTTTCATAGCGCGATTGTTTGGAATCCGCTTAGAGCTCCGACCGCCGCGCCGTCGCTGTACTTAGCCCGTTGTTCGACTGTATAGAATTTGTTTCCATGACACCGATCGAGGAAATAACGAGCCATCTTTGTCGTGTCTTTGTCTTAGAGCAATGCCGGCTTCTGTACCGGAAGCCGTGTTGATCTAAGAAATTAGTTATTGATGACTAAATTAAAAAAATGCCATGGTTCTTTAAGGCTGGCGTCCACTAGGCGCGCCGAGTGGAGCCGAATCGAATCGAATCGCAATAATTCGCCTCCATACATTTACTATGAAACTGCGTCCATTGACGAAGAGCCGAGGCGCGCCGAGGCGAATTATTGCGATTCGTTTCGGCTCGATTCTGCGCGCCTAGTGGCCGCCAGCCTTTAGACTACCTGCCTAAAGTGACAGCTTGTGTCTATTGTTTCTCGGAAGCTGTACAACCTATAGTTCAACCGGAACCGGACCGTATCCGGACTAAATCCAAAGCGGAGCCAGGCCGGAGTCTGACCGAAGCACTCTTTATTTTGTTACTCGTATTTGTTACTATGGTAACGGGATGTTACTATGGCAACGGAGTATTTACGATGGCAACGGGGCTATTATCTATTAGCACAGTGTCTAAACCTTGCTCCGTTTTCCGGTTTTGGTCAGGTTTTGGCGGTCTTTGGAGCTATATACACGCTCGCTAAAACTGCACAGTGGGCACCCGTACTAGCTTGTCCCCCACTCCGCGTCCGGTTTCCTGCGGAAGCGGTCCTTCAGCGGCCGGAGGGAACCATCTGATAACAACTTGGCGAACTGCTCGCAATTATCGTTTTGAGTCATTTCTATAATTACACGATCGGTAGTAACGGCGATTTTACCCGATATACACGCTGAATTTTTAATCATTTGGTTCCCGCAGTGGGGTGGTTCCACTCATGATCATTAGCAACTTTTACTATGGGGCCAACTCTAATATCGCAAAAAAACAGCTGTCCCATACTGAGGTCGAGTAGGTATTGCGCTTTTGTATGGAACAGCTGATTTTTTTCGCGGTATCACCAGTGAGTGGAACCACCCCACTGCGGGCACCAAATGATAAAAATTTCACGTTGTATGTACGGCATTATTATAACAATACTTATTGTATGTTATAGGGTATAGTTACTGCAGTTTGTCTACGATAGATTAAAATGACATGACTCGCGTACAGAGTAGGCTCGCTGCCATGGTCACGTTCGTAGATTGCACACACACAGTACACACGTCACATGGCATATATTTATTATGGAATCTATACGTCCACACAACGCTCATGACGTCAGTGACCGTGTTGCCGTCGGATATATTTTTAAATCCAGAAGTCCAAAATTCATTCATTAAAGCTTACCTTTACCTAACATTGTGACGACTACGGTTAGGATTTGGCGCGTAGTGATTTTAAACATACCCCAGAAAAATATTGCCTTCGAGTATAGTATTTATTTTTCTCAACACAATGGTGCGTTGGCTGATGGTATATAGATTCCATATACTTACGCTACGAGACGTGTAAACATGGCCTACACTAAAAAGTGGCCGTTATAATGTATTCACAAACTTCGCAAATCGATTTAATCTCAGAGTTTCAAGAAATGAAGATTTCGAGCAACTCCCTAAGACGAAGTTGGAAAATGTATCCCGAAAGTTCGTAACAACGAAACTATCAGCCGAGTGATAGCGGAAGATAATGAATTCAACGTCAAACACACCAGCATTGTTAGAGCGCCGATTGCAACAATGTTGCTTTGCCAACTTGATTGAGATAAGCTACGATTTGAGGTGGACGGCTCGCAGATGGGAAGTGAAAACCACAGACAAATATTTTAACGATGCTGATTTAATTTAAACATTAATTATACTTTCCTTTATTAAATGTTCTTAGCAACAAAACTATCAAGTGATAATGCCAGATAATAAATTCTACGTCAAACACACCGGCATTGTTAGAGTGCCGATTCTAACAATGTTTCTTTGCCAACTTGATTGAGATAAGCTACGATTTGAGGTAGATAACTCGCAGATGGGAAGTGAAAACCACACATGAATATTGTAACGTTGCTGATTTAATTTAAAGATTAAATATACTTTCCTATTATTCAATGTTCGTAGCAACAAAACTATCAGCTAAGTGATAGTGCCAGATAATAAATTCAACGTCAAACACACTGGCATTGTTAGAGTGCCGATTGTAACAATGTTGCTTTGCCAACTTAATTGCTGTTTGAATTTCAAGATTAAATATACTTTCCTTTATTTAATGTTTGTAGTAACAAAACTATCAGCTGAGTGGTAGTGCCAGATAATTAATTCAACGTCAAACACACTGGCATTGTTAGAGTGCCGATTGTAACAATGTTGCTTTGCCAACTCAATTGCTGATTGAATTTCAAGATTAAATATACTTTCCTTTATTTAATGTTCGTAGCAACAAAACTATCAGCTGAGTGATAATGCCAGATAATTAATTCAACGTCATTGTTAGAGCGCCTATTGCAACAATGTTGCTTTGCCAACTTGATTGAGATAAGCTACAATTTGAGGTGAACACCTTACAGATGGGAAGTGTAAGCCGCAGGCAAATATTGTTGAAATTATTTAACTTGAATATTTTCTCAGATTAACTTTATATTTTTATAATGGGTAATAAAGTAAGAAGAAGGGTTGTTGATCAAATATTTGTCTCTTCATGCCTTAAAAGTGAATAAATAGTAAAAAAATGTTAGGATTTTGTTGTTAAGAAATCGCTTTTAAATAATTATATGGGTACGTATCAGAATGTCTAAAGTTAGAATGTCTAAACTTAAAATGGCAAAGTTCAAAATGTCAAAAATCAAAATGCAAATTGTTTAAAATGTCAAAAATCATTATGTATAACTTCATAATAGCAAAATTTAAAATGTCAAACGGTTCAAATATCAAACTAGTTAAAATATCAATGGTCCATAAGTCAAAGGTTTACAATGATTTTAAAACAACAATTCACCTTTTTTTCATTTATCGCCTTGCAACATTTTGTGAGCAATTCTTTGTAGTTTAAATATTTAATAACCCCTCCCTAAAGTTTGAAAGTTAGGAGATGGATACTTTTTTTTAAAATGGTTAAAAAAAACAAAAAAATTGGAAATTAAGCAGGGGAGGCTAAAAATGGTGGGGAGAGGGGAGGGGACGTACGTACTAAATTTCGCACGTAAAAAAAGTCGTTTCTGGCTGGGTTCATGTACACCTAACATGCTCGTCGCTACGCTCCTCGCACCTATCATGTGACCTGCGGTCCTTTAGTAGTGCTACCAACTTAGTGCGCCGCTATTAAACGTCAAAAATTACGACACAAATCTAAAATTGTCATTTTTCCTAGAAAATCTTAATTTTCAGATTTTTTTTTCTCGCGTATTATTTGGTTCCTAAATATAAAATTTCGTATGCGTGTTCCAAATCATGAGTTCTTTACATAAAAAAAACTCGTGGTCTGATAATGGAAAGGTGAGCCCTGCAAAATCATATAGCGTCTCCAAGTACCGATATTGCGATCTATTTACCAACAAAAGATTCGATGCGATAGATGATAAATCGCGAGAAAAAAAAGCATTAAGAAAAACTAGGTAAGGAACCAACCGAGTTTGATTTTTATATTGATGAACAACTGACAACTTACAATAACAAAAACTTTTTCATAAAAGAAAGGACTTTTGCATAGTGTAAAAGAGTGATTCTGTTTAGCACGAAAGAACTCATGCTATTGTTGAGTCAAGCTACTTTTTTTGGATTATGGATGGAACCTTCAAAATCGTTCCTCAGATATTCATGGCCCCACATACAACTGTGAAAAAACGTTTCCGTTACTATTTGCGCTTTGTACACACAAAGAAAAGCATCATAATATGATGTTATGTTTGATTTGATTCCTGAATATTGTACAAAAATGAAATTACATTATATCCATTATTTGTCGTCATGGATTTTGAAAAAGCTCCAGCTTTATGTTACCGCCAAAATTTCTTAACTTATTTAAATCACGCTTTATCAACTTCAATTTTGGTGGACTACTACTACCATCACATCATCAAAAAATGTAATTGGCATTTATTATGAATTGGTAATTTAAATATTAGACATTTTAAGTTTTGATCATTTGAATTTAGACATTTTTATTTAGCACTATCTGACCGTTTGACATTTTCGTTTTTGACATTTTGAACTTTCGACATTTTAATCGTTAGACATTCAAATTTTTGACATTTTGAACTTTGCCATTTTAAGTTTAGACATTCTAACTTTAGACATTCTGATACGTACCCAATTATATGTATATTTACTAAACTCATCAATCATTGTATTCATACATTATATTCTTTCTTTATCTCCAAAAAAATATAATTTTGTTCGCCAGTCACAATAAATATAGAAGCTTAGTTATTAGGTCTTTAATAAAAAGCTTCATAAGTAGACCTATGGGAATATGATCGAGGAGCTTTTGTTAGCAGCCTGAAAATGCTTCGTTTGCTTCTCATAACTAAGAATGTCATGACTACATCATTATTATATTCACTCTGTTAAAAAAAAAAGTTATAACCACAATGGATTTAAGCGATTCCTTGCCTTTCTCAGAGCTTAGAACCCTACGAATCATATTTGCGTTGTCATCGCCGATGCAAAGAAGAATTTATGGTCACCATCCATATTGCCGCAAACGCCCCACCAACTGCGTTAGATCGTTTAACATGGTATGTCGGATTTATTTTGAAATATAACTTGGTTATTACTCTGTTAGATAATCTTAGGTAACTGGATCTGTTGTTACATAAGACATTAATGTTTTATAAGCGCGTTTACAATAAAGTTGGCGAACATAATGATATTGTCAAAAGAAAATCGTTACTTACAGCTAAGTATTAAACGTTACCAGTACTTTTTTTTTTAGTGAAGCAGAAATTTTTAAATTTGAGATTTTTGCATTCACAATGCTATTTTTACACAATACTAAATAATATACTAGAAAAAATACGACTCGCACCAGATCATTACTCAGACGGGAATCGAACCCGCGACCTTTGGATATCCGGTCCAATGCTCTGACCGCTGAGCTACCGAGTCACTCGGTAGCTCAGCGGTCAGAGCATTGGACCGGATTGGACGATTCCCGTCTTAGTATTGATCTGGTGCGAGTCGTATTTTTTCTAGTATATTATTTAGTATTGTGTAAAAGCAGAAATTACTAGGAAAATTGATTAACGATACACCAAATCATACAACAAAACTAGAACCCCTATTTTTCTCGCCTGCGCCGCCCGTCTAGGTACATGACTAGTTGTGTTTGTAATACATTCTAAACCTAACGAGCTTTTAGTTAATGGTCGTTGCTAATTAATAGCCACCGTTCATTATTGAAGCCTTCGGAGACTATCCTTAATAAATACGTCACTGAACTTCTGACCGAAGCCTTTATTAAGATAATGTTCTTGGTGTTGCGGAATTCTGTGGTACTCTATCGGGAACTTAAAGTTTCACAGTTAGCTGTTTGTCTTAGCCAAGTTGGACAGCGAAGTAACTACTCAAACAAACGACAGGGCGGGTCCTGATTTAAACCAGCTTAACAACCAAATTAAATGCCTCTACATGTTCCATTTTATCATTTTGGGAAGAAAAGTTTTCGTATTTGAGTCTACGAACTTTCTCTGAAATTAGACAGAATTCGTTTTTTGAAAAGCTCGCAAAACTGTTGGCGAAGGCCCGATAGCGACGCGTCGGGATGTGAGCGATTTGTAACGTAAGTATTGTATGATCGAAGTACCTATATCGTACTAGTTAGTATGGATAGATGACGTCACATAGCGCCGTCTATTTTAATAGCAACATAAAAGGAGGAGGAGTGATGTATGCCATGGATTAAGTTTTTCTTTGAATTATTTTATGACACAGTACATCGACAATGCTACCATTCAGTTAATCGTTACCTCACAACATAAGTTTAATCGCAAATAAATTTTACAACACGCAAAAACTGGGGAGTAACATAAAACTAAGTTCTTACACAGCCATTAAACCCGAGTTCAATGCTCTTTTCGTTCCAGTACATCTTAGCAATTATAAATTCGTATTTCATCCACAGCGAGGGCTTAAATAAAACAGCCTGAGGCTTTGAGAAATTAATGAACATGTTCTAACAAAGAGATCAAGCGAACCGTTTCATTACTTATTTCTCTTACTGAATTACATAATCTGGGATAAAGCTTCAATCCCTACAAGGTTGCCGAATTTGCCAATGCCCCGACAAATAACTAAGTACCTACTGAGAATAATGTTTTACCTTAATTATTTTGTGAAAGAAAATCTTTTGGTTTTACGTTGTACTTCTTTTCTTATAGTCTAGTCGTGATACATGAAAGGTAGCAAAGTATAAAGTAAATAAAACAATGTGCTTGTATATAAATAGCAAGAATTTATCCTAAAGTTTCAAATAAAGATACCTAGTATTTTTTTTTCTTTGAAATATTAGGATAAATCCTGATTTTTATAAACATAAATTCTGCTCTTTAGATTGGTAGGTACAATGATAAAAAAAAACCGGTCAAGAGCGAGTCTGAGTCGCGCACCGAGCGTTTCTGTACCATCATAATAAATACACTGCAGAGTAGAACAATATAATTATTATTGCATATTAGGTCAGCGCCATCTCTTGACCGATAGTGGAACTAATTAAAATTTTATTTGGTTAGCGCCATCTGTTGACTGGTAGTGGAACTAATGAGTTTTTGTTTGTTTTTTGAACATCTAAAACAGTGTGTTATCAATATAACGATGTCTCAATAGACATCGTTTTATTTTTTCCGTAATTTTTACTTAAACTACTATCACATAGAATCATTTAATTTTTTTTTCTTTGCAAACTTCGGAGATAAGGGGGGGGGGGACGGTATTTTTTACATTTTTCATCATAAGTCGAACACTAAGCGGCCTAAAAAAAAGAAAAAAAAAATTAAATGTGCAAACTGCGCTCTTTCATATGATACCCCACCATATACCATTAGTAGTTTTCGAGATATCCAGCTGTGACAGACAGACAGACAGACTGAGTCACACCATAAGGGTTCCTTTTTACCCTTGGACGAATTAACTCGTCCAAGTTTTTACCATTTTTGTACGGAACTCTAACAATATGATATCTGAAGATATTTAAGTTAAAATCTGAAATAGAAAAATATAAGGATTGAATGGATATTAATAAAAAAATGAATAGTGTTTATAAATTATAAATTCATTTGAATGTAGAATATATTTTAATGTGTTTGTTTTTTACAATGAATAATATGCTATGTATGTAGATAGCATATTATTTATTTGATAAATCTTCAAACTATCGACAACCCTAATTTGAAGATAGCCGTATTCTGATTTGATGGTAAATCTCATGAATTTTGATGTCTTCGAGCATTAAATCTTGCGGCCTAAATTATAAATATTTTGGAAGTAGGTACTTTATATAAATCAAGTTGATGAAACAATTTCGATTACAAAGTTATAAACAATATTTAAGACGTCAAAGACTTAACGCGTTCATTTGAATTCTTTTGGATTAATATATTTCAATTGAGTTTGATTATTGAAGCTAAATGTTATACAAAATTAATAGAGTAATTGTAATTATCCTCCGTAATTTACATATTATTATTATTCTATAAGTAATTAACGCGGCCACTGATATTGAATAATTTTATTAGTAATGAAAAAGTTACATCGTCTGTGACATTTCATTACAGTGCATGTTTTGTTGCTTATGCTGATTAAAAAACTTTTCCCGGGTTGATATTGAAAACATTTATTACAAAAGTTGTTCAATATAGATAGTGCGGTAATGCACTCGGTGAATTAAGTTGAATTTATGTACGCTAGCAGAAGCTAATTTTAATTTCAAAAATTTCAATGCAAAGTAAATGTATGGTAGCGCGGATAGCAGTTTAAAACGACAATTTATTATGGATGCAAATTGTGTTGGCTTGGTGAAATATTACGTTTAATAGTGGTGGATCGGTGAGGTGGACAGATGTTGATAACATTCATATTATGCGCCGCGGACTCTTCATCCAGTGACGCCATTTCAGATAGTAACTGCGGTGTTCAACAGCACTTTGGGACATTTATTTTTATTTATTTATATAAAAAACAATACAGAGACAACTTTAAACATAGTCTCGCAAAACTTATTACTAAGTTTGTCTGCGAGGAACAAAGTCACGCTCAGATAAATAAGTATTATGTGGATGGTTTTTCATTTTGTCTGACGATAAAGATCTTTAATAGATATTAATTAATAATGTAAGTTAAATTATCAAAAAATGTTGTAACACAGACAAAGAGTTGGTGAACAGGTGTTTACTGAAAAATCATATCGTTTTACTGTTGTTGGAGCTTCTGTAAGTACTGATAATCGATACTTTAATTCTAATTTGAAGTCAATAAAGCAAAAAGACCAACTGAATAGAAATTCTTCCGTCACAGTTCCAAAGAGACCTTCTTTCACCATTGAAACCAATCTATAGGTGAAGGTTCTTTCGTTTCAGCAATATTCAAATGCGGTCCGCGGCGGAAATATTGCCACGTAGCCTATATGCAAATTCTATTTGAAATGCGGAAAGTTTCCACAAGAGCGGCGAACCTTCAATCGCGAACGCAAACAGTTTCTATAAGATTAGTCGCAAGATGCTCCACGGTGTCAATATTGACTCAGCCGAGACGTTTGCCTGACTCCGACAGAGCGTAGCGTTTTTCTTTTCGATCGTATATTTTTGACCAACTGTTAGTTTTACCTTTTTTATACTACATTTTACATTAAGCTATTTCTTTTGCAATATTGAATCCAATATAATTTGTTTCAAAATTGTGAATGTATTTTCTATAAGATTAGTCGCAAGATGCTCCTCACTCGATGTCAATATTATATTGCCGAGACGTTTGCCTGACTCCGATAGAGCGTAGCGTTTTTCTTTTCGATCGTATATTTTTGACCAACTGTTTTACCTTTTTATAATACATTTTACATTAAGCTATTTCTTTTGGAATATTGAATCCAATATGATTCGTTTAAAAATCGTGAATTTATTTTCTTTAATATCGCTAATGTTCACCTGATTCCGACAGAGCGTAGCGTTTTTCTTTTCGAAAGATGTTTTGACGAACTGTAAGTTTAGGGTTCATACTTTTCTTTTTACACTACTACATTTCGTGTGAAGTGATTATACTTTGCATTTTTTATCTAAAACCTTGTTTCTGCTTTAGCCTGTATACTTTGACTTTAAATTAGAATTAGGTATGTAAGTATTATTATATTGTCTATTATGGTACTTTCATCTAGTGGAATAACAAGACTAAGGGCTGATTTTTGAATCCTCAATTACAGATATTGCAGTCAGCTTAAATAATAATCAATTATAATAAAAGTCATTTTAAAAATGTGACAGAGAAATTAACGACCAACATTTTCAATTTGACGTTATAATACGGTATCAAATGAATAAAGCTTTATCTAGACATTGAAAAATCAAAGTATACAAAGTACGTAGCAGCAAGAAGTATCAGAAGCAGAACTCATAAAATGATCAAAAACCTTTTATTACAATCCGTAAATACAGACATTGTAATGATCCAGAGTTGTGGAATAGAGACAAATGTCGTATCGGTTGCGATTTACAGCGCGGCGCGCGCCATCTGGCGGGCCGATTTATGAGTTTAATCAGACTGTTAGGCAACGCTGTACGTGGCTGTGGCTGTACCGGATCAGCTAGCCTGCTTCGATTGAGAGCTGATCACTAATGAACATTTTAGTGCAATTTTTAAAATCCATGCACCAATATTTTTATTTTGAAGCTTTTTGCATAGACTGGTTTTTTTACGTTTGCCAGGTCAGTTGAGCCTGCTCATTGATTGGGTGCTTTGAAATCAATAATGAACCTTTTAGTATTTTTTTTATAATTCGAACTAATCATTTCATTTTGAAGGCTTTAGACCGAAAATCTTGATTGGATTAAGTTTGAAGCATTACGGGTCAGTTAGCCTGCTTATTGATTGGAAACTGAGAATTACTTATAATAGGTACAATTTTTATAATTCCAATTGGATTTTCCAACTAGTTTACCAACCAATTTTGAAGCTTAGTTTTCGTAGATTTTAGACTGAAGATTTAAAAATTAGTGTTTTATTGAAAAAGTAGATACGTTTCGTTATTTTAATTCGTTTCGTTCACCTCTTCATATGAAATTACAAATCATAATGATGGGGTGAACTTTGTTTTTTTTTGTTGGCATATTATTTATATTGAAATTAGAAATATTTTTTTAAGCGAAGTCTAAAAAGTGTGTCTACCCTAATTGACGTTTTTATCCTTAATTTAATAAAAAGGCGATCTTTCTTTCATGCTACAGAAAAGAAGCTGTTGGCTTGGAAATAGATAAGCGTATAAAAGCAACATAAAAAAGAAAATGGTGTTGGTGAATGAAGTTTTTTTATATCTAGTAACAAGATTATTTGATACTGAAGTGATCATTTTGTGTCAATACATAATATTAAGTCGGCAACATTCATCTACTAATACTAGCTTTAATTAATGCAAAGAAAGCATCTTTATAATAATTTACGTATACATATACGTAAATTACTACACTGAATACATCGTATAAAATAGAGATGTACTAGACAGGAAAGCCGAATATCCGACCACATTTTGCAGTCGGCCAATAGTCGGCAAAAAGCTCTAACTAGTCGGCCTATTACTTTACTCATATTTGTATGCTTAAAATAAAAACATTTAAAGGTATAACAGGGGTGATTGAAATGAAATCGTGATCATTATAGTTGATAATTTTTATTTTAGTAAAATCATTTTGGCATTTTTAGTTCTATCTAAGCGACCACTCGCGACTTCGTATGCATAGAATGTTTTTTTGCTATCCCTCGGGAATGAAACATTTTTTGAGATGAAAGGTACCCTATGTCCTTCTCTGTACCCCTGACAAAGGTATGCAAAATTTCATGATGATCGGTTGAGTTGTTGTTGTAACAAACAAACGAACAAACGGACTTTCGCATTCTTTATATTAGTAAGGATTGGACTTAAATCGAGAAGTCAACTTTATTCCACACGGCGGCGGGCGGAAGAGAGCAACTCAGCTGTATACGAAGTGTAGTGTCGTCACGAGCATTGCCGAAGTCACCTGAAGATATCCGAACTCTACCGAAAGCAATGATTGTCGTCCTTTGTTCGCAAAATATTACATTCTAGCCGACTAGTCGGCCCATCTCTAGTATAAAACTTTTGTTTCGTGAAACAAATTATTTCGAAACGTAAGCAACTTGCGCCTAACTTTACCAGTAACTTAAATAAGCTCAATTTGAACTTTAAATTCACATACTACAGTCGTAAATTGTAAGTAACTTACTTAAATGATTACGCAAGTTGGAAATTCATTACTACGCTGAAGTTACTAAAGTACAAAGAAGTCATACATGAACATGATCATAGTATGTCTGAACTTAATATTAATGTTCGAGTGACTGCTTCCATAAGATTAACTTAAATTACAAATTTATTGGCGAGTAACACTGTTGTAAACTTGGTTAAAATTAATGAGATCAGTAAAAAGCAATTGATTCTTTACATTGACATTGTCTTATTAAAATTGATAATACTTATTTAATATAAAAACCACTACATTCGTATGCTTCAAAACACCCCTAGAAGCGAGGGGCGTTCGCTTTTTCATTATTTTAATAATATAGTAAATGACATTATAAAAGAGCGCATATATATGAATTCCAAGTGTTCCTGGAGACTGGAAGTGATAACAATGGCGCGCATTTCAATGAAATTTGCATTAAAATGCTGGGGTCCGTGCACTGCCTTTGTGATGGGACTCGAACGCGGAACGACTGAGAAAGAATTCTATAAAGTGAACATCAAACCCTCCTTTTTAAAAAGATCTTTTCTTATTATCCTACATTTGGTAATAGGAGGTGTCATGGGCGTACCGAGGGGGGGCAGGGAGGGGCAGCTGCCCCCCGGATTTTGTTTACCTTCAACTAACTATCAATTGTTATCACTAAAAGCTCTTATTTGCCATACAATATAATGATTTACAATAATTCCCCCCCCCCCCCCTAAGGAGCGATACAATTGATTTGCCCCCCATTTGATCTGGGCCGGGGGCCATGATATTAAATAATATGGCCGCACATTTTTTGATGTATAACAAATACGAGAAACCATTTCCAAACACTTTCATCATCACAGATAGTAATGATATGAAATAATTTCATAAAAACAAAATACATAATTATTAGACACAAAACGAAGTTATTGTTATGCGAAAAATGGTACTAACGTGTATTTATCAATCTTCAAACAAAACGGCTATTACATAAGTACAGAAGCTTATTTATAATAAATGTAGAGTCAAATTAGGAATCTAGTAAATAAGTCCTCTGTTGCACACGACCATACAAACATGCAAAAACATAAGTACATATATAACTATCCACCAAATCGTCCAACTCTACTTACATTATATCACAATACTTCGTAGGTAATATCAAGCGGAAAATTTGTTGCATTCTCTTAATAACTTCCAACAAAACTTTTAATATAAAATCCTTAGCTGAATAAATCCCGTGGTCATGCAAAACGAAGCACGCAAAAGCGTAAAATAGGATTAATCCAGCCTCAAACTTTGAATCATGGTAAGGCATGAAATTTTTCCTCTTTCGCGTGTACTCAAAACACAAGAGCACTCCTCTGTATCCACTATCGTGCGGTACGAGGTGCATCCACAAATTTAGCGTCAACAAGAAATCGGCCTTACAACTCCGTTCCATTCAATCTATTACAGACTTTAGCTTATCGCGATAAAGTTGAAATTCCCATGAATATTTCTAATAGGCTAGAGATAATTTTGTAATAATAACTCGTGGAGCTGAAGTCAAGTTGCATGTGATAAGTGGAGTCGTGCTTCGTTATCCAACTGCTGCTGTAAGACCATGCTAATTGTATACTCAACCGTTGTTTTTAATGAGGGAAACATAGAGGTTCTTTCAAGTAGTTTTGTATCTGACGGAAAATTAATAACATCAATGTAGAACGAACATGTGAGTTTTAACGATGTATGGTGGAAGTTATGTGAATTTATGAAGTATAATGACCTTTTTGTTATTATTTAAAGTTTTTTTATTATATTCGTAAATAAATCAAGATGGAATGATCAGATTATTTGATTACACTTTTGAATAACAGCTCATTCCGCCGACGCCAACTTTGGAAACTCTTAGAAACAGGAAAAAAATCTTTCTTGTACCTATATTCATATCAGATTATAAGAAAAATACAAACATCCGTATAAACCGGAGAGACAATAAAAGTACTGGCGGTAGAAGAATGCAATATCCCATACAAACATTTCAACCTCCACTAGACAATATGTCAGTAAGCGAACACAACCTACACGTTTCAAAACTGTGCAAACAGCGAAAGGGGCGGGAAGACCGGCCTTCCCTGCCGAGCTAATATTGACTACACCGTCTTGCGATTACTGTAGTGAAATTGTTTACGCGCAAACTAACTATGGTCGAGGAAACATTGTTACTTTAAGATTCTCGAATCAATTCTGAGTGGTCAAATAAGTTTGCGTTTTAGTACAGATGTTAACAGAAATAATATTGGTATTGGAAACTATGAATAGATCTTGTGTGTGCAGATAAAGTTGTAGTGAAAATCAGCTTGACTGTACTCAGTACTAAAGCTCTTAGTATGCTATGAAGAAAGTCCTTTTCAGAACTACCTTAATATTGATTATAAATAAAAAATAAATATTTTTATCAATATTTTTTACGACGAAATGATGTTAATTTCAAGCAGAGGACATCGATGAATTTTCATAAAGAGAAAGTACCTACGTTGAATTTTATTTTCTCAGTCTGGGTTTTTATAAAGGCAACGCAACTTTCCCTTATTGATTTATTCAAGACACGACGAAAAAAATTACAGATACTGAAATAACTTCCATGGAGTTGCCTAGTCACGTCAGATGCTATTTTCAATTTGAGCAATAGATAAATCATGAATTGACAAAACTTCAACCTACATGCCCTGAAAGTAATTGGATTAACATTGAGGCTTTAACAATGCGTGGTTTTTATTACAATGGAAATATAAATTTATGACTACAAAAGAAATTTTCTCCTTTATTTCGCGTTATTGAAAGCGATAAGCACAATGGCTGCTAGGCATAAATATTGTTAAGTTATCGCTTGAAAGATCTATGGCGGTAGGTGTGAGGGCGGCGTATCGTTCACTTGACAGTTATTACTTTCTTTATGCGTAAACTCCGAAGGAATTCTATTTACTGGGAATGGGAACGTTGTTGACAGTAACGTAAAAATATCGCGCATAAGAGAAAATTGTTCAAATATGTAAGTATTTATGGAGAGTCACATGTGCGAGTATGAATATGCGACCTTTTTGTATGGGACTCGATGCTACGTCTTCGCTATTGGAGTACCATCTTGACCTATATCATGATTATGCTTTCACCGCTTTTCGTACGAAAATAGTAACTATAGACACTGTACTGTAATTTTTTTGAATTTGTTGAATATGACAAAAATAGAGTCTTTAATAATTTCTAGTTGAACAGTAAAGGCTTTTGAATTAATCCCGTTAAAAAAATGGAAATCTTATAAAATCTACTTAGTGTGCTTTCATATTATGAATTTTAAAGGTTCGTTGATTTGATTGAGATAGAAGTGGAATATTTTGATTCCTTATGTCCTACTTATTTAACTACTTAGGTACATGTTTGTTCTTTCATCAATATGTGTAATAATGTACATAAACAACCTTGAAGTACTTATTTTAGAATCATAAAGTGACATATTTTTGCATAACTGAATGAAGGTAAAAAAATTGTAAGGCTCTTTATCATAATCAGTAATATCGTTTAAAACCCAAATTTTGGCAAATAAAGTATATTACAAAAAAATTATTTGCCGCCATAGAATTTAATAATAATTATATAAGGCAAGTTTTCTAGCCTTCAGCAGGTAAGCCAAATAGACACAGTAATTCTATACTAACAATATTAGCATGAGTTCCTTCGCACGTTTGAAACTTCTTCATTTTTCAAACTTCATTGCAGATATGAGTTATTACTTTGCAACGAGGATTCATAGCAGTGTAAGAAGCCGAGAAACGTGTGCGAGCATTGTAAGTTATGAGTGTAACAGCACTTATAGTCTTATTCGTCCTTTACTAGTTCCCTTTTAGGGAGGTTATTCGACCTCTTTAAATCATCGTGTAGAAGGTTCATAAGGCAACCATGAAGAGGGTTTCGAAGTTATAAGCAGCCCAGTCAAGGTAAACTATTGCTGGATTTTGAACTCTTAATAACCAAACTTAGTTATGTGTTAACCGTATTTAGCTCGGTAAGTAATTGTTGTGTATAACTCAGTGATTTATAGAAAGGGATTTTTTTTTTTTTTTTTTTCTCTTTATTGGGGTTAACAAACAGTAACAAAGTTTAATATTTCTTACAGAATAAGTACACTTTATATTAAATTACATTGTCACCAGCAACGTTTACCACGTATTAAAACAAACATAATCTATGAGAGTGGTATACATTAAATAAACAAAGACACAAACTAGCATTTTAAGTTTTAAACTTCCTAACAACATATAAAAAAGAGAAGAATTTAGAATTAAATGTTAAACAGGGCTTGAAAACAGTGGCTTTTTATTTTAATAAGTGCAATATGAAAAAAGTTAGGGTTTAGATTTTGTATCAGCGAGAGGCTAATAGGAGCGCAGCTGCTATTTTGAATCCCTCTCTTTAATTTCTGAAATTAATGAGTTTTTCTCTTAGGGATAGTCATGAAAGTATCCCAAAACTGAAAATAGTTCACTAGAACCTGGATACTAAAACTATAATAACGGTTCGGCCATTGCCCTCCGCGGCAAGCGAATTCGGTAATCACTGAGCGGTCGTGACGACAAGCTGAGAGGTTGACATGCCGTTCCGCCCACCGCGGCGGGCTGTGGCCGGGCCATAGGAAGGTAAATCTCACACGGGTTTATTTCCTCTCTAGCTAGGTTACTACTTTAGGTTATTACTAGTTCCCTGCCAAGTTTCACCTGTGTTGAGTTATGTCATTAAACATGCAATGTCCTCATCAAACGTGCACTATAAACATAAGTCAAAGTTTATACGATACTCGACCCTTAGTACCACTAGCTGTAAACAAGTTTTCCTATGTCAATAGCATTTCGAGAAAGTTGGGTGTAAGTTAGTCTCTAGATAGATTACCTACTTAGCTTAGTAGATTGCCAAAGCCAATTAACATTCAGTACATACAGTTTGCCAATTCTCATTTGCACATTCTATAGTCTCTAAGCAGGGATAAAGTCCCTTGGGGTTGAAATTATTAATTACACTTGATATTTGATCGGATTTTTAAAAAGATTTGGCTATGGGAAGGGGCCTGAGGTATCGGTTAATTTGGAAAAGGGATCTCTTGCCTAAAATAGTTTGGGGAATCCCTGCTCTAAAGGGTAGATAGTCTACCTACATCGCATGCCATTTCCGTCGGTCGGTGGTGACTATGTGCCTATGTGTAACTACGGAGTTGAGAGAGTGTTTTCTTAATTAATTATGGCAGATCTTAATAAATTATGGTTACGTAAATTATAAATCATTTATGCCTCAACCTTCTATACAAGGTCATTTTGTATTCACCATCCAAGTTTTGAGGACGTGTACAGTCCCTGAAACTGAACAACTTTCGCTAAGGAACACATGGTCAAATATTATCTAAAATAAAAATCGACTTTCCATACAAATCAAAGAGATCACGTGATCAATTTTAGTATGGGATGACCAAAATTTTTAGGCGAAATTTGACACATGTTTCTTAGACAAAGTTGTGTAGTTTCATGGACTGGACACATCCTTAAAATTTGGATGGTAAGTTCAAAACGACCCGATATAGACAATAGTTATTATAAAGCAGTTTGTGACTAGTAATAGTTGTGTCCAATGATTCTATCTAACCATAATTTTAAGAACCGTATATTTAATTTTATTTAACTTTATTAAGATTTAACGTTTATGCAGTGTATCCACTTTCGTATACCTACCGAAACTCATTTGCACATTCGAGAGTAGCTAGTAGATAGGACGCATCCCTTGCCATTTCCGTTGGGGACGGAGAGACGGCGCAATCGGCGGATGCTGAACGCAATCCGATGACGTCACTAATGCGAATATTAGTTACACTATGTGGTCACAGAATCCGACATATTAATCTGTTTGTTTGGGATATACGGTGTTAGATATACCTAGTCTTTGATCCTAGCCACGATGATTAATTTCATAAAAAAGTGTGGTTATGCAAATTTTATTAAACTTTCTAGATTCTTAAGTAACAATATAGTTAAGCTAATGAATTAAACTAATATGGAGAATCTTACTTGAGTTACAACCAATATTTAGGCAAAAGTCTAGCATTACTATTTAAAATGATAATTTAAAAAACAATACACATTATTTCATAATCTCACAAGTCACGAAACTGTCTTAAGTACGATAAGCAGTCTGCTACTATTGTTTATGATTATGTTCCGTCCTTTATAGCGGCTCTAAATTAAATAACAGATAACTAAATGAGAAGCCCAAGATAAACGGGGGTCAACCAGTTTAGGGGACGCTCAAACTTAGCAGATTAAGAACCGTAATTTTGAAGTATTATCTTTAATAAATAATTCAAAGCTTACAGCTTAACTAGTTTAAAATTTTATGGTGCTACGGTATAGAAACATTTCCCTTTAAATATTTTAATAACTAGAATGTTGTATAAGCATAATAAGCATTTTGCAGAGCCACAAAAATCTTTTGTGAACATGTCGAAGCCACGAAGTGAAAAATTCCGTAAAAGTATATACGTGGCGACAACAATTTCCATGTCTTTTACAAATAGCGTGATCGTAAAATATTAAAAATTGCCATTTGTCATATTTATAGTACATTACTAAAATAACATTTCCCAATAGTTTCTATGAAAATGCTATGAGAATGTTTTCCAAGTGGACGCGTTCCAAGGCTTGAATGTTATACTCGTATTTGGCCCGTTTGTTGAATGCAAAACTGCAAAGGAATTCTTTACAATTATTTTCTACCGTTCTGTGTAGAAAATAATTAAGTTTAGTTTAGTTAGAAGTAAATTCATACTGTGGCTGTCATACTTTGAAAACCCTAATCTATAATTAAAAATAATCATAAAACTTGTTTTGCCGTAAAGTATGATAACTTGTATAATTTATTTGTGTAGATGGTCTATTTGTATCGTTAAATTAGTTTGCTAAGTAATATAAGTAGGTAATAATAGTTTGAATTTATATAAAAAAAACACGGCATAAATAAAAAATTGGATATTTAAATGGAGATACAATTATGCATTTCTATAGAATTAAGATGCTAAATATAATTTCAGCACAGTTGAGTACTAGCTTCCGCCCGCGACTTGGTCCACGTGGACACTAAAAAATATATTCACTTCTCTAGCTTACGCGCTCACTAGACATGAAATAAAACACTTTTAACGGATACTAGCGCGGTTTTATTGAAAGTACTTTGGTAATTAGTTGGTATTTGGTTTGATTTTTGATTTTCCCGACGTTTCGGCACCTTTGCAGCTGCCGTGGTCACGGGAGACTGAAGCTACTTGTGAGCCTACCCTCAAGCGATGAATTTTTTAGAACGTTCAGAAATTAAAATTTATCAAATTTTATTAGTTTAAGTTTTGGTTTGGTTTTAATTTAATTTTATATGTTAAAAAGAGATAATCTACTGAAACTACTACCATTTCAAAAAATTGGGAGGCCCCTCCAAGAAACAAATGCCGAAAGAAAACTTGGAGAGGAAGGCCGACCTCCGTCTTTTATATTAATTAATTTATTTGCAAAAGGAACTAACCGTATCATTAGATCTTACAGTGTGTGTTTGGGGCTTTAGCTTGTGAATGATGGGGTCCCAAGCTGGTGGAATTTTCCAACCATCATCTCTATTGAAATTAGGATATTTATTTATTTCGATAGCCTCGCGGAGCATTCTAGGAACTAATCTACGTTCCCTAGCAAGGATTTGGGGTTTGTCAAATCTAATATAATGGTTGGGCCCCTCAAAGGCGTGTTCACTCACTGCAGACTTGTTATCGCGCCTATGTTTCATGTCATTAAAAATATGTAGGTAGACAGTTTAAATGACCTCCTTAGTGTATGAAAGCTAGTACTACGGAGAGTTCAAGCTGTTTCCCTGGTTCTACTAAACCGAATGAGATAAAACATTGCTTAGATTTTAAGTTGGACCTCAAGCTACCAAACTGTGAAAATCCTATCAAAATCCGATTAACGGCTAACGTGATGCTCGCAAAACATTTAGAAAATTACGGTTTTATTATAATGTATAGATATGGATATAGAATAGATATGGATGTATAGATGAAATTGAATTCAGAAAGTATATCGTTAACGATCTCTATATAGCGTAGCTTTTACGTGACGTTACGTAAATTGAAGCTGATGGAACGAATCCAAGTCCATTGCTCTTGGAGTGCTGCTCGTTTGGCCTCTTATATTATAGGTAATAGATGTTTCATCGAATTAAACTTTAAAGTACTTATAAACTTTGAAAGCTCACCAACGAATATTTAATTTCAGCGTTATGTTCCTATAACTTTTATTACTAAAAAATGGTACTGATCATTTTATTTCGCTTATCCAAAGATATCCTTGATAATATCACTGTATTTTGCCCCAATTCAATTTGGTGGTAAGTAATAAAAAGTTGCTTCTCAGAATTGTGTCTATTACGCAGTGGTGAAATTGCTGTGTAATATAAAATATTTAAGAGAAAATTCTCATAATCTTCTTAGTTAAATCAGTGGAGCAAACTTGAAACAGGCACTGTCAACGTCGATTGTCAAATTGAATTTTCCTTTTCGTATTTATTTCAGCTTTGTAAGCCGATAAATTAAAGGGCCCCCGCTGTCTTTCTATCAAAAGCCTTAAAATTTAATAATCTTGAAAGTGAATATACCTTCGCAAATTATTGACGTATAAGCGTTAGTACTATTACAAAATATTCTGTGGTATAAGTACACCTTTTATTTTGTTCTTTGAAAATTGATATACTTACCTCACATTACTTCTTTTACTAATATTTTTTTTACATTTTATTTTTTTATTATAATTTCACGATCCAACGAAAAGAAGCCATAATGTTTTATGCTCCAGTATTCCCTTCTGATTCAATCATGTCGTAAGAAAATACGTTACCAATAGCCATTACTTTTCTACTAGTAGATAATAGGTTTTCGTATTGTATTAGTGAGATAAAGGTACAAGAAAAGAGGAGTAAAATATCAGAATTCTCGGTATGTTATTTTATTCTTCACAATAGAAATAATGATGACGTAAGACGAACCAATACACAGATTTGAATACTAATGGAGCAATTTTTTTTCGAACAGAGTTCTTTAAAGCTTTATCATTAGCCATTATTGTATTTTCAATATTCAATTTGATTTGAATGAAAAAGTTTACTTTAGCACTCTAAAAAGTAAAGTCAAACACAATATAAATTGAGTTACATAATAAAGAAAAACGAATTTCAACATTAAATACAACAAACTAGAAAATAAATTATTCCTAACAAATTGACAATTACAGCCAGATAGAATTTTAGGATCTTTCTTTCTTTCATCTCTTGATAAAAACCTTTTTTCCAGTGCTATATTTAGCAAGTTTAAAATTTCCATCTCAGGGAAAAGCGGTTATTTTGAAACTGAAAAAAGTAAAGTGAAACAAATTTAAAATAAAATGGCTGTGACATACGGACGGACAGATAGACAGACAGACATGACGAATCTATAAGGGTTCCGTTTTTTGCCATTTTGGCTACGGAACCCTAATTAACATAAATAATAGTGAAAAACTTTATCAAAATTAAAAACTTGAAATTGAAGTAGACCAGACCAGAACCAAATCGACAAAAGCTAGATGGAATAATTAAGAAAGAAATGAAAACTTTTCTTCGCTATCAATTTCCAGTGCTACCTATTTTGTATTCAAGTTAAAACTTTCCTCTTCCATCTTCATTATTGAGGCAAGATGCTCGTTACCTCCATTTAGTTCTAAAAAAGGAAGCACTTGTTCCAACTGAAATGAAATTCATAAATCACTCGATGCAGAGATTGCAGCCGCCATAAGCTTTATTGCATGCCTTCTGGGTTCTAATGGACTATTTGAAGAAAGAAGATGGTCCATATTATTTGCTTAAACTTTCTTCAATGTAAACTTTTTGATGAACGAGAAAATGTGGTTTCTAAGTGGTTCTATATATTCCTTACAAAGTGTGCGCTTGTAAGTAAATTTAAAGTCTTTGGTAAGAGTTAATTGATTGTGTCATCTACGCATCCCGATTGATACCCGCATGCTATAATTAAAAGAAGTAACATTTTTCTATTCTTACTTTTTCTATAGGTTTACATTTTCTAAGTAATTGATGTCACGTTGTTGATTTACAAAAATGGACTACCCCAAATGGTGAAATTTATTTTCTCCCCTGTCATGTGAATTTACCCCGTCGGTCGTTTCGACTGATTGAGACTGACGTGTGTAAGTCCGAAAGCGTTACGTGGAAATTTCTGTTATTGTGTTTTCAAATTTGACACGCAATAGACAGAGGTCTATCCCATGTCATATTTTCACTCGAGCCTACATCTACAGGTAGCATTATCTGACATGTCCAAAATGACAATTTGCTTGCGCCTTTCAATGCTTCCAATTTTTTTTTTCAACTTACAACTATCATTACAGGATCTTAACCTAATGCGATAGTGTAGACTAATTTATTTACTTATCCATAAAATCAAATAACAAATAATGCCGCCTTTGTGAATGCGTTCAGTGAGCAACCGAATATGTCCACGGTATCAGCCATGTTGTTTAGCAACCTCAGTGCTCGAGTAAATGGTGCTTTTTTTAATAAGTTAGTGCGTGCGCAGGGTATAGCGAACAAAGGTGGCCGTCTCCGCCGCCACACGTTATTCGCGTCATTTTGTTACCTAGTGGGTACTTCCTAATGTATATACATATAGGTATTACACGTGATGATCGTGTATAATACACGGTTACCTACTTTTTGACACACAGGAAACGTTCAGGGCTGATTCCCGTCTCAATATAAAGTGGAATAAAAATAAAATTACCTCACCACGGTAAGTCGGGAACCTTCTTACAAAACATCCTATAAATACTCTATCATATATCAATCTATCATATAACATATATCAATCGCTTGTAAAATCCAATAGCAAACCTAATTTCAATGTGGTGGCGATTCGATTTTACAAGCGATTGTCGATATTTTTATCGAGCTAGTTGACTAAAATTGACCAGCAAGTCGCCTGCCAAATTGGCCCGTGTAAATAGATCATCAGCAAAACTTTTTATCAAGTTACCTCTAAAAGTTTCCTGGTTGATAAAAATGTAACCGTGTATTAAGCGTTACTTATAACATAAAGACTGGTTTACATTATCTTAGTCTTTAGTAGAGTGCTTTAGTAGCGTGCGAGTAGATACGAATGCAATTGCTTTAGTAGTTTTGGTGCCTTTCCAGTGAGCGTTTACATGCTTCCAGTACAGTGTCATTTGACTAAAGCACTCTACTAAATACGCTACTAAAATGTCGATTTACATGCTTCCAGTGCGAGGAAAGTGTCGCGCGGGGGGTAAGCGGGCGGCGCGGGCGCGCAGGGGGTTCTACTGGAAAGCGATGATTCCAGTTGAAAGGCTACTAGAACGTTACTCTCTTTAGTCATAAGACGACCATTTACATGTTTCAACTAAAGCACTCTACTAAAGACATAGATAATGTAAACCAGTCTTACAAATGCAACAGTGGGTTATGTTATGGCCTATACTTCTTATCCATCCAGAAGCAAGGCATGTACCCCCAGCAGTAGGGATATTAAATTAGAAGACTGAATTTATACAAAACAAACTTATTGAAATATTTCCGTTCTTCGGTAGTACTTTGCCTAGAAAATATGTAGACAAAAAATCTGAGAATGCTTTAGAAACTGTCTAGTGAAAGGCTACTAGAACGTTACTCTCTTTAGTCATAAGACGACCGTTTACATGTTTCAACTAAAGCACTCTACTAAAGACTAAGATAATGTAAACCAGTCTTAATATTACGATTGGAAGGGCATTGTTAAGTTAATAATTAGGCATTAGCTACATCTATTACGCCATATCGTCTAGGAAACGACGATGATACATCATGTTTGCGCGACTTAATTGCAGGGCGATAATGAGCCGCCGCCGCACAAGCCAACCAATAGTTACACACAATACATTGATTTATAGCCTGCCTACTCCATTGTTAGCCTAATGAGATTGCCCTGTCAGCACAATTCCACGAGACTCGGCGACGTTTATAAATCATTTGTGGAAACATTTCTCTAGAGTGAATGTTGACAGATTAGCGACTAAGTAAATGTACCTTTGAATACAATTCTAAGACGTCCCAGGAAAATGTTAGGCTGTAAATAACAGAATTGCTGGAAATTTTTACCGTCTATTTCGGCAGTTGTTAGAATTATACAACCGTTCAACGTGTTAACCCTCTAATGCTGAATGTGGTAGATAGGGACCATTCAAATATTACAACTTTTACTATGGGACCAACTCTGAAATCGCGAAAAAAATCTGCTGTTTTATATAAAAATTAATAACGAAAATATCAAAATGTATGGAAAGGCTGTTTTTTTTTCGCGATTTCAGAGTTGGCCCCATAGTAAAAGTTGTTCAATTTGACAGTCCCTATCTACCACATTCGGCATTAGGGGTCATTTTGTAACACGTTGTATTATAGCGTTGTATTGTATGGATAGAATTAACCATTGATCCTTAATGAAATAATTAATAGAATACTTTAGGTGAGCATTGTTGCGTGGACCAAGGTAATATTATGATCGAGTTTAAAATTTTATGAAACCTGCAAACTTATGTCTACTTTCTAAAGAAGAGAAGTAAATTAAACAGATGACTTCGTGCGACTGATAATAGGTATTGTTATGTCACATTTTTATTGGATTCGAATCTTCGTTTTTCACAGCTTCTTCTTCATATTTATTGTTAATAAAACAATTAAAGATTAGAAATTAGAAGTGTCAGGGGATAACTAATTTTATTAACAATAAAAAAAAAGAACATTTAAATTATTTTTAGTGGCTTAAAACGAACATTTAATTAGTATGGACTAGTTTTTAGAGGTAGAAGAAGAATATTAACTTACTAGGTATGTTTATCAAAGCATTATTACTTGCATAGAGACTGTTGCAAACAATCTGCATAATAACAACTTGAGTTTGCATATAACACATTGCAAATTTCAATAGCATATAGTTTGCACGCAAATGCAATAGCATAGTTCGCATCAGTACCTACCTACTTAAAAGTAGTTTAATAAACAAAATGTACCTACACATTATTACAATGTACCATCCAAATTTAAACGGCGCAATTAAGCATTAGCAGATTATTAAGTTTTTATGCCACTATAGATCTGTTTGTTGGGAAAATTAAATAAAGTCAACCTTAGTTTTCTACTTGTACTAACATTTATTTTGACATATAGGTATTCCTAGTTATTATTAAGATAATTAAAAACACAACCAACTCAAACAAGAAAAAAATATCGTCCCTAGTGATATCATTCTAAAAGGTACCCTATTTTTATTGTACAGTCAGCAATGAAAGTTTGTTTAACGCTTTGGTACTTTGTCACAGTTTGAAACATTAGTCAAAAAAGTTACTATGACAAAGTCCTAAAGTGTTAAACAACTTTCGTTGCTGACCGTACCATGTTTTGCATAAAATTATTATCAATTGATAATCGGCAGTTTGTCTATTGAAATTTTGTTGAATATGCACAAGCACAAATAACTGTTATAATGTCAATAGTTCACAGAAATGTTACACGGTATTTCTAGAGTCACACTCATGCTTCTTAGTTGTTAAGTATTCATATTCTGTTCCCAGTCTATTTCCCGTATTAATTCTACGACTTTTGGTTCATTTATTAAATTTGTTTAATAAATTGTGTTGGTTTTAAATAAAAGCAATCTGTAGTATAAAAATGCCATTAGAACAGTTATTTTCAACACGTCACTAGCGTCTTGGTTTATTGCAAGAAATTGACAAAGTTGAGACCGACTATTTTCGTTTCATGTTTCGATCATCCTATACGATCGAAGGTTTTATGGTAAAAAATACAGCGTTACCAAATCATCATAATAGCTGTTAGATCTGTTTCAGCTTGGGCAAAATGCTTTTGTATGTCCGGCTGTCTGTCTGTTGTCCTCTAGAGGTCGCATTTCTCAACCAATTCTAATGAATTTTTGTGAGCGGGTTCGATAATTGCATATATTATTTTGCCAATTCATTTTGCCGAAATTAAAAAAACAAAAAAAATCTGCTATTTCGAAAAATGTTCGAAAATGTCATAAACGCGATGTCTGCAGAACAGTAGCCACTAGTTATAATTAGTTTAACGTCACATTTTATAAAACAAAGCTCTGAGATACAAAAGTATTACAAAGCGTGCTTATCCGTAACGTGATAATAATGAGTTGAAAACAAAAGCAGCTGAAATTAGAACTTCGAGAACTGCGCTGATAAGTTCTTTAAGATTAAATTCGTATCTTCAGGGGCACATTGTTGTAGAGAGTTTATCAAAGCATTTTCTAAGATATACGAGCGTAGGTGCCGCCCTCTAACTGCGCAATGAACTTTAAATCCCCTTCACACCTGAGTCCGCCCACCAAATACAGTTGTTGTGGAGTGAACGCGATAAAATCGTACTTTATACGACATGCAAAGCCGCGCTCGAGTTGGGCGAAAATTATTATTTGAGGTGAGTGGTGCGACCTTTTTATTATACGGCTCCTAGCCTTAGGACCTATTACATAAAAAGAATAACGATGTAGGACGATTCTCGTCAAACTCCGGTGACACTATTTACTCATGTACGGTTCAAAATCAAGTAAATTTAACGACGAACATCGTCTACCGAGACTATTTTTTGACGCTCTTTGTGCAGAAATGAAGTTCCGATGAGATGTCACTGGCAGCGTATTGACTGCGCTTCTATTCTGCATCAACGGATAATGATTTTATCTTCAGTTATTTCAAGTTGTTGGTTACAGGCGTATTAGATTTGAAACCATATACATTTTGTTTATCTTTGCGCTTTTATTTTCTTTCATTAATTAAGTTCAGTGGAGTATGCAATGTAATACCCGTATTTTTGTGACATAAATCAAAAGAAATAAATCGTTATTTTATTTCATAGAATCAGGTGTTACTTGGCGGAAGTCCATAATATATTTAGTTTGTTTAGTTCTTTTGATAAAATAATAATTTAATTATTAATTTACTTTATTATAATGGAAGAGGAATCGTCGTATTTTCACACAATGTAAATTCTACGTCTTCAAGTTAGTTTAGAGATTTAAGTAAACAAAGACATAGGTAATTCATGTTTAAAAGCACAATATTGAAATTTTGTTTATTATCTTATTAGTGAAGTGAAGTAAAGTGTAGAAAATATAATCCAAAGTCTGGTTTTATTAATGTTAAACCTTTTTGGATTACTCATTGATTGGACAATAAATATCGTATCGTATTCATATCGCAGGCATTGGCCAGCTAAAATAAAATATAAAAAATGAACTTAAAATATAGAAAACATTTTTATTATGGATTGAACGGATTCGAGAGGGATATGACATGACAGATCACGTTAAAATGGCACACTTTGATGTCACAAAATTCAGCTTTTAGAAATTCGATAGAATTTTTGGTTTTTGAAAAATAAAGTCTGTTTTAGATATTGTTTTTATTATTTGTGTATAGGTTTTATAACAAGAACAACTGATTAAAAAAACCGTTGAAGTAGGTACTAAAATACTTTGTAATAGTAACTTTTTTGACAAATGTCTCATAGATTAAAACATAAAATCATTGAAATTGCTGTACTAAAGAGTTCAGCCAAAAAAGATATAACCAGATGGCCAAAATACTTAAAATAATTAAGGGCATCTGATGTGAACCGTTCAGTAACTAAACGGTCCAAGCAATAAACCTCTTTATATGTGCCTTTTAATGGGCCATAAAGTTAAATAGAAGAAAGGCATTAGGAGTTAATCACGCTAGACTGCTTTTATGCTTTTTCATAAAAAAAGTTTGACGTCAAATAAATAAACTGGAAATGAACGAGCTGTTGTGACGGTCTTTTACGGAAACATTGTTAATTGCCAAATGAATCGCTTTTGTCGAAGATTTGTTAGTAGAAGAAGCTTTGTGAAGGTACAGTCAATTTGTCAAAGTACGCTGCTTATTCGAAAGCAATGACTCGTGATTTTTTTTCTTTGAAATGTTTCCGAGATATTTATGATTGTGTCCGCTTGTAGAAAAGGAGTTTTTTCTTTAGTGAGTTAGCAAATTACAATCGACACATTTCTAATGTACTTAACTTACCTAATATTTTAAGTACATCTGCCTTGCTTTAAGACATTGTTTTATAGGTATATTAAATAAGCAAACGAAATATTTTTTTAATATGCTGGTGGTGCATATAAATGTGAATTGAATGTGAAAAAAAGATCAACTCGGACTTTGTATCTAAAGCACATACTTGCTTTTTTTAGCTTACGCCCATACAAAGATATTTATTAATTAAAGCATTTAAATGAATCTTTATTATGTGCGTAAAAATTAGAAGTGAACTATTATCAATTAAGCGTATTTGTAAAGTTGTGAAATAATAGTACATTATGAGACAAGTTAGCTTAGGTTGCTCATTGCACACAAGGCTGTGGGTTGCAGCCCGAGCCGCAGGCGAGGGCGTAATTCGGCCGAGTGTGCAATAAGCAAGAGCTCACGAGTTTCATACGACGTTTTTCAACACATTTGCGAGGAAAAACAAAGTAATTTATCACACAGCAACAAATACGACAAAAACAAAATATGATAATTATGGGAAAAGGCGCGCATGTTTTTTTTTTGTTTTTTTTTTTCACAAGCCCAACGCAAGAATATTTTGCGAACAAAGGGGTGAGGAGCATACAGCCTACTTCAAAATTATAATTTTAGTGACAAAATGCAAATATTTTAATATTTTATAACAAAATATTGTGAATTATGAATAATTTGATAATAATATATATATTTATTTGACCTAATTAAGGACTTACACATTTATTTATTAAAAAAATATATATAAATTTTTAGCAGCATAAAACCTCTTTGTTCTCAAAAAAAATAACGGTATTACCCGGCTAAATTGGGAATACTCTGTTTACTCGCATAGAACTTGCAGTAAGGTACTAATTTAACTTTGTAGGGTTAATTCTATTACGAACTAGTGTTTTATATATTATTGCACGCGTTTGTTATAGCTCGGTTTATGGCCCTAAAATCGATGTATTAGGGCTCACTTTACGAGCAAGTGTGTTGAAAAATAATTAATGCTTAGCTTGAGCGTTCAACTATACTGCTATACATTATTGGTTTGATTCATCTTGCACGCTACAAGCCAAAAATCATCATTACTTTTTTATATAATTATTCCCGTAACTGTAAACTAGCTTAAATGTACCTACGTACCATCCTTTCTCGTTTATATTTACAAAACTCTTTCACGTAGACTTAACCCACTTAAGAAGCCGGAAAAGTATTAGCATTCCGTTGGATAGATGGCACCAGCGTCGCAAGTCAAACATGGAGGACGCGGTACCGGTACGTTTCCGGTACCTACTCCCACCGGAACGGCAGTTTCCGTTGCACAAATCACTCTGTCACTTGTATTTTATTTTAGCTCGTGGAAAAACATGAAAAACTGGCGGTGGCATTTTACTCTTGTTAGTTTTGTGTCTGCCTATTTGGTACCTAATAGGAGAGTTTTGAATAAGCATTTTAAGGGAAGCTTAAAATCTATATCGGTGATTGTTATAAACAAATAATAATGCTTCAATAGGAATTAAAGCAAATGATAAAATTAAATTATTCAAAAGTTCTGGACAAGTGCAAACGAAAATACGAAGATAGCTGAAAGTTATAAATGAATTCACTGGAAAGTCTTTTATGGAATTTATCAAATACGTTTAACTGAATTAGAATATAATTTCAGTAACACTTTCAGAGGTACTCGTATTTTCAGTTTTAATGTAAAATAATATTTTATTTGATGTTATTTCGCAAATAAATAGGTGTGTAATTTCAGAAAGATTTTCAGAAGTACTCCCATTTTCACACTTAAAATAATATGTAGGTATATTTTTTTTCTAGAATCATGTTTATAGAGTGAACGTACTGAAAGCTGTAAATTCACGTGTTTACATAGGTACGTTTCGAGAGAGGTCGACGTCCCCTCCGTGTTCTCTTTATGAGTCCCCCGAGTCACTTACCTCGTATAACCGTCGGAAAATTCTTTAAAAATGACAATATACGATGCATTTTATCGTGTCGTGTTGACAACCACTTTTTGACATACTACTCAATCAGTTACAGTCTCGAATTTATTTTGATCTCTGAGGTTTTGTGTAGGCAGCAAAAAGTAGGGGTAGGAGTAACTCTACAAAAAATATGTAGGTCTGTGCTAAAAGCGAAAAATTAATTTGAACATTACACCAATGGACTAAGCGCCTTTTTTTCATAAATTTGCTTTCAGCATCACCATCCGTCATGGTCAGCCCTCAGCTGGGGCACAGAGCTTCCATATAAATGGATAAAGATAATTCTAAAAGTGAGGTTACAAAATAGTTTCTATCCTATTCACATAATAACACTCGCATAGTAAAACTCTATAAAGTCATTCCTATATTTTTTCAAAAAGAACACAAGAACAAATTAAACAATACTCATCCACTCCAGTGAAGATTACACACTATTTTTTTAAACGCCCCGAGTTAAACGCAAGGGAGCTAAGCTGCAAAGGGGAACTTTAGCAGGAACATTAAAATTTCTTAAGCGCAGTCCGGAGCAGACGTAAGCCGCAAGTTCAACAGACTTTTGTGTGGGATAAAAGCTTTGGGAGCAGCACAATCGTGTAAGACTTGCAATTACCTGGCTTGTCCACGTCAAGATTCTTCAGTCTGTTAGCTGGCTACTAGAGAGTGTATTTTTTTATAAAATACTTAGATTAATAAAAACGGTGATTGCTTAGTAAGTTGTTTTAGAGTTCCAATAAAGAAATAAAAACCATACAAATTGTATATGTTTTCCTCAGCTGGAGCGTTCCTGGCTGAGCTGGGCTGGCTGGAGTGACCCGGCCACACATCTTCCACACGCAAAATAGGCGCAATAGACGTCGAGTTGCGGAAACCGCCTGCATCAACAAGACAAGAAAATGTTTTCCTCAAAATTTTAATAATGATTATGGTCAAAATTGCATAGGTTGACGGCGCAATCGAAGTCTGTCATTAGTGAAATCAACACAATTTATTCAGCCTAAGCAGATAGGACACAACTGCTTGAACTTGTGCTGAGCGCTCAGCGCTGTCAATACGCTACGGCGTAGCGTCGTAGCGGCTACGCCATTAGTTTGTAAATCAACGGTGAGAGAAACGGCCTATTTATGTGCTATGATTTTTCAGTATGAAATTCCATTGTTATAATACTTATCTTTATTCTTTGCTTTTTATTTAAATATACCTACGGGAAAACAAAACAAGGTTTAGTTGACCATGAGTTTGGGTGCTGCGATGCAGTTTTAAACTTTTGCAGTTATTAACGTTTAAAATGTTTCAAATTAACTTCAATGTAACTTGATCCAAATAAACTATTATTATTATTATTAAACACCGCGAATGTGTTGTTTGAGTTATTAGTGTAATTTATTATATTATTGAAAAGTATGAATCATAAAAAAACTATAGCTATCATACCTATTTAAGTAGTACCTACTTTATGTTGTACCGAGACGCCTAACACATTTGTACAACAAAATCACCGGATTAATTACAACCAAATAAGAGCAAGCAAATTTACTACGAAAATAGTAATTCGCATTTCCCACATTTCGAGATAAAATTGTCTTACTTAGCAAGGCTCATGTCATGTTCGAGATAATGTCTTGGATATATACCAAAGAAGGGGTATAATTACCGTAGTACTGCGGAGGTAAGCTTACATAAGATTAATCTCTGTGTGTGAACAGGTATTATTTATGAGATGTGCTTGTACCGTGTAACCCCAAGGTAAACAAGATTATGTACATATGTAAAGGCTTGTACATATGTGTGTGCCCAGCGGTGAAATGTTTACATTTGGCGCAATTATTCAAGATCCCTTGAAAATTAAACGAGTGATAAATGTGGAATATGAAAATATAAAAATTACCTTTTCGTTCAATATTTTACATTACGCTTAGGTCTGATAGTTAGTTATTTTTAATAGGTCTGTTAGTTATTTTTAATTATTCGCTAAAATTATTTTCAATAAACATAGGAGATTTATCACGAACCTACTAACAAGGGAAAATCATTAAATAATATCAATTTCACATTTCAATAAACTCATAATCTAAATGTATATAAGTAAATATAAATATAATATTTATGTAAACCTGATTTTGATATTAATTTAACTGTTTGAAAATAATTAATTTTGTAATATTAAGTAATATAGTCGTTCGCTAAAGAACATGACTATGATGTTTTCTTCTTTAATTTATGTTCATACCCACAACTTTTATTTTGTGTCATGACAAGATTACAGCATTAATTTTTATTTATAAAAGGTGATTTCCCGAAAATCAAATTGGTATCTACTAGAAGTACCGAAAGGTTAAATTATGTCCCCCCTATGTCACAGTTCTTCACTATGAACCGAAAACTAATTCGTCTCTCACAATGGTACCATCTGATTGATAATCCCGATCACAGGCCGGGTCCGGACGGTCCCACGAAATAAAGCCTCTTTCGATTAAGCTACTAAATCTGTCTGTCGACTTCCATAGATATAGGGGGTTGACTCCTGATTTCACGTATCCCTGCCTCCTACTCGCTCGTACCTCAGTGGACGGAAATTGCCAAGGAAAGATGGCCGAGCCTGCCTTTCTTATTTATTTTTATTTGGCGGAGCTACGGCATTCAGGCGTTGCGGTTTTGTAAATCGCTGTTTAGAACGGTACAAAATATTGTTTTCCTTTGTTTATGTAAGTAAATCATGACTATCATAATGTTAGTTAAAGCTTACTGTCCATCAGCCATTTTTGATGTCCCCACTGCTGGGGCACAGGCCTTCCTTATGGGTGGTAAGGAGGACGGGCCATAACCCACCACGCGGGCCCAATGCGGATTGGTGGGTGTTAACGACTGCAAATGCAGCCGGGACCAACGGTTTAACGTGCCTTCCGAAGCACGGAGGAGCTCGAGATAATAAAATTATGGTCACCCATCCCATGACCGACCCTTGCGAACGTTGCTTAACTTCCGCAATCGCTGGGCCAGGCGTTAAACCACTGCGCCACCGAGCTCCACAAAGCTTACTGGCTTATGTTTAATTTTAATGTTAATGTTAAAACAACATGTGTTTGTCACGTAGTCTTTTTTACGCAATTTTACGCCAAATTAAAGTTTTTACATTCAACATTACGGCTCCATTGATTTTAAGGGCCGTAAGTTAAAGCCACAGTCTTTCAATCAATATGTTCCAAATAAAAAGATAACATTAAAACAGTTCTGCACTTTATCCTCCTTTGTTTGCTAACTGATTTTATTCTTTTTGTTTAGTAGCTATTGACGAGCTTTAGTATTAGGCATTTATAAATAATTTGGAAACATTGTAATTCATATTGACGTTTTCCTTTCAATAATGATTATGGATTTTTAACCACAGGTTATTTGGTCGCTACTACATAATTTAGTATTTGTATGTCACCGCAGTCATCTAAAACGAAATGTATTTAAATCAGCTCTAATTTGGTTTTGATATACGTAGCTGCTAAAACGTTATTTCGTTAGCAGTCAGCGGGCATGATCCCATTGATGCGTCGCGTCGTTGCCACAAACCGATTGTCAGTGTGCTCGGTCAACACGGTTCGCCGGTTATTGCTGACAGAAATAACAATGAATTACGCAAAAGTCAAAATATTGTATTTAAATGAAAATATTTAGTACACGATTATGTGTTTTTACTACCGTTACTGTGTGTTGTATTTTGCTCTATCTGGCTAATGTAGTAATATTTTTATTTCCACATATTAAGCAGGTTATATTACGACTTTGTTTATAACTTAGAGCATCGCCGGCTTAGAAGTCCGTCTTGCTCTAAGGTTTATAACGTCCTTATCATACTCTTTATTAGCTCTAGCATGTGCAGTCTGCGTTGTTTTATAATAACGTACTCGTACCTATTGATGTTATTGGCCTTTAAGAAAAAATGTCTATATATGCTTGTGGCAAATTCATCCATAAATATTTTTTGTTATTAGGAATTTTTTATTGTATTTATTTTAACAACAACACAATCTAAGTAAATACGCAGCATATTTTCCCCTTTCTTTCAAGTTAAGTCACAATAATATTAAAATGTGACAATCAAAAACAACCACCTTTTTACTGAAACACGGAAAAGAATTCTAAATGGAGACTTTATGAATCGTTTAACATGAATATTTAATTTTTGCAATTTCTTAAACCGTTCCTTTTTATTTTCACGAGCTGACAGCGGAGAAGAATTTAATTGTGCTTAAATAATCTACAACATTTACTGTGCGGAACCCCAGCTAAAAGGATTAGGGTTAGACGAAGCCAACTTTGGTTGTTTACGACTCAAAGTAATAGCCGCTTAGATCTAGACGTCGACAAGCACTTAGATATGCAAATATAACCACGTTTTGTTTATTTTTATTTAGATGTTCTTGGTACCTTTTATGTTACTCTAGCTAGATAGATGCTTACCAATATTATAAATACGAAAGTCAGTTTGTTTGTTACGCCTTCACTAGGGAATGCAATATCAATCTCGCGAGATCTTACCAAATTGTCATAATAATGGGATTTTTGATAGGGAAATAATTAGTTTGCTGTAATATTTAAAAATCATTTATTTCTACCAGTTTGAGATTGCATTAACGTGTACCTACTACCTATGCAAAATTTCATGATGATCGGTTGACTTACTCAACCGATTATCATAAAATTTTGCAAACATGGTGTCAAGGGTACAGAAAAAGACATAAAGTACCTTTCATTCTGAAAAAATAGCTGTTCCCGAGGAATAGAATAAAAACTGTCCACGCAGACGAATTCGCGGGTGGTCGCTAGTAACTCATCAACATTTTTACCACCCTTTGTTTATTTTTATTTAGATGATACTCCAGTTACTCTTTTTATCTAACTTTTTTATTTTCGTAACAATAAAACTGCTGCGTTACAAAATTAAATTAGTCTCCCCTTTTCTGCATCTTATTATATTGTAAAGTTGTAATAAAATCGTTTCGCAAATTGGTGTTCATCAGATTTCCTTCCACGTAAATGGACTTACTGAAAAGTATTTTTATTACTTTAATTATGGTTAGTTCCGATAAATACGAATTGAGTGGTAATGGTTTCGTAATATTTCGTTCCATTGTGCTTATTTAATAGTTATTTACTTATCCCTTACATTATACAACGTGTTAATGGATGAACCAAAAATGGAAAAACCTTCAAAACCATCCATCTATCATTCTGAACAACTTTTATTAGGGAACCAACTCTGAAATCTCGAAAAAAAAACAACTGTTTCATATATTTTGATCTTTTCGTTATTATTTTTTTGTATGAAACAACTGTTTTTTTTCCCGATCAGGGGATCTAGATCCAGAACAAAATCGCTTAGAACCTACTTTTACTAGGGAGTAAAAGTAGGTTCTAAGCGATTTTAGTCTGGGCGCATGCATCCAGGCCGGCGTTGAAGAATCTCTCTGTATTTATGTTTAAAGAAAATTACGTGTACCAAATTTTACTGTCTGCGTGATTATACTGGAAATTGTAAATAATAAGTTGTACTTGTAAGATTTGAAATTAGTTTTAGGGCCAGTTTCACATGTTCCGGATTAGCTCATTTATCTAACATTACACATAATTTCAGTTAAATTTTTAAATTAAATCAAAAGATTATTAAGAACCTATAAAACTGACCTTTTTGTTCAAAACTCTCTGAAAAGAGTGCCATGTATTTTTTGATTCAATAAAAAAAAATTTTGTGTTATTTAATTATGTAACCTATTGTGTGTGTCAATGAACTCTATTGCACTCCAATATTCAGGTTGCTACCACTATCTGATGCTCCATCGGTTACAATGCAACGTTGAAAGCTTCGCGGTAATATCACGATTATTTTGTTGGAAATTTAGTACTCAATTTCAGTTTTACTAATAAAATGTTTTATGTAAGTAGGTGTTTTACTAAAATGCGTTTTTGGGGGTAACAATAGAGAGAACAGATTTTTCAGTGGAAATTCGAATTTTCCTGGTATATTTTTTATTTAATATTATAAATGCGGAAGTAACTCTGTCTGTTACGCTTTCACGCCTAAACTACTGAACCGATTTTAATGAAAATTGGTACGGAGATAGATGGGACCTTAGGTCATAGATACTATTTCTTATTCCATTGCTGGGTATGGGTCTGCGCCCGCACGATATAACCTGTAGTCCACGCGGGCAAAGTTGCGGGCGGAAGACACACGTAAACAATCCAAAAACTTACAGGAATACATTTTATTTTATTTATTTATTTTATTTAATCTTTATTGCTTAAAATAAAAACAGCAAATGACGGACTTAATGCCCAAGGGCATTCTTTACCAGTCAACCGGTAAGTTGTTAAGGAGAAAAATCGTGGCGGCAATAAACAAAACTTATTAAATTTTCGAAGTAAACAATATAAACGGATTCCGGAAACCAGGATAAACTTGCCACATTCCTAAATTTCACACTGCGACGGACACCTTTAAAAGGAAAAAAAAAATGCAAACTGCAGATTGCGGTGTAATCGGAACGAGCTGTCCTCATATTTCTGTTTTAATTTTCAGAGTTCTCGTGGATATGAGATTTCTTTCACTACTTTTTTCTTCATAGCCTAAATGTTCAGCTTGTACATGAAAAGTATAAAAACTGTGTTTTGGTGAAAAAAGTGATGAGATTACATTTAAGCCCAGGGTTAGACCAAATGCAGCACAGCGCTAAGCGTAACCATGTTCATGACAGGTATATTATTATGTTATGTTATTATGACACACCGAATGCCACGCAGCTGCTGCGCATCGGTCGCGCGTTCGGTTTGACATATACCAATATACCATAGCATAACATACATTATAACGTAGTTTGTCGTCACGCTACGCAACACACGTGCTGTGCTGCAATGCAACGCACACGCATTCCGTTTGAGCTTAAATCTTTACTTGGATTGGAAACCCAATTCAGGTAAAAGAAAATAATTATGTAAAGCTAAATGTTACACAGATTCGAGTACCCGACAGCAAAATTTGTTAACAAATCCGAATTTTGATCTTCGTGATAACGAACGACTTTAGAATGCTGTTTGAATTTATAAGATGTGGGGGAACCCTAATTTCAGCATCCAAATTCTAGAAAACGGCTAAGTGAATAGCACCATTCGTATTTACTAAACTAAATACATTCTGTGTTATTCACTTTTTTGATAATATTCTTTGACAGAGACAGCATCATATTTTAACAGGTGTTTAGTTAAACAGTTTTTAAAAATCTTTTGTAATAACACAGATTATGTTTATGTAACGTTTATTCTATAGGTAAAATATAGCGATCTAAATAAACTATATACACAGAGAAGTCGATTAATTTTGCTTACTACCAAACAGAACTTGCATCCTAATTAATCACATAAATGCCTTATTAAGCGCAGTTTAATATGCATTATACATTCACAAACATTTGCCCTTTGCTTGATTTGTTTGCACTAATATTGGGCTTCTATCAAAGTTCATGGACCGCTTGATCAAATTACTGAAATACCTGAACAATGCTATATAATCAATTTCGAGTTAAAACATTATTCTTTAATATTTTAGCTTTTAATTGGCTCAATTATTTGACTATTAAATTTTACCCTGGCAAAATTCAGATTAATTAATATAGCTTTTCTTAAATGAATTTTGAACTCGCTTTGTCTGTAGATGATTAAAAAACGCTCTTTATTAAACTACATTTTAAAAGGGACTCTGATGGTGACATAAAATTAGAATTTTAACATACGAGCGTCTATCCAAACCTAATCAAAGACTGTTTACTAATAAGGTTCATTTTAATATAAAGTCAGTTATGACTATGAATTAACAATGTGTAGTTTTTACCTATCGGCGCGGGGCGGTGATGGCGCGATGGCGGGGCGTTATCTGCCTTTTACATCGATAATGTGCTCCGCTGAAAGCTCGCTAATGTCGAGATTATCATCGTACATTTATAGCTCTGTTTATCTCGTGAAATTATTTCTATAATTACCTACGTATTCGTTTTCTCTCGATTGTCAAAAGATTATTTAAATATGCTTAATATTAACTCTTTCACTGGATATTTATACCTTTGTCATAAGAATTAGAATAATGGGCACTGAAATTGAGTTCAATTGCATATCTATGAGCAAAAAGCAGTTACCTGAATTCTAAATCATATTTTTTTGGAATATCATGTTCTGAAATTATTTTAACCTAGCGGCCACCCGTGACTTCATCTGCGTGGAAAGTTTTTACTATCCCTCGGGAACAATATTTTTTCGGGATAAAAGGTACCCTCTGTCCTTCTCTGTGTATATAAAATTTCGGTTTAGCAGTTGAGACTTGAAGGCGTAACAAACAAACAAACGGACTTTCGCATTTTTAATATTAGTAAGGATTCAACATTACGACTATTATAGTATTGCCTTCTATTTCGAAATTCTCCCGAGAGTTGTCAGAAACAGAATTTCAGGTGCATACGAAAGCGCAAACTTCTCATGTCCGGTGAATTGTTAAATCGGACGTAACCCGAAAGCACTAAAAGCGAACGCCAGTTTTATGTCTGACGTCTTAGTTTTATATCTCTTCCCCTCACACGTTTACTTACATCTGTCTGATGAAAAATATAACAGCGCCGCGCGTTACCTAAGTATGAAACACGATGGTTGTTGTGATAACGATAAGGCAATGCTTTTAAAAAAGAAAAATATCTTTCAAATTGTTTGTTTTGTTACATTAAAGGTACAAGGTTTTTCTATTAAACTTTTACCAAAAACTGTATTGAATTATGCTTTGCCAAAAGATTGGTAAGGAAAGAATTATTAGACAAATAGAAAAGCCTTTATGAATTCTGAAAGCGTAAATTCACTATCTTGTTTAGAATATGTGAGTTGCTAACTTACACAGAATATTGGTGGTGTGATAAAAAATACAGCTCGGAAGCATTTGCAAAGTTTCACACAAAATATGAAAATGTTATGATAAAAGTTTTGAAAGCAATTACCTATATTATTTAGATAGAGAGGTGGCGCTTTTCTGTTTAGCATAATGTGTTTACAACAAAAAAAGTTGCAATGTGTTACAAAAACCCCTAATGCCGAAATATAAAAATTGATGACGAAAATGTAAAAATGTATGAAACAGCTGTTATTTTCCGCGATATCAGAGTTGGTCCAATATTAAAAGTTGTTTAGTTTGATCCCTCTACACAATATTCGGAATTAGAAGGTTTTTTGTTACACGTTGTAGACTAAAAAGTGGTATTTTCATTCGTCGGTTTATCATTATTTGTCTTGCGGTGTCCAGCAGAGAAGAATAGCAACAACTCTTTCCAGTAGGGGTATCGTAAAAGGCGAAAAAATATTTATGTTGGCTATGAATATTGGATATATATAATAAATTTGACGCTGACTGTACTTTATTTATTATTTGACAAGTAGGCAGTCTGCGAAGTAGTCGTTTTGAATGTAAACTGTATGCGAAGTAGGATAATTACTAGGTTGGCTAACTGCGAAGTTGTTACATTGAGAAGTAGTCGAGGATGAGAAATTGGCTAATTGATAAACGCCTGGCGCCAAAATTATAATGAGGGCTTTTCAAATGATTAAATCTTAATGTGGTAACGGATTTAATCAAAATATATTGTTAAAAATAAATTTTTTACTTTAAAATGAAGATCAAATCAGAATAAATCATGTTGAAACGAGAGTTATTGAATATTCTGTTGCTTTGAATTTCTGAACTCCTTCATCTCGACAACGTTTTACAAACAGCAAGAAAAGGTAATACTTTAAAAGTTACGGATATAAATCTGAAAGTTTGCAGTATAAGACATAATATTCATTTTTCAGAAAGGTTTATAATATTTTGAGTTAAAAAATCTTGAAAATCAACATAGTTTTCTCTAACTATTTAACTAGGTACTAAAGGCATTTAAACTCGTCAACGCCCAGAAAAGGAGACACAATAGATTTTATATTGTTTTCCGGACGCCGGCGACCGCTCGGGCGTTGATGAATTAATAAATAATGCTTACAATTTTATGTGAAAAAATTGAGATTTGAATATATTTTTTAGTGAAACCCAACTAACCCTTTCTATAGGGATCACATTATTTTCTAGCGAAACCCTGGAGTGGTTTTTCTATTGCAATCACATTCTTTTTTTTTTAATTTATTAGGACGTGACGTTTCACAACTAAATATTCTAGTCTTTAGTGCCCCTCCCTACGTATTTTGTACATGTATTTACTATAATCAATTGCTTTAATATTTTTTGTGTTTGCTTTGATAAAAAAATCACATGTTCGGTTCTTAATGGACTCCATTAATGGAGTCGCACTTCAAAAATCATCAACTTCAATTCAGTAAAGATGTGTTTGCTTTATAATTAAGATGACTATTGCACAAATGTTCAATCAGTTTTCTCCGAACATCCTGTAGCGCGTAAACCAGAAACCTGTTGGATAACTGGTGGACGCACACGAAACTGTTTCACTCATGCGCATCGATGCAACTTATTTGTATCTTTTAATATTGTGTGCGTGCGACTGACGCATGTCAGTATTGTTATTGTTTTTACTTAATTGTTATCGTCCGAGTCGAATGTCCAACGCTTGGACAAACCTCGTAGGTTTATAAGCGTAAAGGCATCTTTAGAATAATTATTGTAATGTTATTTGGATAAATAAATAAAAAAAAAAAAAATGAATCTAAGACTAATGTTTGATTGTAACCTTTGATTCAAATAAGATCTTTTCAAGATAATCTTATAATAATCCTTTCAATGCAGGTGCTTAAACGTGCTGAATTTAATCTACAACCACAGAATACAACGGTGAAATTTCGGCGGCATAAATAATTTAATCAAAACGAAGAGGAAATAATGCATGGAACGAATACTTATTTCCACTTGCGACTGCGTAAGTTGTCTGTGGCGTAATTTAATTTTCATAATAAGAGAATCAGTTTATCCAACTCCGCGATGGGAGTAATTCCCGCCGAGTTGTCTCGCGTATTTCGAGCAAAATTCATCCTCATGTTCGGTGAACGATTGCGGTACGTAATGACTTTTGTTATGAAAAATCTTATTTCGTATTTACGACCACATAATCTCTGCCTTTTAAGACTCGCTCGTCTTTTGTTCGTTTCCATTTTTATTCGGAGAAGTTCATAACACTGGCTCCCAGCTCTGTTATTAAGTACATTAAACAAACTGGATTTATGCACGAGTTCTATAGTTAAATTAAAAATATATTGGACTTCGTCTAACATTTTTGCAACCATCCAATCTTAATTGATCTTTTTAATGTTATTTCGATAAGACTTTTAACTTTTGCTGCAAATATTAATTTAAAAACAAAATACATGAAAAGCAGAATGAAAATGTATCGTCCCATTATAAAGTTCAAAAGCATCTTGCTTTCAAGAAGAATAAATTATGACACATGAGCATAATGGAAGTTCGTGTATCGACCTCGTTATTTTTCTTCACAACGTACGAGTCCACATCGACTATGCAAATAATTCTATTAATATTCATGGATAGGACTGCCATCGATAATTGAGTCTTACTTGTCAACCAAACCGGAAAATTTCCTATACGTCACATGCAACTCTTGTGCTGAATTTAGATTGCATAACGATATTCGTGAACGGAAATTTATTTTGCCTGAAAAGGCCAGAACAACATAACATCTCTTCGTTTGCTTTGTAGCTAAAGCACTCGTAAAAAACAAAGACGATACCACAAACACCTAGATCTAAGAGAACAATGAAAAGCTGGTTTTTTAAATCGGACCTCGGACCTGTGGCCCTACCATGAGTTGATGCAAACTGTTTACGTTGCCGTAAACTATCGTTTTCTCTCTTTTACTCGCACTGACCTGTGAGCAGTATATCCGATAGTTTATGGTAACGTTAACAGTTTGCATCAACTCATGGTAGGGCCACAGGACTTCAGAGACGGTGACCAATGAAAACATCTTTAGTGACAACAACGATGACGATTCGACAATCGTCATCGTTGTTGACAATTAAAGATGACAACAAAATATTACAACTTAATGAAAAAGCAAAAAGCTAAATAATCGGTAGATAATAGGTTTTGGCTTTAAATATTCATTTACACGTTTTGTGTTTTACAAGCTCGCATTCTCGTTCAATTTTCTGACCGCACATACGAAGTATCTATTTTTGTCTGTCACAGCGCGCAGACAGTACGATTTCATTAACCAGCGTTGCTCTTTAATAAATTGCGCAAAATTCCGCAACTTTTTCATCCACTGAGTCAACGTACGCATCTGTGGGGGGCCGCAATCTTCATAAATCTCAACCAACTCGACCTTTTGTCTCTGTCCCATTCTTTTAAGGTTTAGGCAAATTCGGAGCCCGCACAAATTGGCCTTACTGTGGGACTCTGTAGAGTACATTGTGGAGGGACCTCTCCTTGCTTTCTTTACAAATGGTAAACAAAAGGTAAGAAAAAAGCTCGGAATCGTATGTAAATCGGGTTATATTGTGTCTTGAAGAAGTGACTTGGAAATTCGGGATACGTGAGATCACAGTTTTATCTTTTTAACAGATCAAGTAGGATCAATAGGGACCCTTCTGTGTAATAATTGCTCTATTACTTCTCGGAAAAGGTTTGTTCTGAATTTAAAATACACATTATAAGGTCGTTTAAGGTCGGCGGGAATTAAGACTGTATAAAGTGATCCTCATTAATTATGCAGGTTCCAACCGGATGTCCCATAAAAGAGTTCTTTGAGTGTCGCCATTTCATTAAATTGTTATCCACCACAAGGCCCTGGGAGCAAGCTTTTTTAATTAAAATAGGCTATTTGGCACCGACTTAGTGAAGTTTTACAATTACACTTTCCAGCTCTCAGACAAGATGTCCGACAGAGATGAAACGTTTTTCTGGAATGAAATAACCATTTCACAAATGGAGTTGCTTAATCTAAGATTATTATTAGTCTGTTGTAGTAATCGTTGAAAAATAATTATAAGTCTGTTAACTATATTTGAAAAGTCACCAGAAAGTAATTTTACCCGAATTTTATTTGGTCCTTTATTTTTGTAATCTTTGCTATTTTTGAGGGTGAATATTTTGGCGTAACTAAAACATAATCCAACTTTCTCAGAATATTGTAAAATACCCTTTCTGGTAAATTGAGAGACGACGACGTAGTTGGATGGAAAGTTATTTAGGGATAGGGTTGACTCAATTTACTTTTTTCAAGAAATGTCTTCCCTCGGCTAAGGTATGGAAAGTTACACAAAAGGACACCTAAATAAGGTCACGATCCGTAGCGAAGCAGAAATGGCGAAGAAGATATCCACTTTGAATTTTAAGTATTTATCTGCTGCATAGTAGGGTTTCTTAAATACCTACCATGTTCTAAAATTTTGTACATATAATTTCTTCTCATACCTACTAGTTAGTTTCAGTCACTTATTTTATTTATACCCTTAAAAACTCAATAACTACCAAATTCTACTAAAACATTTTTTCATTTATAATTATTTAGCTTTACCTCGTTGAATTAATTTATTCTTTGGATATTCTATGTTACTACAAGTTAATTTCAGAACTCCTACCACGAACATTTATCGAAGAAAAAATGCGTGTATTCTTTGAGAAACTATTTTGCATTTTTGTACATAAGAGAAATACTCTTTCGATTTTTTTAAGCGCGTTTTTTTTCGATAGAAGCTGATTACTGTAATGATTCTACGCATCCACAGCTGATATTTACCAATTATTTAAATTATTATGTGGTGGCAATAAGGGCTCAAAAGTATAGAGTCAAATGGGCGCAATTATTACCTTACGACGAAAATTCATAAATATGTAAATTCGTAAAAACATTGGTTCATATTTGCATATTAACGTATGTTCGCTACTTCTAAATTGTTATCGCTCTTTAGGGAATTATAAGGCTGAGGCCTATTTATGTTAGGCAATAATAATATGTAATTTCATTATTTGGGTTAAATTTAAGTAAGTACCTCTAATAATATTTATTTTACCTAATTTGAAATAAAATAAAAATACCATTATTTTTTTAATTTGTAACACATCTATTTACATAAAAATGCTATGAAGTTAACTGTTCTACTACCATCCAATGTTAAAAACATTCTTTGGTTGTGGATCTGACTGTATCTTTCATGTTCATCTATAAAATATTCTACTATTTATGTGAGTACGTGAGTCACCACGAAAACTCGTTCAAAGATCTCACGGTTCAATGATATCAATATATACAATACACGGTCATAAAAAACCAAAGAAAATTTGACATCGATTCGTGGTTAGGAAATGAAAACAAAACCGAAAAAATCGGTGTCCTAGTTTATAGCTTCAGGTAAAACTTTATTCGTTGACCTAACAGGTAGTGGGTAATAGGTATTTAGCTTCGGGCTATGTTCCTGAATGTTACAGCAAAATTTTATGCTAGCAGTGGCGGCAAACTTTCTGCGTACTGTTCAGCAATAAATAATAATGCCTGAATATTGAGAGCGGTCGATACATTATATTTAAAGTTGTTGTTGGTTGTTCGGACTTTTCATATAAGCTTCTATAGAGTGCTTAATCTGGTTTGATAAGTTTGCTTTTGTTTAAAGTTGCTGTACTAAATATTAAATTAAACTTTTGAGTACATAACATCGTTAAGAAGGAACGTATTATGCTTAAGAAGCAGTTTTTTGATTTGGCCTATTGTGCAGTATGGTATTGTTTATAATGATTATATAAATACAATAAGACGTTAATAAAGAAAGTGAAATAAAGCTTTGGTGTTAATACTCAATAATCTTTACAAATTTTTAACAGACCCTCTTGTTTGATGACTTATGTAATTAGATTTTATTTCGCGGCATTAATCCCTGCTCTGGCACCTTTTAAGCGCAAAATGCCGGGAACAGCCAAAATATAATCAACTGAATATTCATGACGGGAACCCTCTCGAAAGTTTTTAATAAGAAATTATGGAAATCACTTTAAATTGACCTAATCCATATTGCGGGCTCGAAATTTGCTCGCAACAAAACTTGTTATTGCGGCTCTGATGTCTCAACTTGATACAGAAATTTGAAATTAAATTTAAAATTTTACTTCCTGTTTGAGTTGTGAAACACTCCGACTGTGACATGAGGCAAATTTTCATGTATTTTAATTGCATTAGTGTTTTAAATTGTTTTCTGTTCTAAACGAGGAACTTTATCGGGGTCACTTTAATTTCAGTCTGACTCTTTAGTAAATTCATAAAATATTGTTATGTGACGTCATCTACACTGGAACGATAAGAAAACCAAAATCTATTCATGATAACAGGTATACTTCAGGACTGTAAATTTATTAGAGTAGCGAAAATCCTTGGAAAATAATGAAAGATAAAAATTCGTCCAAAATAATGTTGTGATTACCGAAAATAATAGCCTGTCAATATTCCAAAAACGCCAGCGCGACGGATCAAGATATAAATATCAAGTTCCGTGAAATACGAGAATCATCTATTCGAAGTTCAATCTGTGAAATTGATATTGGAGTGCGCGGTGAGAGAAGCCCTGTCGCGGTTACCGACGCGCCAATGTTTCACGGCGGTTCCGACTCATCCATTCTTTTATCTTTACATCAACCTTTTGTTCTAAAAACCTCTAGTTTTCAGATTGGATTCACAGTCCATTCTGATATTTCAGTGGATATTTCAGTGAGTATTAAGCAGATTATTATTTATAACAACTATGCAGTTCGTGAAACCGTGCACGATTTCAGAGAGTGCATAATTATTAATTATAAATTACAAAAGGCATGTTAATAAAATGAAAAAAAAAATATTTCTTTAAAGAGACTAAGATTTTTTTTATTCAATTATTGCTTGACGGTTTTTTTCTTTTAAACAAGATAAAATTATAATTAATTATAGTTAGATTGCTTTTTATGATTCCATGCAGATATCAAATCATAACGCAGGTAAGCTTCGATGTTATAATTTGCAAAATTAATGCTCTGAAAAAAATAATCATAATACCATACTGGGTATTAATGCAGAAAAATAGCAAACCAATAATAACGAACGTTGACAAAGCTAGTCATTTACCAAACAAGACATGCTTCTGACAGATCTCGTTAAAGGCAAGATGAATCAATAAAAAAAACTAGCTCTTTGGATCGCGGTTTTGAGTAGTTGCCTTTTGATTTGGACATACTCGATATTATTACAAAGAACTATTTCTTATTATCATCAATCGCTCTCTGATAAAACGGGGAAAAAGATAACAAAAAAGCCTTATTTAGCGGTCTTTTTACACCTTTTAATGAGAATTTTCCTTTCTCGAATCTTTTATCTTTTAGATTGCATTTGCAGTACAATCTGTGTAATCGCAGGGTTTAGTAATGAGAAAATTGTCTTTGTCTCGTGAATTTATTACTTTAATTAAAGGTCTTAATGAAAGCGTTTGGCCGTGGAAGATGTGTTGTAGTTATTAATTAGTCTTTTCAATGACGGCATGACGGCAATTTATCAAATTAAGACACAGTCAATGTCTTTTATATCTTAGTAAGAAGATTGAAATGAAATATTATTTCAGCATTATATGACTTTTGAATTCCATGCTGACATGCGTATCTAACTGAAGTTCAAACACTAGCGCGATGAACGAGAAAGATTTTGCAATACTTACAGTTTGTGCTAAAAAATAAAACTTTATGCTCGTTTGCGCAATCGTTTATACAAAGGTTAAGAAAAGTTTGAACTAAAAACGTCTGGTAAATGGATACTACCAAAATAGTTACACATTAATCCGATAGAATATTTATTAGGAAACTACATAAAATGGTTAAAACTACCACGTTTACTGGTTTCTAATTTATAGTCTGCCTGTAAAATGTGTTTTACAATTTGTAGGCAGAATTACTGAACAAGATTGTATTGCATTATTGAAGCTTCAGTCCTGCCTTGCTGCTGCTATCGCGCGTATTAACTATTCATGTCCTGAGTAAGAACGCGTGTCCGGAGCAATTATCGTCTATTAATCAGACATGAACTAACAATGCGTGATGGTTTATGTGCTATGAAGAGTGTAAACAAAGCCCAAACAATTTGGAGTTTGCTGACATGTCATTTCAATAGGTACTAAAATAAAGTAAGTTTATACCAGGTTATTAAATAAGTAGGTAATATGTGTAAGTATTTCAAATAAATCAAAATTGTTCACAATTAATAATATTTCACTGAAGTTATAACTAAATAAAAAATATATAATAAAAGCTTGATTCTTCAGAATATAGCCGTTTTACGTGTTTAAATAATTTGACAATAATAAGCACGATTCCAATAGTTTGAATAAATTTTGAATGTGAGCCAGAATATATAAAAATATCTATAACTCAGTTCATTCGGAATCATTTTGCAAATGAGGTATTCTCTGGTAATCATTTGAAGGCAAACAATATTTCTACTTTGAAGACAGGATTAAATTCAACTTATTCCACAATAGAATTATCCAACCGGTTCACAGGGAAAGAGAGTTTAGTTGCAAAAAGTCTTTTCCGAGGTTAATTTGCGGAATGAATAGCATTCATTTGCAGGCGAAGGTTGTTCGTTGTTTTTGTGGGAAATCGGTGGAAACCGAACCCTTGAGTCGGGTGGCTGTCACCACCGAATGAATTATAGCAAGTATTTACGGGAAGATGACATTTCTGGAATCGGCCCATTAATTCCTAATGGAGCGGCGCGGCAACATTTCATCTGTTTGGCTGCAGACCAGGCCTTGCCGCAGAGCTATTTTCGGTAGCGTATCCGAAAATTTATAACTACGAGTTAGTTCTAAATCGCTGGATAGCAGGAAAGTAAGTGGGATTTATGGAATACCGCCTCACGGTCTATTTGTTTGTGGCGATGGAAATTGGCCATTTTTTCTAAAGCATTTTTATAAATGCTGTTTTGATTTTCGTCCCTTTCGCCCTGTTATCGTATAAGTAATGTAAAGACATTTTTGGGTGCATTCATGTGTAAGTCACTTTTCTGTGTTATATGTCATTGTATTTGAGTAAATGTGCTCAAATCAAGTTGTTTGTTCATAATGCAGAAAAACATACTACATCTCCTTATAAGTTTCAGTGGCATAATAATTACAATGTAACCTTTAATTAGGAAGATTAAAAAATATTTTCATGATTAATTTCTTATGTAAATTTCATTTGCACTTTAATGAACTTAAGGCTTAAGTGTAACTCCATCTTATCATCGAGTGTTACTCAAGGGACCACCTTAATGAAGAGTAAAGTAGAGGTAAAACAAACATTGTTAAAATGTACCTCTTAGGAGTCGCTCGTAAGGTTCGTTTATACAGGCGCTAGGCTTTAAATCGTAGGTGTGAAAACATACACAATCATTCCCAAGTGATGGTTTCGAGTAAACAAATCTAATTTGTTAATTAGTACCTACGTAAAATTGTATGTTAACGTTAATTTCGGCGAAAGATTCGAATATTTTGAATAATACTAAGAAATTAAAAAGAAAAATAATCTTCTGTAGGTTCACAATATAATTAAGTGACATCTTATAGTCAGCTGGAGCAAAAAAATAAAATAAGGTAGGTACTTTAATTAAAAATCTGTATCTGTTACTATACGATGAACCGTTTTCCGTTAACCAAGTTTGTGAGTTTATGATGAAATCGCTTTGCCTCAAACATATAACACGCTAAACGTTCATTCAATCATTCTTACGCTGAACTATGACTTATCTAAAATCTGCTCCAACAAAAAAACGGTGAAAATACATACATATAAATAAATAAAAAAATAGTTTTTATTTCCCAAATAAAAAAAACTAGTTTGAGGTGAGACCGCCCCAGAAAGTAATGGAATACTTGTTGTTGAGGGTGTCTCGCTCGTAACCTTAGTGCCTAATTACAAGGTAGGAAAGTCTTAGACTACTATGTAACTTAGTGACTTAAAGATGTAAGTATATAGTGTGTGTGTGTGTGTTTGTGTGTGTGTGTGTGCGTGCGTGTGTGAATAAATTGTATTTTTAACTTATTCTTTCCAAAATTATTTCAGTTTCTTCATATTCAAGGGTCTTTAGCCACTCCGTCAAAAGTTTTTTGCATTTGTATGTCAACATTGGGTAAATATTATAAGTACCTAATTTCCTAATAATATTGTTTACTATCATTAAATTGATTTAACTAAGTACGTAAGCGTGAGTAAGATTAATATTCTCTCAAGACGTTCGCGACTTGATGGATTTATGAAAATACTTTAGCATGCTGAAGTAATGAACGGTCTAATTAAAATAAATTGAGAAGCAAAATGTTGCCATGAAATTGTATTTGCAAAGTTTCTGTTATCTGTGCCATAAATCCTCCGATCCGGGTACACCATGGCTGATTAATGACCGAAATTTGTTAGAAAAACAAACAAACTTGCTTTATTAGTATTGCCCTTATCTGCTCCTTCGTTACTCTATAGCGGAGTCGCGTAATTGAATTCTGTGATCAAATATTTGTAGTCTAAGCTAAGCTCTTTTGGACCCTTAATTATTATTGTTAGAGGAAATTGCTCACACCGGATTGCATTAAATGGGCCTATATTAATTAAAAGCTATATTTCATATCAATCATACCTAATCATACGTGACTTGTATAAATCACATAGACCTTAATCACATCACATATTTATACTAGTGGCTCTGTGAACTATGTAAACCTCACGTTTGTGACGTATTTGAAGACATAAATGATATTTTTCTAAAAACTGAATCGACAAAAAAATTACATTATTATCAAACCCTATGGTCACAAAATTTCACGAGAAGAAGAGAACAGCAGGTTTGTAGCGGAGAACAGCCGGACATCTGGACATACGAAAGCATTTTTTCCCAAGCACCGAGACGCTTCGCGCTTACTCGGACCAAAAAAAACAATTTAGTGTGTTCTAGTATTAACATACTGTATCTATATGAGTATATTTTTACCCACAAGATACGTTAGTAGTTTAGTAAGAACATGACTTGAAACCTATTAACGTTTGGTCCACACTCCAAGAGGAGAATAGAGTGAGTTGTTATCTACATTAAACTTGATTAAACAGTAATAATCACAAATTAAAACGAAATGTTTAGAAGAAAAAAATGTTTTAATTAAAAAAAAGACATTTATTTCAATTAAATAAGGAACGAAGGTGAACCAAGAAAATCTTCTAAACTATATCATGTTTTTAATACAACGAAATGGAATTTACTGTTTTGATATTTACCTGCAAGATTTCTACATAGAATTTCACTTGCACAGTGGACAAAACCGAATATACGATGCGAAACATTTAGCCTGTCCGCACAAAACCAACGTGTCGCATTTCGGTCACGTCCCCGCTGATCACGGAATCCAATTTGCAGCACAAAATAATACAATTTTACGTCGCCGAGCCCTGGTATCGATTTAAACGGAAAATTAGATTGTAACCTGCTTTAAATGAATTATGTCGCCATGTCACGGTGTACTTCGGCCACTGTTTTAATATTTTCTGATGGAATTGCAATATTTTTTATCCTAAACGGGTCAGTGCGTGGATTTCACATCAACTGATGTTAAGGACGATAAGACCGAAGGTGGAAGCGCACTGCACCCGTAATCCTCACAACCACTGGGGCATCGACTATCTTACTTTTAACTGCCAGAACTCAACAATGTTAAACTGTTGTTATGGCATAAGTAAGATGTTAGTACAGATACCGGCACAGAACTTGGCAAGACATAGATGAGACAAAAGATGCGCCGAGTTTTAGTGTTTGAGCTGCTGCGCATCTTTTGTCTCATCTTTCTCTTGCCAAGTTATATGCCGGTATCTGTAGCGGACAAGCGGTCTTGAAATAAGCCCTATTACCAAACAGAGAACAAAATACATAGGTACCTCTGGATAAATGAGTTCAAGTACTTGTACAACGAAGACTTTTATATTACAAAACTTTTCCAAAGTCGCAGACACGTGTATAATTTATTCTATTTTATTAACATCTGTACAGAAATTCGAGTCTCTTTATAAGTTTGTTTCAATATTGTTCCTAACAAAGTTTACAAAGAACATTTTAACAGCTAACAAAATCACCGTAAAAGGTTACTAAATCGTTATTTTTTTTACAAAGTTCGCTATAATTTTTCTCTTGGGACGCAACGTTCCTCAAACCAGGAGCAAGGGGAATAAAATTTCCTTTTTTGACAACCGTAAAACAAGAGTCGTTTAACTTTTCGTATTAGCGTCGTGATTTGAGATGCGGTCTTTGTATTCGCTGACCAGTGCCGTATTTTGTGGACAAATATCAAAATGTTAAAGAATGTAAATACATTTTTTTGGTTGGACTATGCTCCGTGCATAGTTCCTTAGCAAGATAGACGCTGGAAGCCGCTGGATGTGGGCTGTACATGACCGAGCGACGCGACGTAACGATCCGTGGGGAAGGCCAATACCCAGCAGTGGGTGTCGTGCAACTAATACAATATACTGCGCCGCAAAGAACGGTCACCACGTGATTTTTATACAAATATAAAGAAACATGCTCCCTTCCAGTCTTATTAATAAAAAATACCATCTCTGCGATTATTTATAATGTTGATGGATGATTTGTATGTTCAAGTATCGATTAAGCATGTCAAAGAAATACTGACACCTCTTAATTTCCTCAGAAAGGAATAAACGTAAGCCGCAATTAGGTTTCACACATTAATTTTCATTTTATTGTGGAATTGAAATCATGATTATTTTATTGTATGTTTATGGAAATTTACAGGTTTTTGCGCAGTTGCTTTAAATGCTTATAGATAAGTTGAACATTTGGTCTAGCCATAGTCCATCAACTTATAAAACATTGCAGAGATGCTAAATAAAATTAAGTAGTAATAAGACTGTGAAGTAAGCATGTTTCTTGATATTTGTATGAAAATAACGTGGTGACCCGTTTTCTTTGCAGTTGCGGCACAGTATAGGATGATGATAGTTTTATACGAAAATGTGAAAAAAGTGTATCACAATCCCAAGCCAGGGATATTAAAAGTTTACCAAAACCCTGCCCTGCAGGCAGGAAAAAAGGTACCGCAACTTTTACATCACTTTTCAGACATTTCTGGGCGTTCCAATACAAGCGCAAAATCTGATGTGCTCTAGCTCGCATGAAAAGTTCAGTCAGAGAATACAAAACAAAAAAGAGAAAATACATGCCTTTAACAAAATTCCTTTTTTGCAACAGTCAAAAGTTTTTTTTACAAGATTCTTAAACATTAATTAGTTACATAAATATCAGGGTAAAAGACATGTTATATATATTTCATAAAAAAATAAAGTCTGTCTCCTGCAACAAATAAAAGTAATTTATAATAACATTAAATATAATAATTATGCCATTTACTAAGTACCTACATAATATCAATGTTAAGTTATATGAATAATGAAAAATCAACTTCCAAGTCCGTCCCACCCAAGGCCGACATCAAGGATGTCGCTAGACACACAACTATTTGTCTCAGCGTTCTTTGTCGTCGCATCTACGTACGGTACCATTTCCTTGGTCCATTTTTCAAGGAGAAACATTCCCATTTCACATGCACGAGCTACGCAGGAAATAAATGGTGACTGAGACCTACAGAAAAATGGGTTAACGCAGAATTATATATTTGCCTGCAAATTACATACTTTGTTATGACATTATCTTTTTTCCTACAGATTTGTTCGTAAAATGATATTTAGAAAGAATAATTAAATTCTTTAGAACAAAAACGCTAAAACGGAGCTAAAAGCTTAAGTTAGTCGTTGCAAAATGTAACACAAACTTTTTAATTTTAACATAATTTGCTCTCATCCATCGTAACCATTTCTAGCTGATATAGTATACTGGCAGGAAAGTAGTAAACAACAAGGATGTACAACTTTAAAATAATTCCCTAGAGCGGGAATAAGCTGAAGAACTTTCTAATAACGGTTCTTTTTAGATTCATTGCACCTTGCAGAACATTTTTGCAACTTTCCCGGAGTCTTACGAGATGTTTGTGAAACTTTCGGAATGACATTAATCCTTCGTAATTTCTCGCCAGATTTTAAAATTAAAAGTCCTTTTCTTCAGAGCTTCCGAGATGGTGATATTAATCTTGCCCGAAGTAATATAAAGAATTCTTTTAAATACTTTTTTATCTGTTTAGTTAGATAAAAGCAATCTATAAGAGTAATTATATTTGAAAGTGCCTATACAAACTATAATGATGTAAATAAAATTCAAAATTCACTTTAAATAATACATCAGTTAGATCTTTGTTTCACAGTTGTTTGATAACCTGTATCATTATTTAAAAAACCAATATGTTTTTTTTTCATTGGTTACGTGCTATTTCTTTATAGTTCAACAATAACAACAGTTACAGAAGAGAAATGGAATTCGATAGAACCCAAATGAAATAAAGCACCCCATTTTAATATGAAATGCTACGTCTTCATATTATTATGGTGGAAATAATATGAAGGTGTTAAAAAGAAAACAGCTTCTGCTCAGTTCAAAAGTTAAGCGTTACGAGGCGGGCATTCTCAGCTTCTAATGAACTTATGATGAAGAACTTCATTCACGAATCTCATTCGGAATAAAGCGGAAATTTCCGGGTAAATGTTTTGATTTAATAAAATCCGGTGGGTCGTGGAGATACGAAATTTTTAGGAGTGTCGACACTTGGCATGTTAAGTCTGTGGATGAAAGTGAAATTTACGAATATACTTTAGCTGAGCCACCGAAAGGTAAGAATTTTCTGAGCTCATTTTTGAGGTTTGTATCTTATGAATACTCGACTCGCCTTCTATTTTGAGACATTATTTCTTTTTTCCATTTTCATTATATCTATGGAATATAATCTAGAGATGATTGAAATAGTTTCTAGAATTTGTTTGTATATTGAATTATTATCTAAGTATATTCTTTATTCTTTTTTTGGCAACAAACAGTCATTCAAACAAAAGCACTTATATTATCTATCTTACTAGCTATAACAGACATTAGTGCCGATAAGGATAATACTAATAAGAATATTTACTAAATAATATAAAATTAGCATTGTGAATGCGAAAGATCTAAAAATTCAATATCTAAACTAATCTAGAGTGTTTCAAAATAATAGCGGCTTTTGTGAATGAATGAATTGTATGGTAACTAGTTATAAATTTTGCTAGTTTCTATTTAGATTTTCGAGTACGAATTGCTTGTGCGGTAGATAGTAAAGCTGATATATGTTGAGGCAAGGGAAGCTAATCATTTGGTTTCTCACATCACGTAGATACACGCTGAAATATTTATAGTAGTACCTCTAAAGTAGGGCGTGAAAGGAAAAGGTAAATTTATTTCTGTAAAAACTTGTAATGTAGCGAAAACAGTATCTAATAAAGGGTTTATCAATATGAGTAGACTATTTTTTCTTTAAAAACTTATTTTTTACTGTTAAAATTTGATTTACTGGTAAGCACTAGTTTTCTTTTCGAATTCGAACTTCTAATTTCTAACATTTCCAATCTATAATATAACCAAGAAACTAAAGCTCGGTAAAAGCTTCTTAACAAAAAAAATCTGTAGACAAACAGAAAAAGGTATAAATAAGTACTGAAAAGTTTTTCCTTTGCCTATTTAATTTAAACAGTGTTAAGTCTCTCCTGTCACAAAAATAGCAATAATAGTTAAACATTTACGAAATTAATTTGCATAGTGAAATTAAAAGAGATTCAAACTTTGGCCTACAATATTCAATTTAATCCCTGAAAAGTTGTCTTCAACTTGGCTGAAGTTGCTCAAGGGAACCCATTACCCAACGTATTCTCACTCAGCATTTGTTCCAAAGTGCGAAATGAGGGCCTAAAATTACAGAAGCAATTATTTTACGGGTCGAATATTTTATTTAACGGGCAACACAGGCGCTGAGACAAAGAAAAATAATAAAAAACACGTCAGAGGCTTATACAAAGGGCCTCTTAACGCTTTTTGGCGCCCAAGGATCTCGTAGGAATAACGGCTGTAACGCATTAAAAATAATTTCTCCCTTTGTAAGGCGCGACTTTTTCTTAAGAATCGTGCTTATAACAATTTCTGTCATTATTTTTGAGGGTCCTTTTAGAAGTGCCTGTTGGTAATGGTCACTTGGAGAGCGCTTTGATGATTCGGCTCGTTCATTAATAAGCCTGTTTCTACCATTGTTGTTATTGTTACTGGCGTTGTTATTGTTATTGAAGGCTTCTCGCTACACACATAAGGATGCTCTCAAGGTTTTCTTTTACGGGTAAACAAAGTATTTCATGGTAGAAATGTTATTTTTATGTTTTTCAAAAGATGTTTCAATATACTAAAAAAAACATTGGTTTATAAGGACAGTATTTCGTGTTGTAACTTTGTGTGTTGTCGTAAAATAAAGGAGAATTTCTTTTTTAGCCTTATACAAGGTGTTTGGTAAAATCCTTATAAAGCCGAATATGGTAGATAGGGACCATCAAATTTACTATGGGACCAACTCGTGAAAAGGAACACCTGTTTCATACAAAAATTAATAACGAAAACATCAAAATGTATGAAACAGCTGATTTTTTTTTCGCGATTTCAGAGTTGGTCCCATAGTAAAAGTGGTTCAGTTTGATGGTCCCTATCTACCATATTCGGCTTTATAAGGCTTTTACCAAACATCCTGTATAAAGACAACACGATTACTACGTATATAATCATGTTATATATTATTAAATAAATAACAATACCAAACCAAGAGAAGATGTTATTCGAAAACAAAGTTCCCTTTCCACTACATTTGACACAAACAATTTTTACTATCTCGGTGCGATCAAATCTTTAGTAATCAACTTGGAAAATTATTTCGCCTCCATTCGGCAGACTGTTTGCGACCCCTGTCCCTGATATTTACCGAGATAAGTCAGATGGACCTCTTATCTCCCAACTATCAAGAGAACTTGTTAGCTTTAGTTTGTGCTTTGTATATGATTTATGAGCGTCAAATCAAAAACAATAGTTGCGATCTTTGATGGGGAATGATGCATCGTCTGTCCGTAAGTTTCCTTATAATATCAATCACACAAGTAACTTTCGAAAACCTATACATTTTTTGTTGGTAAGTAGGTTACTTTTGCTAGCTTTTTGTTGCACTCACATTGTCAACAAAAACTTTTATCATACATTAATATGCATAAACTACTGCGGTAACTGAATTCGGTACAAGTAGCTACATTTAAAAGAAAACATACATAATGCGAATTTTCTAATTTGTTTTTAATGTATGAAAACATAAATGTTTTCAGCTTGAGGAACCCTTCTGAATATAAATTATTAAACAGGCAACCGTGTCCGCCCTTTCTAATCAGATTAAGATCGGTTAGTAAAATATCCGCTTACGTTTCGTAAACCGCAGACATTCCCAAATATAAGCATCTAAAGTCATAACGAGAGAAATCAAAGGAATAAATAATCTTATTTTGCTTTTGTTATTGTACCTACACAGAAGCAATGCCACCGCAAGTAGAGCGATAAATCAGATTTAGCTTAAATCCAATACATATGGGTTTCTAGGAATATTATAAGAAAGAAGGTTAGGAAAAATCCGAAGGATCAAATATCAAGGTATAGTTTGTTTGGCGCACTCGATATTGATGTTTCGGTTATTTGCTTTTAGAGTCAGTTTTATTTATTCATATTTATATTTATCGGTGTTATTTTTAGTTATTTTTGCGCAAAATTTTATTTTAGCAACATCTTATAAACAGTACATAACCCATAATAATATGTAACTGTATATAAGATGTTTCTAAGATTTAGGAATATTATAGGAATGTTAGGAAAAATTCGATGGATCAAAATTAAATATAGGCACAGTTTTTACGGCGCACTCGATATTTGCTTTTTAATGAGTCAGTTTTGATTTACTTTATTTATTTATTTAATTTTTGATGTTATTTTAAATGTTTTTTTGTGCAAAATTTTATTCTGGAAACATCGTAAGCAAGATGCCTATAGGGTAAATGGGAACTGTTGCCTTCTGAATCAAAATAGTTTATCTCACAAGCCGCTATCGGGCAATATGTTATGTCTCCTCATTGTGACGGGGTCCTTTGTTTCGAAAGCCATCAGCAAGCCCAATCAAGTAAGAAATTGGTGATCCCGCTTGATGCCTGAGTCCCAGCGCCTGTTACCGAAGATAAGCTCCTTACTGTGCGATGAAAATGTTTTCCGGACCAGAAAATCTCCGGGAAAAGCAGATTATTAACGTTTAGTGAATTAGACGCCAAATATGTTGCTTGTTGCCGTACTTAAACAAAGATTTGCTCTGTGTTGTTTCAGGGATAAGAGATTTTAAGGTCAGGTCGGGTTTAATTTTCATTTGTTATTAATCACGGGACAGTGATTGTTGGTTTTTCTGCGGGTTGATAATTACTTGCGTTAAAGAAAACAAAGGTGAATGGCATTCTATCAATTAAAATAGGTTTTTAACAACGCAAATACCATATGATAGAAAAAATAAGAGCGAACATTATTTGTTTCTAATTATTTAAGAAACGCATATATATACATTATACCCCCTTACTAATAAAGATTGTATAGCAGATGTAGTTACACAGTGTTTTGTCACTTTCTTTTCAATGTCAAACTCAAATCCTTTGACAGATAGTAACCATTGTGTAACTGTACATCTGCTATACATACTTTATTAGTAATGGGGTTATTATATACCATCAAAAGTCAGCAAACATTTTCACAGAAGTTGCTACATATAGAGTCTAAATCATGTAGTATCACAGGGTATATTAGTGAAACGAGGTGATTATTTACACATTTATTACTTTTTATGAAAACCAAAATATTCCAAATCAAATTATGATTTACTTACAATAGAGTTGAAAAATGATACCCATATCGATTGTGCACGAAAATGAGTATCCACCTATATTATCCGTGGAGGTAGATGACGTGGCGTTATACCTACATATTTATTAAAATTAACCTCATGGGTATTGTAGGCCATTTCAGTAATGGCGCCTGGATGATTGGCAGGTTTTCCCCGTTAAAATAATTACTTTTATGAAGTTTCATAGGTGGTATTCAATGTCCATTAAGTTTACAAAAAGCTTTTTTAAATCTATAATGGCTTAAAATTATTATGCTTACTTTTAATGGAAGCATTCATGAACATCCTGAAATTGTTTTGGAAGTAACTTATTCGTTTTTAGGGTTTTTATAATAACGAGTTGGAATAATACAAACCTACTGTGTGTGAGGCAACCGCTAATTAACTAACGCTTTTGCATGGTATGTACTTAATACGTTACGTGCGTTACATGATACGATATAAGTTATAAAGCAGTGGTTTCAATCATTAATAATTAGTCAGCTTCACTGCGGTACAGTATAGTAGTTATCTTAGCAGATTGTGCATCATTTTTATGTTGCTTAATAAATTAAAATGTTAAAAAAGTTTTGTGATTTCTACACACGCGTCTCAATATGATTTCGTTAAACACCGTAAAGTAACAGCCGGAATAGCTTTGATAGTCACGCCTCTGTGACGACAAGCCATTGCGAAAAAATATCCATCCGCATCCATCAGCCATTTTGATGTCCCCACTGCTGGGGCACAGGCCTTCCTTATGGGTGGTCAGGAGGACGGGCCCATACCATAACCCATCACGCGGGCCCAATGCGGATTGGTGGGTTTAACGACTGAAAATGCAGCCGGGACCAACGGCTTAACGTGCCTTCCGAAGCACGGAGGAGCTCGAGATAATACATTTTTGGTCACCCATCCCATGACCGACTCTTGCGAACGTTGCTTAACTTCCGCAATCGCTGGGTCAGGCGCTAAACCACTGCGCCACCGAGCTCCTCTGCGCGAAAAAATATAAATGTTCTTAAATTAATAATAATAATAATAGCTTTATTGCACACGACAAAAAACAAAAACAGACAGAAACAAAAAAGGCAAAAGAAAACATACAAAAGGCGGCCTTATTGCTAAATAGCAATCTCTTCCAGGAACCTTGGGTGAAAGAAAAATAAATAAGCTGAAGTAGGGGAATGGGTGCAAATTTAAAGGACAGGTAATGTTAATTAGTAGTTGGTTATATAAAACCTCAAGTGAATTGGCAACTAAGAAGAAAACTAATATCAATTGCAAGAGATGTGATATCAGACCATAACATTTATGATCTCACACTCATTTTCATATAAGAAATGTTTGACCGAACCTCAATATTATGGAATTATTTTAAAATTATTCTGGAAAATCTTAATGGTAGAACATAATAGCAGAAAAATACCTATCTACAGACTGTACAAGCCCTAATGAGGTTTCCAATTTTGCGCTTAGCATTATTTGCATAATGTGAAATACAAAAAACCTCCCCTCACAGATCATTAACATCAGGAGTATTCAGGAGTTCCCCATGACTAACCACGCTGACGTAGCATAATATTCCCTTCATATTTAGAAAGGACACGATGACTTACATTTCATTATCATGAATAACAAGGGTCCTGTTGCTACTCATAAATTATGGTGCGCAGTTGTTCGGAGGGTTCAATTTTTTATTCTTAGTTTAAGCAGCTTAAAAAATAAAAATTGTTTTCATAAACCTTTAGAGTAATTACGTTTTGTGCTTAAGTCCTAAAAATATTCAAAAGGAGGGTTAGGTGTAAAGATAAATGTCGGTAGATGATTCATCTCGTGTAGTATTTTCAGATTAAAATTACCTATGATTAAAATCGTAATAGTATTAATTCATACCTATATTATAATATTTAAGTCAATTATCACGCACGTACTTGAAATACAAACATACATAATATTATGTACCCTGGCCTTATATTTTGCGCTTTCTAACTTCTCCTCAGCTTAAAACTAACCATAGCACTTATGGCGAACATGATGCCCTATTACCTACTCAGATCTTTTAATCTAGTTTATAACATGTAATATGTTTCCATCTACAACAACTAAAATGCACTTGCCCTGTAATTGAAACAGTGGACAAGCATACTTACCTAGGCTTAGTAATTGACAGTAAATTCAGTTGGCTTCCACATATCAATAATATCTGTGACAGACTTAGAGCATTTCTGGCTAATATTATAATAATAAGAAATAGAATACCTTACAAAATACTATTATTGCTTTACAACTCGTTAGCTAATTCTATTATCACCTACGGTATTACCAGCTATGGCAGGACGTTTAAGACTTACCTTGATAAAATTCAGAGCTGCCAAATTAGAATTTTAAAGAAAATCGTATCACCTGCAGTCAAAGAAAAACATAAAAATAATGAATACGACCTTTTTAAACACTGCAAAGTTCTACCTATACACAAAATATTCCAGTACTACCTTTTAAAAGAACAGTTCTTTAACACTAAAACCCAAAAAAAATCAATCATAAAATTACAACCCGAAAAGTAACTAACGATCAACTAATAACTTCAATAGACTGTAATGTATACGGAAAACGGACAACGCACTATTTAGTTCCTCGTTTACTAAACAGCATTAATGCATCCGTGAAAAATTCCATCACTAAAAATAATATACAAAATAAATTAAAGTTACACTTCTTGAACAGCCTGTAGCAGCGATGCATCATGCCTGTGCATTTTGCACACTGCGCGTGACCTTCAATCGCTCGCCCGCGTCAACCGCACTCACTATCTCCCTCACGCAAAGAATATTTGCTCCGATGCGGTTCATACTTGTTTACTTACTTGGGTACACGACATATTATGAGACAATAGAATATTGTATTACGTTACGAATCTATATAGTATTAATCATATGAAATAGCTGTAGCGAACTCAACTTTGTAGCACGCCAGACAAATCTCTGTGGTTTATGGTGTGTTTTTCAAATATTTAATTTGTATTTTGTTAATTAAATAAATAAAAAAAAAAAACACAACAATAATCTAGTTTGTAACAAGTTATATATAAGTACTTAACTTTCACCCGGATTTAGACTTAAAACATCAAATATTCAGTAAAGCTCAGGATTAAAATTGATTGCTATTTAATCACAGTTTTCATAGTAAACTCCGCATTATAAATTCTGATTATATCTCAAATCTCTATGGTGGATTGACGATGACGACCCTCGTCAATCGTTGAAAGCCTCTTATAAGCGGCTTTGATCAAAACTAAAGCCTTCATGAAAAGCCACAATAAAACAATCCAGGTTGATTGAACACTTATAGAGGCATAAAATCAGAGTTAGTTGACATCTAACCTGATTATCTGACAGCGTAATAAAGTTCTCTGAACTCGGTAATAGAATATCCGTAGAATCTATAATGGCTGCCGCTTTCTAAATAATGTTAAAGGTCTTGATTGAGGTGTCAAAAGTTGCTGAAGTACCGGGGGTGTTGGGTTACTGGCAAAGTCGTTTGGCACGCGCTACGTGCGTTAAAAGCTCAGATTTTTGCATGGAAAATGCGAACGGGTTTTCTTCACGGAAATGTTAACGACATTTTTTATCTGTGTCGAAATAGATAAGGACACTTCGGTATTTCGTACGAGTCACAATGTTAGGATGTCGGAAACTTGTAGACCTCTCCTCGGGCTCTTAGAAAGGACGGTTATACCTAAAGTCCGAGTTGCTGAGAGCGTCAGGATTCAGGAACTCTGAGACCTCTCTAAATCTAAACTTTTCTCTCGTTGACAGCGCTTGAAACATTACTTTCAAAGTTATTGAAGTCTTTGAAATCGCATTTCGAACAAATATAACCTTGGTCTAGGAAAGACTCGGCAAATATATAGTAGGGTAACACTATGAAAAGTCAAGAGAATAAAGTTTATCACGGAAAGTGATTTCAGTTCTCATAGAAAAAGGAAAAAGGTGTGTTCTTTAAAGGTTAATCTCAATATCTCAGATATTTTCTGTTTCAATTTTGCTGAACTTCGATTAATTGTGCTTTTCAACGTCGTAATGCAGTATTATTTCTAATTTCTCAGGTAAAGCTCATTAATTTATATTTATTAAAGTCAAAGAACAGAGCTAATATTAAAATTATGTACAAAGTTTAGTTAACAACAACCATAACAGACTCATCCCAACTAAGTTAACAACTTAATGAAAATCCACTCAATCTATGGAGCAGGCCCTGTTGCTTAGTTTAATATTAATATTCATCCATAGACGTTAATCTATGTTAAGGGCCATTTTTGCCGGCTAAAACTTCGTTTATTAAAATTTTATGATGAAAAAAATAAAGAAGTACCTATCTATACCGATTTGCTGTCATGTTTAAACGAGGTTATACATTACCGGAATGAAGAATACAAGAAATAATACATTTATAATTACAGTGACGTTGAATTATGAGTAGACGATAACATGAGTAGGTGATTTGAAAGCACGGGACATAAAACATTAATAATTTGCACTCGTGTAAAACATACACTGTTCTGTTCACCTCTACTAGCGAGAAAACCTGCAGCAAAGTCGATTTTTGTTGCGAACGTGAGGAAAATTGATTTGAAACTCACGCTCGCAGCAAAAAGTGGTTTTGCTGCGAGTTTTTACGCACCAATAGAGCGCTGTTTTTGTGCTAAAGAGTGTGAGTGAGTGAGTGTGTACATTGTGAAAATTAATTGCACAGCAATTTATGTTTTTATTCAAGATACTTACAAAAAGTCGTAAATTTAAAATAGCCGAACAGCTGGAAATCTGTTTTTAACGCTTAGCTGTGAAATTAATTGAATAAAGCATTATTCATAGCCATTAGCCTGTTTTGAGACCGACTAATAAATGTTTTGTTGGACGCTTTTACTGTAACACACAGTTTAGAATTTCTAAATGTTGGCAGTAAAAAAACTATTGATAGGTTTAAACTAATTTGTCCTTAAAATCTTGAATTCAAATTTAATATCTAGTTATTACGACTATGAAGGGACTAGATAATCAAACTTTATTTCACAATCCGAATCTTTACAAGGTACTTAATACAAAAAAGACCTATATTTCGAACAAAAATAAGGTTTATTAACGTTGGGTAAGATACTTTAATACCTCGTAATAAAATAAAGCTACTTTGGGAACGCAACGGGTAGCATTTTATTAATATTTCGCCGGAAAAATATTGTAGGTATACCACATTATTGAAGGCAATACAAATACAAATAATGAGTACGCACTTTACTTACAACGGCCCGACCGCAGGATAATAGCTTATTTCGAGTATAATATTATATGTGTATGGGTACTATGTATAATGTAAATTGTTTAAACAATAGGTACATGTTTTATAATAAAACAAATTATAGTCAGGTGGGGTAAGTGAAACACCCAACTATATCTAAGAAACTATCGTAGTTTATTCTCATAGCGATGTGTCGATAAATCAGGAATGACGAATTACTGCCCTCAATACAACACAGATATCGCTGCGATCATTAAACTAGCTAGTAAACCAAAAAGAAAATTAAGTTATGTTATAAAATGAAAATTACGTTTTTTTGATAAATCTTAGAAACTGGACCCTATTTCATTAGAATTTGATACATTTTGGATGTTAACGGTTTAAAATTATCCTTTTGTCCTGTTTTTAATTAAATTGACTCAATATTTAAAGCTATTTTGGCCACTGTTTCACTTCCCCCTTGTCAGGGGTAAGTGAAACACTTCTTAGCCTTTATATTCTTTTCGTGATTTTGAATGCAAGTCTTTAGATACTTATATTCATACCGTTAAAGGCTGATTTAATGAGGAGTACATTGCCTAAGTAGCTGTTACTTTAATTGCGAGTTTTACAGCTTTACTAAACCTTGTTAAATAAAAATAGAATAAAGTATGTTTCACTTACTCCACCTGACTATATATCAAATTTTTGTATAGTTAGCTACGTTGGCGACTCTATTTCGTTCTATTTTAAATACATTCAAATATTTTAATATTGTAATATAAACTTAGGGAAAAGTAACATTCGGTAAATCTTTAGAGAACAAAATATATCTTGAATTCATAATGAAATTTGAGTTTAAAAAACTAACTATAACATGATTTAATCTTTGTATAAGAAAATAGTCCAAGTGTCACAAACAAAAATTTACCAACTTTATACTATCCCCTCAAAGTGTAGTCGGCTATGTGTTCACCAAGTAAATTATTATCCATATGAAAAAGTTATTTTATGTTTTATCTCATACATTCATTTTTATCCTTACCGCGATAATTCAGAGTTCGACATTTTTCTTACCTGCAAAATCTCATACAATATTCTTCTTTTCCGCATTAGGCGAGTTAAAAGCTATTTCATGTTGTTTTTCGCATTGAAAACTCGATATTGGAGAAAAGTTTACTTAGAAAATGGGTACTTAAAAATTCGTGGCGTGTTCCAAATTTTCCGTGTTCACAATTTATTGGCATCCTTTCAAAGGGAACAAGTAATATGATCGATAAGGGTAAACAGTACCAAAAGTTTTCTTTAGTCACCGCAAACTGATCGTGCCCATTTTAACGTGATCTTTGAGATACAGTGAGTGTCTTAGGAAAAGCTTCAACATTACGTTAAAATTGGGGTTCACGTAATTTTGGTCATTGGAATCCTTCGTTTATATTGTATATCATCTAGTAGCCCCAGGGAAATCATATGTGGATACGGGACCAATGAAATAATGTTGTCTTTATATAGTAGTCCTTTTCGATCCATAGATGTTACTGGATTTCTTTAATCCACTGAAGTATTATGAATTGAATCCCAAAAAAAGCATAAAGCAGAGCTTTATTATCTCACTAGCGGCCGTCCGCGGTTTCACCCGCGTGGTTCCCGTTCCCGTAAAAATATCGGGATAAAAGGTATCCTTTATTTTAATCCAGGCTACCTTCCATCTGTGTGCCAAATTTCAACCAAATCCGTTTAGTAGTTTTTGCGTGATGGAGGAACAAACATCCAAACATCAAAACCCACAAACTTTCACTTTTATAATATTAGTAGGAAGTAGGATTATTAGGTGAAGTATTTTTTGGTTCATTTTTAAGGTTATTAGGTTCAGTCAGAAATCAAACTCATGAACTCAAGGACTCACTCACTATTTATCTACGGTAACCACAGAGCATTTACATGATAAATAAACTCTTTCAATCACATGATAATAAACTCATTTATAACACCTATTTTAAATAGTTAAAATTTTTCACCGATGTTTAGGTAAAAGGAAGCCCGTCTTACTCTAAGGGTAAAAGTATATCTTTGACACTTTAAATTGTTATGCTTGCAATCCTACTATAATATTGTAAATGTGAAAGTTTGTGGGTTTGGATGTATGGATGTTTGTTCCTCAGTCACGCAAAAACGGCTAAACGGATTTAGATGAAATTTGGCACACAGATAGTTTATAGCCTGGATTAAAACATATGATACTTTTTATCCCGGTCAAAGGTTCCCTATGGATTTTTTCCGAATATCCACGCGAACGAAGTCGCGGGTGGAAGCTAGTAATCGTATAAATCTCATTCAGCTGTAGCTGTCAGACTAATGCGAGTGTTAAACAATCGTAAATATAACAGTATTGGCTATTATCTCTAACGAAGAACCAATTTGTACTGATGTATTGACCAATAAAGTCGTAATCATAACATTTCGATGGTACTAATATCACGCTATCTTGAAACTACACCAATCGGCTAGTAATATTATAAGCATCTGTTTACAATAATCACTGTGAGGCCATAATCGCTGGTAGTGATATTGTTACCTAGATGCCAAAACAGCCATAGTTGTTTGTAACTCTTAACCCTCTGATTTTTTGGATTTACTTTTACTAAAATCTTTTAAACGTAAATGTTTCATCACATTTACATTTTTCAGTACCATCCAGGAGGAAATCCAGAAGCACAAAAACAAATACCAGGAGAGATTGGAAAAGCATCCTAATGATCTGGCCGCAGCACTAAAGACAAGATCTTACTCCAAATGCCTAAAAAGAAAAGACATACTATAGTCGAATCGGCTCAATAGTGATAGTTAACTTCGAGTAGATGGCTCGCTGGAGTCACGCTCGGAATGACAATGATCAAACACCAACTGATTACAGATAGAATCACAAAAAACATTTACATTTCATGATCGAGACCTAATTTATTATTAATAACATTCAAATGTGAATGTCCGAATGACAAAGTGTAAGGAATAATTTTAACCTTTCGAATGCCCTGATTGTACATCAATAGGAATAATAGTCTACTTTATCGTTCGGTAATGATTAGCATTAACACGAGAAGATAGTATTTCATATGAAGTATCGAGTCTATTGAATAAGCGTTATGTTCGACTTTGAATCGTAGAATCATTGCCGTAAATAGGCCGTCGGTCGGTGATAATAGTAATACCAGTTAATTACTATTCCAGGCGGAAGCCATTACCTTACTATTCCTATTTAAATGGCTTTCCAATAGCGAACAACTCTGTAAATGGGTAATATTGCGGAGCTTACGGATATTAACTTTCTCCAGTCAACTAAGTTTACTGAAAGATTTTAGGTACGATTTTCTATATTCATGCTCGCAATCATTTGAATAAAGGTAGTAGGTAGTAGAAAGTACTTATTATAGAGTTACCTTGTCTTTAAAAATTGGTAAGTACAGTTTCAGAAGTCCCATTTTGGTTTTCAAAGTCTTCAAAAAAACGGAGTAGACTAACATTATTGTTTTGTCATAATAGCCCGAAAATATTGCTTCTTCGAAAGAATAGAGAATGTGATGCTTAGAAAACTTATATCTATGTATTTAATGTAAACCAATATTAAAGAATGATATTTCTAAGTCTGCTTAAAAATATGGGTGTAGGTTAATATACGCATAAACATGCTTCGTAATCAAACGATGATCATACACATTGTTACGATTCAAAGTCAAAGTCAAATAAGCTTTTTTTAAATAAACTTAATTATTAAGTACTTTTGAATTCGTCTATATTTTCCTACCACCCGTTCCAGACTTTTTTAACTGACAAGAAGAACGGGCGCAAGAAACTTATCAGCTGATTTCATATAAATAATTATTATTTCGGTCATAATATATCGATAGTCAGAAATATGTTTTTATTTTGTTTGTGTTTACAGTATAAAAAAATACCTTTAGTTAAATCTGATGACTTTCATAGTTTGTGTATAGAAGTGGAAAACTTGAATCATACATTTGAGTATACATACGAAAGGTAAAGCAAAAGTTACAACTTAAACTTAACTAAGTTCCCACTTTCGATGAAGAATACCCTAGATGTCCGGTCAGAGTCTCAAAAATGGCACCTCAAATAGCGTCCCACTTACAAACTGGGCGCTGCAAGTAAGTGATAAAAAAGTGATTTTGCACAAAATAAGAGGTGATTATGTACAAAATAAGCGCCATAAGTGGGACGCTATTTGAGGTGTCATTTTTGCGTACTGTTTTAGTTCGTGAAGCGTTTTATCTAGGACTAGCTTCTGCCCGCGACTTCGTCCGCGTGGATATTAGAGAAAATCCTTAGGGAACCTTCAAAATCCTTAGTCTATCCGTCCCCGTCCCCGTCCCCGTCCCCGTCCCCGTCCCCGTCCCCGTCCCCGTCCCCGTCCCCGTCCCCGTCCCCGTCCCCGTCCCCGTCCCCGTCCCCGTCCCCGTCCCCGTCCCCGTCCCCGTCCCCGTCCCCGTCCCCGTCCCCGTCCCCGTCCCCGTCCCCGTCCCCGTCCCCGTCCCCGTCCCCGTCCCCGTCCCCGTCCCCGTCCCCGTCCCCGTCCCCTGGATGTGCATGTCCAGGTCCAATCATGTCCACCGTGTTGGACTTCAAAATAAATGTCGTTTTCCCAATTACCATCCCATAAAACCTCAAGAACGACATCCATATCGATTTTTATGTTTACTCACCCCATTTACTCCTAAGTGGTTGATTTTCAAAATTACAAAATATATGTTTGCCTATTTATTTTTAGATGTGCTCCTACGAAGTTTAAAGTTGTAATGTCTATTTTATATTATTTTTTCATACAAAATTTAAACCCCATTTTCACCTCTTTAGGGGTCAAATCATGACCACCGTGTTGGACTTCAAAATAAATGTCATTTTTGCAATCGTCATCCCAGAAAACCCCAATAACGACATCCATATCTATTTTTGTGTTTTTTTACCCCTTTTCACCCCCATTTCATCCCCATAGGGGTTTTAAATACTAACAATAACAATATACGTTGCGTTAGATTTCCATCCATAAGCCAAAAATTATAAATTTAGCGATTTTTACTTCGAAAATAAAGGATTTTCTTCAATACACAACTTCATCCCCCTTTTGACCCCTTCGGGGGTAGAATTTCGAAAAACGCTGAGACCCGTATTTATTTATTTTCAATGGTCAGTCTAAACACAAAATTTGAAGATCCTAGCTTTAAAACTGAGGGACTTTCATACAAACTTTGATCCCCTTTTTTACCCCCTTAGGGGGTGAAATTTGAAAAACCTTTCTTAGTGCACCCCTAGACCTCATAATGAACCTACGTGCCAAATTTGGAGTCTCTAGACCCAGCGGTTTGGGCTGTGCGTTGATAGATCAGTCAGTCAGTCAGTCAGTCAGTTTACGATTTTATAAATATAGATATTCTTGATCGAAGGCACCCACCTACCATGAAAATTTAAGTTATATACATACATAGCTATTATATTTCAGAAATTTAATAGACGTTAAAATACCCCAAATTACGGAATTTCGTTACGTTGACGTTTAAATTAAATAACGAAGTTCTCAAAAACAATTAGGCGGGCGCAAGAAACCTTCAAACGTAATGAATGTTTTGATGAGGGTTTTTAAGAAAAAAGTTTTTTAACAAAATGCTATTTTGACGAGAAAAAGACTTTATGTTCCGACAGGATTCGTAATTTCTCAATGGTCCCTCGAAATAGACTAATCTGCCCATCTTTTGCAAGAGCTTTTTCATTTAAATTCATAAAAGATTTTATGCATCTGGAAAATGATTGTATGAAACAAGAAGTTACTTTTCATTATTGGATTTAATACCCCACAGATTTTTTTTTATATTAAGTGACACCATAATAGATTTTAGAAAATATATTTCCAAGGTTAATCATTCAGCTCGTAACTTCGTACAGCACATCACTGGCGCAGTGTCCTCACTAACCGCGGCTTAATGTGTTGTTGGAGGTTGTTGGCCACTACCTTACACCCAGCGCTTACAACAGCTTAAAGTACTTATAAGGCTTTTCCTTACCTTGGACGACTTTCATTGGTTTTGATGAAACTTAAATGATGTGCATTTTATTTCTATTAAATTGCTTAGGTATTAAAATTATTATACTTAGATAATATAACCATTGAAATAATACTTATTAGACTAGTATACAATGTGATTGAAAATAGCCTTATAAAACCAAATACGATAGATAGAGATGATCAAACTGAACAACTTTTACTATGGGACCAACTCTGAAATTGGGAAAAAAACATCTGCTGTATCATACAAAAGTTAATAACGAAAATATTAAAATGTATGAAATGTATGAATGTATGTAATTCATTTGCCTATTAATAATTTAGTTTGCCTATTTTATAAAATGCATGCGGTGGCGACCTATAATTGAAATAGCACTTAACTATCAACGGAGAATGTATCACAGTATTGTATTGGTGTATATTTTGTTGGTTGTCCTCAAATATATAAATATAAATATAAATCTGTTTTTTGCGATTTTAGAGTTGTTCCCATTGTAAAAGTTGTTCAGTTTGATGGTCCTTATCTACCATATTCGGCTGTGCTATTTTCAAACACCCTGTAAGTAATATGAGAAAAACGTAGTAAATGTTTTGTGCCAAAAAAAAGTTTCAGAAGCGAAAAGGTTACCCTCGCCTACTTAGCTTTCCGATAAATTCTAAGAACCAATAATGCCACTTTATGGAACTCCAAAATCTACTTACGCATTCAAACTGCCTTTACTCAGCGAAATGATTACGCAAAAAGCAATAAGCACGAAACACACATGTCTAAGTAAAGCCCTTACCCAAAAACCAAGTAACTAATAAAATTTCATGTCTGCAGACAACCGAATCCTGACGTAAACAAATTGAGAAAAACTCTACCAAACGATGGGTTGTAGTCGAAACGGAGAAATTCTGTAACCTTTATTATTTTAAAACCACCGTAATAATTCCAGTTTGAATGACAACAGCTGTTATTCAACGACTGGGTTCTAAATTATGCTAATAGGCGAGCATAAATTAACTGATGAAACTAAACATGTGCCAGTACAGACGTTCAGGTTTTGTTGTTTGGAACATTTGATACTAAACGAAGAGTAACTTTACACCCGGTTTAACCAGAAATAACTCCTTTATTACGTTTGATGTATGGGGGCTGCGTTCAAACGATAACGCACGACCCGACCTCAACTCAAACTCAACTCGAATTCAACTCAATCGGAGCCTACTCCTTGAAATACAGCGCTTACAATTTTGAGTTTTATGACACATTAATAAGATCCGTTAGATTTTGTCGATGCAACTGCACACGCCCCGCGCTCAACCCGAACTCAACTCAAACTCAACCCATACTCACCTCAAACTCACCTGAACATTACATAGAAGCTTATTAATGTGTCATAAGACTCAAAATTGTAAGCGATGTATTTCAAGGTGGGCTGCGGTTCAGGCGAGTTTGAGTTGAGTTCGGGTTGAGGTCGGGTCGTGTGTTATCGTCTGAATGCACAGTCCCATATTCCTAAGCAAACTTTTTGGTTAAACTAGGTGTACAGTTTCTCTTCGTTAGATAGACATTCTATAGATATTATGTAGAAGTAACCTGCGTTTACTAACCAGATTCACCCTACTTTAAACCAATGCGTATGTGCACATTCGTTATTAGGATTAGGTATACCATTCGTAATCATTTATTGTTTTATAAGGATTGTCCTAAGGTTATGACGTCCAATAAAAGGCCACATAATATAAAAATGTTGTTCTAATAAAATTAACCTCTTCTGTACAAATATGCGTTTCACGCTGAAAATAATGTTCTCCAGAAGAAAACAAATTGTTACAAGCATGCCGCATACCGCGGTGGATATTAAATTCTTTCTCTTTTGTTACTGTCGCTTCGCTTATTTTGTTTACGGTTTTGTGGAAAATTTTGTGACGCAACTCAACTTTTTGTCGAGTTAGCGCGATTTTAAATTGCGAAATGTTTGCTTTTGAATTTGAACTCGTGAAGTCCGTGACTTTTAATGTGACCTCGGGTGGAAATGCGAGGGTGACACATTTTTACTCGATTGAATGAAGAACTTTGGGAAGTAACTACGTACGCACATTATGACAATGGTTTATTCAAATGAGAAAAGGCAATTTGTCTAGTCAACTGTAAACAGCTTTAGGCTTTCTGAAACAAAAACTGAAAATGATAAAGTAAAAGAGAAATTCGTCAAACAGCTATGAAGTGAACATAAAGTGCTTTTTTTTTAGTGTTTGTCTACTTTTGTATCGTTTACTACTAATAAGCACACATATTTTTTTAATTGGTGGTACTAATCTTACTGAATTTTGGTAGAATTACCAAAATTGGCTAACGTAAGGCTTTTTGGTCCTAATCTTTGTTTTATTTTCAAAAGATATCTTCACACTTGTATGTTAGTTTTTAACCGCCTTCATCAAAAGGAGGAGGATCTCAATTCGATTGTATACTTTTTTTATCGTTGTTCGCGCGTATCTTCGACATTTATGGACCGATTTTGATGATTCTTTTTTTGTTCGATTGAGTTTTCTTGCGAGATGGCCCCTTTTTTTTTAAAATCGGCTCAGTAGTTTTCAAGTAATCCTGAAAATACTATGATTTTACATCAACTACCTTGACGACTTTTTTTATTTATGAACCGAAATAGATGTTTTTTTTGGGAAAGGGATACCTTTGTGTAGTCTTTTTAATCGACTTCAAAAAAGGAGGTATTTAGTACAAACTAAATACCTCCTTTTTTGAGGTATTTAGTTTGTATGTAAGTTTCTCCGTGATTATCTCACGTTTGGCTGAGCCGATTTTTTTACCTAAATAACATACCTACACAATACAGAAGGTACTTACACTAAAAATAAAGTCGGGTGGGGCTTTTAGAATTAAAAATGGAAGTTGCACTGCAGCCCCACCCGACTTCAATTGACGTGTTTTATTATAACAATGATAGTGCGTATCTAATGATTTGAATATTATTTCTTGCTCTTTAGAGGCAGGTTTTTTAGAGTCGGTTTTTTTGTTTTTTTTAAATTTTTTATAATAATCTTTTGTTACAAACGGATTTCGTTCGATTGCGATAGCACGAACGTTAGGAATCCAATTTTATATCGAGTCTATTCAATTCAATCGTCTTACTATTCTAATATAAATTCTAATAATTCTCGCGTAAGTCAGCCATGGATATTGCGAGCAGAGAATTTCATTACTGGCATATCAGATTTGTCTATTAACGATTTCTGCATTGTTGTATAACTTATTGTCTATGGATTCCTTAAGTCAAGTTAAGGTTAAACTGGGACTAGGAAGCTGGTTTTTGTTAAAAGGCAACTAAATTCCAATAAAGATGAATGTTGGAATTGATATTATTATACTAAAATAATGGTTTTGTATTCAACGTCAATGTTAATAAGGCTACTGAAATCTGAACTCCTTCTACATGACTGTTCTTGACAAGTATTTCTGAAGTTAGAAATTAATTCAGTTGCTTCTCATTTGTTATTCATAAGAGATAGCAAATGCTTAAATTTGTTATCAGAGTTTCAGATTTGACTTTGAAACTTTTGTCGACATTCATATGTAAATATTTCAATAACTTTTCTCAAGTAAAAGATAGAGTAAAAGATTATTCTATCGGATTATGTAATCAAGGCTATATTAAAATGTCTCTTTATTTCGAAATGAAACTTACTGACACAGTAATTCAGGTAGACATTGCAAATCATAAAAGTATTTAAATAATAAGTTTCTGTGTAAGTATTTCCGAGTCATTTATGTATTATGTATGTATTTATTACACTGAATGTATAATTATTATACACTATTAAATGTACCGCATTCGTGGCTATCTATTTCCTAAGGGTTGACTGGGAGAGAATGCTTTTAGCATTAGGTCCGCCTCTTGTACATTATTTTATTGTAGTACAATAATAAAGAGATCAAATAAATAAATAAATAAATTAACCTTCTATCAAATCAATATAATATTGTGTTAAAAAATACTGGACTAGACTTCCCCCAAGCTTTCTACATGACGATCAGTCCATCCAGCATTTAACTTGAGAATAGTAAGATAATTTTCCTTTCAAGTCCTCATAAGCAAAGGCCCCAGCGAAATGTTTGTAAATTATAATTCCGTTATTATTGCTGTTATATGTGCCGCAACGCGCAACAACGTGACCACAGATGTGGTGCGGAACCGTTGACAAAAGACATTAACGGCCCAGCCACAGCCAGCCGCGGCGGGCGGCGCGGCAAGCGAATTCGGTAATCACCGCGCGGTCGACGAGCTGAGAGGCCGCGTGATCTATCGAGATAGCGCGCAGTGATTATTGAATTCGCTTGCAGCGCCGCACCGCGCCGCCCGCCGCGGCTGCCTGGCCACAAGCAAAAGCTTCTAACATCACTTTTAGTTTTAAGCGTTTAAATGTTGTGCGGATGTTTTTGTTTCTATATAGCTCATATGTAACTTTTTACTTTTTAATATTTCCTGGTACTCAATTCTACTAACATTTTTAATAAACACAATGACAAACTATGACTTTAAAGTGTATTACAACTAACAACTAAAAACATATTTCGCATTCAAATAAACTCCATTATAACTTGAACATTAAAGTCGTAATTGTATTAAAAATTGTTCATTTATAATGGGGACTAATCTTGGCAGTTCCAAAAGTATTCGATTGGGCAGCGCTACTGTGTTTGGAGAGCTGTTAAACAAAGGCCTATCAGTTCCAAAAGTATCCGATTGGGCAGCGCCACTGTGTTTGTAGAGCTGTCAAAGCAAAGGCCTCATTGAATTACGCTCATGGACTTTGATTCGAATCCAAAAAGTAACACAGAACAAAAAATAGATAAATAAAAAACACGACTGCCCTGCCAAAACGAAATAAAAAGTTAAAAACAAGTGTCATTGCAGTCAGGGGACCGTTATGTGGATCAATTCTAATGAAACAGGTCCTCCGACTGCAATGACGCTTGTTATTTAACTTTTTTGGAATGTGCTCATCAAGGCATTTAATTTGATGGCCATATTGTAAGTAATAATTTAAAAAATATTCTTTTCACAAATGAAAGTGGCGTGATGTAAGGATTCTAACGATACCCCATACATCCAATTCCGTTAAAGAAAAGAAGTTATGGTGGAAAAAATAAACTCACATACACACAAGCATACGAATCCTGAACATATTATACTCTCTGTTTTTTTGGGCAGTCGTGTAATAATGAGTTTACTTAATGCCGATACCAAATCATGGCGTTGTTTCTTGGTGCCTAAAGTAGGTAATATCGTTTTTACCATCGCCACTCAAAAAAGTGCGTCTTATTCATTGATAACAGTGAATAAAACGCGTTTTTATTCACAGAGTGAATAAAAATATTTTGAATTTGGAACAAGCGCGCATCGTATGAATTAGGTACAAAAATAATCCCGCCAATTTTATTTAGGTTCTTTTTAGTGTCTTATCTTTGGGTACTTTTCTAAAAAATATCCCGCTAAATCAATTAGGTCCTTTTAAGTGTCTTATATTTGGGTTATTTTTTATATATTTGAGGGAGATTAGTTGTTCAGTCTTGCATCAGTCCATTCCATCAGTCTGGTACGATCTTCAGTCTGTAAAAATTCAAAGTCTATAGAAACTGATGAAGTGGACTGATGCCAGACTGATCATGTAGTTTCCGTCTTAGTTAGCTCGGTGGCGCAGTGGTTTAGCGCCTGGCCCAGCGATTATGGAAGTTAAGCAACGTTCGCAAGGGTCGGTCATGGGATGGGTGACCAAAAATGTATTATCTCGAACTCCTCCGTGCTTCAGAAGCCACGTTAAGCCGTTGGTCCCGGCTGCATTTGCAGTCGTTAACACCCACCAATCCAGCAGAAATCCTCAAAGACGTGAGGTCGCTCCTAGAAGCCTGTGAACGCCCCAGGAGGCTTCTGCGCTTCTGGAAGGAGCTGGGATGGCTTGACTAGCCATACCAATGCTATGTTTACGCATAACGGACCAAATGGGAGTCTAAATGCGGAGAAAGAGCCCATCACCAATACCAATACCACCCACCAATCCGCATTGGGCCCGCGTGGTAGGTTATGGCCCGTCCTCCTTACCACCCATAAGGAAGGCCTGTGCCCCACAGTGGGGACATCAAAAATGGCTGATGGACAACTATAAATACTATGGGTACTGCTATTTTTTTTTTCTCGCAGTCAATGGTAAAAAGTAGAGTACACAACTCGTGAAAAAAAAAATTCATCTCGGTCCGTTGTATCCCTCGCTTCGCTCAGGATTCTACTTTTGAATCCCTCGCTACGCTCGGGATTCAACTCTAGAATCCTTCGCTGCTCTCGGGATCCAACTTAGTCCCTCGAACTAAATTCCCTCTTTTTTCACTTGTTGTATAATCTACTATTTCAACACACTTGCTCGTAAAGTGAGCCCTAATACATCGCTTTTAGGGCCATAAACCGAGCTATAACAAACGCGTGCAATAATATATAAAACACTAGTTCGTAATAGAATTTTCAATACAGTTGCTCGAAAATGTAAGTTTACGATGACAGTCGAGCGTGCGGAAAGTTGATTTTACCGCACGCCGTGCGTTTTTGTTTACGGAGTAGTACAGCGTGCGGAAAGTTGATTTTACCGCACGCCGGCGCCGTGCGTTTTTGTTTACGAACGTTTTTTTTTAATTTCTACTAGCTTCCGCCCGCGACTTCATCCGCGTGGACAGTAGAAAAATATTGCAACCAGTTTAAAATGACCCCTTTAGTGTATGAAAGCTAGTACTACGGAGAGTTCAAGCTGTTTCCCTGGTACCACCCACCTGAATTTGATGAAACATAGCTTTTATTTTAAGTTGGACCTCAATCTACTAAATTGTGAAAAATACATCAAATTTCGTTTAGCGGTTTTTGCGTAATTCGCGCACAAATATTTAGAATTTACAGTTTTATTATATCTATAGATTACAATTTCAGCAGTACCTATAATGTTTTCTCGCAAATGTATTGAAAAACGTAGTATGGCACACGGTTGTTAAGGTTTTTTAAAACTCGTGACGATTATAAACCTCCTTACCAACCTTGTATCATAAACTACTATAACGATACAAAGTTAAATTAGTACCTTACTGCAAAGTTCTATGCAAGTAAACAGAGCATTGTTCGCAAAAAATTCTTGAGTTGGGCGTGTGAAAAAAAAACATGCGCGCCTTTTCCCATAATTATCATATTTTGTTTTTGCCATATTTGTTGCTGTGTGATAAAATACTTTGTTTTTCCTCGCAAATGTGTTGAAAAACGTCGTATGAAACTCGTGAGCTCTTGCTTATTGCACACTCGGCTGAGTTACGCCCTCGCCTGCGGCTCGGGCTGCAACCCACAGCCTTGTGTGCAATGAGCAACCTAAGCTAACTTGTCTCATAATGTACTATTTCAACACACTTGCTCGCAAAGTGACCCCTAAGCTAATAATCGCTTTGAGCGCCATAACCCGAGCTATAGCAAACACCGTGCAATAATATATAAAACACAAGTGTGTTATAGAATTAACCCTACAAAGTTAAATTAGTACCTTACTGCAAGTTCTATGCGAGTAAAAAAACGGAGCATTCCCAATTTAGCCGGGTAATACAGTTATTTTTTAGTAACAACAAAGAGGTTTTATGCTGCTAAAAATTCATATACATTTTTGAAATAAATAAATGTGCAAGTCCTTAAATTAAGTCAAACAAATATTATTTATTATTATCATATTATTTAATTAAAAATATTTGCATTTTATCACATGAAATTATAATTTTGAATTAGGCTGTATGCTCACTCACCCCTTTGTTTGCCAAATATTCTTGCATTGGGTGTGTAAAAAAAACCTGCGCGCCTCTTCCCATGATTTTTATATTTTGTTTTTGTAGTATTTGTTGCTGTGTTGTAACTTACTTTGTTTTTTTTACTCGTAAATGTGTTGAAAAACGTCGTATAAAACTCGTGAGCTCTTGCTTATTGCACACTTGGCTGAGTTACGCCCTCGCCTACGGCTCGGGCTGCAAGTCACAGCCTCGTGTGCAATGAGCAACCTAAGCTAACTTGTCTCATAATGTACTATTACCATTTTCTAAAGCGCGAATCAAGAGTGAGCTACAATTTTAAAAAAATATTTAAAGTTTAAATACAGATCGCTATTTTTTATTTTATTAATTATTGTTATTATTATACTTATACACTGAATGTATCCGACTTATATGGCTAAGGATATTTTATTTTTCTTTTGGTAAACATAACTATTCCAACCCTACTCTCGCTTTCGTAACCTCTTCAGTCATCCTCAAGGAATCTGTCTCAAATGGATCGTCTGCGATGGAAATGGATAGGATTATTTTCATAATAGGAACGAAAAATGAACCCATCGTTCTGGGATCAAAGACGACTCTGCTATGCCTCCATTAGTGGAGTGAACTTCGTAATAGTATTGGAAATGTATTGGATTGCGGTCAGATAGGTACATTTCTAATGTAAGCGTGTAAAGGATGTTGGTTGATAAATTGACCAAAAAGACACTGTATAATTTCAGCTCAATTTTTCATATCAATTATTTTGTTCACATAGGATGTAATTTACCTACATATTTTCACTTCCTTAAAGAAGTGTACTAAAGAAGAATTTGCTGTACAGACTTCCATCTGGATATTACTGACAATTGAAAATCTATGCAACTACACATCTCTTTTTTGTGAAAATTTACAGTGCCTACATGTAGTTATAATAGCGCATAATAAAGGAATTTGGGTTCTATATTTATAAACTAAAAAGAATTCTTATAACATGGATTCTGAAAAGTACTTAACTTCAACGCAACAAAGTAGGTATCTTTTATCTTTTGTTTTCCCTCAAGAAACGTTATACGTTAATTAAAAGTTGAACTGTTAAGAGAAAAATGAAGTAGGTCAACAATAAGATCAGAACAAAAGACGAGATTAAGACCGTTTGTTTTATAATTTCTCATCGTTGTGATTGTGAAGCAGAAAGTACTGTCGACGACACATCATTCTAATTATTATCAGCCCCTATTTGTATAACCACATTTTATGTGTTCTTTATGGAAAAGTACTATATTATGTTAACTTACTTAAATTGCCCTAGATGGCGTTAAGCGCTTATAAATCACGATATTGTGTTGCTTTCTTAATTAGATATAGGCTTTTGTACCGTCTGTAAGATACAGCTATCCAATAAACTGTTGTGCAAAATTACTATGCAATTTCATTGATTGCAACTCGAGGGACCTAGTGACTGGCGGTTGTTCACTATTCAAACGACCATCTTTCTATTCGTTCGCTAACTTGAATTTAATTATTGTACTGTACATTTTGCGTATTGTACATTTTGCAAGAGGTGCACATTTTTCGAATTGTACATTATGCTATACGAAGGAAAAATAAGTGTCTTTTACTTTATCAGTTCCATAAATTACAACAATATCTGTAATTTACATAAGCTTTCGACATGTTAGTTAATTTGCGTAATTATCCAATGAATAGAAAGTTAGCCATTTGAATAGGGAGGCAGGTTTTTTTGTGAGCTTCTTTTGCATCCTTGTCACGTTTCTGTAGACAGGGATCAAAGATTCTCGATTCTTTCCAATTTTATTACGTTTTTCTTACATCAATTTTTATTCGGAGTTCTATCAATTATGCAGGCATATCCGAAAACTTGCCATACACTTTCATACACTTTCGTTTTCTCTCTATTAAATAGATGAGGATCTATTTACACATACCTCTCTCCATCAATGTCACTGTCATGTTTTCTGTACATTTTCATACATTTTATCTTTTATTAAAGTGCGTGGTACACAAAAATGCTGTAATATAGAAAATAGCAATGGAATTTACACATTCATAACTATACCTATTTGATGTTTATTCACCTTAATGCTAAGATGTGCGGCATTGAAACTTCCTTCCTCCTTTTTATGTTATCATATCATTATGACGAAGACATTGACTATATATGACATACTTTGATATTGATTTTAGTCTTCAAAATCGTATGCAGAAGATAAAAGTATATAGGTACCTAATAGTAAAACAAAAGACTACCACTAACTGTACAATCGTTTATCTATACTAACATAGTATTAGGAAAATAAATAATCACATACCGTCAAAACTTTTTCAAACTCACCCATTAAATGAACGATATATCTTCATAACTACACTTTTAAACAATTTTCGCTGCCTTAATGCCTTCTAATCGCCGACACGCATTCTTCGTGAGGGAAGTAATACCAACCTAATGTTTGTTTCTTTTCATAAAATTAAAGTCAGGGCACGCGAGCATAAAATATAAAGAAGATAGTAGAGTCGCTCTGAACAAATTGCGGTTTTTCGTACACGCAAACATAAACATTACGCACAGGCAGTCTCAAACCACGCCGGACTATAAATCAATATTATGGACATCGAGCAAGCGAATCCATGGTCAGCCGGCATTTTTGCAATTTCTTTATAAAAAAAAATCTATATATTTTCTCTCGGTCTGACCGCAAGAGCAGTATCGCGCCTTGGATAAGTGCGTGGTGAGGGCGGGTGCAAAGCAGCCTCCTCTTTCTCCCTCCGGCTTCGCCACGTCTGTCACCAGCACCACCCAAGGTGTGGTACAGCGCTTTCGGTCAAATTATAGTTCTTGGGGGAAAATCAAGGTAATTTCAAACGATAAAACTAAATCGTCGTTTATCGTCGGTTTCGTTTACAGAAAAATGCTTACTTTACTTTTGTAAAAATTGTTGAAAACTATGCCGTCCGCGTCTCATTAAAATTGACAACATATTTTCAAAATTTTTGTCCTGTGTTTTTATTTGATTTAGAAATTACTGATGAAAACAAAAGACACGTATTTTTTTCTAAAGATAAACGGATGATTTAGTTATTTATCATTCAGAATTATCGCGATTAGGCCCCTGGTTTTCAGTTCCAAATGCAATGAAACAAACGACAGAGCGACGGAGCGGCGCTTCTGTATATAAAACACAGACTTTATTTGTGACGCGAGTTTCGTTCTAAGCAGCCAGCGAACGGGAAATTCCCTCATTTTCCCACCTTCCTGGAGGGAATTGAAGATTGTCACGTAATTAAATGGCGAGGAGCTGTGTGACAAATCATAAATTTTGAAATTGAATTCATATTTTATATGATTGTTAAAAAACGTAATCAAATACTTACAGGAGTAATATTATATATTTATCTTTAAGTTTAATTATTAAGACGCGATTTTAATTATGTAGGTACTTATTGTTTCTCAGTAGAAGATGTAGGTACAAAAAAAAATTAGTTCTATTTCTGATTCCTTCCAGATTAATTTTAAAGAAGTATAAAATAGGATACACTTACAGTTTTATTTAAGTAAAAAACAAAGTTCTCTTTCTGCACTACAGGAATTTATTTTTATGGTTCTTATTAAACGTTAGGGAACAACAAATAGTTCGACAAAGTTTTAATAGTGTATTCACTTCTCAAGCTTACGCGCTCACTAGACTCTCTTCCTCTTCTCTTCCTCTCCAAGTTTTCTTTCGCCATTTCTTTCTTGGAGGGGCCTCCCAATTTTTTGAAATGGTAGTAGTTTCAGTAGATTCTCTCTTTTTAACATATAAAATTAAATTAAAACCAAACCAAAATTAAACTAATTAAATTTGATAAATTTTAATTTCTGAACGTTCTAAAAAATTCATCGCTTGAGCGTAGGCTCACAAGTAGCTTCAGTCCCCCGTGACCACGGCAGCTGCAAAGGTGCCGAAACGTCGGGAAAATCAAAAATCAAACCAAATACCAACTAATTACCAAAGTACATTCAATAAAAACCGCGCTAGTATCCGTTAAAAGTGTTTTATTTCATGTTTTAATAGTGTGTTAGTTCACGCTCACTTAAACAAGCAAATAATTATAACTGTCAATAATTAATAGACGAAATCACAATTCACAAGTTCAAATAAATTCTGTTTAATGGGGTTGGTAAACTTTTTCGAAGAGAATTGTTTTATATTTTTTTTTGATAGTACAAGTTTGAAGAATAAAGAAAATAATATTATTATTATTTTATTTTACCTTGTTAACTAAACTGTCTAAATCTCCAAGATGATCTCAACCGCTTAAGCGAATTTTATAGCTCGAACAGAATATCCATAAACACCGATAAGTGTCAACAAATAACATTTACTAGGAAGCACAAACCAGTAATCTTTCAGTATAAGTTTGAAGGGAAAGCCTTGGAGCGCGTTAGCGCTATACGTGATCTAGGAATAATTCTTGATGCTAAAATGTCGTTTAATGAACATTTTGACTGCATAGTTAACAAAGCATATAAAACACTGGGCTTTGTTCTACGTACTTGTCAACCTTTACAAGATATAAACAGTGTCATGGCAGTCTATTGCGCTTACGTACGCAGTATACTTGAGTACGGCAGCTGTATTTGGTCACCTTTATATGAATGTCATAAGTCACGCATTGAAAACATTCAGAAGATCTTAATCCGACATTTAAATTATCGAACTAAAGGTAGATATGGAGATTATAGTGCTAGCTGCCGGCGATTTAAACTTATGTCACTTGAGGAGCGTCGTTTGCTGCTCGATATGTCTTTCCTGTACGACATTGTTAACAGTAAGATAGATTGCCCCGACCTGGTCTCAACCGTTTGTTACAGTGCTCCTCGTCGTCGAACCCGACATACGAAAATGCTATGCGCTCCTGCCTATCATACAAAATATGCTCGTAATCATTTCCTTGCTCGTGCAATGAACAGTTATAACAATCAATTTGATAGTATAGATCCCTTTAAAATGTCGAAGTGTAGTTTTAAAAACGCAGTAAAAAAGAAAATAATAGAAATTTAAAATTTATTGTATCTTTAGATTTATGTATTTACAATAATTGTAGTCACAGCTGCTTAACTAATTGAACTATTTGAAATGCCTATGATCCATTTCTATTGATTTTTGTTTCTGTAATTGTTGCCAAGCAACAATTTCTGTCAATTTACTTAACGAATGCAATTAATTGAATCTTACAAGAATATAATGTTCTGGTATTTGTAACGATATCTGTAACATCCATTTTGTAATAATGATATAAATTTGTTATAGCTATGGAAACCTATAATTGGCTTATTTAAGACTTATATGTAATTACTCAATCTGTACCTAATATAGCTGTTGGTTTTCTGAATAAATCATAAATAAATAAATAAATAAATATTTTTTTTTATATTATTATCGCGATAAAATATCAAACATACGGCTGAACATGAAGTTCCCTTGCATTTACTGATTTAAAAAACTGATTGACAGATTTGACAGACAGTGACCAAGAATAAATACCTTTGTTTTTTTTTGTTTTGAGCAACAACATAGAAAGTCTTTGGAGCAAAGGCATAACCTACGCATACAGCCGTAATAGTGATTTATTGTACTATGCTGTAAATTAAAAATTTAAATTTTTATTTAAATTAAAATGAAGCATTAAAAAAAATCCGCAATTTGTTATTTCTGACTCCACAGCCAAAAGCTACCAAAAAATATATAATTCACAACAGTTTTGGAAAAGTTTACCAACCCCATTTTTTTGCTCACTTCGATCGGATCGGATCACTGTTCCGCAATGCGGCTCGAATATAGCAACATTAAAAAATAAATCTGGTTATGTTCTGGCACAATACATTTCAAATAAATTATTTATTTAACACAAACATAGAGTTGGTTAGTGAATAGATTTGTTTTTTTTATTTCTGTTGAAATTCAAATACATAAAATTTGTTCTAGGCACAATATTATTCGATACAATATTTTAGAAAGTTGGCAAATTTTTTGCATAAGTAATTTGGATCTTTGCCTATTACTCACTGTAGGCACAGTACATTATTCGTTTTTTCTATAGATCACAAAAACAAAGAGTTACTAAAGGTTTTGTGGTATAGCTTTAGTGTAGGCGTTTGTTTTGTTTATTTATTTTTAAAAGTAAGTATCTCAAGAGCGGTTTCTCCCAAAGGTCGCGCTACATATTAACAAATTCAATTGTTATGAATGAGTTGTTTGCATGCAAGATTGCTTTTATTATGTAAACAAGTATTCGACAAAATCTTAAATCACAAAAGTGAAACCGATGTCCTTCAAATGTCTAACCTTTTTTTGTGTATAAGGTCAATTAATTTATTTGGGCACCCTGAAAATTTTATTTGGGTTTTATACCTCTTGCCTAATCCAACGGATTTATTAGTTCACCTCGACCCAGAATCGTAATCTGGAAACGTTAATTCAAATGTGACTGCGTGTCACTTTATGACTTCTAAGGGAATGAAACGTTGAAATTTCCAAAGCTTTGGTAGCGAGATGCCTTGTGTCACGTATATTATATTACAGATGTCCTACCCCTGTGAATGTTTATTGGAGTAAAGACAATGAAAATTCAAGATTAAACAAGACTGACGTACGTTATTTGAATACGTTTTTGATGTGCAATTTAACGCGTTATTAAATGTGCGACATTATTTTGAATCGTTATACCTATACAGTAGATGAAATGATCAGGATAAACAATTTTAAACTAAAAACTTATTTGTCAGTTAAGAATTATATTATTTACATTAAAAAAACACGATGTATTAAACGTGTAAAGAGTTGTCAAACTTATGTGGTATTTACATGGGTTGATTTTCTAGGCAACTCGCTAGGCAACTTTAGTCGTCTAGGGTTTTTTTCAAATAGCCACCTCACTAAAAGTAGGTTTGCGGTTCAATTTTACAAGCGATTGTCGATAAAATGCCTTATTCGACTAAATTTAATTCTAATTTAAAAATTAAAAAAAATAATAAAAAAAATGCCTAGAAAATCAACCCATATAAATTACCAGGAAATGTTTATTACAAAAAATGTGTAACTTTGAAATATAATCGTATCATATCAAAACATTATGATGACTAAAATGTTGAGCAATATTTTCTTCTTTAGTCAATCATCGTCGTCGCATAAATCAAAAGAAAACCAAATATTACACGATAACATCTTGGTTAAATATAATATTCCAGCTATTTTTCCTGAGGAAGTAGTATCACATACACTATAAAGCATATTTTATGCATCAAAGGCGTAGGAAAATTTGCAGAAATACCAACGAAATAATACAAAGCAGAGTATTGTTGGAATTCACAAAGGTTTTAGCCGCACAAGTTACGATGTGCGGGTTACAACTTAGGTACTGGATAGGCAATAACGAGGGCTTCCATTTTAGTTTGTGGTGAAACATTTAGGTATATTGTGGTGATAATTAATAGATAATAAGTACGGTTTTGGACATGGTAGTAGTTTTCTTTTTAAAAGAAAACTGACAATGAAAATCTTCTGTTTAGTAGATACTAGATTTTTCTCAAATTTTACTAAATATCTCATGCAACAAGTAATTGTCTTGACCGCCTTTACAATAATAACTTACTTCTTTTTGTCTGAGTCGTGTTTTTGTTCGGTAACATGTACAACAACGGTAACATGAACAAAAAGTAACATCAACTAAAAAATTTTAGGCCATGCCAAAGCATGGCCTAAAATATTTTAGTTGATGTTACTTTTTCTTTTTTAATAAATTAAACTTTAAAACTTTAAACAAATTAAAACGCTAAAATATTATACTGTATTTTTGTCCGAACTATTCTGGAGTATGCATCGCTTTGGAACCCCCGATATAAACATTTAAACAAATAAACGATATAAACAAATTTACATACAAATAAAAAGAGTTTGACAGATAGCATGACCCCCAAACTCACTAGCGCCATCAGCTTTAAGCTTTTGAGATTAGCTGCCATTGAAACGTGTTTTCAGTTATTTCAAGTTAATCATGGCTTTATCAGCATCACATAGCGTCGTTTGGAGTCACCAGGAGTTAATAAACACGTCTCTCACAGATGCTGTGCATCGTCACATGCCGATAATAGTGCAAGCTTTACACAACAATAAAACTTGTTTTAGTAGTATGTAGCTTACATCCGCAAACAAAATATGCACATGCGCACCATAAAATATAAGTGCACAATACCTGCATTTAGCAAGACAGCAACACACCTTGCACCTTGCTAAATGCAAGTATTGTGCACTTATATTTTGTGGTGTGCATGTGCATATTTTTGCGGACGGGCGGGCGGTGCATCTTGCATATTTTGTTTGCGGAAGTAAGCTACATAATATATTTGTTTTTTCAAAATGGTTTGGGACTTCCGCCAAGTGACGCCTGATTCAATCAAATAATAAAACTTGTATTATTGAGCAGAGACGACGCACAGCATCCCATTAAGGTCTCCTGGTGAGAGACTTCTATGAGGACACTTCGTTACAACGACTCCTAGGTGAATAAAAATGGCGCCAACCGGAAGTAAGTTTGTACAATTTCGATTTTTTACAGGATGTAGCTAGAACTGGAAGTCGGCGCACTCTCACATATGCTGTGCATCGTCTCTGCTCAATAATACAAGTTTTATTGTTGTGTAAAACTTGCACTATTTGTATAAATCCAATACAAAACGACATTCAAACGATTTGAACAAAACAATGAAATGGAACTAAAGCATCGCCCACATTTCACTAGTTAGCCCTAAGACCTGTTTTTTGTGAACTTTAATTACCTACTTATTTAAAATGTTCATTTTTTCTACACAAAGTTTTTGCTCTGTGTAATTATTTTAACGTGTGGTCTTTGTGTTAATAATATATTTTTGTAAACCTAAAGCGGGGACTACCCTTTTTAAAAATAAACACCAAATCCTATTCACAAAATTTACTTAGACAAAAAAAATGGATACAAATAAAGAACACAAACAGACGTCCTGTACGCACGACCGCCACCGAAAGTGACGCCCCGCTCCGCAGTCCTCCCCAAGCGCCGCGTCAGCATCCCAAACCTGACGTCATAGGACTCATAGGTTTAATACGGCCTCTCCTGACAGCGAGTCGTCCTCGACCGCTTGATTTTGGTTAGGAGACTCCTCGGCATCCGGGGTTTTGTCGGAATCTTCGCCATCTGAAATACATAACCTGTTAAAGCACTTTTCACAAAATCACGAGATCAATGCTTTAACAATTTCCAGTATCATTGTCGTAACTGAAAGCGTGCACTCAAACAGTCGCGACTGAAACAAGCATTGTTTCAAGCACAATCTCAAATAGGTTTTGATTACGAAAATAAATAATGTCATCCCCATTGTAAAGGGAGTGTATTCGTATACCATACTAGTAAACAAACAGACCATTAGCACACGCCATAGGTAGCGGCCAGTGGCCCGCGCGCGTTGCTCTTTAGAGATGATAACTCACGTCATAGGTTGCGGCATAAATGCTCGCGCACGTGGCTTCAAAAACATACTTTTGAAAAATAAAAGACACACGCCATAGGTTGCTGCACAGGGCAAGCGCACGTGGATTCTCAAGGAACTTAGCACACGCCTTAGGTTGCTGCACAAGGCAAGCGCACGTGGCTAATCAATTATACTCACCACCGGCAAAAAAGGCCGCACAAGCCTCAGGCGTCCATTCACCGCGCCACAGAATCATATGTTCCGCAGCTGCTTGGGTCTTTTTGCCATAAGACCCCGCCAGAAGCTCCAACTCGTAGCGGTCATGCGGCAGTTGCTGGATCACCTTGTATGGACCCCTCATGCCGGAATCCAACTTGCCAGAACTCTGCGAACTTTTACCAACAAAAACAAAAGCACCGATGGCAAAAACATGTGGCTGTTGTCGATTTTCATTAATTCGATGGTCTTGCTGTCGCTGATTAGCCTCAAGTAGTTTTGAAGCCCGTTGTCTTCTCAAGGTGACCATCGCTTCACGATGAGTATTAGAGTTTTCCAAAGCTACATCTCTTACAAGAGCTCTCAAAACAGGGGTTGTAGCTTCAACTCCAATCAAAAGTTGTAAGGGAGAAATTTGGGTTGTGGCTTGCTTAGTGATGTTAAGAGTTAATTGAATTTTCCATAATGCATCTGACCAACTATTACCCTTATTATTGACTTCGACGCGTAGCATATTCAAAACTGTTCGACAGTATCGCTCAGCTTGACCATTTTCATGGTGCATGTCCGGTGTTATTAAATGTGTCGAACAGCCTAACCCAGAGACCCAATTTTGAAAGCCAGAACTCTCAAACATACGACCTCGGTCAGTCACAATCAAAGAAGGAGTGCCAAACAAGGAAATGGCATTCGTGAAAACACGTCTCAAGTCCTCAGTGTCCTGTCTGTACATTGAGTACAGAAGGCAGTATTTCGAAAAGGCGTCTACTAATACCAAAACATACTTAAAACCATTCGATTCTGGCAATGGGCCTAGAACGTCCATATGAATGACAGAAAAAGGGTTATCAGGTTTAGTCCAAGATTCTATAGGCTGGTGTGGAGCTCGGGGAATGCGTTTATGTGAAAGACATACTACACAATGGTTAATGTACTTCTTCACGAATTGTCTAAGACCAGGAAACCAAAAGTGACGGAGAATCAGGTCAACAGTCTTATCCATACCGATATGCTCATGATCATCATGAAAGACGCGTAAAAGACTGAGTCTGTGGCCTTTGGGAATAAAGCATAAAAGACGTAAATCCTCACCAGTCGGACTGTACTTGTAGTACAAAAGATTATTTTTTACAACATATCGAGATGAATCTAACTGGCCGTCCCTCAATTTCTCCATTAGCTCCTGTGTTTCGGAGTCGGCAGTCTGAGCGATTTGAGCCCAATTATTAGGTCGTCTAATATGTAAAACATTTACTGGGTTTCTACTAAAAAAATCTGCATGTTGCATTAAGACACCCTTTCGGTATTCAATTGAAAAGCGAAAATCTTGCAAGTAAACCCACCAACGAGCTACTCGTGGAATTAGGTCTTTCTTTCGTTCGGTCAGTTTCAGTGAGTTACAATCCGTCACTATTTTAAAGTCAATTCCAATCAAATAGTGTCGAAAATGACGTAATGCATTAACAATGGCCAGAGTCTCGAGTTCATAGCTATGATAACGAGACTCCGCACCATGCGTTGCCTTACTGAAGTATCCCACCACACGTTTTCTCTTCCCTTCGTGTTCTTGCAGTAAAACAGCGCCATAGCCAATAGCACTGGCGTCAGTATGGAGCTCAGTAGGCAACCCTGGGTCAAATATCGCAAGCACTGGTTCATTTGCTAAACAGTTAATTATGTAATCACGCGCCGCGTCTTGTTCCATACCCCAGTTAAACAATTCTCCCTTCTTCGTTAGCTTCGCAATACAAGCCGTTTTGGTAGCGTAACTAGCAATGTACCGCCTAAAATACCCGGCTAGACCCAGAAATTGCCTTACTTGCTTGACGCTTGTTGGTTTTGGTGACCTCACTAAAGCGTCTACCTTCCTAGGGCTCGGCCGTACCTGACCTTGACTTATTAGTCTACCCAAATATTCGACTTCAGTCTCTAGGAAGGTACACTTCTTTAGATTTATTGAAAAACCTGCGTTTGTGAGACAAACAAGCACCCGACGTAATAAGTTTAAACCCTCATCGATTGAATCAGATAGAATTAATACGTCATCGATATAATTAAGAACTTTACCGGTATCTATTAGCGACTTTAAGGTTTTAGATATAATCCTTTGATATACCACAGGAGCATTCGTCAAACCGTAGGGCATTTTCAAGTATTCGAAATGGCCCTCAGGTGTGACGAACGCAGTTTTGCTAATGGAATCATCTTTCATCGGTATCTGATGAAAGCCTGTGGCCATGTCAAGGCTTGTAAAAAACTTACTATTACCCAATTGGTCGATATGATCATCTATTAGGGGCAAAGGAAATCGTTCTCTAACAGTGATCGAGTTCAGAGCACGATAGTCGACGCACATCCTGTCAGACCCATCTTTCTTCTTGACGAGTATGACAGGACTTGCGTAATCGGATTTTGATTCACGAATGATCCCTTTGCTTAGCAGATCATCAACTATACTACGAACTCTTGACTTTTCATCTAATGAGAGTTTGTAAGGTCGATAGTGCACAGGAACATTACTGTTTAACTTAATTTCCATACTACCACTGTTAACCGTTGAAGTGGCTGTTCCAGTAACAAATGAATTGGAAAATTCATTTATTAATGAATATAAACACCTCTTTTCTTCGCCATCCAAAGGTGTTTTTATTACACTCGTATCTAAAGAACGCAAATGATGCACTTGAGACAACTTATCTACCCTTATGAGCCGTTGTTTATCACCAGTTCTTATGTAAGCGACTCCTTTTCGATTTAAAACATCTGTTCCTAGTAATATAGGGGCACTGATACACTCATGGGGTACTGCAAATAAATCAACCTCCACGGATATTTCCGGGAATTCAATTACCGTCGTTACATAACAAGTCGACTCGATGTCTTGGCTACCTATTCCGCGCATTGAACGATTAGTGGGTATTTTTTTTACAATTAAGATGATTAAGAATGGAATAAGAAATTAAAGAAATATCTGATCCGCTGTCAATTAAAACATCTACTGGTAATTTTTCAATCACTGCAGTCATGACATTCCGGTGTCCGTCAACGTTTGACAAAAATTTACCGTACTAGCCTCATTTCCCTTTGATTCAACACGTTGTTTAGTAAAACACTTATCGACAAGATGCCCAACCTTCTTACAAAAAGTGCAGGACAAGGGTGTTTTATTTGGCGCTGTGTGTGCAGTTGTCATATTAGGTTTCGGTTTTTTAAAGCATTGCGACCTCGTATGACCACTATTACCACAATTAAAACACTTCATAACCGGTTTGGAAGCATCATTTTTTTGCGATTCGAAACGATTAACATGAGAAGGGCGAACAAAATTACGGGTATTTCGTAAATCTGACTTAGGTTTAGAGTAAACGGATAAAAATTCTACTATTTCACTTGGCTGTAATTTAGCATTAGATGCAGCGGCTTTTACTTGTGGTTCTGTAATGCCTCGAATAACAATTGCAGTTTTCAAATCATCCGACAAACCTTTCACAATATTTAAACGCAACAAAGACTTTCGGGCATAATCAGCATAAGAAGCAAAGCCTTTAGAATCAGTACTCATTATGTCGTACAAAATGTTAGCAACATCAACGTTTCGTGGACAGAGTGAACGGAATTCAGACTTAAAATTGGTCCATGAACGGTCGCTGCAAACCCAATCGTTTAGCCATGAGCGCGCGTCTCCTTTGAGACACCCGCCAATGCGCGACAAACATTCACGATCGTCCCAATGGTTTAAGTCACGACCCCGATCAACTTCCGTACACCAAACGTCGAAATCATGAACACTCGGGTCAAAGTTCGAAATGTAATAATGGCAAGGCTTCGCCTGAATTAGTGACGAGAGTACACTCACAATGTTGTTTGCCGTATTTGAATCAGAATTATTCGACACACTAGGAATTGCAGTTTTACCTGCAGTATCAGGTGGCGGTGGCGTTTGGTATTTGTGTACAGGACGTGACGGTACAAAAGCGGAAGTCGAGCTTGTAGACAACCTATCCTCTATAGCATTTAATCTTCCAAGAATCACATCTAATGCTTCGCTATGCGAATTACCGCGGCCGCCGGCCTTATCACGGCGTCGCTTCCTAGAATTTCGAATAGGACTATCGCATGGACTGCGAGATCTTTTTCTCGATCTTGAATGACGTCCTGACATTTTTAGAGAGACAAAATGTACTTACAATTTTATTACCTTTCCACTTGAATAAACACACACACACAAAAATAACAATGCAAACTTTAAACAAAAAAAAGACCCAAACCAAACTAAATCGAAAACAATTTTTATTTTAAAACAACTAAAAGTCTACGGCGAGCAAGGCCCAGTGGCGATCCCACTTCTGATTTTGTAAACCTAAAGCGGGGACTACCCTTTTTAAAAATAAACACCAAATCCTATTCACAAAATTTACTTAGACAAAAAAAATGGATACAAATAAAGAACACAAACAGACGTCCTGTACGCACGACCGCCACCGAAAGTGACGCCCCGCTCCGCAGTCCTCCCCAAGCGCCGCGTCAGCATCCCAAACCTGACGTCATAGGACTCATAGGTTTAATAATATATATATATATCTCTCTCATTTAATGAATACGGCAACGGCGGTGCTTGACTAGAGTAGTCAAGCACCGCCGTTGCCTGGGGGACTCAGAGGTGACTCAGAGATCGCACGCCTTATTGTCTATGAAATAGGGTTTAGAAATAAATGCAATGTTTTTCGAATTTGGAATGCGCCGGCGCTTATCAGTTATCGCGCTTTTGTAATTTGATGTTAAAGAGGTTAAAAAACATAATAATAGTTATTTATGCAACTGTAGTATAATGAGAGTATTAAAACACAAATGGGATACCTAATAGTATCGCATGAGTGTTTTAATACCCAATTTTGTACAGTTTCATACAAGACTTTATCTTCATTCATGATATTATGAAAATGGTTTTGAAACGGTGACTTATTAGCAACATTGAAACAACCAGTGTCATGGTAGCCGTAATATCCGAGCGAGGGTTGGTCGCACCTCTCGCGCCCGCGCCCGCCGCGAGCGCGTCCGTCATAAAATCATCCGAACAAGTGTTTTAATGTTGTACTAAATTTCATAATGTAACTCGTTCAGGCGTGGGCGATGGAAGCGTGAAATGCTCTCGTTCAGTATTGTGGTTACTATAACAATGTATTTTTTTTAATGTTGGCCTGTTTCAGCACCTTTTATAGAGGTATCAAAGCATGGGTGTAGATAAAAATACTAATAAAATGAGCATGACTAGCTGAATGTCGTTGTTGTCACTGTATTGATCGAAACTACTGCTCCATTTTATCGACACTATTCCAGTTTCCTGACTATATTCGCTTAGGAGCAAGTCGCAAATATTTGTGTAGATAACAAGAAATACGTCCAAAAAGACGTGTCAAGATCCCGACGGCAATGTATTTCGATACAGTCCATCAAGCAGGGAGACGCATAAATAAACGGTAAATGTGGCTACATGGGGGACGTTATTTTGTTTTTATAGGCTTTTGCTTTGGCTTGGGTGTAGATGTTTATTGAGAAAATATTGATGCTCAGTTCTAGATAAATTATTTTTTACTTTTCGGAAATATCAATAATATTATTCCATTTATGGAAATGAGTTACTTTACATTTATTAAAAATATCCGCTTTTAGTATTTAGACGCCAAAACAAGTATTTTAAAATATTTTGCAACTGCCATGCCTAGGGTCTGTTACTACAGGAAAACTATTAATATTCTGTCTTTCTATGACGATAGCATCTAAAGAGGAAAAAGAAAATTTTCAATGACAGTATACACAGAACCTTAAAAAGCGTTGTAATAAAAGCTAGTAGAGGGTTAACGCAATCAATAATAACTTGAGTGTATCCGAGCTATCGTTATCGGAGTACGCTTGTTTGTAATAGCGTATCATCTTTAAGACCACTTAATGCTGAGCACTTTAATGTTGTCACGGCCTGTTAGCTTCGTCGTTAAGCCATTTTAAAACTCACTTCATTTTGATTCTGAGTGAAGAAACACAGAGCTCTATGTTTCTTCAGGATACTTTTATCCTAAAATTATGTTGAGCATGAAAAAACAGATGAGAATAAACTACAAGATTTGTATCCCATCTCTAAATTTAAAGGTCATTATACATAGGTACATACACTGCTTTTTACACTTACTTTAAAATTGTAATTGTTACTGTATTTTGATTTAAAATGAATGGCACCCATTAATTAAAATAAAGTATGCACCACTCCTGTTCAAAATACACAGTGAACAGATAGAAAAAACAATGCCATAGGTAATACCATAAACACTACACTGTAATAATATATAAAAACATTGGCGCTTGTTATAATTCGCGCGGCTCCATCAAGCAAAAAAACTCAATACCGAACATTGTTACATTGAAAAATTTACTCGGATATCGAATTTTCTACTTTAGATTTTAGGAAGCAATAAGTTCTGTACACCTCTTAGGAAAATAAAATGCTAAAATAATAATGTAGTTATTTATTTTGATTGATTTCATTTATGGATCCAGTCAAAAACAAAACAAAATGCCGTTCAAAATATGTAATGAATGTCGTTCAAAACAAAATTTTTGCGAGTGTCATACTCGCAAGAATGGGGTTGGTAAACTTTTTCGAAAAGAATTGTTTTATATTTTTTTTTGATAGCACAAGTTTGAAGAATAAAGAAAATAATATTATGATTTGTTTATTTTACATTGTTAACTAAATATATTTTTTTATATTATTATCGCGATAAAATATCAAACATACGGCTGAACACGAAGTTCCTTTGCATTTACTGATTTAAAAATCTGATTGACAGATTTGACAGACAGTGACAAAGAGTAATCATACCTTTGTTTTTTTTTGTTTTGAGCAACAACATAGAAAGTCTTTGGAGCAAAGGCATAACCTACACATACAGCCGTAATAGTGATTTATTGTACTATGCTGTAAATGAAAAATTTAAATTTTTATTTAAATTAAAATGAAGCATTATATAATTCCGCAATTTGTTATTCCTGACTCCAAAGCCAAAAGCTACCAGAAAATATATAATTCACAACAGTTTTGGAAAAGTTTACCAACCCCATTGTGTAGTTATATTAGGTATAGATAGATAGGCCCACGAGCTTAAGAATAAGGTTAACATAATAATATTATACTATCAATCAACTCGATAAAAGCTAAATCACGACATTTAGGCATACGTTGTAAATTGTTATTACCAGTTAGTGAACTGTTAACAATGTATCTAACATAGTTTTTAAATGAAAAGGCAAAGTATTTCTAACAGTCTAGTTTTATTCACCCAAGTCCGTAATCTGTTGGATGTGTGTTTATTTTATCAGGGCTAGAGAGATATAATTGGCAACTTTGCCGCTCATCGGTAAAACTTTGATGAGGTGAAAGTTTCAGAGCGGAATAATCCGCTTCGTACACTTTGTTATTTTCATTAAAGCGTTTGAAGTTGTTGTGTCTGAAATGAAAGCGCTGAAGTAGTTTGTATCGTGTTACATAAATTCTAACTAGGAGACAAAGAGGAATATTGGGTGTTTTCGTGATACGATAAGTAAGTAAATTGTTGTGCCAAGTACCGACATTAAGAAAGTTAAACAACAATGACGTTGATTGATATGATAGTATTGATCAATTCAAGATTCGATAACCCAATATTTTATAATCACAATGATACGTATTTGTTATTACATTTAAAAAAAACTTGACCATTAAATGAAGTTTATAGTTTCTTCTTACCATAGAAAAGTCTTAAAAATCAGCCATTAGAACACAAACCAGTCCACATATCAGCTGAGAGGGTGCTTAGGATGCAACTTCGTCTGATCCAAAGTTAAGCGTCCAAGTTCGACACGAGTGCAGAATTGAAGAGAAAATGCCGGTCACGCGTTAAACTTTGCACGGAGTATCTTTGAAGCGTTCTATCTCCGCGTCAAGCGGGCGCAGCGATTCTGTTGCTCTTTATTTGCAACTTTAAATTGTAAGAAATCCACTCGAACTGCATAGAGTTACTAGACTAGGTACTCTATAGGATGTCTTTAATATAGTTTTTATCTGTCTCATTATATTAAGGGCACAGACTATTCCTGCCCTTAGTACGTGCGTAAGTGATATCGAAAGTGCTCATGTCAGCAAAACAGTCGATGCGATTAAAAAAGACGGAACGATAGATGAAGATAAAAATCACTGTTCTGTGAAGAAAAGAAAACACTATGGGTACTGTAACCTGTACTTAAATATAATATTTAATAGTTAAAAACTGATATTTCTCATGCTCAATGTATATTAAATACTTAATTTTAAAAAAAAATTGGGGAGAGGTAAAAGTTTTCAAATCGAACAAATATATTATTGTTTTCTACTGAAAGTCTAGGTATAAAATAAATTGTTAACCACCAACGTCTAACCGGCATAACTTAACTTATGTATGTACCTAATCTGCGATCTAAAAATAATAGCTGTGTCATATTGCTACAAGGCCAAGAGTAATAATCGAAACGATATCTTAAAATAAATTTAATTCCTCTAGTAGTTAACTCGATGTGAAAAATAGAGCAGGAACAAACGCATTATTGAAACATAGACCTAAAAACATTGGTAGCGGCAGAAAACATTCTTAGTTTGGAAAAAAACTAGTTTACAAGAGATACTCTTTGCGAGACCATGTAGTAGGAAATTAAGAAAAATCAAAAAGAAAAAACTTATTTTGTTTAGGGGATGTAATGGATAAATCTTTATATAACAGATAAAGAACCCTTCTATAAATATTTATGACTGTATTTCTTCTAGTTTTGCGAGATGAAGCAATGTCGGGTAAGATGCAAGTCTATGATTGGGATCACATCGGGGTTTTATCATTCCCCTAAGGCTAATAAATTGTCCCTGGACTATACGTATGTTTTGGTATCCGAGTGTTCATGCATCGGACACTTATTTATTTATAGCGGGCGCGAGAGCGGTATTCAATGGCGGCCATTCAGTTGAGTGAGGTCAAGTGTGTTATTTCTCGGAAGAATACTTCAAGCTACTTTTTTGGGTCGGTTTTTAAGAGAACGGAAAAATTGGCAGGCTGATGTTTATTTGATGAAATATAGCTACGTAAAGTATTGGTCTATAAACGCTTATAGGTTTATAAATGTTTTCCTACTTTAGTAGCGGATAAAATATTTTTTTAAGAAACATGAACTGCGTTGTAGCAAATATGATATTTCTGATTCTACGATATTTCATATCGGCTACGACTCTTCTTAGCATTTCAATAGAATCAGCTTTAAAAAACCCGTAGAAAGAAACCTAGACAAAGTTTTAAAAGTGTTTCAATTCGAAGAATTGAATTTTATGAAGTTCAGTGTGCCGTATTTTTATCATCTACGTAAAAACATTACTTAGTAGTAGGTTTAATGGAGATAAAAAGTAGTGAACCCATACGATAGCAGGATTACCAAGAATCAATTTTTTATTTAATGCGTGCAAAAGTTTTTCTTTGCTCTCAATTGCTTTTTGTTTCTGTTCAAGATTGCCTTTTTCCTCACCACAGTTTCAATTTAATTTTTCTTGAGAAAATCTTATAAGATCGGTCGCCACTCGGAATATGTTTTATTTTGTTAATATTCATTTGGTTGAAAGAACTCTACGGAATATTATTAGAAAATATTATCGACTTGTCGTTGGCAGCTAGCTTCTCAGACTTGCCCAATGCCCAATGCTCCAGTGATTTCCAAAGGAGTTCGAGTTAGAGTCAGAAGCTTGTTGGCGTCGAGTATTTTTTTCCAGTATATTACTTAACATAATACTTATATAAAATAGCTTTGTGAATGCTAAACAGTAACATTTTATGATACTTTCCATTTATTCAGTGGGGATATAGACTACCACGCATTTAGGGTTAAATAAAATCAATGGACTACGAGTATCTCGTGTTCATTTGCACCGTCAGCGGCCGGAGGTCCGGCGACCCGGACGGTCCGGAAATAAACCTGACCGCAATTCGTCTCCCGGATTCTGGATGACATACTCTGTCCCAAGTAATGACGGTGAAGATATTTGTGAACAGTAACGACGTGTTTACAAACTTTAAGAGAGCGTCTGACCGTCTGATTTAGATAAGATTGTGGTAAGTACTGTAGATAGAGGAAGCACGCTATCACCACAGTCAGTCTACACAAAATGAATATTTTTTTGAAGAAAGTAAGTCTTAGGTGGAGCTCGGTGGTGCAGTGGTTTAGCGCCTGGCCCAGCGATTGCGGAAGTTAAGCAACGTTCGCAAGGGTCGGTCATGGGATGGGTGACCAACAATTTATTATCTCGAGCTCCTCCGTGCTTCGGAAGGCACGTTTAGCCGTTGGTCCCGGCTGCATTTGCAGTCCAATCCGCATTGGGCCCGCGTGGTGGGTTATGGCCCATCCTCCTTACCATCTATTGGCCTGTGCCCCAGCAGTGGGGACATCAAAAATGGCTGATGGACAAGTCTTAGGTACGAATGGTGTTATTCTACAAAAAATGTGCCCTATATCATTGACAAATTGGTATGCAAATTGATTGTTAGTTAAGTTTTTAAATAAACAGATTTAGGTATTTATAATGATGATGAGACACCATATCCAAATCCATATCCATTCTCATCCCTAGCTCTTGTCCGAATGAAATACAAAACAAACTAAATACTACCCTAAACAAAATTGATAATTGGCTTCACAACCATAATCTAGAGTTAAATGTAAAGAAAACTAAAATTATACAATTTAAACCCGCACAAAAAAATCCACTAAAACTATCTTACAACTTCAAAAATATCGAACTAGAAATCGTTAATACAGCTACACTACTAGGGATTGATTTAGATACGAATATGACATGGAAACCGCACATTGAAAAATTAAAAAACAAATTATCCTCTTTCACTTATGCCCTATACCAACTTAAGCGCGCTACTGATTTCAGGAGTGCTTTAGCAGCTTACTATGCATATGCATACTCTATAATGTCATATGGTATAATACTATGGGGAAACTTCTGTGTAGTAAACGATTTGTTCATTTTGCAAAAGAAATGTGTAAGGATACTAACGAATATTGACCAAATGACATCTTGTAGATCCTTTTTTGTAAAACACAAAATTTTGACCCTTACGTCCATTTACATCTTGGAAGCGTGCAAGTTTGTGAGAAAACATGGAGAACTATACTCCCCTATGAAAAACACAAATAAAAGAAATAATAGAACCCTTAACAAACTAAACAAACCATTCACCACTATGAAACTCGTCTCGTCTAGCCCTCATCATATGGTAATAAAGATTTATAATCATATCCCTAATAACCTAAAAGATATACAAAAGCTCACCATATTCATTAACCATCTAAAATCATTTTTAATAGATAAATGTTATTATGATATTTCAGAATTTTTTAACGACAGATTATAGAAGAAAAAAATGTAGGCAATTCTTAATACCTACCCACTTCGATATCTCCACTAACAGAATATTACTTAAATAGAAATAAATAAAATAGAATATGGTTTAAAATAATATATAATAATACAATAATATAAAAATAATATTGATCATACTTGGAACAACATAATGATGAATGTTAATTAGTTATATATTATATCAAAATATAATACAATATCAAAGTACTTTTTGCAATAGTAGTTAAGTTGTCACTGTTAGTTTATATGCATGTGTTGATTTGAATAGGTACTTAAGGAAATTAGTTTTATAAGTAAGAGGCGATAGTTGCCCCTCATGTTTGCTGTGCCCTAGCAGGGCGTCACTTGTACATACCAATATTGTAACACCCATTCCAACTCGTGACTTGCAATAAATGAATATGAATATGAATATCGTAATTATTTGTTTTATGTTAATTTCAAATTATCCTTTACTATTGTAACTATAATAAATACACCATTAGGTTCCAGTAAGTAATAATCTAGATAAGTTGTCTAAGATAAAGTGTTAAAAGAATTTCTTTAACTATTTCGTTCCATTTAATGTCCTGTTTGGACTAATCTTAACGTTCCAGCTGTAATCAAACCATTTTAAATTCTCACTGAGCTAGATTTAGACGTTGGTTAAATCCGTGTTTTCTGCAATCCCTTCGGCCGAATTCAATCAAATTTCAATTTGGCTTTAAATCAATTTGGTTTAATGAAATAGTTCAATTTCTCGAGGGACGAAATGGTGAATCCATTTGTTAAAACGTATTGTGTGGCTGGCCAGACTTATTTTATTTTTGGTCATAAAATATTTTAACTACACCCATGCTTAAAATCTTCTATAAAAGGTTCTGAAACAGTAAGCATATAGCCAACATTAAAACAATCAGAAAAAAATAATTCGCCACCAGATGGTTTTCATAAAAATTTACACTAAGTATATCGGAGAGAGAGAATAGTTAGACACCTAGATCATTTCTGTTAGTTCACAACCCTTGATTTGTTGAGTCATATGGCTATATTTTCATTAAGTTAGCAATAAAAACGCCTTCTTTATTTGTTCATGTGCACCTGTGACATCGTAAATATTAAACTTTGTATATGGATACGCATAAAAAAGTAATTTTACATATCCATCGTATCCTCGAACCGACGCGATGGTAACAAAAACGGACAATCTGATTTTAAACGGCTATTTGTTTTGCATTACGTTACGCGAGCCGGCATCGCACCAGTGTCAGAATTACACGTTCTCCAATCGCAAATATTTTTATTGTGAATTCACATGGGGAAAATTGAGCCCGTTCATTTCGCGGGCAAATGTAAGGCTCGTGATTTTTTAGTACCACAAGGATATGAGAGAACATGCCGACGAAGTAGGATAGAAGTGTCGGGGCGCATTACGTGAAACAAATGAAGTGTCAGATTCAATGTTACGGTGTCAGATAAAATGCTTTTATGCCATCGTTACGTACTACCGTTTGCAAGTTGGTGCGTTGAAATATATTTTAAATGTAGGCTTTATCTTTGTTTTGATGTTTCGGAAATGTCGTGATTTTTTACTTTAAATAAACTGTAGAAAATTATCTGCCGATAATAGGCATTTTTGAAAAGATATGACCCTAATTACAGACTACAAACCTTGTCTTCAATATCCTTTTTTATACAAAAAGCTACCAATGTTAAGCACGTATGTTACGGTCCATTCGACTTGGGTGATAATATTGAATATAAAAGTATAATTTCCAAATGAATCGATAGTTGAAAAGTTTTACTGAAATGCTTTTGCCATACATCGCAAATCTCAATAAAGACAAATAAACAATTCTGTACTATAATATAATGTGCAGGTTGGTAAGTATACTGTTTCGCTATATACGCTCAGCTGAGCGTATGCAAGAAGACGCTTGAATCATTATGTATGCATTGGCTATTTCAGTGTGTGCTGAGGCATAAAAGATTTGATAGTTGCTAAGCTTCAGAAAGGTAAAATTGTTACACACGAATACGTGAACGTAGGGAAACTTTCTAAGTTCAAGTCAACCTGTTCTTTCGTTCTTGTTATAGTAGTTGTTTTAATTTGTGTTTTTTATATATTTTGACTTTTTTATAAATCTATTTTTTTATAAGTACTAAATCGCTGTCATAGGCAAGTTTAAGCATTGGATTCTACAAATTAGCGTTAGGTCGCAAAATTATTGTAAAGTTTTATAGGTCTTTAAAGCTAATCGTTAGGTAATAGCCAGACTAATTTATGATAAAATAGGTACTTCTGTTAAACTCGATAGCTCTTTTACACAAACAAAACGGGACTGTAGTCATAATGTACGTAATTTGTCGAAGTTGCATAATCAGAAACGGTAAAATAAAAACGATTTGTCATTTACCTAAACTGCGAGCTGCAGAACAACACAAAAAGTGTTGTTAGAGGCATGCGGCATAAATTCTGCATTTTGTAATTAATGTTTGACTAAAACAGGGCAGCGTATAGTGCATGTGAGGCGTGGATTTAAAACCGGATAGCGTGTATGCATAACTTGCAGATGGTAATTTATTAAAGCCTTTACACTATTCAGTCTAAGCAAAAATTATAAGCTAATGATGAGAATTGATTCCTAAATACATAGATGCAGAAAATCCCATTGATTCGTATTCATTTATTCCTCTTTCTGATTCATAATAATAATGATGTAAATAATCTGATATTCAGTGTTAAGTTATTTAATATAACTAAAAAAATATTATAAAAAATTGACTCACCCAGTAGCAGTTTGATATTCAGTGTTAGATAGTCTGGCACATATTTGATCAAATAATACTTATCTTTATCACATGAGCCAGTTTAAAAGTATTTAGGTACATTATAAAAATATTAATATTATCGCCAGTTTAATACTAAACCAAAATATTCATTTTGCGTGCATCTGGTATTCCACAGAGCGCTGAAACCTTGAAAGATAAAAGGCGCTAGCGAAGAGGTCGCTAAGCGCATCCTCTGTAGAGTAAGTACATTATATTCTTTCCTTCGTTGGATCTTTTATCTTTCTGACGATGTTACTAAAATTACCTGATAGAAAAAAAAACAATATAAAAGTACCTACTTAATAAGTTTTCTATTTTAACGCACATAATTCTTTTTAGCTTTTGAATTTGGCCAACTGTGGCTCATTGACCTCTATATAAAATTTTTCAGGTCAAGGGCTAGTTCCAAAGATTTATAATACTAAACCATTTTTTTTATGTGAAACAATTTTATTTGCTATTATCGTGGAAAATAAGAAGATAGGTACTAGAATAGCAAAAAAAGATCTGCAAAACCATATTAAATTCACGAAAATCCCATTCCACGATTCATAAAATAGTTTTCATGTCCATGTAATTGCGATTCCCGACGCGGGAGAGTATGGAATCATGCCGATATAAGGGTATATGGAGCAATTTACTTGGGATTCGCAAGAAATGATGTGATGTGAAAATATGGTGGCATCTAAGACATTGCCGAATTATTGTGTTCATTCACCAATAATAGGTAGCTTTCGAAAAATATTGGTTGGGGTGACAGGGAGTAACGAATCGAGAAACATCTAATAAATCGAAGTCTTGTCATACATAACTACAACACTGGGCCGCAAATAAACGGGTCACCGGATTATTTTCATACAAATATCAAGAAACATGCTCACTCCACAATCTTATTAATAAAAAAAAATACCATCTCTTCTGATTTATATGTCGATGGATGATTTGAATATTCAAGTGTCGATTAAGCACGTCAAAGAAATACTAACACCTCTTAATTTCCTCAAAAAGGAACAAACGTAAACCGAAATTAGGTTCCATACAATGACTTTTAATTTTAATGAAATGTATTTTTATGGAAATTTAAAGGTTTTTGCAATTGCTTTAAATAGCTCTAGACATAATCTTTATGTAAATTAATGTTAATTAACATTAGGGTATTCAATACCTACACAATACATCATTATAATAATTGTGATAATTTTTCAATATGTCCATTATGTACTTACTTCGTAGGTACTTGAAATAAATATTTGCACACCTTAGATTAATTTATGTGTACTGTATTCCAACTGGATTGATCTTGATAAATGTGTGCTACTATGACGTTTCCTGTTTACTTAGGCATGATTAATAATGTTTAGTAAAGCACTATTCTTGCTTGATATTTTACTGCTGAGGAGGACATCTGTGTGGTGGTAGATTGGTTGGTGGAAGGCAAAACACATTGAGATAACCTTCATAAATTTTGTTCTACCTTTTGAAAAATAATAACTTTTATAGACATTTCTACAATACATTAGGGTCTTTTCTATGGACAACTTACGTACAGACTTATATCATATAAATCTTATATCTATTCTGTGCCTAGAGCGAACATAGATGAATCATACCTTAGAATAAAATAAAAATTAGACTAATGTGTCAGCTCATCCGAAAACAGCGTTAAAATGGCCATAGCTATTTTTATTTTTAGGAAACTCATCATTAAGGCGCTGTAGGTAGTGAAACTAGCGCCGCCACTACATTTATTTTTATTACTCGTAAACCAAGTCAATATTTAAAAAAAGCTCATGTAATAATTTCTTAAATTGTCTCTAATATTTTTTTAATAACTCTTCAACAGTTTTCATTCTTTTTGTAAGTTTTAAAATCCATTTTAGCTCAAAGTGGCCACTTTTGGCAATTATGTATTTTAAAACTTACAGAATGAATGATAACTGTTGAAGAGTTATTCAAAAAATATTAGAGACAATTTAAGAGATTATTACATGAGCTTTTTTAAATATTGACTTGGTTTATACGAGTAATAAAAATAAATGTACGGTGCCACGATTTTTAAGCTTTTCTAAAATATAATTTTTAACGAAACTTACCAAGATCAAAATGTTATTTTATACTTTATAAATGGTTTAGTGTTATGACGTGAATCAGCTGAAACCTTCTATAACACAAAATAGGCGCGTTACGCATAATGTTACGAAGAATTTTATGGATGGGTCACAAAATTCAATTTTATTTGTCCGTATCCCGATCGCCTCGAAATTCATTTATATTCTGTTTAAAATCTGCGTAAATTGACGTTTGTTTTTCGTTTATTTTGTTCCAAAAACATTGGTCAGTAGAATTGGCTATTCGAGGTTCGTGAGATATCGACGTGGGTTGGAATTTTTAAATCCATTTTGTGATGGAAACCAATCGTTTGGCCGTTCAATCATGATTTATCAACCGATCTTTACTGTTGGAAAATTCACAGATATTGAAAAAAAGACAGTTACGTGTTTTATACATACTAAGCTGGAGTTTGAATATGAAATCATGTCTGATATTTTGTTCATAAAAAAATCTAGCAGTATTCTCGTAATTTTACTGAAGTCGTTGTCACTTTTAAGTGGCCATACTAGCAAACTAATCATAGCTATAAACCTGCCGAGTATGGTTGGTTGCTCTACAACTGGAGTGTTTTGGAGCGCAGATATAAACGTACATCTTACGTATTGCCACCCGGTTGGCTTTAATCCTTTATGTGGCCAATCTCTGAGGCTTTGGCGTGGGATTAAAAAAGGCCATTTCAGAGAACGCAGTAGTATATCATGGAAACTGTTTATTATACTTTAGGAGTTGGACACAGTACCTAGTTTTAGGCTTCTGCTACCTTTTTAGTAGGAGTAGAAAAAATAAGCATGAGTAAGATACATGTTGTTTTGATTGTTAATTTATACCTACCTTAATATAGGAACGACATTTACTTCTTCTATGAATGTATCCAGAACTTATCCTTTTCCATTTGCACGTAAGTACCTAGTCCAAAACCTCTGTAATGTGAAAAAATAATTAAAAATACACCATATTTTTAATAAAAAATCAACACAGTGAATGATGATTAAACAAATTAACCGTGAATGAAACATGATCCTCTCAAAGAGAACGGTATTGAGAACTTTATTCGGCGAACATTCGAGAAATAATTACACAAACAATGACGAGACAATTCAAGGCCCATCAATCAACTCCCAACAAGATGATGTATGGGCTATCATATCCGAAGCTGCTGCAGAAGATACGTTCTACAAACAAACTACACTTGTATGGAACATAAAGTTTGGCTTATCAATCTTTGGACAGACTCGAGGCATAACTAAAACTGACAACGACGGAAAAAGATACAGAGTGGAAGGATATACACACCAACTTATTTCTAACTAAGCAGGATTCGTATATGATGCAATATTTACACTAATATTGTTTTTTTTAATAAAATACACCATGTCTGGGTCAAACCGATTGCGTGTTTATTGCATCACAGCGCATTGCGTTGCGTACTTGCGTAGCATTGCGATAACGTACGATGTCACATCGGCCACATTAAGTACTGTGCTGTAATGCACTGTTCTTTATTCAGATTTTCGGCTTTATTGCTGTTTGCAATTCAAAAAGTTTGATAAACGAGGACGTGAACAAAGAAAAAAGTTTACAACACAGGGTCTTGCTAAGTAGCAAACTCTAAGCCTCTAAGGCATTATTAGTAAGTAAACTTCTTTAAAACAGAGGTCGATCCAAGTCATATTAGTTTTTCGTCATTTTTATTCAAAAAATGGCTCGACAGACAATATAGTTGAGGAACAATTGAAAAAGAATTGACAGTAATTTAACAGTAATTAGATTACTTGTGAGGGTTTTAGATAAATTCATTTGACCAATGAATAAAAGGTTTTTAAGGTAATGCAGATGTCAATCACAATAATGTTCTGTACGTTTCATTTTGAAAACTGTCACCGGTAATTATGGATATCTCCACTTTCTAGTCAAAACAGTTAAGTACTTTTTCTCGTCTGTTTGTCTACAGTTTTTTATTATTATTTTTGTTAAGTAGCTACTGACGAGCCTGTGTTATCGTTTCATCAAATTCTCTATGAAGACAAAATTTTCTATTCTGATTATGATTGAATTTCAACCACCGTGTAAACTAGAAGTAGTATTAGCAAGTGAAAATCGTCGTTGGCATTTTTGCAAACATCGATAAATCCTTTGCGCAAAAGCGTTTTTAGCTCAAAGAGAAACACATGATTTGTTTTTGTTTTAATATCAAAAGAAGTTTATTGATTCTTGGTAACTCGTCGCTCCATTAGGCTAATAGCCGCCCAGTGAGACGGCAAACGGAGATTAAGCTATGCTCAGTCATCGCTTTCGTTACGGTATTAATTGATAAGTAGAGCTGAATAGGACCGCTTTGAAAGCGCTTTTTAAGTTGATTGGTTTTAAATCTGCAGCAGAAAGGGTTGGCTGTTTTGATATAAATAAAACGGATTATTTTAAGAGACTCGCTTTATATAATTAGTTAGAGTGCAGGCTTTGAGCGCTAACGTAGATTAAGAATATCTATGGCTTAAATATTTGGTTTCAAAGCTTTTCAGGCTTTTTAATTATTCTTGTGTATGTTTTGACGTTACCTGGTAAATGTATGGTATGACTTATGACTTATTATGTGGTATGACATAAAGATTCTGCTTCAAGTTAACGATTTCCAAAAAAACAACAATTCAAAACCGCTAAATTTTTTGTTTATTTTCCTTACTTTGACTTTGAAACGCATGTTGTTTACTAAAATATCACAGAAGGAGTAAACAAAGCTTTTAACAATAAAAATTTGATCTCGGATTGCCACAGAATGCGATGTTATTTGCTCTCCAGAAATTGGTCCTCGTGAAAAAGATCATACTAAGATCAGGTCTGAGTCACAAACGTAGTCAATGAGGCTCCAATTTTATTGCAAAGCCTAGCCAAAAGAGACCGTATCACTATTTCGCCGTAATCTTTCATGGTAAGATATTGTTACTCCCGACCAGATATAGGCCATTTGTATAATAAGTCGATAGATATCGTCGTTTCAACCCCCGTAAAGTCGCATCGGAATTTGTTTGGGTATCGAATGATATTTTTCTGGATATACCGATTGTTGCCGTTCCTACCTACATCTTGTATGTATGTTTATACGAAATTTTTCGACTACTGAGGGCTAAACAAAAGTAAAATTTCTTAAATGTAATTTCGCTCGAGCCAAGTTATGCTGTTAATACTGTAATGGAACGTAAATCCCTAAAGATTCTTTCTAAGGCGTAAAACGTGATCCAATTTACAATGCCTTCTAATATTTCAGATTTGTTACGATCAACTTTATTACAAATTGGAATCGTCTCAATGTATCCCTAAGGACTGGCTGTGAACCTTTGCGTCTGAATGTCTCTTTGTTCCCTTTATAATGTAGCAGATTTATATGTTTTATGAGACATAAAAAAATATATGAAATATCTTTGAAGTTCTATTTAAGTTTGTGTAAAGAGACGCTGTTTGCTTTCTCGGAAATTTTCCGAGACAACTGTATAAGCAGTTGTTTTTAAGTAAGTACATGTTTCGTTTGCTAAGTTTGATTTAAAATGCGGCTAAGCCCTTTTTGACTTGCGCGGACCTTCTCATGAAACATGAACGATCCGAGCCCTCGTGAACGCGAACACAATGGGATTTGGCAAATCCCTTCGCAAACACACGCTTACCGAATGTAAATTGGTCTAATGTTTGTCACAAACAATTAGTATAAGCCTCTTCGCTGGGGAGTGGGGAGTTTATATAATTTACAATATCTCCCTTTTTGTTGTGAACGCCCGAAGTTGGAGTGTACCGTCGAAAGTTAAATGATTCATGAATCTTTTATTAACAGCGTTGGTATATTTTTTAAAAGAAATACTGAAAAAGAAAACATTTGATAGGATATTTGAATAAGCTGATTAGGAAATGTGGTGCTGCTTTTTGTGTAGGATATTTGAATATGTCGTTTATAAATATTATCATCATCATTTATATTTGCCTAATGGAGTTTTAAGCTCTGTTTTGTGTAATGATTTCGTTCCGAGAAAAGCGTAATAGATGAAATAGGTATTTAATTATGTGTTTTGTCTAATGAACTTATAAGTTTGACAAAAGATAATTTTACAAAAACGTGGTTGTATAGGCATAACATTCTTTTAGTAATAAATTATAATGCCTTAGTATGTCTCTCACACATCTGTGGGTTTCCTTCCTGAAAGTCAAGGTAGGGCTAAATTTTATTGGCCAGCATTAAGTAAAACTCATCAAGAAATAGCAGTTGTGAAAATATATTATTACATTAGCAAATTCATTCTCACATGGAAATACAGTTTATTAAACGTAAAAATTTAAATCAAAAGTAATGAATAAAACAAGACTCGAGTTCCATTCGTTACCTTAAACAGAGGTGCCTGCAGTATTCGTTACAAACTATGTTTTTCGCTGTATAAATCTGCATTCAAATATGTTTCGGATTGTTTTCGTGAAAGTCCAACGAGAGTCCCCACCAAACTATCTCTAGTACCCTCTTTCAGATGCAAATAATTCGGGACTTTCTTCGTTCAGTTCCTTTGTGAATAACAAAATTGTTCGTAACCTCATTAGGCCCGGGTTTATGGCTCGTTCTGTGTCGTCACTTGGAGATTATCTGTGTTACGTTGCGATAAATCCATCACTACGATTCGATGTTACTTCTTGACTTTAAAAGATATACATGTTGTTTCTGAAAAATTAAATTCTTTATTATCTTTATGACAGAAATAATGTTTACAATAGGAACATCGATAACCTTTGTAATTAATTCATAGTTTCGTTATAATTTCACATGCAGCATAGTGTGATATAAGACGAAAAACTGTAACTGAAAAAGATTTATACAATTTTAAATATTATAACTAATAGTTTTCACAATGGTCTTACAGTAAAGTGGGCTTTTCCTTGCTTTTGCCTAGTAGACGTCTCGTGAATATTTTAATTGGCTGAAAAATAATGAAATTTTGCAGTTTACTTGAAAAGTTGTATTCTACTTCTTTTTCGAACTCAAAAGTATTCCAACCGTCTGATTAACAAATGGTACGAGTGGTCGAATCAAACTTTACATTCGTACATCACGAGTAACTTTTACATCAGAAATTTCGTATGCACGAGCTACTCCTCGCAGCTGGCCTGTTTCAGGAGAGTAATAAACGCTGAATATGATCCCAACAAACTCTTGCGTCACATCAGCCAAATTAGAGTGCGACCAGTTTCGGAGTGGACAAACTCGTGTCATTAACATTACCATAACAATAATGGCGTGTTGGTAATAAAATTACAAATGTGGACATTCGACGTCATTACGTATTCGCGCTCACGTCCGGCGGCGGACGCGTCCGAGCCCCTCGACGTCCATTGTCGACCGCTGCTATGAAATTCATGTGCGTTCTTGCGTAATTTTTTTCAGTCCCTCTCATGCTTTAGATGTACCACAAAATAAGTCGACAGAAGAGCCGCCCCGAGCAAATCACAGTTTTCTATGCACACACTCAAATACATTTCGTGCAGTCAATCTCATGTCATGTCAGGATATGTTCAGTACTATAGCAATACCAAGGAGTTCCTAATCCTAGCTCCACAAAACAAATGACAGTAGCATTTTCGAATACGGCCCAGCGAACCATTCTGTATAGTTTTGATAAATAATACCTATTGACCCTATTGTTTCAATACATTTCAAAATATCTATACAGGCTGTCTTTTTATTCACTCTCCTAAGGAAGTGTTTGGTCGATGAAACTGAACAACTTTTTCAAAAAAACATATAGGTCCAAATAAGAAAAGCATTGACTTTCCATACAAATCAAAGAGATCACGTGATCAGTTTAGTAACGGATGACCAAAATTTTGTGGCGTTTTTGGCGACCAAAGTTTCAGCACATGTTTTATGGAGAAAGTTATTCAGTTTCATGGACTGAACACATTCCTAAAATTTGGAGAGTTAATAAAAATGCAGCCTGTAATAGTCTGTTAATCCATCCATTACATATTGGTAGCGAATAAAATTACATTAGATACTCAATCATATTATTAATCATATAAACTATATTATTATGATTTATCATGATTAAATAATTTAATTATACTATAGGTATCCATTCTTGTTCAATACATTGCCAGTGTCTAATCAAATATTTGCTAACGAAGCCCCTTAAGGTGACAGTATTAGGGTTCATTATTACATAGCTAATAAGGGTCATTTCAGGTTAGTGTTATAAGAAGGGCGTGCTGGTAATAAAATTACTAATGTTATTCGGATGTCTTTATGTATTCCGGCTCACGTCCTGTGGCTCTCGTGCCTTCGGAATAGCATAGTCGACCTCCCTGGAAATGGTCTCTGCATTTGTTAATTACATTATTCTAGCCAATTAGGCCGTTATTATTATTTCATTATCGTATTTCACGTCTTTTTCGTTGTTTTTCGGATGAACCAAACATTACATTTCTAGATACAAGGGAAATATGTACCTACCAATATCTGAATTTTGAAGAATGAGAATATGGAACTTATTTTTTTATGATCAAAAATCGAATACCTAGTTATGAATTGTTTAGAAGTTATATGTACCTTTTTTAAAGTTATGAGACCCGGCTTGCGTTGTAAATGTTGTAATGCCAAATACGCCTAAATTGAAGACAAATATACAAACATTCAATTTCATTTAAATAGACTAATAAATATAATATGAGCACTACTATTAGTAATCACCAAATAATAAACGATAAACAGATCGGTGGATATATTATCTTTTTTGAGAATGGCTTCAAGTTTAATTAAATTCAGTCAGGATAAGATAACAAGTAAAATGCTTGTTAAGAATACATACACACGACAAGGGTGTGACAAAAACAAGATGCTGAAAGACAAACAGTGCTGAATAAATTTTGTAAGACACACACGAACAGTACTCGTGTAGAAAGTGTAATTAAATTGAACCTTATGTGTTTCAGAATATCTCTACTCAGTTATATTTAGCAAGAAATCAGTATTATTTCGTGTTATCGTGGTAAGTAAATATTTTAAATATAGTATCCCACTACGTTGTAAACAGCAATTATATATTTTTTTCATTGTTTGACTAACAGATTTAACGATTATGATCATTCAGAATTTTAAATACTAAATAACAAAAATTACAAACAATTTTTTACTAAAAGCAGATGAATTCATACACATTTATATTAAAAAATCAACATAATAGTTTTTTAATAATGATTTAATAACAGTTTTCTTATTTATTTCAACATTAAATTAAACACTAAATAAGTTTTAAATTCGAAAGTATTCTATGACTGCAAATAATAAAGTTTTGAACTTTAATTAAACGTTAATCGGTTTATTCGAATAGGTATGTAATTAAAGCTTAACCAATTTAATTTAACAAATCCACCCTGACTCTAGTCTCATTTTAAAATTTGTAATTAAAAACTTTTACATTATTATTTAGAACGAACATAAATCATATTGCATGAATGGAATGTTTCTCATTAAAATTAGTAGCTGTTAGCGTAACTTTGATATTTAATTTTTTTCAGCTTTCATTAGTTTTAATTGGAATGAGTTGTTGTTGTTGAAATTTAAAATAGGTTTTACAACTGTTATTAATAAATCGATACTTTATATTTTGAAATGGAAATAGAAATGAGGTTCAAATCTTATGTAATAAGAAATATAATATTATAATTACTTACTATTTCAAACACAGTACCTAGTTAAGTGCTAGTAACGTTGGAAATTATACAGAACTAGAGATTAAGTAAGACAGAGTAAATATTTTTGTTCTTTGGCATTATGGCATACCTACTTGATAAGACACCAATCTCGGAAATCACGCGGTGCTGTTGGTAACGCAAAATTTAAAATTAAAACACTGTAGCTCACGTTCACGAATCCCTATCAAATCCCAAGGCATCTAGACCGGGAAGTAATGTGAAGTGATTTCCATTGTGTCACGGCATTCCTTTACCTTGGAACTGTAACGAGGCACCGCCGCCCCGGACAAATTTAGGAGAGGAGAGGACTCACCCAGGTGAAACATTGCGCCTATTAACTGAACGAGATCCTACCGAATTAGGCCGATCCGAAATGCTTCCACGACGAATTATCTCAACTTGATTTTCCCGATTCGTAAATTCCGACACCGAAGGCACCCCTCAAAGAATTCCTGCAATATTTCCTGCTAAAACTAAGACTAATGTAATTTGTGTGCGGCAACTAAGTTAACTTTGTTGGAAATTAATGGCCCGATTCTCTGATGTAGGCCAAATTCGACGATTTCTTTTTTCTGAAAGGTGAGCGAGCGGCCCACTCGTCGGAACTGTTGGGTTAAACGCAAAAAGTTCGCTGAATTTCTGGCATGTTTCGAATAATGAAGAGTTTTGGTTAAATAGAAAAAGTTGAACATCTGGTTGTAATGTAAGACTGCTGTTATTAAGATTGATGGTTGCGAACATCTGTTTTTCAAGCCAAAACTGATTTATGAAGACACTTTTTCCATTTGAACAAATGTCGGTAGTTGGCAATAACTTTAGTACTTTCAATATTTCTGCCTTACGGGAAGATAAATAGATCAGGGGGCCTATTACGAAAATAACATACGCAATTGCGTAACGCAGTCACTTGGTCACGATAGTCGTCCGCAGTTGATCGGTTGTAACTATGACAAAGATTTTCAATTTGTCTATCGTAGCCCATAGACTATAGAACGAATGATGTTGAATCTGCTAGAGAGAAACAGTCAAATTTACGCAATCACTTTGCGATATCGCATACGCAAGTGCTTTGTAATAGGAAACAATCAGAACGAAGCACGGACGCAGCTGCGTGTATCGCGTGAAACTTTTTGTAATAGACCCCCTGAGACTTTTTATGTAATTTATTTGGAATTTCAGTATAATTAGAGCCACTGAGAAGTTTAATATTATATTAACTTTTCCTCCTTACCCATCCATCCGTATGGAAGAAATGACTAGTCATACTTATTAACATAGTTACAGGTCATAAAATTATATCTCATGTGAATAAGTTTGTTAGGTACTGGTGAGACCTACGATTGAAAGTCAATCTTAATTAGTCCTTTTGCTTATCCTAGTAAAATTGTAAATGTGAAAGTTTGGATGTTTGGATATTTGTCACTCAATCACGTAAAAATGGATGAACGGATTTGGATCAAATTTGGTACAATATAGACAACTCAAAAACACTTAATTTCAAAGTTTATTTGAATTTTATTTTCAATTTAAATTTCAATTTGTGTGTTCCGCTGTGACAAATAAATACGAGACTTTCTATTATCCAAGTTGGTTACTAAGTCTTACTAAACCTAGTTCGTAATTCGCTACAGCGCAGTGTGCGTTCCAATTACTGTAAAGTTGCGGATTTAACTAACTTTTGCATTTTGTACTAAGTTTCTTTGGGAGTTTCCGGGAGTTCCGCTCCGCTATTTTCTTACAAACAAACGTACGGAAGCACCGTGATGAGGAAACAAAGGGCCTATCACAAAAGACGATTTTCGTCGTTCGATTAGTGACGATTCCGTAAAAAGAAATATAAATTATCGTATGGCAGTAGCCACAGTGTGCCACAGTCGTTATCTGTTGAATGGCACGTCGCGGTTGTAACATACGAACTATGGAAATAAATATCTTTCTATTCTATTCTATTCATTCGCCAACGGTGCGGCGGCGGCCTTATAGATAAGCGATGTCACGAATCAGACAGATATCGTCCGATTATCAGATTCTTTTTTCGTAATAACCCCCCTCAGGATATTAGGTCAAGCTTCCCGCTGCATTCTGGGTCTTATTTGCAGAACAATACCTTTTTTTGTGAAACAGGAACAATGATTGTAGATTGTATCTTTTTTTATTTATGTTCGTATAACATACCGTAACAATAGGCGATCCTCTTACGAAGTTATTTCTTGCTTCCTTTCTAATCCCGAATTTTATAAGCAATTTCTATTGCGATAATAATGTGGTTTCGAAAACATATTTTTCTAAACTGTTTACAACTATTACGATTACTTAACTCTTACAGCAAAACACTTATAACACCAAACCACGTTTTTTATAAAAAAATGATTCAATATTAATTTCAACCTAAGTTTTTTGTCTCCTTTATTAATTTGCTGGAAGAGCCCAATTAGCTCTCTTTGAGTAAGGTGAACGTTAAATTATCGTTTAAATTTCAGTCAACGTTAGAGAGTGTTATTAAATTCAAATGAGTTTCAAGTTAATTTCAGAGAAAAAGGTTGAAAAGGTTAAAATGAATATTTGAACGCTTGATGGACGAGTTAGGAGACAGAAGGTACTAAACTGCAACAGTAGTTTGAATTTATAATGAATACTTTTATGAAGGGCTTGACGATTTTGATACATTAATAAAATAGCTGTAATTTAATTCTTTTCAGAATTACGGCTTGGCCACGCGAAAGGACGACCGGCGACGCGACGCGCTAATTTTACTTTCATTGCGTAGTCGAAACGCTCACTCTTAAGCAGGGTACTCATCTAGCTGTGTAGCATGTAATGTATCAGATACTGTATCAAGTGAGTACATAGGCACGAGCCCGCTGCGAGCTGCTCGCGCGCGGTTCGCAGGTGGAGTGGACAGATGAAAAAAGTATTAAATTTTATTGAACTTTAATTATATTTACTTTAATTATTATTAAATCGACGTGGACATTTATAATTTTGAATTATATTGTAAATGAATATGAACGCAGCACTAGCCACCATTTGAGACATGTTGTCGGCGTGATATCGTCACGAACACTGCGGATCCGGGAGCTTGCAGCTAAATACGTGATGACCGTGGACGAACCGTACTCACTTGAAGGTTAGATACGTTACATGCTACGTTACATGCTACATGGCAGGTGAGTACCCTGCTTTAGAGCATTAATGCTCTAAGCGCTCACTCATCTATATATATAAAATTCAAAGTCCTGACTGACTGACTGACTGATTGACTGACTGACTGACTGACTGAGTGAGATATCAACGCACAGCCCAAACCGCTCAACCTAGAGACTTGAAGTTTTGCACATAGGTTCCTTATGAAGTCCAGGGGTGCACTAAGAAAGGATTTTTCAAAACTCACCCCCCAATGGGGTTAAAAGGGGGTCCAGAGTTTGTATGAAAGTCCCTCAGTTTTGAAGCTAGGATCTTCAAATTTTGTGATTAGGCTGACCATTGAAAATTAATAAATACGGGTCTCAGCGTTTTTCAAAATTTTACCCTTGAAGGGGTCACAAGGGGGATGAAGTTGTGTATTGAAGAAAATCCTTTATTTTCGAAGTAAAAAATCGCTAAATTTATAATTTAGGCTTATGGACGGAAATCTAACGCAACGTATATTGTTATTGTTAGTATTTCAACCCCTATGGGGATGAAATGGGGGTAAAAAGGGGTAAAAATATGGATATGGATGTCGTTATTGGGGTTTTCTGGGATGACGATTGCAAAAATTACATTTATTTTGAAGTCCAACACGGTGGACATGATTTGACCCCTAATGGGATGAAAATGGGGTTCTCGTGCGAGGCCCGTGTGGCAAACGTCCTGCCTCGCGAGGCAGCGCGCTTGGTGGGAACCCGCCTAATCACGTAAAAACGGCTGATCAGAATTTAATGTAATTAAACATGAGGATTTTATCGAATGTCCACGCGGACGAAGTCGCGGGCGGAAGCTAGTATCACAATAAAATTCACACATCATGTATTAGAAATTCGCTTTACGCGTCGCTGATCGCTCCTTCGCGTTGCCAGGCCGATAGGGTATCTAATTTACACAGGATCTAAACACGCCATATCTCACTCAGTTCAGATTCTATTACAACTATAAATCACACTTTATTCAGATTTCCCAGCTCACACAATTATCAAGCTTGAACTTCCTTGCCTAATGAGCCGTTGTACGTCTGAGATGGTAAAATTTTGATGAAACTGTGAGCAAAGAGCATTAATTGCCACCTTCGCTTGGTCTGCGAAGCAGCCTCTAAAGGCTTAATTAGTCAAGAATTGTTATACAATGTCGTGCTCGCATACGAGGTAGCTACTATACAACTTGCCACTAGCTGATGAAGAACTTTTTAGGCTAGTATTATTACTAAACTTGATATTCCTGGAGCATGTCAAGGTAATTAATTATAGACATTGATGTTAAATTGAGGCATTTTCAATCTGATAAGAATAAGCATAAAAAAATGTTTAAAAAAACAAAAAACCGACTTCAAAAACCTACCTTTAAAAAGCAAGAAATAATATGATGATGATGATGAATAATAAAAATACGTCTATTGAAGTCGGGTGGGGCTGGAGTAAAAATTCCTTTTTTTTATTCTAAAAGCCCCACCCGACTTCAATAGACGTATTTTTATTATTACGAATATTATTTCTTGCTTTTTAGAGGTAGGTTTTTTGAAGTCGGTTTTTTGTTTTTTTTAATCAATTTTTTATTTTTTTATTTTTAGTGTAGGTACCTTGTAGGTAAGGTATATTATATATGTAGAAAAATCGGCTCAGCCAAACGTAAGATAATCGCGGAGAAACATACTTAAATACGGGTCAAACTGAGAACCTCCTTTTTTAAGTCGGTTAAAAAACTACACTTAAGATATCCCTCTTCCAACAAAAAATAATTATCTTATTCAGTTCATAAACAAAGAAGTAATACGACCAATCATCGAGGTAATTCACACAAAATCATACTATTTTCGTGCAATTACATGAAAAGTACTGAACCGATTTCCATATTTTAAAAAATGGGACCAACTTGGGAGTGTACCTAATGTAATAACGTTTGAATCATTTCAATCGGTCCAGCCGTCTTCGAGTAATCGGTGGACATACACAAAAAAAAAACAAATATACAGACGAACATAGAACCTCCTCCTTTTTTGGAAGTCGGTTAAAAATAATTTATTGCCTCAAAAATTACATTCTACTTGCAGTATTAATATGCTTGCTTATATTTAATAATTCAGTATTTACTGAGCCACAGAGGCAAAAAGTTGTTGGCTCAGCTTATGCTGAACAGGATTAAGCTGATTTTAGCTGGATTTTAGCTACCCCTCTTTACCAAGAGGTCAAGAGTGGAAAATTAAGAGTGATTCATCATTATAATAACTGGGTGAGATGGTGCGAATTCCATGCTTGGCAGACGAATTGGAGATCGTAGTCCTATTGTCTGGTCCAAATTGGTGCTACATGGGTGGACATTGGTAAGACGTAAGGTAGTTTTCTGTCATGCATTATAGCCGCATTGTACAGCGCCGTTGTACCTACTACTAGCGCCGCCAATACATTTAATTTATTACTCGTAAACCAAGTCAATATTTTAAAAAAGGTAAGATCATGCCCTCCTAAATTGTTTTTAGTATTTTTTGAATCTCTTCAACCGTTATGCATTATTTCTGTAAGTTTTATAATCCATTCTAGCCATAAGTGGCAACTTTGAGCACAGAGTAAACATTTACTACTAGTTGATAAAGCCTACAAATACACCATCCTTACATTACTAACGTATAATGAGCGTTTTAGCTCAAAGTGGTCACTTTTGGCAATTATGGATTTTAAAACTTACAGAATGAATGATAACTGTTGAAGAGTTATTCAAAAAATATTAGAGACAATTTAAGATATTATAACATGAGCTTTTTTCAAATATTGACCTGGTTTACGAGTAATAAAAATAAATGTAGTGAATGCGGCGCTAGTTTCACTACCACCGCGCCTCAACACGATTGCACTATCATAGTGAGATAGAAAGATGTATTTTAAGATAAGTACTACTGTTTTATTTTAAGCATTAAACCTATATACATTTTTAACAGTTCACGCCGTGAAAATGGACGACCTCCGTGGTCGAGTGGTTTGCACGCCGGTTTTCAAGGTGTCGCCATCTCTGAGGTCCCGGGTTCGATCCAATTCTGGGTCAATTTAGAAAACGAACTTTTCTATATTGACTCAGGTCTGGGTGTTTGTATTTCCACCGTTGGCTGATTTCCATAACACAAGTGCTTTAGCTACTTACTTTGGAATCAGAGCAAAATGTTATTATTTATTTAGTTTAATTTATTTTAATTAGATTTCTTTCAAAGGAAGCACTTTCGCTATTTTCAGGTTGGAGCAGCTTAAATATTCACAAGAAGTCTGACTAGGTAATTGATGTAAATCTCTTTTTTATAGGCTAGTCGATTTTTAGGGTTCCGTACCAAAATGGTAAAAAGGATCCCTTATGGTGTGACTCAATCTGTCAACAGATGGCGCTGACCCAAGAAAAAATATATTAGTTCCACTATCGGTCAAGAGATGGCGCTGACCTAATACTGCAATAATCATTTTATTATTCTACTCTGTAGTGTATTTATTATGATGGTACGGAAACCCTCGGTGCGCGAGGCCGATTCGCTCTTGACCGGTTTTTTATAGTAGGTATCCATTTGACAGTTTCTAGGTCATATTCAAGCATACAGAAAGAGCCATCAGTTAAATCTCTTTTATATAATTTAATCTATTATCATTTTAAATATAAATAAAACAACACCGTAATAATTACCACAGCTTCATCCATATCAGTTTTTAAATGACACGGGAGCTAAATGAATTAACTCTTCCATAAACAATGTGACAAATTGGATGCGCATTCGAAATTGATAGACGTTGTATTTCACTTTATTTTATTTAATAAATTTTTAGTTCAGTATAATCTACCAATCATTATTCTGTCCAATAATTATACAAAGTGTGTATTACTTACAATGAGACAATTAATTGTTTCATTGTAAATATTCTATTAGTCCAAGTTTCTAGATATTTCATTCAAAATATTTAAATTGTTGACTGTTCCATGAAGAAATTTAAAATAATTTATCTTAATAGTTATGTTTTATTATTATTATTAAGCATGCAAGTCATGTCAGGCACGATAAGAATACCCATCACAGACAGACATTCAACCATTCCATTTTTTTTTCTTTATTTGTTTAGCTTCTTTGTTTACAGTTATAAGAAATGAGGAGATCCGTAAGACTTAAGTAGCTGACATTCCTTGAAGGATTGCACAGCTGAAGTGGCAGTGGGCGAGACACATAGCGAGAAGAACCGATGGCCGTTGTGGCGGAAAGGTTCTAGAATGGCGACCACGCACCGGACGACTGTGGTTAGGCCCCCGACAAGGTTAACCGACGATCTGGTGAAGGTCGCGGGAAGCCGCTGGATGCGGGCAGCGCAGAACCAATCGTTGTGGAGGACGGTGGATGCAGTGGATGTCATGCGGCTGATATGTTGATGATGATTACCCACCTCACAATTTGCCGCCATTTTTCTGTAGACACCACACCTTCTTAGTATAAACAGTCATGCAAATAAATATGTTATATGCCTTTTTTAAATAAATCAAGATATAATTATTCTTCGTGTAGGTATACAAACAAAAGTTCTCCACTAGAAAACTCTAACAAACTTAGGTATAAGTCACAAGATGGAAGAACTAAGTACCTACTCACTAAGTAGTAAAGTAGTAACAATAGTTAGCGTAAAATCTTATGTGTTGGTAAGTAAGTTAACATAAAGCATTGGGCGGGAACTTTAAGAAGCAGGCCGCACGTTCCTTAACGATTTGTAAGGCCTTCGTCTAACTTTACCTTCGTAGATTGGTAGGGTGACCATAGCTTAGTGGAATTAAAGGATAAGTTAATTAAAATGTAGTTATGTTATATTATCTGTGGTAGTGTGTAGTTAGCATAGTAATTTGTTACTATAACCTAACATTAATAAATTGATTACAAAAACGTAAAATTATAACAAAGAGCTTCAAAAAATTCATAAAATCTTTGAATTAACTATAATGTTAAGAAAGTGTTGTCTTAGAACTCCAATAGAGAAATTAAATGATTAATCTGGTACCTAGGTAAGTAAGTATAATTATTGTTTCATACCGATTTCTTTTCTATTTTATGAATTTGACTAAATGTAAAACGATTTTCTATGCAAGATCAAAAGCCTTTAATTTTAGTATTTTACTACATAAATACAGTATGTATCGGACGACATGTAAAAAGGAGAAAATAAAATATTACACCTCAACTAAGCATTTTGTCCTTACTACCTACGAAGAGTTGGTAACTCTAGTGCAGTTAATGAAGTTAAGCTCTTGTAATTTAGCCCACGTTGCCTACAGTTACTACGCTGTTCACTGTTTGCTAATGTCCGAAAGTTGAAAACATAATTACAGCAATGAGAATGCAATTTCCAACTATAATTATGTTGGTAGCTAAAAAAAAACACGAAAGGAACTAAGAGTAAGTATCTTAATTAACGGAGTGAAGTGACAACAAGTTTTGTACATAAATAATTTGAAAACTATTTTGTGTTTAATACAAACAAAAGTTAAAACTTCACTCCATTTGTTTGGTAATGGCCTATTTACATGGGTCAATTTTAGTCACATGTGACGTTCGACTTTAGTCACCTAGAAAGTCGCTTCTAAAATTGAATGGGAGTTGATGGCTTCACTGTTGTCTATGTAGTTGATGGCGTAACCTAGGTAACAATATGTAATAACGTAGTTCCAGTTTTGGCCACCGGATCAGATAATTTTGTTTAGTCACAGTCAGCCTAGGCCGAATTGACATTAAGATAGGTACACGGTCAAATTTCGTCGTGCGGCGAAAGTTGTGCGGCGTTAGTCATCAATGTAAATACCCCATAAGAGCGAAGAGCCTACATCAAAACCGCAATCGTAAGAGAATAAGCTTTAGAAAAACATAAAATATTAAGTTACTACGAATATCATCCAATTATAGCGATTCGGTTTTCATAGGCCCTCAAGAGTCTGAACTAAAAAAGCAGTAAGCGCAGGTTCTGGCACAAATATCATAATGGCCATTTCTCATCGTTAAGCTATAATAAAAGCATGGTAAAATACGGTAAAAATAAAAGGGAATTGGTCTATTAGCCAAGTCGAATAAAATATCGTATCTCACGGAAGAAAACATCTCATCAAATATTTATTGTAACGACACGTCTCGATCGGGAGAAGCAATCTCGAAATCTCCCCTATTCGATCAGAAATCACTATTTTGTTTTAGTTTCTTTAAGTAGGAGCTCTTCTCTTTTGTTTTTAAATAAATGGAGATAGTTACTGTCGACTTTATTTGGGTTTAATCCTTCAAGCCCCGGAAAATGAGATACAATAGGTTTTTCATTGTTGTACGGCCCGATCGGGCCGCTCGGGCGCAAAAGAGATTTTTTATTACTTCTGATTATTAATATTACTTAGATAAATTATATTACCCTATTACTACTCTTCTGTCAACTATTTTTCGTGTAAAAATTGAGTGTGTACTAAATAAATATAAAAATATTTTGTGAAAACTTAATATTACCTACCTACCATCTATATAAAATTCTGTACTAGCTATAAAGTTTTCCTCAATACCTTAAAACATACAGATTCACTTACTAAATCACTTTACTTTTTTACAATCATCACCGCGTATCTTGGCGCAATGCGCTACGGTAGGAGGTGCGGTGCCAAAAGACTCCCGTTTTTATCCGATTACGATGATATAACATATTTTTAATTAAACCGCTAATCAGAAAGTTAAGTTACACATTAGAAATGCTACTACTACTTAAAGAGCAAGCACCATAAATTGTTGTAACTACAGAAGCTATAAAAAGAAGAAAAGGTAAGGCTCTTAAATAACTTTATTTAACACCTTTGGGAGCCGTTCAAGCTAAATTTACGACAAAACTATTAGAGAAAAAGAAAATCTATTTTAGTGGAACTACGACATCCTCTCAACTTTCAATAAATCTCCTAAATTAAGACCTAGCTAGACTAGCTTTCGCCTTCGGCTTGGTTTGCGTCTCGTAAATCGATTATTCCTTTCTTAGTAGATGCTTACCTACGTCATTATAACTATCCGTCTGATCCGTGTAGTGGTTTGAACTGTGAAATGAAATGAAATGATAACATCTTTATTTAAATGAGCTCACATAATTAGCATTTTTAAATCGTCAAATCTTTTACCCTACCAGCTACCACCCATTATGACGTCTTTTAGCTGACAAGAAAAATGGGCGCAAAAAACGTCTCAACGTTATCAGATGGAACGATATTTACAGATGTGTATATATTCACTTTTCAAGCTTACGCGCTCACTAGACATTGATTTTTTATTTTCCCGACGAAGCTACTTGTGAGTCTACCCTCAAGCGAGTCGCTTGAGGGTAGGCTTGCTTCAGTCCCCCGTGACCACGGCAGCTGCAAAGGTGCCGAAACGTCGGGAAAATAAAAAATCAAACCAAATACCAACTAATTACCAAAGTACTTTCAATAAAACCGCGCTAGTATCCGTTAAAAGTGTTTTATTTGATGTGTATATAGTTTTCAGATTTTATAATAAGATTATCAGATAAATACCATTATTTAATTAGTAATTTTCTTGATGAATTTCAAATTACTTAATCAAATTACAGGGTTCAAGATAAATTCAAAGTTTACAATCAACATACAATTCAATATGCCTTAAGATAGGTAGCCAGAAGCAGACCCCGTTCCCACTGGCAGCACTCGTTCACGAGCATGACGCATGAACCAGCCATCGCTTCGCTCAACCATATTTGAGGGAACGTAAATCAATGATCTCGTTAACATTAAAAAAGTGATTTATTTAATCTTTTAAAGCTAAAATCCAGTTTCTTATTAAACCCAAGGCAACGTGATTCAATCTCCGGTCAACCCTCGTTCAATTAATCCATGAATTGAGCCCCGAATGTCGCTTTTACTGAGAAAATCTGTTTGCGAATCAAATCGTGTTCTAAATTACAACAATTCGAGACGGGCGTCTTCGGAATGAACTAAAATAAAATAGTTTTATTTTATAAATAGTCAGGATTTGAAATACTTACTTGTCAGGAAATATTGTAACACTTGTTAAAATGCGTGAATTTATCACAGTTTTTTTTACATTTGAATGTAGTTACGGCGATGTTGCGTAGTTTATTAATCGATAGTAGGCTAATACAGATTTTTTTTGCTGTGGTGATTCAATTACCTACTTTTGATGAAATCAAATTCATGACGCTAGAGAACTTTGAACAACAAAAACGAATAAGTACCTAATTCTTTTTCTCAGTAGTTTTTTCACATAAGTTTTTTCCCTTAGTACGCAATAAAACCAATTTAGCTAAAAGCAGTCTAGTCTTCTATAACATTTTTCTCATTGTACTGGCGTTGATGTATGGTGGCTTTTCGCTTACGTTCCAAAGGTAAAAGTACCGTACTCAAAGCATTTTAATGGACCTTCCATCATTCAATACTACCTAAAGACGAGTATAAAGGTTGTTTAGGCTCTTTGCGGGAAGTACACAATCCATAAATTAGTCGCCTAGCCTATTCTATTAATAAAATTCAATAACTTTACTTTATTTGATTGAAATAGAACATAGAAAAGGTGGTTGGCCCTTATTTTACTCAATGAAAAGTGATCGTAGAGGCACCCCTCACTGGACATCCTCATTCACTGGACTGAGGAGCTGGCTACCAAAACACAATAATGTGAGTAGAGGTAAAATTGTCACTATCGAGAGGCGAAATTTAGAAGAAGACTTACCACAAACTAAATTATACATATGTGAGTTTTGTGGCCAAATTACTACAACTTTAGCCACTTGAAATTTCATATCTTTAACTAAAGCATTACTACAACATAGCTGTTTTAGCCATAATGCAGTAAGATTTACATTTCTCATCTCAGATAACATAAGTAACTGTTTGCTATTATTTAAATCAGTTTCTTCAATGTTCCATTTCGTTGCTTATGATTCCCAAGAGATTGAATTTACTTAAGTTAATTAGATGGAAGAGACGGTACGCGAGAAAACATTTTGTCTTGTTTACAGATCACCTCAAAGGCAGCTATATGACCTTATGCAATTAAAAAGTTAAAATTTTGTTAAAACTGGACGTTCTTATAAATAAATAATAAATAAATATTTGACAACATCACATACATTGCTCCGACTCCAAGGTAAGTAGCTAAAGCACTTGTGTTATGGAAATCAGAGACAACGGTGGTATCACAAACACCCAGACCTGAGACAATATTGAAAAGTTCATTTTCTACATTGACCCAGCCGGGGATCGAACCCGGGACCTCAAGAGATGGTGACGCCTTGAAAACCGGCGTGCAAACCACTCGACCACGGAGGTCGGCGCTAGTCAAAAAGCTGTCTCAAAATACATATACAGGGTTATTTGTAAAACAACAACAACCTCGCGGGAGTAGATTACTTTACATCATAAACAACAACATTTGTTCTACGAATGTTCCGAAAAGACACAAAAAATACTTTTAATACAAAACTCGATCAGCTGTTCGGACATTTTGTATGGAAAATCGATATTTTTGTGTGTTTTCGGAAAAGTCTTTGAACAAAATAGTTATCTACTTCTGCGAGTTTGTTAGTGTTTTACTATTCTAAGGTATTTTACAAAATTAAATAAACCTGTAAATCACACAGAAAAGCCATTTGGAGCAAATTTTAGTTCACGAACACATAATAATAACACATAGATTAATAGTACATTACAGCCGTGAACGGGAAGCTAGCGATTGCATTGTCGAGGATGGTTTGAAGCCCGAGCCGCAGGCGAGGGCTTTAATCATTCGAGGCAATGCAAGTAGCTTCCAGAACAAGGCTTGTATAGTGCTTTTCTCAAGAAATGCGAGGAAATAAAAAACTTTTCAATTGAAACTTAATTAAATTTAATTAATATTAAAATATATTTATTCTTATAGTAATATACTCTGTGCGCACCATTTTTTTTATTGTATCGTTATTATAGTAGCTATTAAATAATTTTACCTTTATAATATTAACTGTCTTGTCGTTGGCTTGCGTGCCAGAAAAAAGGAACTAAAGTTATGGCTGTATGGTGCAAATGTGCCTTTGCTTTTTTTGTTTTTGTGAACAGCTAAAACAAAAAAAAGAAGTTGCCGCAGACCACCCAGATCATCTTCGCACTGTACCTACTTCCCGCACTGGTGCTGGTGCGGGAAGTAAGTATTGAAATTCATTCCAGGCCTGAATTTTAAATTTAGAATGTGATGAACCAGACCCCCTCGGAAATGTGGAACGCCCCGCATTCCTTTTTCGAATGGAATGATAAGATTTCAGAGCATAAGTGAGAAAAAATATATAGACAACAGATTTTTTTATAACGCCAATGATTATAATAGTATTTGTCCATCAGCCATTTTTGATGTCCCCACTGCTGGGGCACAGGCCTTCCTTATGGGTGGTAAGGAGGATGGGCCATATCATAACCCACCACGCGGGCCCAATGGGGATTGGTGGGTGTTAACGACTGCAAATGCTGCCGGGACCAACGGCTTAACGTGCCTTCCGAAGCACGGAGGAGATCGAGATAATAAATTTTTGGTCACCCATCCCATGACCGACCCTTGCGAACGTTGCTTAACTTCAGCAATCGCTTGGCCAGGCGCTAAACCACTGCGCCACCGAGCTCCTCTTACAATATTGAAATGCGTAGTGGTTTATGATAGAATACAGTCCAATAAAATTCTATCTTCGTCTTCGAATTGACACGAAAATATTATGATGACCAATCGAAATGTCATGCTCGTCAAGCTAAACTGAGACGAAACTTTGAGTGCCCTACTATCGGGAGATAATAAAAGTAATAAATCATTTCTTTACACACACATTTCATATATATTTTACAAACATGAAATTGTATGTAAGTAAAAACCATTACAACGGGTTACAATTACTTGGAACTGGGGGCTTATTGCCTAATTTAAAAATCTATCGCAATCGCTTTCGTTTGACAGATGGATGTGACACATCGCTGCATTTCTTAAGTTTTTATTTGTGCCAAAAAAAGCTTCAATGCATCCTGAAAGCGATTGCGATAGATTTTTAAATTAGACAATAGAAAGGCGGGTAGTAGGAAAATCTACAGGATTCAATAGTGCTTAATTACTTATAAAGTTTATTTGAATAAAGACATTTTGACTTTGACTTTAACTTTACATTCAATTTCATGTTCCAATTTTTTTTCTCAGAGTTCAGTTTTGAAGACATGTTATCAAACATCCAGCTAGTCACTTAATTACATAGTTTCTTAGAGGATAGTACGGAATCGACGATTCTATTTATAGATTGAAGATGACCGTGATAGGAATACCTGGACCCATCGATTTCTTATCCCGCCGGGAATAATATTGACGGGTAGCGACCGCCTTCACACAAGACGAAGAACCGCATCATAAAACTGCTGACTCATTTCTCCCGGAGAAGTAATGATTTTCATCTTGAAAAATGGATTGTTGTATGCTTGATAAACGGGAGTTCAGATTTGTGGGTTTTAGTATTATGTATTTATTTAAAATTTATTGCATAAGAAAATACAATTGGCGGACTTAATGCCTTAAGGCATTCTCTAACAGTCGACCGGAAAGGGTGTTAAAGAAAGAAATCGTGGCGGCAAAAAATGGACAACTAAGTTAAAAAAAATACGTTGATCATAAATAAAGATCTAGCTTCAATAACTATATATAAACATACATAGCAATACATACATAAATAATCCTGAGTACTTACTATAAAATTAATATATATATTAATATAATATAATAATATACCTACTTATATAATACATACACATAAGAAAGTATAGCATAGGTCAGATTTGATGAACTTAAAGTATAGAACTCAAGTAGTGTTCACGAACCAGTCTTTTGAAAATGAACTTACTGGGGGCACTTCGGATATTCAGGAGTAAATCGTTCCAGAGTCTTACAGCCGAGAGGGTGAATGAGTCGGAGACAAAGCCAGAAGAATGGACAGGGGTTAGCAAGAGAAGGTTGTTACTAGAACGGAGGTCACGTAGATGAGAGTCACCCAGAAACTGAAATCTAGATTTCAAGTATACCGGGGTATGTGGGTCGAATAATATGTTGAAAAGCGTACAAACAACTCTCAGGTTCCTACGCTCACGAATAGGAAGCCATTTGAGTTGCTGACGATACTCAGAGATATGGTCGTATTTACGTAGTCCATATATGAAACGAATGTATTTTTATAACAATTACTGAAAGCTCAATAAAGCTCTGTATATTCAGCTAGAGCGAACAGAAGCAAATAGATAAATTGCATTTATTTAATGAATTATTTTAATACAATTAAAATTATTTTAATTGTATTAAAATCAATAAGTAACAACATTTGCTACTGACCAATCAATCAGTTCAGTCGGTCGTCCATAAGACGTCGTCTTATTACCGTGCCAGATTGATATAAAGCAAAAACTATCCGCCTTATTCGCAATTGATAGCAGGCAACAAATGAGAAGACGAGAAAAACGCCACCAAACATACACAAAGCAATTAGTGGATCCAGAAATTACAACCGTTATGTAAGCAGCTTTAGTATATCTACATGCGAGAAGATAAATCGACTCAATTTACTTCACTGATCATCTCGCTTCCGAGTGAAACCTGAGGTGTATCCGTCTATGTTAATGTTTACGTTTTGTGTTAAATGGTTGTTTGATAGCTGTTTATACATTATTAGTCTGTTTTAAGAAATATATATATTTCTTTTAATAATAATAATTTGATATTTTTTTATAGACCGTTATATATTTTGAACAAGTTATTTTTTACCATTGAAAATGGTTATTAGATGCAAATCGTCTAAGACGTATTTTTGATCATATCTCCGAGGATTTTGGGAGGATGGGAATAGTATCAAAAGTTGAGGAATTTATCGCGACACGTGTGAACGTTTAAATTTTTAAAATCTACAGGTAACTTTTTTTACAATTTTGCAAAATTTGGGTAAATTCGGGTTATTAGGGGGTGTTTGTTTACTAAATTGTAAATATTTCGGAAAAAAACCGACTTAAAAAAAAATTAAAAAATGGGTCCTAGGGTATTAGTTTAGCTACCGATTTTGAAAATCGGTTAATAATTGTGACCTGTAGGTGGTCCCTTTAGATTTGGAATTGTAGAAAAACGGGTGTTTCAGTACATAAAAAGTGATGTAGGTAGCTTCTATGATTATTGACCGATCGTCGTGGTAAGATGCAGAAACGGTAGGCTTACGCAACAGCACAATTTGACGACCGTCGTGATCGTGATCGTAAAACAGTGTAAGATATAGTCAGCGAGTCAAGCTTTCTATCGGCATTTTTCGTTGCTCTATCTAGCAACTAAGAACTTATACCGCGAATTTTTATTTCACTATGAATAAATGACACCGCCTGTCAAATTGGTACGCAAAGGCACATTCGCAAAGTAAAGATAACGACGAACGACCACATAGACTTTTTGTCTTTGCATCGCAAAAGTGACAATTTGGTGTCAACCAGGTGCAAATGTCAGCTTCAAACAAGTTTTGAAAATTATTATTTAAGTAAAGTTTTAATTATATGTTTGTTGTTTCAGCTCGAAAATTTATGAGAATGATTTGTGATTAAAGCGCTTACAAATGCAGAGACAGGAAAAAACAATTTATTAATACAAAAGTATCAATTAATATAGATACAAAAGATTTATGCTCCAAAGCGGCATACCTACGTATAATTTATCAATTAAATCGCATAATCCTACGAAAAAGTGAGTTTAATAGCGCCGAAGAAGAAACTCTTGTAAAATGTATACCAAAAATCTTGTATAAGTACAATACAAGGTATTGGACAGGTACATTGTGATTTTTTTTGAAAGAAAGTAGTTTATATCGATTAATTTTGTATTACATGAATAAAACGTTTTATTACAAATCTGTGTGGTATAATTTGCTGGGATAGTACTTAGGTATGTTATTTAGTATTGTATAAAAAGATTGAGAATCCTAAATCGCTAATTCAAAAATAAAAAAGGTATGACAGCTCGGCTGCCCTAAACCAAATTATCTTAGATACCTACTTGTATCTTATTCCAGACATATTTTACAGGAGAGCTTGAGATATTCTGAACACTAAAATGTTAAAATAAGAATCGCATATTGCAGAAAGGGCATAAGTCAACTTAATGTTATAAAAACAAAAAACCGACTTCAAAAAACCTACCTATAAAAACCAAGAAATAATATTCGTAATAATAAAAATACGTCTATTGAAGACGGGTGGGGCTGGAGTACAAATTCCTTTTTTTTATTCTAAAAGCCCCACCCGACTTCAATAGACCTATTTTTATTATTACGAATATTAGTTCTTGGTTTTTATAGGTAGGTTTTTTGAAGTCGGTTTTTTGTTTTTTTTAAACAATTTTTTATTTTTAGTGTAGGTATCTGTAGGTAGGGTATATTATATATGTAGAAAAATCGGCTCAGCCAAACGTAAGATAATCGCGGAGAACTATACTTAAATACTGGTCAAACTGAGAACCTCCTTTTTTAAGTCGGTTAAAAAACTACACTTAAAATATCCCTCTTCCAACAAAAAAATAATTATTTTATCATAAACAAAGAAGTAATACGACCAATCATCGAGGTAATTCACACAAAATCATACTATTTTCGTGCTTTTTTCAAAATTACTTGAAAAGTACTGAACCGATTTCCAAATTTCAAAAAATGGGACCAACTTGGGAGTGTACCTAATGTAATAACGTTTGAAGCATTTCAATCGGTCCAGCCGTCTTCATAGAACCTCCTCCTTTTTTGGAAGTCGGTTAAAAAACAACAAAGTTTGTTTTTATAACAAAATATAAAAACAAACTTTGCTAAACGGAACGTACCATAACCATAGCCGAACTGAATCATAATACATAGGTACAGTGTGTGTTAATACAGTCCATCAAAATTTGTTATTATAAAATTAAAAAGTTTTTACTTAATTCCCTAAAGTAAATTTAAATGGACTAAGGTCCTTTCTGCAATATGCGATTATTGGTAAAAGGGCGAACGGTGACAAAATATGCCTATTATTAGTATTATAATATTATCTGTGCTATTATATAGGTAATAAAGTTCTCTAGGTATCTATTATGTAGGTACCCATAATGTTGATAATTCCTGTTTGTCAAAATTCAAAATTCCCTATTAAAACCCCCAAGTTATTAATGAATACCATACATTAAGGTGGCACCCTGAGCGAAAGTGGCGCCGCCGTGGTGAATTTTATTTCATATTATAATTCTAATACACGATTTTAATAATGTTTTACGTGGAATTTTTCGGGCCCACAGTCTAGTAATTTTAGAGGGTATGATTAACTGCTTAAACTGCTAAAAGTGGCCGTTTTTTACATATCTGCTATCTACTTCGCGAAAGACTATGAGGGAATGTAGTGATACCTTCTAAAAATACTAGAACATGGGTCCTAAAGCTTCCACGTTAAACATTATTTAAATCTTTTTCTACTAATAACTTAATAAATAAAAACTTCTGAGGGCGCCATTTTCGGTGGGGTAGCCACCTTAAGGGAAAAGTACGAAATCAACTTCAAAATTCCCTAATTAATTAATAAAAACCCCCAAGTCATGAATGAATACCATACATTGAGGGAAAAATACGCAATAAGGGTCACATTTTGACGATAACTACAAGGTTTTGAATAGTGGTATTTATAATCTGTGGAATTCGTGATCTTTTACGAAATCGTTGTCAAAATTGTGCATTTGCGTAAGCACTTGCGACTGACCACTCCCACATGTTGTCTATGACGGAGGAGGCCACGGAGATTTAAGTAGACATACACGCTACGACATTTTTCAGAATCTTATGAATGTCTCTATATTTAATGTAATATGGTTCCTTTGATTTAAAACAATATTTGCATTGTTTCGGCTTAAAAATTAAAGTTTACGACAATCCATTTGGTTGTAGCTCTTTATGTCGTTGCGTGAATGGTGTGTTTTGTCTTGGCTATGTCATAACCATAGAGTTAGAGTAATCTTGTAAGTCAAAAATATAGGGTGACTATGAAAAATACGATACTTTAAATTTTAAGCGAGTATTAATTTTTTATAAGAAGTATCGAATGGAAAGTTTTCCTACACATTTTAATTAAAATGTGTAAAACGACTTATATACCTATAACACTTATTTTTTCAGATTATATAGAGTATTTCGTAATTTGTTAGCTCAAAAACACTTTATAGGTATTGCGATATACTTAGTGAGAAATAAATATTGAACACAAAGAGGAGAACATTTTTGATCTTTATGCAAATTATTCGAAAAGAAAAATAGCCGAGGACCTATTTTCAAAGACTAACAAATATAGGTACTCTGAGTGCCACTTACGTGGTTACCCTATATGAACCATAAACGAAACTATGATATTTTTTAGAACCACGCACACGGGCACTAGCATGTGAAATAACGATAGAAATAAAGAAATAACGACACTCATGTATTGTAAAGCCGTGGTCGTCGTTAACGTTGTAATGTCAAATTGACGATCACGAAACGATCGCGATGGTGCTGTTGCGTAAGCCTGCAGATGAGAAGTGCATTCGTCGAGGCAGTCAGCGGGCGCTATTGTGACACGAGGCGAAGCCGACTGTCACAATCGTAAAAATAAATTTACTTTAAAAATATAATAGGATTTTGCATTAGATTTGATTTTGGTTTTTCGTAAATTTTTGGGTTCATTTTCAATGCACCGATTCTTGCGGGGACTGCAAAATCTGTGAATTTTTTACCTAAAATACAAAATCATTACCCTTTTAAATATACTTCTTGAGTTATTTAAAGGTAAAGATGTAAACCTGCCAGCAGGCTTCGTCTATAACTCTCGCAATAAAAGATTCGTCATGGTGATCATAGGTATGTAGTGTACTAATTTTATTTTAACTGTTATTTTTAAGTTTTTTACTACCAAAAAATAAAATTACAAAATTATCACCCTTTCGAATACACTTTCCACCGTAATGATGTAACTGTGTTACGCCATATCACATTCCAGTTGAGACGAACCGTTTTCATTCATTGAATCTTGCCGGCAGCCTCGTCTATCACTCTCAGTGAATTGGATTCGTCATGGGAATTACCATACATTTTCTGATACGTCTTCTATATTACCGATTGGTAGGATAAATATCGCACCTATTTAAGATTTGACGGATGGGTTGTTTTGGTTGATTTAATTAAATAATATACATAAGATAGTATAAAAAATTATGGCGTAGCTTAACAAACTGCTCGTGTTCGATCACGTTTGTTAAGCAACGCTCTGTCCGGTTGAGTGTCGCATGGGTGACCATTAAGTGGTATTACAACTGAACGCTTCCGTGCTTCGGAGGGCACGTTAAAGGGTTGGTCCCGGCTGTTGTCGTCTGATAACAGTCGTTAAACCAAGTTAAAGGTCTTAAAGGCAGCTTGATAAACTCTAACATCAGAGGTGGTCACTAATCTTCATGCGATAAGAAGAAGAAGATATAGAAAATACAGTATTTCAAAGCAACTTGCATTAACAAAATATGAAATTTCTCTATGAATGCAGTTAAATTGTTTATGCAAGTGCATATAATCAGGATTAACACTCGTGTGATGCTATTACGAAATGCACAATCGCTTCGCTGGGTTCGTTCTATAAACGCACTGCAGAGTTTTAATATACCCTTCATAATACAGAAATTGGAGAAATTAACTCCAAAGCCTGTAATTTAATTCGACCATTCATTAGATAAGCATCAAGTACTATGTAGTGTTTACTTGCGTATATTTACGCATGCTGTTTTGCATTAATGTTTCAATATTTAATTGGTGATTTAGTGCTCCACAAATTGTCGAATGCACTTTTATTTAATTGGTTTGCTTTTGGTGTTTGCATTTCATTATTTATGCACTGCAGTTAATTTGTTGTTTTACGCAAGTGTTTCAAATTGATCATTTTGTGGTAAGCAAATAAAGACGTATAGGTATTATTGTTACTACAAGACGACTATTATACAGGGTTATTTGTTATTATACAGGGTTATTGTTACCAACAACCTCGCAGGAGTAGATTACTAACATCATAAACAACAACATTTTTTTTCTACGACTTTTCCGGAAACAATAAAAATCCACTTTTCATACAAATGTCCGAACTGCTGATTGATATTTTTTGTCTGTTTTCGGTTAAAACAAAAATATGGTTGCTTATGATGTCATTTAGTCCTTCGAGATTGTTGGTGTTTTATAAATAACCCTCTCTATGAATTAAGGGGCCATCCATAAATTACGTCACACAAATTTCATGATTTTTGACTCCCTCCCCCGTCCTTATCACAGCTGGTCACATTTGTGAGACCCCCTTCCCCTCCCTAGTGTGACGTCACATAGTTTACAATTTTACATCTAGAAATAATTATTGAATTAAAAAAGCAGTTCAGAAATTTTATATATTTCAATTTAAAAAATTTGAAATGTGACGTCACAAAATTTAGGACCCCGTTGGCTTGTCGGACCATGTACGAAGGAGAGTCCTGGACTCGCCGGATTTACTCCCAACATCCGGAAGTCTATAAAAGAGTCCCCCTGCGTAAAAAAAAAAAAAAAAAAGGACCCCTCCTACCCCCTTGTCACACTTCGTCAACCCCCTCCCTCCCCCTCAACGTGTGACGTAATTTATGGATGGCCCCTATCGACAAACTTATAAAAACTCCAAAAGCATATTATAAATTAATCGCATAAAAGATTATTTTTATTGACAAAAAGCTCAGTGAAATTCCAAAATTCAGTTATAGGTATTTCTTTTGATTCCTCGATACATTTGTGTACTATTAGTTATTCTGTACACTCAAAGGGTATTTATTACTTAAAACTTGATATAAATAATTGTAGATTTTGGTCAAAGAAAACCTAATTCAAGTTAATTAAGATAAGTTCTAGTTTTGGCTGTCCTTTTAGAGGACAAAGGGTGAGTATAAAGTTTAAATTAATGTACTAATGGGCAACAGTTTTTAACCTTATGAGTGGTTAAGTGACGCTCGACTGTTGCCCATGGTTACCTATGAGGAGTACGAGCGCATTCAGGAGGATAGAACGAAGTTTCGTGCTGTCATCGGTACGTTATGATTTGTATTCCTGTTGACGCGATGCTGAATATAGGACGCAATGCATTCATCAAACGTCGTTTGCATGCAGCAAGCGCCGCATCGGTTGAACTATACTGAAGTATGAACTTTACTAGTTGCATGAAATTAGCCTGAATATAGAGCTTGTTTTAAGTTTGACTCTAAACCCAAATAAGCAGTTATTTTAGGTAATAAAACATACGAGCGTATGGAATAGTTTGAAATAACGTGCTAAAACGATATTATGGGACGTTAAAACTTTATTTTTGCTAATTCAAATGGTTTTCTTGTTTATGCGGATGCCTTACTACTAAATTCTATTCCTTTACGACCTCCGTGGTCGAGTGGTTTGCACGCCGGTTTTCAAGGCGTCACCATCTCTTGAGGTCCCGGGTTCGATCCCCGGCTGGGTCAATGTAGAAAATGAACTTTTCTATATTGTCTCAGGTCTGGGTGTTTGTGATACCACCGTTGTCTCTGATTTCCATAACACAAGTGCTTTAGCTACTTACTTTGGGATCGGAGCAATGTATGTGATGTTGTCAAATATTTATTTATATTTATTTATTTTATTTATTTACATTTTTTTTTATTTACATTTTATAACCCGAATTCTTATAAAATATTTTTCACTATAAAACGTTTATTAAGATCCGACGAAAGAAGCGTCTTCTTAGAATTATTATTTAAGTATAACACATTAAATGGAGAAGAAATAATAATACCACATAACCACAAGAATCGGTCATCTTTCATATTTTGAGTAATGTTTTACATTCTCTCTGATGGATGTACCACGTCCCCGCACTACTCAATATTCAGCTCGAGAATATTCAAATTTACCTCGAGTCCTTGCTCACACCTTCTATCAAATAAACATGAACAACAACTTTGATATCAGCCTTATGATAACCGACTTTTTATATTAAAGTCACTGAAAAACCAAAATAATAGATTCATAAAAAGTCTGTTTGAAAAATAATTAACATTATTTTAATACTTAATAATAATAATAATAATGTTTATTTATTCAACCAACACAGGGTCATACAAAATTAATACAATTATTAAATTAGAATTAATTAAATTAAATTGAATTGAATGATGACTTAAGTAATGACTAGTGAAATTATGAAATCATTGATCCGGTAACGCATTTTCCCATAGTGTAATTCAATCTCTATCAATCACACAGATCAAGGACAGACTGCGCAGACATATAAATAATGATGAAGCTATTACATAGAGCCAACTATATTGAACCCTAAATCCTAATTATTTTTGAGTTTGTTTGTTGCGCTTTCACGCCTTGACTACTCAATCGATCATCATTAAATTTTGCATAGGTACCAAATGACATAGGGAGGTACCCTTATGTCGTTTTTAGGGTTCCTTACTAAAATGGTAAAAAGGAACCCTTATGGTGTGACTCAGTCTGTCTGTCTGTCTGTCTGTCACAGCTGGATATCTCGAGAACTACTGTTGGTATCAACTTGAAATTTGGATTAGGTTAAGATGACGTTTGTCCAACTATTTTGCAAATAAGAAAGAAATAAAAAAATAAATAGTTTTTTTTACAACAGGGACTGAAAAGGGGTCTTAATAATTTTAAGTGGGGCGACTAGGGCATGTGGGGTATCATATGAAAGAGCGCTGTTTGCACATTTTAAATCTTTTTTTCTTTTTTTTTAGGCCGCATAGTTTTCGACTTATGATGAAAAATGTAAAAAAAATACCGTCCCCCCCTTATCTCCGAAGTTTGCAAAGAGAAAAATCTGAAATAATTCTATGTGATAGTAGTTTATGTAAAGATTACAGGAAAAATAAAACGATGTCTCAATATAACACACTTTTTTAGAAATTCAAAAAACAACAAAAAATTTATTCGTTCCTCAACCAGTCAACACATGGCCCTGACCCAAGAAAAAATAATTTAGTTCCACTAACGGTCAAGAGATGGCGCTGGACTAAGAAAAAAAATAGTTCCACTATCGGACAAGAGATGGTGCTGACCTAATACTGCAATAATAATTTTATTATTCTACAGCTCTGCAGTGTATTTATTATGATGGTAATGGTACGGTAACCCTCGGTGCGCGAGTCCGGCTCGCTCTTGCTTGACCGGTTTTTTTTAATCTAGAAAACAAAGGACCGCTTCCTAAGAATACTCTCCACGCAGGTGAAGTCGCAATAGAAATTGCACCTGAGATCTATCACAGCGTTTTATCAAACTTTATTGTTGTCAGTCTTTCGCGTAGCTCGCTATTGCTCATATTAATCAGATAATAAACAAATATATAAATTGAAAATTTGATGGACGAATGCGCAGTTTGATTGGTTGTGGATTTTGCGTTTCTTTTGATCGAATTTTTTGGTTTATTCATTGCCGTGATTTGAAGGCTTATAATTAACTTGGTATAATATATTGTTTTTTTTTTACATTTTGCATACAACCTTTGAATACCCGCGTGGGCTACGTTTTAAAAGTATTCTTTTATTAGTGTATGAAAGGAAGGTAGTGGACCCCCACAGTAAATCCTCAGTAGACGAAACTTTACAGTATGATAAAGTATCATAAATGAAACGTATTTTTTAAATTATCATTTTTTTTGTTTTGGATATTTGTACATAGGTTTTGGTTCATACAGTTTCATCGACTGAGGATTTAATGTTGGGGTCTCCACACAAAAAATTGCTTATTTATATACTTATATGGATTTCCTAATCATAAAAGCATTTTTCAAGATGCAAAGTTCAATCTGTTCTGTTGACTAAAAATATATTATGTGTAGTATGATGTACAGTCAACGACACGATATACTGCACATTATGATCTTGAGACCGTCTTTATGCCGTACGTATAAAAAGCTGTTTTCGTGGTAAAACTTACTTGGTTTCGTGCGTAATCATATACGTTGTAAAATAAATGATGATATGAAATTCAACTGCCTCAATTTAATTGAATAAACAACAAACCATATTCAAAATGGGTATCGTACCCAGACTTCAAATTAAGTTAAATGAGGCCTCATTCAAATGATACGTTAGTTACAGATGAGAGAAACCACTATTTAAATAGCAATTAGGACTTGATTTGCATTGTGTAAAATCTAATTGTAGTTTATTTTGAATAGACACAATTACAGTGAATGAAACGAATTTCTCACTATTTGTGTAGTGCTAATGCTTTTTCCGTGTAAACGATGTCTATAAACTTCAATTTGAATAAATAGCACTGCCGTTATTCAAGTAACGTATAGATTTGGGCCCAAGGGCTCCGCGGTAAATAATTGGAACATAAAGGGGTGGTCTCATTGTTTGTTGCTTGTCTTGTAATAAGTTGTTGTTAGTTGGTTATTCCATAGTTTGCACCATGGGGATTACAAAACAATGTTCACGGTTGAAAAGTTTTGAACACGTTTGGTGATACTGGCTTTAAAATATTATTCTGTGAATAAAGTGTAATCTTTCGTGTTTTACATTGTGTTGTGTCTTATGAAATATTTTTTTTACTCCAATACAAAATGACAAGAACAAAATACCTACTCTGTTTATGAACAAACTGTTTATGAAAAAGTGTTAAGTATTTTTGGTTTTAGGGATTTTTAAAAATGTGTATTCAACCACAACGTAAAAACGAAACGGCCTTACCACAAAACACTGTTTAACTAAAAAAGTGTTTAACTAAAACACTGTTTAAATGTGATGCTGTCACTTTTTGACAATATTGTTTGAAAGAGACGGCATCATATTTAAACAGTGTTTTTACTAAACAGTGTTTTAATATCTTTTGTGGTAAGGCCGTTTCGTTTTTACAGGTGACGAAGTATATAAATAGGTATCTTGCTTTCATTTTCAATGTGAATAGGCAATCACCCAGCCAAACAGAAACACTCAATTACTCAACCGGTTTTAATTAAGAGCTACACCGGTTCCTCGATTTTTCAAATGAAATATTTCATTGAAGAATACTAATGAACACAGAAAGTTGTTTCCTCTGAAGTGAGAAATAGGAACTACAATGAATCTTGATTACCGTAGCAACAAGTGAAAAGATTTAAGCTGAGATTGCATAACATTAACGCGCAAAGTTTCCTTACTGTTCCTGGTACCCTGGTACATAATACTGACAGCCTCTATTTTCGCTTGCATGAACATTTTAAAATATTAAGGGGTGATTTTTCAATCCTCAGTAAACAGATAAAATCAGTTTAAATATTAACCCAATCTTATAAAATAATTCTAAAAATATGTCAGACAAATGAATGACAAACATTTTCAAATCAACCCTATCGTATTGTTAAGACATTTTGTAACCAGCCCCCTACTCAAATGGCCAACATTCTATGCATTTAAACGCTTCGCTTACTATTAAAGCTTTAAAAAATAAGCAGTAAACTACAAAATTAAGAGCCGTAAGCTTGTCAATTTCATACAATACATCAAAGTCTGTGATTTACGGACATATGCGACATGTAATTAAATCGTCTTTTTCTCATATTTAAGCTTTAAAAGTAAGCGTAACGTTCAAACGCATAAAATGTTGGCCATTTGAGTAGGAGGGCTGGTGTATTCAGTTTACAAACATAGGTACACTTACCTAATAAATGAGATATAAAGATTCAGATTTATTCAAATTCTTTGACAAACTAACTCGTCTTAATGTCAAATCTTGCTAAGATAAGATGAATGTGACTTATCATCTCTACATCTATCGTTACAGTATTCGAATACAACTATTATTTTATTTAAAAAGTAAAATCTTCCATAAAACCAACAGTTTCTGATCGTTTAATTTCTGCGGCGCAAGCGGTTCCATTTTTATGAAAAAAGTTTGCGCGCGTCCTTTTATCAGGCAAATTCAATTAAGTCGTGGGACCGCTTAATATTTGCACCGATAGGCAGACATTCCATAGTGGAAATAAATCTTTTAAAGCAATCCAAACTCCATTACTAGGGTTTGCTTTCGCCTAATGGGAAAGGTCCCTTTGTTGTTGTCATTTCGCTTGTTTGTGTTAGGTGATCGAAAATGTCACTGCTAAATTGATGTGGCGCTTCGATGATCCCAAATCTGACAACTTGGATTCACTCTCCGTTAATTAAAATTACTAACTATTGCATTTTTTCTTTTTATAAAAATACCTACCTGATAAAAATCGTATTTAGGATCGTTTTATTCTGAACTGACCTCAAACGTGTGTCCTCCCAATTTAATGATTTGTAAGTCCTTACACACCCATCTCAATATCAGTGAGTTTGAAAAGATTGCGTATCGAAAACAGAAGGTACTAAACAAGAGGGAAATAGCTACCTATTCTTTTTTCCTTGCTGAGCAACATTAATCTGCCATTAGCCTTTAATTTAAAATATTTCTTGTATCCGCAATACATGTTAAAACAAACGATAAAGCCCGAGGAAATTACACGAGCTTATTACTTAGCGTAATGGCTGACCCTTCCATTGAGAGTACGAGAATGGAAACCTTAATTTTAGGGTATCGCTTAAGCCAAATTTGAGAACAATGAATTTGATTACAATTCACCGCCATTCTTTCGAGCTTCGCCATTAATTTCAATTTACACAATTTCTTTAGAAATTTGTAATTTAAATTTTCTTTTATGCTGAACAAAATTGTGACTTGGCATAGTAGTAGAATGTAGTGGCTTACAAAATTTCACTGCTCTTTGTAATAGTGGTAATAAAAGACCTACAGAATAGTTATCTAGTAACACAACACAATATCTCTACGAATCTTTATTGTAATTTTTTATCTATCAACAGATTTGATAGTGACTTACTTTTAAAAAAAATATCTCAAAATATACGTAATTTATCTTCAGATGCTAGTTTAAAATTTGTTATGTTAACAAATTCTATACTACCATCATGTATTATAATGATGCTGTTAAAATAAAACAAACGTTTCGCTTCAGAAACTAAGTTTAAAGAAACAAAGAAACAAAGATATTAATTAATTTACTGATGAAATAATATCTATAGGTATTTGCATTGAAACATGCTCTGGCTTTATACATGTACCTTTCAATAACAACAGGGTAATTTCTACGGAATCGCGTGTCCGTAAATCCATTATATTCTTCTTTTTTACTTTTTATTAGAAAGTCTACCGTTCCCTCCTCTGGTAATTTGAATAATATACCTATCGATTACGATCGTTACTCTGATCGGAATTCGTTTACAGCTTTTTCTTCCGAAACAACTTGGGAAATTTCTCGATGGAAGTAATGATGCCTAAAAGTATAATGCTAAAGTTCAGAAGTATCATACTTTATACAACTCAAGGGGAGAATCGGTTCTTCGTCGCATTATCATAAGGTTTAATATTTTATAACTCAGTTCTTATAATGTGCAAAGTGTTGTTTTAACGTCGTTTTTTATTATTATATAGAGGCCTAATTTCAGAAACCTTTGGATCATTTATTTTTATTTTTATGGATTTATTAAAAGCCTTTTGTTCAATAGCAGCTGAAAGACTTTTCACAGTTTTTTTTTTATAATAAGTACTATTAATTGAAACCTACTTCTACTATATTGTATGATTAACTTTTTTTATTCTTGGTTAATTTCTTGGTTAATCTTTTTTGTAAAAAGACTGTGTAAAAATTTAAATAAGATATGGAAAAAAAAATCTGGTTTTCATTCAATTCATGTTAGGTTAGCATCAAGAGCATTGTGTTTCCTAGCTTTTTTTCTGGTATTGTATGAAATGCGAAAGAAGTGTGTAAGGATCGTAGCAGGTGGCGATCCATAGTCTTCGCCTACCCCCATGGGAAACAGGCGTGAGTGTATGTATGTATGTATGTATGAAATGCATCGAGGATAGTTCTTCACATCCAACATGTCACGTGTCGCTCTTAACAAACGGGACTGGCGTACTGTCACTGACAATGTAGACAGAATACATCTCTCAATGATGCCATATAGAGTCGATGATGAAGCGCTAATATTGTTTGCGTCATTAGAAAATAGTTTTCATTTCAACGGTGATAAAATAACGTACTAGTTTAGCTCCATCATAATTCGTAATTACATGTAATAGGTAATAGGGTATCTATATTAAAATGACTCTGTTTTTTCACTCTCAACCAGAAGGGTTTGGACCACCATCCCCAGCGGTGGAAAAAGGCTGAAATCTTTATTGGATACCACATGCCCATGCTATGATAGTTATGTCAGACTCGTATTGACTAAAACCGCCTTGGAAATCAGTAGCGTGCTCGGACAGGCAACGAACGAACCTTCGACCGATCAAAACGATTATTATAGATATTATGTCTTAAGCAAGTTTACTGCTTTGTCTAAGCTTCGCTAAACTCGGCTCTGGATAAGCGAGAGGTGTGTGAATAGATTAATCGTAAGTAAGCTAGTCACAACCAAACCCACTACAACGATAAAAAAAATCCTTGTTCACTTCTTTCAGCGGGCCTATTCCCGTTGTCCCTCACTTTTCATCCACCACTGGGGGATATTGGGAAGAAATGTATAGAAAAAAAACGACGGGTTGCACTCCGGGAGTGCCAGCTGAAGTGAAAACTTGAATATTAACGTTGTGAATTTTTGATATTTTGGAATGGTTAGGGAATAATTTTGCACGAATTGCTTTATTTATCAGTATAAAAGTACTATAATTTATGTAGTAGAATACAATATTTATTTATTGCGCTATCGGACACAAACATGACAATTTATTACATTAAAAAGTTTATCTTTCAGAAAAATCAACTTCCATCCATAATTTCGACGACTTTTTCACCATCATTATTACGTCACCGTCCAATGAATTTTCGATCAGGTCACGTGTCCTGAAGCGAGTTTAACATTTTTTACCCATTACAAAAAAAGTGTACAACGCCGCTAAAGAAGTTTTCACTTCAAAAATCGGGGTGGTGGAAAACAGGAATAGGCCGATTGACGGCGTCATAGGGGTAAAATACTTTAAGATTTAGTGCCATAAAGGAATTGATTTTTACTTCTTTTTCTTGGATTAGTCTTTTCAAATAATTTAATTACAATTATTAAAAGTTGTAAACCCAAAAAGTCCGTTATCACCTTATTTTTTTTCTTAGATCCAATTCATTTTATGTGGACACAAAAAGAACTAGTTTTGACCTTTGTTTTGTGAATGTATTTCCCATGGCGCTACCTGACGAAGTTAGTCTAGAGAAAAGTTATATTTCATTTCTTAGAGGTACTTCCATAATATATTAATGTTTCCTTTCCCACGAGAAATCAGAGGTATTTGGAATACTAATATTATATTACTTAACGTCAATGTTATTTATAAGGCACTTTTTCTGATGCCTGCCTACTATAATATAATTTGCCAATTTTTTTACCATAAAGTTAATATACCTATGGTTTTAACCTATAGTAATTCTGCTTTTGTTTTCTTCTAGATCTTTTATTCACATGTTACATGTTCTTATTATTATGTTAACAAATGATTAAAAAAGATCACCAATTCAGAAAATTACAATTGTTTTTTAATTCTTAGGTTTTTCAAATTGTTTCGGTACTGCACACATCTAGATATTCCTTAGTTTGACCCTAGCCGAGCTGAATGAGAAAACTACATGCATGTATGTATGTAAACGTTTTTTTTTATTATTTTATTTATTAGGGACAGTACACAGCACGATATCATTTAAAGTTACAAACACATTTAACAATTGTGTAGGCCAATTACGACTATCCAACGGTTTAACATTTTGCGCTCGAATAAGCGTGACAAGATACATTTATTATTATCATTTTTTATTATTTTATTTAAATCAGTACCAAAGTGATAAGTAAGTACTAGAATTTAAGAAGTTAGAAACTTAGAAAAAAAAAACCATAGAAAAATAAAGTACCCAAGGGAAGCCTCACGTTGTTAAAATCACGGCTTTAAGTTTAAAATCAGCTCCTATTGATGTAGTTCATATAGCCACTTCATAGCTGAAGATCCCAATGCGCTTAATATGTGAAATATGTCTGCAAGGAGCATTTGATCATAGTTTGTGAATTTTGCCTAGAAAAATAGTTTCTAAGTTGTAGAGTGTGATGTCATTACTTTCAAGTAGGTTAAGTTTTTAGGTGCAAGAAATTAGAGGGTATAAAGACGTTTTCACTCTTCTTTAAGTCATAAAATCATTTATCTTCTTTTCAATCTTTACCTTTAATTCAATTCTTATAAAATTCAATACAAATTCATCGAGATTTCTCAGACAAAAGAAGACCTGATTTATCGTACAAGGATTTCTTGATAAATAATCTTTATTCAATACAGCTTTTGTGAAAAAGTACGTGAAAAATAATATACGAATATATATACGAAACGATAACATAGGATAATAAAATAATTATGTATTATCAGTATTGAAAACAGTATGTAAATACAAAATAATAGTCTACTTCACAGTATATCACTGTAGGTAATTGTAAAAAAATATACTTTGGACTAAGATGTCACGTTTAATTAATTTCGTTGACTACATAACAAAGTTAACATTGATATATGCGATGGATCTGCAAAATATCGGAACAATATTTACAAGTTAACATTTTTTTCACGGGCTTTTATTAATAAAAAGTATAATAGTATAAATAAGTAAGTACTACCTTATATTTTCTTATAGAGATGTAGCAAAATATGTAATCGTTTTCCTCAATCAAGTCTTTATCATCAGCAGTTCAAAGAGGATTTGTCAATTATAAAGCCTTGGAATGCTACATGAGGAAAAATGTGGGTAACCCCACAGTATCTGCTCTAGATTATAATCTTGTTTTCATTTCGTAGTCGGGGAAATAAATGAAAACAGCAAGAGTTTCCTTGTTCATCCTGAAATAGACTTTTTGTGTACGCATATTGGGAAAGTTGTAATAATTCCTTTTTCTACTACCTATATAGATAGAGGTAAGATCAAAACATCGACGGATCAAGTCACACTGTAGTTTGCACAATGTTTTTGAGAAAATAATAATTTGATACCTTTATTTAGTTTTGGTTTTCTTTACCTAACTATTATTATTACCGTTCTACTTGTTACGTCTACTTACTGAGCTGGATGCTGATAGTAAAGCAGTGATCGATATTATTAATCACTAAAGGGAATAAAAAGCAATGACAGATGATTGAAACTGATTTAAAAAATAGTGCCTAAATATCAAAAATAAAATCATAACTCAATTTGAACATTGGCAACTAATCCAGTGATAAATTACCCTGTAAAGAATGGTAACTGACAAAAGGTATTTTGAATCAGCTGTTGCAGTCAGTGCTCAATGAGTGGGAATAGCCGCGGGCCCCAAAAATTGTAACATAAAATAATCATCTTTGTCAACTCATCCATTTTGTGATACAGCACTTACTGAAAACGCACCATGTAAACAATGGCAACTGACATGTTCCATTAGTATAAAGTCTTTTCAAGTTGTCTCGAGAATTAGCTGTAACAATCAGTGCTCAATAAGTGGGGATTACAGACGGCTCCATTTGTCTCGGTGACAGCGCCTGCTCTGATCCAGTTCTCGGAAGATAAAGCAACGCTAGTAAGTCAATCGAATCTCTCTTTTCGATTTCAGCCATATTCCATCAATAGCATTAAGTGTTTTGTTCGAATGTCTTTTGTTTTCATCGTCACTTATGGCTGTGACATCAGCTGGTGACCAATTTGTCAAGATTCTGGCTTATAAAACAAAGCTACCCACTTGACTTATGCCAATGGTATTTTTGACTCGCAGTCGCAGTATGAATATGAATTTCACTGATGACATTGGCTTCAATCAAGAGCTTTTGAAACCAACTAGCGTGACGAAAGTTGCAAAATTTTTACTAGGCATAGAATAATTTGATAAAACATTTTTTTTAAAACAAACAATAACACGAGTGTTGGTTGCTACCAGCAAATAGTTCGTTTGTTTTTCCAACCCAAACTATGCACATTCATAGAAGTTGCATATGAAAGAACTATAAATTTTGCTTCGCAAACGTTTTAATGAAACATTAAATGATTTCGGCGAAGTGAAAACTATTGTACCGCAGAGATAACGGCGTTGTACGTTGAAAGTTTCACCTTTGTTGGAAGGTAACTCGTGGACCAACTTCGAAACACCCTCACCCTTGTTTCAACTTTGGATAGCAAAAATGGTGTACGAAACGTTCAGAATTGTGTTTTGCCAACGTGAGTGCGAATAAACTTGTCTACATTTGCATTTGTTGATGGACAACATTTTTGGTGATGAACTGCTAAAAATACATTGACAAATGTTTTAATCAACCGATAGTTAACTTTTAAAATAACTGCGATAGGTAGATAAAGTTACACTAAAAAGTGTTCTATTGAACAACTCGAACACAGCGTCCGTAAAAGAACCCAAGTCACATCAAAGCGCTTGTAATTAGTCTACTGGAATTCGATTGGAAAGCTCAACTTGCTTTGACAACTGACCGAAAAAAAAAGTTTGAGAGGTCGTTACATTATAAACTTATACGTGTAACTAGTATTTAATCAGCTGTAAAACTGCTTGTAACAGCAGTGGACAGCTGTTCTATTTGTTTGAAAACTGAAATCATAGTTATGGCTACGATTCAAACTTGCAGTAGGTAAGTACTTCAGAAGATTATTTAGTATAATATAGCAAGTATTTATTTGCTAATTACTGAAAATTTTGTTTATTGACCAAGCGAGCACGAAGTGCGTGCGAAGCGTCTCTGCTTCAGCTTACCCGGGCAACTTTTATCTCAACCGAATCCCGTGAAATTTAGTGAACAGGTTCGAAAATTATATAGATTCTTTTTGTTGAGCCAGTATTTCGAAATTTATCTAAAAAAATCACCCAAACATTTCGAAAAATGTAAAAAAATTGAAGTGCCATCTAGCTACGAATACCTTCACCAAATAATATACCAAACAGTAATGTGGTCTATTAAATCCTCTTGGCAACATCAATATCATTATTTTTTAAATAACATACAATTTGAGCTACTTACTTTACAATTTACTACGCGAGGTCACTCACGGAGCTACTAGTAAATTAAAACCTGAAAACCCATTTATTTTAGTTTCCCAAAGGGTGAAAGCTAGAAGCTTATTGATCAATGCCATCAGCGGAGTTGGAATTGAAACTGTTTTGTTTCAAATTCAAATCAATGCCATTCTGTAGCAATCTGTTATCAACAACAAAGGTTTCCATTTATCACGGAGAATTCATTAATTTGTAAGCATTAACTCTTGCGGCAGTGTTTGAAATGAAATTCCGTGAATGTTTTATTCGGCAGAACTTTAAAGTGGTCATGAAATCGCAGTCAAAAGAATTAATATCTGGATATTGAGTTAAGTTGAAATGAAATTGTTGTACAATTTTATTATCACTTGTACAATTTTCTGCCATTGTAAGAATTCAGCAGGATTTTGCGTCTCCTGAAATGAATACAGTTCAGATGTATCACTAATCCAAACACAAAATATGACAAACTTTGTGTATATTGATTGCTAAGAATAAAATGAAGACCAGTGAAGATATCGTTTGTAGCAAGATAGATATTTGGTTTTTCATATAAACATTTGGTGAAAAAGTCTCATTCTAAAGTTATAGCTATTTTATTAAACGTGTTCCTTTTATAAACATAGAGCTTGAGAACTATCTTAATCATATACAATCCTTTTTAAATAATAGTTTGTTCAACTTTAAATCAGGCTAATAAACGATAACTAATTTTAATTCATTTGCATTATTCGTTTGGAGGTCTTCAAAACGGAACTCCAGAATCAACGCTTTACTTCACAATGTTAAAGTTAATTACAAAAAGACAGTTGACCCATTTTCAGTCGGAGTCGTTACGAGAGCTGTGACAACGGCGTGGCGAGATGGCTTATTACGACACTGCAAATTGTAGTGACGTAATTATACAAACGCCTAACAAAAGCACTGTTTATAAAAATGAGGAGACTTTTACACAAATGAAGTAAGCGGTAGCGGCAATTTATTTAGACTCGTTTTTCTTACGAGCAATACTAAATTTCTGCGCTCTACATTTTTGCTTGTTGCTCCATATTTTTCTGGTACTGGTTCTAAATATAGGGTAAAAGATGCTATGAACAAAGCATTTTGTTTATAAAGCCATATTATTATCATTAATCAACTTTCAGTTTGTCAATTACTGATTATTTCACGACACACCTCTACCTCTATAACGTTCCATTTGGAAGTTTGATGCCTAATCATGGGGTACAGTGAAGTCTATTAATATGTTTAGAACTTTATTACTCTGAAGTGATTACTTTTTTTAGCAGAAAACAATGACAAATGACAACTATAACAAAGTTACAAAGTTCTAAACTGTATACATATTTTTGGACGTTTTTAGACTCACACTCGATTTTAACAGACTGAGTAATAAAGCTTGGTAGCTGATAAAAATTATTCAGAGAATAAACAAATTAATGAATTCTTGTAATAAGAATAGTAGCATTTGTCCTCATCACGTGCCACGGTTGTCTGCCGAGTGGCCTAGAATGTCAACCCTTCCATAGGCGGTTAGTAGCTAATTGCGCTACCAACACTGCCACTTTAATTACTCTTTCTATGAAAATTACGTCGCAAATAAGTATAAAAGCGTCGCCGAACAATGCGGTTGTGATAGGGGTGGCTTTAATAGATCGTGTAGCACAGTTTTTTGTAAAAAAAATACTAAATAAGAAGTACTTGGTATACTTTTAACCGGGTCATGAGTAAAAATGTTTTTCAACACACTTGCTCGTAAAGTGAGCCCTAATACATAGATTTTAGGGCCATAAACCGAGCTATAACAAACGCGTGCAATAATATATAAAACACTAGTTCGTAATAGAATTAACCCTACAAAGTTAAATTAGTACCTTACTGCAAGTTCTATGCGAGTAAACAGAGCAATCCCAATTTAGCCGGGTTATACAGTTATTTTTTTTGACAACAAAGAGGTTTTATGCTGCTGAAAATTCATATACATTTTTGGAATAAATAAATGTGTAAGTCCTTAATTAAGTCAAATAAATATATAATTATTATCAAATTATTCATAATTCACAATATTTTGTTATAAAATATTAAAATATTTGCATTTTATCACTTAAAATTATAATTTTGAAGTATTAGTAGTAGGCTGTATGCTCCTCACCCCTTTGTTCGCAAAATATTCTTGAGTTGGGCGTGTGAAAAAAAAAAAAAAAAAAAAACATGCGCGCCTTTTCCCATAATTATCATATTTTGTTTTTGCCATATTTGTTGCTGTGTGATAAATTACTTTGTTTTTTCCTCGCAAATGTGTTGAAAAACGTCGTATGAAACTCGTGAGCTCTTGCTTATTACACACTCGGCTGAGTTACGCCCTCGCCTGCGGCTCGGGCTGCAACCCACAGCCATGTGTGCAATGAGCAACCTAAGCTAACTTGTCTCATAATGTACTATTTCATTATCAGTTGCACGACGCCCACTACTGAGCACAGGCTTGACTTAAAACTGAGTTCCTACATGTTATTTACCTTATCGTACTTCCGATACTAACACTGACTTGTAAGCAAAATATTACGCCATAGGTACTTACTCCTCGAAAGGGACAAGCTTTAAACCATTAGAAAATATTTATTATATCTTCATAAGTTAGAGTATTTAGAGTTAAAAAATAATGTAGTCAATGAAATTTGAGTAAGATCGAACTTATAGATACACAAGTAAAAGTTAATGATTCTTATTTTTATAAAAACAAAATAAAGAACGGAGGGCAATAATTTCTCTTTTCTGTCTACGGGAACTAAAATTACAAAAGCTATTCAAAGTATTAAGTTAGTCGAAGTACGAGTATGTTCTTGAAAAGTCCAAGTAAGCTATTTGAAGATCACAATTCTCTAGCAGCTTGCTGAGATCTGATTTTCTATCGGGTCAAATGGCTCCGATAAATGTCCATTCTCACTAAAATATTTATTTACCGTTTCAGTTCCAGTTCTGTTTTTGTTGTATGACATCAAAAATTAAGTTTTAAAAATATCTCTTTACTTTTAATTTATTACTCATTTTCTTTTCAATCTCTATAGAGTCTGTTTGTCGGTTTAGCGTTTCATCATTTTTCAAAATAGCGCAGATATGGGGGTTAAAAATGTAAAAAAATAATATATTTCAAAAAATGTCACAAACGCGAGGTCTACAGCTCACAGTAGTAGTATTCAAGACGAAGGTCAAGGGACTTTAGCTCGTCACTTACTATAATTACAATGGCACGTCGCCTAAAAGTAAAGAGTCTAATAAACCCAAAAGACCATCGGAGTAAATCCGTTCATGGTATGCTCGGCTATCTGAAGATCACATTTCAGTGGCAGCTTATTCACTCGAGAGCCATTCCGGATCTCGCTGGCTGAAATAACTGTCGCATAACGCTGATATAGCGCTCCGAACGCTCGGCCAGGTGACCGGAATTATACAGTGACGCCACGGTAATGATTTAACCGGTATCTGGGGGTGACACGCCAATTTTTCGCTTCGCATAGTTCCATTAAAATTACATTAATTTCAGTACGTTAACAGCTGTAGGGTTAAGGCTACATTTTTACTTGTTTTTTGTACTTGAAATGATACCTACCAATATTTAGGATTTGTCGTTAACCTCTTGTCAAACAATACTTTCGTGGTGTGCTTTTTACGTCAAGCTGTAGGGTTGTAAAGGTAATAGCCATACCTACGTGTCCGTAATTTTGGGAAAAAAAGTTTTTTGCATAGTAAATCCAGCAAGCTATCAATTGGGAAGAGAAATTTAAAAGTTAAACCCAAAATAGGTATGCACCCATTGTTCAATCATTCATTAAAATTCCCAATTCTGTAAACTCACGCACGAATTCAGACAAAACTTTTGACACGATAGCAACGTCGAACAAACTTTCCCAAATTCACTTAAGAATCATTTGTAGTCTCTCGAAAGTAATAAATGTCGTTTGAATTTTGAAATACAACGTGTATTTGGGCGGCTGCGCTAACTGTATGTAATTACTGGCCATTTTCTAAATTAGCTTTCTGTTTATGTGAGCAACCATTTTTAATGAGGAATTGTGTTAATAACGGAAAATGTTGAGCTACAATAAAGTCGAGTGCTTCTAAATTACCTTCGCGATATTGCTTTTATTACGCTAAAAGTCTTTTTTTATTGATGCTGGACAAAGAAAATAATAATGAAAGAATAAGTTTATATCATAACCATATTGTATAACAATTTTTTGACTGTAATCAATAACAAAAGTTTTATCTACCAAACTCAAATATTATTTTATAATCTTAGAAAATTATTATTATATTATGCTGATAAAGATTACTTACAACTTGGTCCAGTGCTAAATAGTTTTACTTCATAGTTCTCGCAACTTTATGGTCTGCTAGAACCACTCATAACACCGACATACATGATTCTCAACTTGTCTAACTCACATCAAAGCTTTGCAGTGGTAAATGGCTAACGTACTGGAGCCCAATCGCGGTAATTCTGAACGATAAACCAAAACCGTTACGTTGTCATTTAGATTATATTTACCTAAAAATCTTTGGTTTAGCTTCATAATTTTCACTTAAATTGTCGCAGATTGTAATCCTAGACTCCTTAGGCAGAGTATTCAACAATTTTAACAAAACTAAAGCGAGTATTTTTATGTAAACGAAACTGAAACTTTAACGATTTAGCTTTTGTTTTATCGTTGAAAATTTGCGCGATTAGGCCCCTGATCCTTGCAACTAGTGGACTAAGGGCTGATTTTTCAATCCTCAGATAACAGATATATCAGTCAGTTTAAATTTTTACCAAATCTAATAAAAGTCATTCAAAAATGTGACAGACAAAGGAATGACAAGCATTTTCAATTTGGCAGTATAATATCAAACGGATAAAGCTCTATCTAGGCATTGAAAAATCAGCCCTTAGTTGACTAAACAGAATAGATTATAATATTTGACGAGTCACATTTATATGAAGTTAATAGAGATTGAGGAGCTCGGTGGCATAGTGGTTTAGTGCCATGGGTGACCAAAAAGTTATTACTCGAGTACCTCCGTGCTTCGAATGGCACGTTAAGCCGTTGGTCCCGGCTGCATTTGCTGTCGTCAACACCAACTTATCCGCATTGGGCCCGCGTGGTGGGTTATGGCACATCCTCCTTATCCACCCCATAAGGAAGGCCTGTGCTTCAGCTGTAGGGACATTTAAAAAGGTTGATGTAAAAAATAGAGATGTATAGGTAGGTATATAGGTATTTATAGTAAGAAAGTGTCTAGCAAAAAGAAACGAAAATAATATAGGGAGCTTCTTTAATTTTGTCATAATATTTTTTTGCATGCAACATTCGATTTTTTGTGTGCGAAAACTATGTGTTGTTAGTAAAAATCTAGTTCCGTCATTCCGTTTCAAACAGGCTACCAAATTAATTGAATTATGATATATCCATAACAATGGGATTTTATAATTGGGACTGTATATTTTTATATTCACTTAAAACTAGTAGTTGGTAGTTGCAAAAAGCCATTGTTAAAATATTGCAGAGAATTTCAAGTAGACCTAAGCTAGTCGCAAAGCAATGTGAGTAGGTATACAAAAGCTTTTCTGCTACAAGTTATTTAAGAAAATTCGTAAAATCTTATTAACGTCAAAGCGTGTTAATCCAATTCTTCGAACTTTAGTTAGGTACTAAATTATAACGACCTTAATGTTTGTAATAATCCATAGCTGTCGGAATGACTGACATTAATTGTTCAATTCAGAAAGTGTTACCCACTCGCACGATATTTCGGCTAATTGCATGAAACTTTTCCTATTCCCTCACACGAAATGTCGTATGTAGGCTTACATTAAATTGAAAGTCGTGTAAGTTACTATTATGTGACATACGACGAAGTTGAAATAGTCGGACCTTTTTATTATAGCTATGTTTATGCCGCACTTGAAATACGGTAGTAGTATAGGGTGTTATTATTTTAAGTATAGGTGGATAAGGAGGATGGGCCATAACATAACCCACCACGCGAGCCCAATGCGGATTGGTGGGTGTTAACGACTGCAAATGTATCTGGGACCAACGGCTTAACGTGCCCTTAACTTAACGAAGCACGGAGGAACTCGAGATTCATTTTTGGTCACCCATCCCGTGATCGACCCTTGCAAAGGTGCTTAACCTTCGCATCCGCTGGGCAAGGCGCTAAACCATTGCGCCATCGAGCCCCTCGATATTTATGTCTATGGAATTCACGCGCATACGGACCACTTCAAAATTTACGAAAAGCCCGTCTTTTTGCTCGCTCAGTGATAATTGTCACAGTGTAACTTAGTGCGGTATTGCAGAATTCGATATAACAGCAACTTGCAAATGCAATCTGAAGTGTTCCTCATTCCTCAAACGATATTCCGTTAACATTGCCACTGCATCTTTGTGGTAAACATACATTGTATACCTATATTATGTTTCATCGTTGTATCAACATGTTGAATATAATTAGCTTTACAGAAGCACATTGAAGGGTCAAAACTCACACAAGTTACTCTGAGGGTTGTCATTTGAAACAGTTAACTTTAATTAATTTACATACGCGTGACATTTGTAGTAGTTATACCTTTGCTTGAGATTGTGCTTAGGAGAATTTAATATTCATAACTTAGTTTCGTTGTTCATTTTGATTACTTTCACCAATGCTTATAGCTACTGTAAAACATCCCTTCGGCTATCTACGTAACCAGTTACGTGTGAAGATTTTTTTTCTAGCTATGAAACTATAGTTACGTACGATGAAGCCTTTTTCCGTAAGTAATTCCTTAGTCCTATGCGAGTAAGCCGATCTCATATTATGTTTGTATATTATGCAATACATTCACAGGTCTCAATGGTGCATTATCCACTTTATTCGCATATTATACTAATAACTAAAATTCACATACCTACCTACGAAAAATATTCTGCTATTTTGGGGACGGCTAAAATGCTGATTGCCAAATATAATATGAAAGCCATCCAAAAAAGCCTGGGCAATCAACGTTTGACGTTAAACTAGACTTTTTTTTAAAAAAAACTAGCTAAACTCATGTTTAGTCACTAAGTAATAATACGTTATGAAAGCGTCACTTTTTAGCGCTTGAAAAAGTTCAATGTTTTTGTCTCCTTTGTATCAGTTAATAGTGATCTATTTGAGCTAATCTATTTAAATAAATTATGCTGATACATTTTAGTAAATATGTTTTTTTTAACAGTTAAACTACGAAAACAGCTTGTATTACGTAGTAGGGCATAAAGCCGGTCGTAAAGGCAACATTTATACTTATTCTGATGAGCCGTCTTGTCTAACAAAAGATTATGCTTAATTCTAAACTTTGTAAACACTACTGTGTCCACTAGAACGAATACGACGCAACGCTGTAAGTGACCGTTTCATCCCCGTACACAAAAAAGTTAATACTTTTTCTAATTTGATTATACAGGGTTATTTGTAAAACACCAACAGCCTCGCGGGAGTACATTACTAACATCATAAACAACAACAAAAGAAAATAACCCTGTATGTATAGCTATTTCTATCATACACTCTACGCAACATGGGATTCCAATCTCTTTCCATTTATGCAGTGTCAGACAAAAAAATAACATTTTGGTGTTAGACCTTTTTCAAATCAAAATGTCAATTACCTTTGTTCGGGACACTGGCACAACTGGCGACTCTTCCAGCACTCAGCTAAATTACGATGAGAGTTGAAAAATCCAATGTCCTTTTTTTCGTTATTTCGAGTCAGTTAAAAAGTTGGAAACGGTTTGAACGATTTAAATATTCAGAAAACAGCTCAAACGACAGAGATTATCATTTGACATTTGACATGACACACGACAAGACATACACACACATAATTGTGATCTTTCACATCACAAATGTTTCAGGATGCAATAATTAACCCTTCAGCCGTCTACGTAATCGTAGTTTCGTAACTGGTTTCGATGTAGGAATCATTTTACTTGCATGTAACTAGTTTCATAAATGCGATTACAATTTGACGATCATCCGATAAAGTCCGTATAGTTCTACTAGTAGGACTAAACGGAGAAAAATATCCGTTTATTTCTAATAAATAAATAAATAAAATAAAATAAATAATGGTAGGTATAAACGGATATTTTTCTCCGTTTAGTCCTACAAGAAGAAATAAACGGACCAAAAAATGCTGATGTAATTAGCATGTCTGATCCTTCTTTTGCCATTTCAGCGATCCCAGATTCAATTCTGGGTAATTTTCTAATATTTGTCTTTGATTATGGTACCGTCATTATTGCCGTAATAATAAATTATACATGATCTTAGTTTAAATCACTTCTTGGAGACAGATTTTTACGGACTGTTTGTCACACGTAAGTGACCAATCTTGTGGTTTGCATTTTCTTTCCCGTGCATGCTTCAGCTAAGACTTTTGCCCAACACGTCAAAAATATTTTATTACTCAGTTATTAAGCTTTTTAAATAATAAATAATTGCCTCTTATTTATAACCCATTTTTCGTAAATTCAACAACGTGAACCAACAAAATTTGTAAAAGTTTTATTGTAGGTCAACCAAAGCCAGTTGATATAAGTATTATGATGTCGCACCAATTTTAGTGTGGCATTCATCATTATTACTTGAAACTTACTGAATGAACGTTACAAACATTAGTGTTACAAAGTATTAAACTATTCTATAGCTATGCTTGTTGAATTCCGGTTAAGTTTTCCAATTACATTTAGTAACAGGAATTCATAGTTTGTGGTCAAACTAAAATTGACACAGTGGTCAACGTTCTCCAATTATTATGTTATATACACATTTGCATTTAACCATATTTTACTAGTTATTATAATAATGTAGCGGAAAACGTAATCCTATTGTTACTTCTAATGAAATATAATAAATTACTGCAGGTTAAACAATTGTAATATAGTTAAATGAAACGCGACCTAATATTGCTTTCCGGAATTAGTATTGAATAGATAACTTCTTCATTTATTTCAGTTTTTTGTTGTTCTTAAAAACGTACTTAAAATTTCGATTAAACACGATAATGGGCTACTTTATTTTATTAGTAACTATCAAAAGTTACGATCTAGAGTCCATATTAAGAGGCTTTATGCGCTATAGTAGCGCCGCCAATGGAAAAAAAAATCGTAGTGCTTAAATAAAGACGAAATTGTGAATTGTGTTCTTCTAGTGTACTCCGAAAAAACTTTGTTGTACTTTCTATCGCTTAAAAAAAAATAGTTTGATGGAGTTTTATTGCTAAAAGTGGCCACTTTAATTAATAAAAAATATTGTTTAAACGATAAAAAGTACAACAAAGCTTTTTCGGAGTACACTAGAAGAAAACAATTCACAATTTCGTCTTTACTTAAGTACTACGATTTTTTTCCATTGGCGGCGCTAGTATAGGAATAAAAACGGTTTCTTCAATTCATAATTTACTACAGTTAATAAAACAGTTGGCAATATCCAACATTCCAACAAATCAAATGTATTTGTAAACACACTTTATTCAATTGTGTATCATGTTACAAAGTCAGTATTTTAAATAAACTAGTCTGACACTCCAATTTCCTTCAGCCGAGTGGTTTCAGATTAGCTCAGTCGAGTAATATAGTTGAGATTGCATATTCCGTGCGCACTGTGTCTCTTGAGGCCAACTCGCTGCGATCTAGCTTAAATTTACTGTGCGTCGACGGCCTATAAACGTCCAAATCGGTTAGTTACACTGGATGAAAAGCTACTCAGTTTGTGCTTTAATTTCACAAACAAAACAGATACCTATTCAAGAATAATCGGAGTTTAAATGAGAAACCAGAACATTTATATAAATATTACTCACAGTAAACATTTTTTATTGATTCTTTTAGAAGAGATGGGAAAAGCGTTTAACTAATAAACAGATCCTAAATTGATTATTAAAAAAGATTTTAAATCATGTCAGCTAACCAATATACCTTTAAACTTATTTTATACAATATATTATTATAGTTATGTTTTACTTTAATTTACTGTGTTTAACGACGTCACTTAGTCGTCAGTATTAATACTATCGCTGTGCTTATTCGGAGCGCGATACCTCTCGGGATCATAGCTCGTTATTATTCAGATTTGATATCGTTGCGAGTAATGGCACGGGGGTGGGGATGGGGAAGTACAGTTGCATATAAAACAGTTTATTTTAACTTGTGTCTCTATTCCATAAATTAACCGATCTTACTTACTTTTTTTTTCTTTCTCGTATCCTCATGGCTGAGGGTCGCGACAGCATGAGGTCACTCGGTGTATAAGGACCCTCCATTATAATAATGTACTCTATGCCCTCCATGCGGTTCGGTTTTCGGCCATCCGGATAGATGTCTGAATGTCAGTTTGGCAGACCTCTTTAACTGCATCGGTCCATCGGGTCGGTGATCTTCCACGGCTCCTTCTTCCTTCCACGTGGCCTTCTTACTTACTTAGTTACTACCAAAACTCGGCCGTTTTTTTATAATGTTACTAGTGACCCGCTCTCGCTTCGCTTCGGTGAAGTGTGGAATTTGACATTTGTATTATAACATGTGACAAATAAATAAAAAATAAAATAAAAAAGCCTTTTATTACTTCCCATTAAATTGGATAAGTACATCAATAATAATATATATATATTTTTTTTATTATTTTTTTATTATACATGTAAATATTCATCTTGTATCACTTTTTAAAAAAAACGCATACAAATCCGTTGCGTAGTTTCAAAGATCTAAGCATACATAGGGACAGACAGCGGAAAGCGACTTTGTTATATACTATGTAGTGAAGCGCAACTAATCTTTTAATTTAAAAAAGTTGTTAAAAAATTTGGTACTATTATTATCATCAAAGTTGAAAGAAGATTCCGAAACATGTCCGATAGAACGCATTCAGCTCCATTTTTATTTGTCTGTGGTGTGAGGATAGGAATATCATCTGTATAAATATATTTTACAAAATTTACAAAATTAAGTTACAAAATTAAATTATACGGCCTTACTACAAAAGATTTTTAAAACACTGTTTAATAAAAACACTGTTTGAATGTGATGCCGACTCATCATATCAGCCGCACGACACCCACTGCTGGGTATAGGCCTCCCCTAAGGATCTCCACGATATATGAATTGAACAGTGTTTTAAAATCTTTTGTGGTAAGGCTGTATAATTTAATTTTGTAACTTAATTTTGTAAATTTTGTAAAATATATTTATACGGATGATATTCCTATCCTCACACCACAGACAAATAAAAATGGAGCTCAGTTTTCATCCATAGTAATAATCTCCGAGTAATCTGCGGTAGCTGTCCGGGTTTGTTGTTCCGAGCCCCGACTGATGAATAATTTCATTCGTTCCTACCAAAAAATATTGCCGGCGCCAAACGAGAGTTTCTTTTTTGGACGGGCCCATGCCACGCCGATTTTTCATGCTTTAATGAATGAGCTTTGGCTTTGGCCAGAGCTATCAAAAAGGCCCCCTCGTTTTATGTTGACACGTCCGTTGTCGGCGGAGATAAGGAAGTAGATTAAATGAATAACTTTGGTGTTATTACAAGAGCGTTGTTGTGCTGAAATTACGACAGTCGTAGCATGACGTGAGTTGACACGCGATTTCGGTTACGATGTCAAAGTCGTAACTACTTTATAATACTGTCAAAAATCTGTCCAAGAAGCTTCAATATTGCACACTTTACTGACAAAGCTGATCAAGTGTAATAGTACATTATGAGACAAGTTAGCTTAGGTTGCTCATTGCACACAAGGCTGTGGGTTGCAGCCCGAGCCGCAGGCGAGGGCGTTTCTCAGCCGAGTGTGCAATAAGCAAGAGCTCACGAGTTTCATACGACGTTTTTCAACACATTTGCGAGGAAAAAAAACAAAGTAATTTATCACACAGCAACAAATATGGCAAAAACAAAATATGATAATTATGGGAAAAGGCGCGCATGTTTTTTTTTGTTTTTTTTTCACACGCCCAACGCAAGAATATTTTGCGAACAAAGGGGTGAGGAACATACAGCCTACTACTAATTCTTCAAAATTATAATTTTAAGTGACAAAATGCAAATATTTTAATATTTTATAGCAAAATATTGTGAATTATGAATAATTTGATAATAATTATTATATTTATTTGACTTAATTAAGGACTTACACATTTATTAATTCCAAAAATGTATATGAATTTTAAGCAGCATAAAACCTCTTAGTTGTTACTAAAAAAATAACTGTATTACCCGGCTAAATTGGGAATGCTCTGTTTACTCGCATAGAACTTGCAGTAGGGTACTAATTTGACTTTGTAGGGTTAATTCTATTACATACTAGTGTTTTATATATTATTGCACGCGTTTGTTATAGCTCGGTTTATGGCCCTAAAAGCGATGTATTAGGACTCACTTTACGAGCAAGTGTGTTTAAAAATGTATAATGAAATAAGTGTCAACTCACGCGTAATATCATATTCATTTAACCTAGCAGCTTCATGTAAACTCGATTTCGTCACTGTGGCAGCGGTATTTGCCCCCCCTAGATGGCCACCGAAACACGATATTTATATCGCGTGATATAGCGTTTTATCGACACTCACCTGTCAAAATCCATTGTTTTTTGACAGTTAAATATGATTATTTATCTATATCATATCGTGTTTCGATGGTCATGCTGGGGGGCTGGTAGGATTATATTATATGCTCAAGCTGGTTAAAATTCTTTGGAATCTCCGACTCAGTTAGTACTTGAAATCTACCAGAAACTTAAGAATCTAAGATTGACAGCGATCTTTACCTATATAGCGATGCAATACTCGATTAATCGAAGATTAACTTTGATTAATAATGAAACTAGAGAATCGCAATTCTCGGAGAAAATGTTTCAGTCCCGGTTTTGCTACTGTTAGCGTGCTAAGCAAACGTTTAATTCAGCACGTTCGCCATAGCCGAGCGGTTAAAACCCAATGAAAGTCTCGAACGCTAATCCTTTCCATTTGTTTGAGGTTGGCTATGCTACTTTATAAATGGTGCCTCCACACGCGTCTGACCCGTGCTTGCTCCAGTATTGTTAGACATTCATACATACAGTCACGAGCAATATAACTATTAATAACTACCATACAACTCTGTCACACTACATAATTGTGTTATTTCTTTAATATTACCACATCGAGAAAGAGAAAAAGATTCACCAAATGTTACGATGTTTCATACATTATACATTGCTTGTGATTGTGATATAATTATGAAGATTACTTAAGTATCTAATTTTTAGAACTTTTATCTAACAAGTTTATGACAAAAATGTCTACAAAAGTGTAAAATTTTTACCGTTTATTTCCACTAAATCTTGATTATAGTATAATGTAAATGAAACCAGGAAATTACGGACGCTGGTGTTCGTTAATAGGGCCATTTGATCGGAACTCAGATTACAAAAAGCTTTGTTAAAAGGAAGTATATGTATATTGCCGGTTTTAATTAATTGCTATTTCATTAACATTTTATGGAAGGAGCAGGCTATAGCTAAGTTAACAATAGAAAATGAATAATTGGCACTGAAGTAAACAAAGATTAACTAATTTTATGAAAGGTATTGTATGTAGTAAAGACATGACGTGAGTTTATTCAGAGAGTTAAAAAAGGTGTTATTTCAACTTCCAACTGGTAAAATTGCAATATAAATTCTTATTATTGTAACTCTACGTTTTTCCAATATCCATAGCACACACACAGATGAAATATTTTGTACTAGAAATTTTCTAAGTTAAAAATAAACATTAAAAATAAACAGTTTACACTACACTGGATCACTTCAAATACATACGTTATTATATTGCTCACGTCCCTCTCCCGATCCCATTTCCGTGACCACGCGAGTTTCATTCGTACACTTAAGTTTCCATTTTTGGAACGCACATGTTTATTCGTCCAAACATCATAGGGACACACAACGGTCGTACCAACATCCTTTAATTTCCGTTTATTCTCAATCACTCGAGTGTTTCGTTTGTTTTCTTTTTTCGTTTTAACAAATCCTCTTTGGTCAATCAATCTTCAAACGATTCGATTGATTCTGGAAGTTAGGAATAAAAAATAGTGTTTTTAAAAAGTGGTGAATGTTATTGAATTGAATTTCTATATTTAATAAGCGGAATTCCTAAATGCTTACTAAAGCTTTAAGTTTCTACGTCAAATGGATTTATTAAAGTTAAATATTTTTTCCCTTTACCTAGACTTTTATAAACAGGATTATAACAATGTTTCATACTTTGGAATTTTTTTTTTACCATTGTCAGCTTTTTATAAAATTAGAATAAAGAATTGCCTAAAAGAAAGGTTAAAAGACTCTTTTTAATGCGGAAATTAGATATGAAGCAAAGTCAAAGAGTTCCGCTTCCCTTTGGTATACTTACCAAAATTATTTAAATGGCAAAAAATAAAAGTCTTATCTCTTATCGATATCCCGGTGTTTTTCTACAGAAAAACTTATTTTGTGTTTTAATTGAATGAAGAAAAGCAATATGTTTTCTATATTTGCGTCTCAAAGCTCATGGTCATGCACCTACAACAAATTAAAAACCCTTACTTATGTTTTTGATCAGTTTTTAGGACGAATTTCGTTTGAAGTTGCCATTCTGGCTTTGTCGTGTCGACCGTCACCGTCGTTCAAAGGGCCAAAATTGTCGCCGTAATGAATAGGCGAGACGTCGTAAGAAATGTAAACGTTAATTTGTTTCTTCGCAATTCCTTTTTCTTTAGTGATAATGTTGAATTCAGTCACAGAATGCGGGCTCGTTAAAGTCCTGTGAAGTCAAAGAGAGTGGAAAAGCATTTCTTTGTTCCGACAGCTCACCTCATCAACGTTTTTAATTTTGTATTGTGCGAATGAAAGCGTATTATTCGATACGCTCTTTTGTACTTTGCCCCTTATATTTTCTTAAAAGATGTTTCAGAAATTATTCTATATTACAAATTACAATTGAAATTAATTATTTGAGATTTTTGCATTCACAATGCTATTTTTATACAATACTTAATAATATACTAGAAAAATACGACTCGCACCTGATAATTTTTTCTAGTATATTATTTAGTATTGTATAATAATAGCATTGTGAATGCAAAAATCTCAAATTTTAAAATTATATAGCTATTTCTCTGACATCCATATCTTTCCAGATATTTCAATTGAATGTTGAGGTTATTCCTCACATTGGTGAAATAACACTGGCTTGCAGCGTAAGAGTAGGATATACTAGAAGAAATTCGACGATGTTACTAGTGACTCGGTAGCTCAGCGGTCAGAGCATTAGACCGGATATCCAAAGGTCGCGGGTTCGATTCCCGTCTGAGTATTGATCTGGTGCGAGTCGTATTTTTTCTAGTATATTATTTAGTATTTAAATTAATTAGTTTATTTGATGACCTGTTTTAAAAAATAACCTTAATACAATTGTGTGATCTACATAAAGTATTAGATATCACCGACAAAGCTAAAAATAGCACTTTTAACCAGTGTTCTTAATGCCTATATTGTAAAATAGGTTTTATTGAATTGAGATTGATAATTACTTGTCAATATACTTAAAAGTTACATAAGAAAGGTACTTATATCAATGTTGTTTACTATTACTACACTGAACAAGTAATAACTACCATAGTATACTCACACAGAGTATCCTGCACAGGCACACTATGTTTTTTGTCATACCGTTCTTCTGCACCTACGATAATTGGATTGTCTGGTAATATTACGTACTATTATTTATTCTGTGCTAATACGAAACAAGATATAAAGCCATTAAGTCACCGCTGGTTGACGCACTGGAAACTAATCCCATAAGGTGCTATTGAATTGAGATTGATAATAATTACTTGTCAATATATTTAAAAGTTACATAATCATGGTACTTACTTATATTAAGTTACTTTTACTACATTGAACAGGTAAGAAGTAACACAATGTATCCTGCATATGCACACTGTGTTTCTTGCCACACCGTACTGCATCTACGATAATTGGATCCTCCAGTACAATTACGAAGCAAGATATAAAGCCACCACTGATTGACACTGGAACCTAATCCCGAACAGTTCCGATACGGAGACACACAATCAATATGGACAGTAAGTACGAGTACATTAGAAAATCTATCCACAAATCTAGGCCGCCGGTGACTGAACAAAATTATCTGATCCGGTGGCCAAAACTGAAACTACGTAATTACATATTGTTACCTAATACCTAGGTTATGCCATCAACCACATCGACGACAGCGACGCCATCACCTGCGATTCAATTTCGGAAGCGACTTGACAGGTGACTAAAGTCGACCGTCACAGGTGATGAAAATCAACCCATGTAAATAGCCCGTAAGAGCGATGTTGCCTAAAATTGCAACATTTGCATAGATTATTTATTTTTCTCTCTCTCTGGGAATGTAACTGGGAGCGATTTAACGTTGAGATAAAAATTAATTAAAAAAAAACGCATATGGTATGTTGGTTTTTATTTTAAGAACATAAAGACAACGCAAACGCAATGGCATGTAAAAATAATCATATCATATCCTTCTCCAAGATCCAATCTATTTCCATATTTTAATATCATAAGTAGGAATGGACCTCAATCTATAAATAACTTGAGGTTAGTTCCCTAATTTAAACTTAAAATAAAGATGTATTTTGTAGTTAGTTCTCCAAACGAGATGACTGTGTGTAGCAGTGACACGGTACTGATCACGTAAACAACCGAGTTTGCATTGGTCGTTAGCAGTCCTTGCACCTAATTACCAATCACGATGCTGCAATTGTAAACCACGCTCTAAAGTATTTGAACTGACAGGGTACATTACGATTCGATATATTGTCACTCTAAAAGTAGCTGAATAACTAGTACCACAAACATAAAATTATACTATGATAGCACATTGTCACGGCAATTACGGCATAAACCCTAATGCCGAATATATTATTATGGAAGACCAGTGACATAGCCTTCTCTATTTTACAAGCCGTGAACTTAAGTTTGGCAACGTCTGTTAGTGTCAGTTCGTGGTCATGGCGTCGGTTAGTCTCCATACTAAATGTATGGGAATATTTCAATTTTAAAAAGTCGTTATTTTCTTTCGTAGTAATCGTGCGGGGTTAAAAATATGAAAATAATGTAGTTCTTTTAATGAAGTTCTTTATATATTAAACAATAAGAAAAATTTCAATTTTAACCAGGAAAAAATGGCTGTCAAAGATGTCATCTTTTTTTTTTTTTTCAGTAGGGCGTTGATTAACACGCGCTCTAGCTATAAATGATATATCATTAGAAAGGTCTTTTAAAGACAAATATTTGCTGTGAATATACTTTATATCAATTGTTAATACTTTTGGAGTTAAAGATTATTAATGTATAAAACAGGTTTATTGTATATGGGAGTTGATCTACCCCACCTCTTGCATTTAATGGTATATAATTAGAAAGGTTTTTATATGAAAAATATTTGCTGTAAACATACTTTTTATCAATAGTTAGTATTTTCGGAGTTTTAGGTCATTAATATTATAAAATTTGGTTGATTTCAGAGCGATTTAACTCTCAAAGTACTAATAGTTGACGTTTGCTGTCATACAATAAAATGTTTCAAATTTAAAGACCTGTCCAATGATGTAAGATTCATTGCTAGAGGAGGCCTAGATTAAAATGCTCATCGTACTAAAGGACCCCCGAAAAGTTCAAACAATTCGACTCAAACCTCATGTCCTAATAAATAAATAATAATAATAAATATAAAATCTTGATTGAAATAATCTTACATTACAATTTACACCTAGTTTAAACGCAGATAATATAGGAAAAAGAAATAACCAATAATAAAAAGAATATTATTAAACTATGTGCTTGACCACATGCAATGTTGCCGTTCTGCTCACTTCATGGCTTGTAAATTATAGAAGGCTATGCCAGTGACCATCAAACTGAACAACTTTTACTACGGGGTCAACTCTGAAATCACGAAAAAAATAATCTGTTTCATCCAAAAATTAATAACGAAAATATCAAAAAGTATTGTTCCCATAGTAAAAGTTGTTCAGTTTGATGGTCCCTGTCTATCGTATTCAGCATTAGGGGTTGTTTTCTCACATGTTGTATAGAGCTTGTATCATCAAAATTAAAAAAAAATATGGCCGACATCTCTCGAAAAATAAATTCTCTAAATAAAAGTCCTCTTGTATGGTATGGTACACCACAAAAGGAAAAGCTCCATAAATGGACCGGATGACATGTATATCGCGTGGTCGTAGCACAGCGCACACTACGAACGTAGCGCGCTACATTCGGGCTGCTACAAATGCTACGCTATGATGGTGTTTGTGATACAAGAAAAAGGTGGACATTTGGAGAAAAATCATCAGACTATACATGTTGAGCTTAAGCCCATTTTTATGCCGTACGTAATAAAAGTTGTTTTCTAGTGATGCAAAGATTATAATTCCGATTAATTCTAATCGTCAATTATCAGCATTTTACGATTAATCCTGAATCGGGATTATTGGGTAATAATCCCTAATGATTCTTATTTTTTTTTTTTCATTACAAAAGGCTCAAAACATTGTTTCTAAACTCACTTTTTACACTATGGTTCACATTTGACATTGATGACAATGACACTGACAATGGCGCAATTTGAGGTTAAGTTAAGTTACTGTTTTTCAGTTCACACACAAATTTAAGTTCATTCAAGTTGTTTTTGTATTGTTTTTAAGATTGGAAATTTCGGGAAATGTGCCATTTCACTCCATTGATCTACGTACGAACGAACGTACGTACGAACTAATCGTAATCCAAATCCTAATCGGGGATTATCACATAACAGGAATCGGTGCATCACTTTGTTTTTACGCAGTTCAACTGTTTAACTTGACGTGCTGGCGTGTGTATATTTCTTTATAGGTACGTTAACCACTGTTTAAATGACTAAGACCCGATTTCACCAACTACTTTAACAGCCGATTCATTTTTAACCATCTGATTTTGACATTTTCTCCATATATAAAAACGTCAAAAACAGACGGTTAAAACTTAATCACCTGTTTTAGTGTTGGTGAACTTCAGTCTAAAAGATATTCAAGATAATGTTGTAAATAGATGTATTTGTGTGAATTGAGCAGTAAATATTATTAAGGAATAAAACAGAATATTTTAGCGTCAGACATTTTTTCTCTCATTTTTTAGACCGAGAACATGACACGTTCTTTTTACGAATATTACATACGCCAAGTATTAAATAAGGTTCTTTGCGAACACCAACCAGCAACACATTATACAAAACTTTCTTGCAAAAATTTATTAAAAATAAACTTTGGATTTAAGTTTTTTACTGAGATCCTTTAATAATTTTTGATGAATAATGTTGCTATAACTTTTATCATGCTTTAAAACAAAAAGGCAATCTTGAAGGTTATATTGCGTGGCAGCACCTATAAATTCATGAGACCTTTATATTATTAAAAGATAATTTCTGTTTACGACCAAGTACGGAAGCTCTCAATTTAACACACCTCAGATATCGTCAATTTATTATCCGTTATCTTTACGACTGCTCACAGTTCAGTTCCAATGTGTATTGATTGCAATTCTGATAAAGTTTATGACCTTTTCCCAAAAAAAAACTTATTTCCACTACTTATATAATTAAAAAAATAACTTTACGACTGCTCAATGTTCAGTTCCAATGTGTATTGATTGCAATGCTGATAAAGTTTATGACCTTTTCCCAAAAAAACTTATTTCTACTACTTATATAATTTAAAAAATATCTTTACGACTGCTCACACTTCAGTTCCAATGTGTATTGATTGCAATTCTGGTGAAGTTTATGACCTTTTCCCAAAAAAACTTATTTCTACTACATATAATATATTTAAAAATATGTTTCAGTCAAGTCAAAGTCAAAAATGTCTATCAAATAAACTTCATAATTAAGCACTTTTGAATAGTCTACATATATTTCCTACCACCCGTTCCAGACTTTTTTAATTGACAAGAAGAACTTGTCTTCTAACAGAAATAAGCAACGGTATTTACAATTTCAATATATCGTTACCAAATGCAGTTGCTTGCTTGCTTGTATAAGTCTTATACTAGCAAGTTATGTGTTACATCATTTCCAGGCATTTTGATCTTTCAGATAATCGTCTATTTTATAATAACCTTTAGCCATGACCAGTGTTACAGACGTGCAAGACCGATGTGTGAATATTATTTGTTCGGTGTTGTATACAGCCCTTCATTTTAAACATCCAAATATTTTTTTCACTGATATCAAATTAAAGATTTAAATCTTTGACTAAAAACTAGGGATGCAACGATACCGATGCCGATAATCGTAAACCGCAGGTTATCGTCATTTTTGACGATCATCGGTATCGTAATACTTTTTAAGTATTACGATTTATAACGATTCTTGAAATTAGTTTAATGTAATTTATTTTGAGTTAAAAGGAAAGCAAGACAGCATCGATGTTTGCGCTGGCATCACTTATGACATATTTTCGACGTTTGCCACTGACATTGACAATTTTAAATGCATCCAATGCATAGATGGATACAAACTATTCAAGTTATTGAAGAAAATACAGCATTTCCTAACTTAAAAAACCCCAAAATATTTTTTTTATCAAACCAGCTACTGTAGATTCGAAAAGATTGTTACTGGTTTTATCCATACGGATATAAGAAATAGACTGAAACCAGATAGTTTAAAATTTGTATAATTCATCATTTATAATTCATAATCATTTATTGTGAAACATATTTACATACAAATGTTATAATTTACATTATGTTTTCTTTATATGAATTTAAAAGGAATGTTTTATAATTATGACATTTAGGTGGTAAATTGTCATTAAAATTTAAATAAAAGGTTAACTCGATTTTACTCAATTGTCTTGTTTTATTAAATATAATAAAAGAATCGTTATGCATTCGTTATCGCATTCGTTATCGCATTCGTTATCGCATTCGTTATCGTATTCGCTATTACGATGCATTCATCATTCGTATCGGTATCGTAATAGTAATATCGTTGCATCCCTACTAAAAACATTATTCTTCCTCAAATTATATTAGACCCTCTTATAGTTTCCGCCTGTTTTTATACCTCTAAATATACCGGTTGAGACGCAAATTTCAAAATAAACCTTTATAGTCTGTGTCCAGTTAGAACGAACTAACAAAAATAAATCCAGTGAAACCATACATTTTTTTTAGTTTGCGGTAGGAGTAGACAGAATAAATTAAGCTTAAGATGAAATATCCAGTTAAGTAGTATAGTAAGCTTATTATTCAACATTGCGCTGTACCGTACCTATACTTACATACTTAACGGGATATTCTGTAGAAATAGTGAGATAGCCATATTTTACGTAGAAAGCCCCTGGCACCTCTGCGGTCGCAGCGTTACAGGTGTGTCTCCGTTTTAATCTCCTAATGGTTGCCCGCGCTGGGTTTTGCCCTCAGACCTAGAATACTGCAGACTTGACGCGGTGATAAAAATACCTAAATCGAATGTTATGGATATGTACGATTTTATCTTACTTCCAAAACCAAGCAATCAAAACTTGGCCAGTTTCGTGTTTTAAAACCTTAGAGCAATACGGGCTTGAGGTTGCGTTGCTCTAAGTTTAAAACTAACAGAAAGAGTAATAAGTATTTAATAGTTACAGAAACATACTCGTAATTATGAAAATATGGTAATATTTACCTGGTTTAAGAATAATAAAACTAATCTATTGGCAGTGCTAGGTGACGGCTACAGGCCTCATAACCAGCCTTAAGTTGGTTGTCTATAATAAATGCTGCAATTTTTTTTCTTGAACTTTTAAAACAAGTCGGATTGTACACACTTCCACAACACTACTCTATCCCATATGTGGGTGTAAGCGTGTGTCAAGTCTATAGTATTCGTGGTCTAAGGTGTGCCAAAGCACACCAACGTTTGAGAGGAACTAGATGGGACCGCAGCTAAATAGTAGAATGGTTACCGATATTTGTACATTTATTGAAATAAATTATACCTATTCTAAGCTAGCCTACCCAGATCCACCTTGCTTTATCAAATGATTCATTTTGTAGAGAACAAATATGACGATTTTATAGTTTCTCTATTTTATAGCAAACTGACCACGGGCAAGACTGCATAGGTACTGTATTATTTATTCTGTTCTGTTTGTTAACATATTTCAAACAAAAATAAAGATAAAAAAAAACAACAAATATTTAAGATCATTCTCATATGTTGTTTTTCCTGATATAACGTACCTACACTACAAAGAGATATTGTTCTGATAATTAATAATAAAAATTACTATGGTAATTGATGACTATGGTAATTAGCATTCCTTATTAACTTGCAAGGGTCGATGACATTTTTATTTTTGAACAAAAAAGAATGAACTTCAAATGTTTATGTGGAAAAAGCTAAAGTTGTGTTATAATAACTTTAAAAAAGATCGTAATAAATTAATGCCGCGTTTCTAGTTTTAATACTGTCAGATCAAGCAGCATTCGCACAAATGCATTGTGAATTTAATCTGATGCCCTCACTGAATGCGCGTGAAAACACTTGTAATTAAAATGGTTGATGCACAGCGACCTGTGACAGCCATAGAACAAATTAAATTTCAAATAAATGAATTTACAGTGTACTTTATCAGCTTTTATGCGTTGGGATGGGATGAAAAGATAACGTTAAATTTACAAATTCAGCTTTTCGTGATTGTGAAAGTTAGTATGTTTAGTTTAGATCATTGACCTGATTTATTTTTTCTATTTAACTGGACTGGCTGTCTGTATGGTTTGACAGCAAAGTTTTTGCGCCTATTTGAAACGCCACTAGCGTGCGTCTAAAGAACTAATTTTGTCATTTTTGACAACTTTGAATGGAAGTTTTAAGTTGTTTATAGGGCTATCGGTATTTGCGTCGACATAAGCACATCATTAGATTTAGTACCCTGTACGCACGCTAAGTCCTACAGCGCCAAAATGGTGGAAATCAAATAGGCACAAAAACAGTTTGACAGCAGCCAGTCCAGTGTAATAATATAGAGATGGATGGTTTAGATGGTTATGTTACTCAATCACAAACGTCTAAACGAATTTGTATGAAACTTGGAATACAGAAAGTTTAAAGCCTAGATTAATATTAAAGGATTTTTAACTCAGTTCTATGTTTCCATGGGATGATTAACTTTAAAGTCGCGAGCGGAAGGTAGCAGCTTTGTTAACATCTTGATTCTTAGAAGCTTTCTAAAATACTTACACAATGTTTATAAAATAAAAATCCTTATAAATAAATAACGTACCAAATTAAACGTACATCTGATTTAATCTCGGCGAAGTGACAAATTATTGTGACCTAAATTAAACAGCGGAGACTTTCAACACCTTCCCGTCACGTCGCGGCGCCTCTGTTCCTTTGTATCTTGCCATTTTGCACTCGTCCTTTGTAATTTTCCTTTGCGACAATATTACCCAGGCGACTGTATTCAGGACGATGTTTCATCTTCTCAAATCGGATACCTTTGTACTGGCCCATAACCTAATACGTTTTGAAAAAGCAATGGTATTTTTTTAGCAACTATACCTACTTAGACGCTATCTTGAAAGGAAGAGCAAACATAATATTATTTTATAATTTTATAGGCAACAGTGTTGCAATTTAATTAACTTCTAACGAGGTACCTAACTAAAATCAATTAAAATTTTGTTTAATTTACTATAATCATTCTTGGAAAACAAACGACACATTAATTAAACACAGTAGTTTTGGGAGTTTTCACAAATGGGCTGTATTTTTCTCGTCACTGGGTTCAAACCCTATTATTTTTTTATAACACAAAACAAAACACAACCAAAAAATTCTTGCAGGAAAAGTACTCAGCACTAAATTAACAAAATCTATACAAATATAGAAAATGGTAGGTAAAGTTTGTAAGTCTGAAGCTAATAGATAATAAAAAATAGTTGCTGAAACACTCATCCGATTCAAACAATTCTTTTCCAATTAGCAAGATACACTTTCTCTAAATAACAAAGTCTAATTATATTACCGTTGGGGCGGAAAGGTTCTGGAATGGCGACCGCGCACCGGACAGCGCTCCGTGGGTAGGCCCCCGACAAGGTGGACCGACGATCTGGTGAAGGTCGCGGGAAGCCGCTGGATGCGAGCAGCGCAAGACCGATCGTCGTGGAGATTCTTAGTGGAGGCCTCTACCCAGCAGTGGGTGTCGTGCGGCTGATATGATGATGATGAATTTTATTACGAAACGGATTAGCCACGGAAAGTGGGAAACTAGGAAGTTACTTACAGTAGATGTAAAAATAAAAAACAATGCGTGTGTGTAAATTGACTGAAGAAACTCATCCCAAAACAATCTCTTAGCAATCTTGTATCATGTATCTACTGCTTGTATGTTCAAACTCCGTGAATGTTACGGTTGTCCTAACATATTGCCCGAAGTAGGCGTCCATTATTTTGTGGCCAGTGGTCTCGGCCTCGGAGACCAAGCGGCTATACTATAAGTTCTGAGCGGTGTGATAGTGAGATACTGCTCTAGGGTAGATCACAAACTGCATCACTGCAGATTTTAAAGTTGTACGTACAAATCGCGCTAAACTTCTAGCTCGCTCTGAACACATAATTTCTCGCAATTTTGTACGGAAAATACACTCTACTACGGTTTTTTTACTGCTACGAACTTTGGTGCGATCTATATACTTTGCCAAGTTTGTACACAAAACACATGCGGTACTACATACTCCCGTGCACGCCACCGCGCCGCACGCGTGTTTTTACACAAAAAACTATCTGTATACGTGTCTGTCTTGTAGTGTGCAGACACAGACACAATTATGTAATGTTTGGACATTTCGCAAATATTTGAATGAACATGGTAAATACCATATCTTAACACCAAGTCATGTGAAGTGTCACCATCACGTATCACCATCCCGTTCTATATTTCTTCCTAATTATTAGATAGCTCTCGTCTTTGTTTCACATGTATCGCATCGCATAGTAAGACCCCAGTTATCATCTCTTGCACCGCTGTTGTGTAAGATCCAGTACGGTCCCTAGACTTAAATGTTTTCCCCTCCGCAACTTGGTTTCGAGCCAAACCGTTATTAATCGTCGGCACAATTTATTGTTTCGTGTTCGGTCGGATGGTAGGCTGAATTGGGTTTAGTAGAGTAATTTTTAAGTAGGTAACTACTTGCTTAGAATGTATTTATTTAGGTAATCAAAAAGCGTGACTGAATTGTCATTTACGTACTCAAACACTGTTCTTTGATTTTTTAATAAAAAGTGAGTAATTAAAATATTTTGAAGATTAGAGCAACGCTCTTAGTTCTCACCAATCGTCTTTGCGTGGTGGGTTAAAATATTCCATCATCTTTATCCATGTTAAGGATGGAAGCGACCCCACAGTGCTGTGGAGATAGGCTATAGTGGTGATGATTACCTTAATGTCATCAATATTATAGTTAACAGTTTCAATGTGATTGTCATCAAATTGAATTGGATATGCATAGGTACGTTTAAGTCGATTTCAGTGAGACAAACTATTATGTTTAATTACAATGCATGGTACGATCACTTGCTTTGGCCTTTATACAGAAATTAGCTATAGAAATTGCATAATATCTTAGTATGATAAATGATTATCAGTGTACGATAGGTGAGATTCAAATCATAAACTGCGCATATAAATTAATAATGCACAGTTTATGGTATGGAACCTTACATATAAAAGAAATTAAAAATCGCTCAAGTTAAAACAGAGAATGCTAGCAATTTGTGTGTGTTATCATATGACGTATTCTGTTTTTTTTTTTAATACAGTGTCTGGCGAGCTAGATCACTGTATTTAATTTACCTATAATAGAACAATTGAATAGAAAAAACACAAAAAGGATTAATCTATAGTCAAGTCACTTATCAGAATAAAACTATACCGACTTCGCATACAATTCAATCAGCAATATTGCCACGTACGAAAAATTTAATAAATCAATTGTTTCCGTAACAAAAACTCCTCTGGGTGGAAACAAAACACAACTTGTTGTCACATAAACATTGTTCCTTCGACAGAAACTAACGATGTTTGAGATCGACTCTCGACGGCGCACAAGGGTCGATTTTGTTTCGTTATATCTACGCAAGTCCACTGCATTAGCTCAAATCCTTGGAGGCTGGTCGAGATCTCGCAGACGCCGATGCTAAAAGAACGAGATCTGGCAATTGAATCTTTTTTTTTTGCTTTTCATCGATCAGCTTTCTCTCTTTCGGGATTCTTCCATCAAAAGCTTTTTGATTTAATTGCATGTCAGAGTGGGAGTTTTTTTTCTAAAAGTAGCGATTTCCATAAAAAGGAAACCATTTTCAATTAAATAAAAAATTTGCAATAACAAAAATATGCCAAATACCATCGCTAACACCCAACTTTAGAAAAATATTTCAAGTCACGTTCAAATCAGAACAATAACTTTGTTACAATCGGTTTTTTTATAGTATACTTAATAGGGATGTAGAAAAAGGTTTTCTATTTTTGCATTTTTTGATTTATAAATTAAAAGTACCCGTCATATTGAATGTTATTCCATAGCTAATTTGAATATTCCCCTTTGGATTTAAGATATGCTCTCACAAACTAGCTGGAGCTTTCAGACGATTGCGAGCACTCCCCTTATTGCTAGCGCCTCTTGGCACTATCTGTCGTTTCTACATCATTGTATTGCGAGTCCTTTGTCGTCTATTCCCACTTAATACGAACACAATGCATGGTATTCTCGGCCGATTTATCCGCTCTCGTTACCATCACTGGGTGTGCCAAGAGAAAACTTGGACCGTTTAACGGTACCATTATCTTTATGCTAGGTTTAGTCGAAATAATAATATAATTTGACAAAGGTTTTATTTAAAATATACTTTAGAAGGAAACGCTGGTTTACTGATAGTTACAACGAAATAACATATTTATTGGGGCTGGAAAAATGTCCTGCATATTTCCAAAGAATGTTCCAAGAAATAAACGCATAACAACTCTACTGGAAATCATATTATTTACAACTCACCAACTTCATCAGAATCAGACGGCTTTTTTATATTTTCCTTGTAATTTCTGTAAGTAATCTAATTTTCCTAGTGAACTCTAGTAATTCTATTGTTGAATCATAGATTTTTATAAAATCGGTATTAAAACTTAAAATTCAACGCAATGAAACAGCTTTTAAATTCCATAAACATTGAACAGAATAATTTTGCCATTATCATGGAACTGTTTCAAATCGCAATTAATTAAAAGTTTGTATAGGCTCTCATTTTGGGGCTTGTTAACGAACATAATCTAGGTACCTTATCTTACCGTCAGAGAAACTTCTCAGTTGTGAATTCCGAAAATTAATAAATAGTAGAAAGGCAGCGCTCACCGAGTTATTTTGATGAGCTTTCATTTGAAAAGCAAACAGAAGCTGCCAGCAAACTGAACACACAATCCAGCTGTTTCGCTGATTTTGTTGAAATTCTGCTGACTTGTGTTGTTTGATTTAATAATACATACTACAGCTTTTCCTCGTTTTTGTTGCATCGCAACTGTTATGTATTATCAATGCAGTTGGTTGTTAGTTCAATGACTGTTGCTATCAAGCTATCTGGAGCTAAGGGGTAAGCAATATTTAGCATTTGAAGTGATCTTGTTACAATTTTTCTAAAAGAAGAATGATAACGCACATAATATCTCATAGATTATAATGGAAAAATTTACAATCATATTTTATTCCACCTTGTTTCCAAACTTTTATATAATATTTAAATAAACTTTGACCTTTTCATATAGAGAACTTACCGTATTCGCATAGGACCTACTCAAAAATCTTATATAGAATATGAAAATAAGATTCTTTGTCCTACCATTGAATGACTATATTGACTACTAGCTCCTGCCCGCGACTTCGTCTGCGTGGACATTTGGAAAATCCCTAAGGAACCTTTGACCGGGATAAAAAGTATCCTATGTTTTAATCCAGGCTATAAACTATCTGTGTGTAAATTTTCATCCAAATCTGTGCAGCCGTTTTTGCGTGATTGAGGAACAAACATCTAAACATCTAAACCCACAAACTTTCACATTTATAATATAAGTAGGAAGGATGCCAAATGCTAATTTGCAATCTTTCATTTTGACTTGACATGAGTGAGCTTCTATTTTTGTGTCTTGACCTTTGACCTTTCTGACTCATCAACAGAACGTATTAGTACTTACTCATGAGTTATACTTATTAATTAAGTAGTTGCTTTCATTTCCAAGGAAGTATTCAATCGTCGCAGTCTATTTTTTTAATCTTACACAATAAATAATAAACATAACGAAAGAGAGCAATGTCAAATTTCCCTTTACTTTGTTCATATCCTGAACATAAATTATGTGTGTGCGGCGGATGTGTTTGGTTTATGGAGCGTAAACCGAGATATCGCAGAATGTCTCTGCATCAGTGTTACATTTCTCGTCAAAAAAGTTTTGATTAATGGCAAAAAAATAGGAAGATTTAGCTAAGGAAAAATAACTATGACAATGAATTATGAACATTTTAGTGAAACCTGCAAAATTTTTTAGGAGTGCAAAAATGTGGGTATTACAATTTTAAGTTGGTATTTATGTCAACATTTGGTCATTAAATGTTGTTCGTACTTTAATTCAGTTAACGTTACCTGATTGTTTGTGCATTTGTAAAGTAATAGCTGTTTGTGAATCTCTAAACTAAAATATCCATTGTCTGTAATTAATTTTCAAAGCGTGGGCTAAGCCTAGTACGTATATTCTAGGAGGTATACAAAATAACGGAGCAGTTTGTATACGAAAACTGTACTTACCTATGCAACGTAGATTAGCTAACAGAGCAATTTGTAAACGAAAACTGTACTAACCTATGCAACGTGGATTAGCTGCTCAGTCCTATGCCAACGTTCGCCAAAGGCAACCCGAAGTGGAATCAAAATGACGCTTCGGTCCACGCTGTCGATATTTGTGTCAATTTGACTAACAATCGAATTACCCAGCGCAGAAACCTAATACCAATTACCCACAACGTTTCCAAAATATCAAATACCTGATTTACACAGACAAAGGTGTTATCTGACAAAATTGAAAAAATCGACTTTTTGAATAAGGTTATTTTGTACAAAAACACATCTTTTATCACTTACTTTGTATACATAAACACGCCCCCTCGGCAGTTCCGTAAATATCGTCCCCTATGCATACCGACATGTAACACGAAATATAGAAAAAACTCGTTTGTCTGCAGAGCTGTTGCACAATTTAATAAATTTTCTATTGATGTTTTTGGTATAAGGCCGGCTGCGATACGTCGCATGATCGTCGCCCCATTCTTTGATGAGGAAAATGTCAAATAAATTTATTATATTAATAACTTTAAATAATTCCATAACCTAGATTACAAATTTTATTTGTTTATTACCCACATAGATACCTACTTGTTATTTAGTCCTTAATTTTAATTACCCATAAGTGAAAACTTGTAAATGGCTTATATTTACTTATTTTGTAATTACTCATATTCATATCGTATCTCACAGCTGTAAGTTTTCCTAACGAAATAAAATAAAAAATAACCCTTATGAACTCTATTATAACCTTATACTATTTCAGTGATACAACAAAAACAGCCACCTGAACAGTCACAGATGTCCCAAACAATCATCTTTAATTACCCAACACCTAATTTAAGTTACGAGTATTACTGTTTAAAACATTAAGGCGAGGCCAGTTCACGAAATTTACTCTTTCACTATGTCTTTGAATATTGCATAGCTTTAATTGACGCTTCGCCAGAAATTTGACGAAATTTAGGACATTTAAATTGATTTCTGAAAATTGGATCATTTATTAAAAATGTACTCGGTTATTGTAATAATAATAATAATGTCCCGACCGTATCCGTCACAGCGACTCGGGATCTAAGGAGAGCGTCGATTGTGTGCTCTCATGTGACTGACATATCCAATTTTAGCTTTGAATGTGCGTCCACAATCGCCGCAAGTCAGTACTCCTCCGACATAATTATAATGGTAGGCCGTAGGTGGTCGGGCCTTAAGCTCGTCCCGCTTAGTATCGAGCTCATCCTTTCGTCTCCGTTCATACTCAACAACTTTAGTGTTCACAGTACGTCTCCACAGTGACCGCTCTTCTGCCATTGCCTCCCATTGTGACGGGTCCACATCACATCGCTTCATGTGACGCTTAAGCACGTCTTTATACCGCAGAAATTGACCACCTTGCTTCCGTTTGCCTTGCTGCAGTTCGGAGTAAAAGATGCGCTTTGCCACTCTGTCATCAGGCATCCGGGAGATGTGACCACACCACCGCAACTGCCGCCTCATTAAGTAAGCCTCTATTCCACCGACATTAGCTCGTCGCAGAACTTCCGTGTTACGTATACGATCAGACCAATGTATATTCATAATGTCGCGCAAGCATTTAAGCTATCCTTTTTGCATAAAAAATCATATCACTGTCGTTGAAAATTACGAAATCTGACGATTTGAATTTTATTTTTATAAGTTTTTATGGTGTTATTCAGGATTTTTTACAGAGTTGCCATTTTTCAATATTCTGTTCGGCTACTTTGCTTTTTTGTTTCTTTTTCAGTCTACAGTAATTTTTGTGAAGTAAAATTTTACATCAGTTCTTCACATTGGAAGTTCAAAAATCAGACTTTTCATCAGATCGTGAACTGGCCTCGCCTTAAGGCCCAAAGCGTTTACCATAGTTTAATCCCCCACATTTTCGTAATGACACCAATTTACTAAATTGTTCTAGTACCTATAGCTTGTTCAGAACTTGTACAAAGTTGTGCGTGTATCATTCTTGGCACGCAATATAAAAGTGATAGACACTTGTCTTTCTTTTACTAGTTACATTTTAATGCTAAGTGAATAAACTGTTGAGTTAGCCTACTCTGGTCCCGAAAGAAGCTCATGAGCTATGAATAGTAATTATTGAAAGCTCTTTACTGCTAAAGGCAATTTTTTGCAATATCATTAAATATTTGTACTAGAACTAAAACTAAGTTATGTTTTAAAATTTTAGATTTTTTCAATTTAATTGAAATATCTTTCTAGATATTTTGATAATAAAATTGATTAAGACGAAATAACTATATAGTTTTTAAATTTGAGATAAGTATTTGCCTTTACAATGCTATTTTTATACAACACTAAATATTATACTAGAAAAAATACGACTCGCACCAGATCGATTCTCGGACGGGAATCGACCCCGCGACCTTTGGCTTTGGATGTCCAGTCCAATGCTCTTACCGCTGAGCTACCGAGTCACTAGTGGCATCGTCGAATTTCATCTAGTATAATATCCCACACTTACGCTGCAAGCCAGAGTTATTTCACCAATGTGAGGAATTACCTCACATTCAATTGTAATGTCTTTCCAGATATTTTGACAATTGAATGAGATGAAATAGCAATATTATTTTTAAATTTGAGATTAACTTAAGTTTATTATTTAATCTATACTTATTGTAGTATTGTGTAATGTATTTAAGATTCAAGAATATTTACAGACATTAACAGCACTCTATTGACGCCTATAACACCGCAAATAAAACAAATTTTCAAACATTGTTAAGCATTTTTATACGTGCTTAAGTTAACTTAAGCACTTAACTTAAGCACGTATAAAAATCTTAATGCATTTCAACTATTACTAGACGACCAATAAAGTACCTTTGCTCAATCTCGTTATTGAACTTTACTACGTAGCTGAGAGGCAAGAAATAAATTTCACATTAGTTTATTGCCCACAGGTTCCACTAAACACTGCGTTGGAAACTTCTAGTAGATACGTTCCAGTTTTATTGCTTAAGATTCGAAGTAATATAAAAGTTTACGCCGAGTTGCGGTATACTGAAACTATTACTGCATTATGCCTCGCAATGTTTTCCCAACTTTTCTTGCAGTTTGTCTATGACAACGTTGGAGTATACGAGTAATTTTAAATTAAAAAAGGACAGTATAAAAATATTATTTTTCTTAACAGGTTTTGTATTTAAAACATGATTCGAACAAGTAGTTTTGATATTATCTGCATCACACTGAAAGGGATAACCATTACAAAATTTATACCCCGCCTGAAAACAATTGCCTTTAAACAGAAGCTTTGCGTTCACACTCAATGGACTAAAGGGGGCCATAAATAAGGAACACTGGGAGAAAAACTGCATGTAAAGCCAGGGCTCGTAAAACCGGAAGTCCGGCCTCGGCCGCATCCGGCTCTGTCTGCTGGAAGCCTTTTAGTTCAATTTGCCGTGAAAAGAGACCAACCGCTTCGTTCCTGTGTTTTGTGCCTCTTGGAAAATTGCTTGCCTCATTCTTTTGTAATGAGAGGCTTGCATTTTAAGTGGGGGGGTTTTTGAAGACAGTGATATTTACTCATCTGTGAACTGAAGATGTTTATTTGCGATAGTGCTTTCACATATAAATTCTTTATATTTAAATTATAGTTCCTATTAATCGAACTTGATACAAATTGTATAAAGTTGTATTAAGTACCAAGATGACTGTCTAGGTACGGCACGCTCTTTTTATTTCAAAGTTTCTGTTTGATAAAGTAAAATATAGCAAATCATACATTGAAAGAAGTTTAAAAACAGATTAGGGTTTTTATCGTGAATGTTTGATTTTGAATATCAGTTCCAAACGGCTGATATGGGTTAGAATGGACTCACAACATACAATGCGCAGGATTGAGCAAAATGGTGGAGCTTAGTACTAAAGAGGGCCCTGGCTAAAGCTGAGATAATCGCTAAAAAGCTAGTGCAGATATATTTTCCCAGACTGTACAGAATGGCATATAGGGCCTCCGATGCGTTAGATCGTGTCGCGATTTTACCTGCGATTTTGGTGGTACCAAAAAGCTGTCAATATTGCACACGTTTCTGCAAAAAATTCGTAACGAAAAGGTCTTAAGCGTACGTTAAACATTCATTTCATTCACTTATTGAAGTTCTGTAAAAATAAACAAGCATTTTATTTTATATTTTATTTTAGTGTTCGTCCTATAAAAGAGAAATAAAAGTGGCAATTAAAAAAACGCTTGCAATTGTACACCTGTATAATTGTGAGCTCACAACTGCGTACTATATGAAAAAAATGTATGAGATTATACAAAACAATAAATAGGTAACGCCATCTTGTATCGAGGCGTACTAATTAGCGAACGTCAGACACAATAATACAATTAATTTAAATTGGATCAACACGATATATGAATTATAGAAATGAGCAATACAATATTGATCTTACACCTTTTCCTTTGATGTTTGTCAACGTGTAATAAAATTAAATTAAACTTTAATATCAGCTAACAATAATCAATTTGTTGGCATTAATATGAAACTTATTAACTATATTGGTAACAAGGAATAACAAAATTTACCAAAAAAACAAATCTATTAAAAAATATTTTATGATTAACACTATTTTTCATGAATTCTGAAAAATGTTACTTCCATCTGTATGAAAAAGTTGGAATTTTAGATTTCAATTATAAAAAAAACTCACGACAAAAGCTAATTATTTACCTAATACGAATTACCGGGAGCTCTATTCTTTATTAGGCTTCTTCCTGAAGAAAATAGAGGAGGAACAAAATAATAGTTTCTGAGAATAATAAAATCCCTAATCTTCTATTTACTACGCTCATTTGTGTTACGGACGTGATTTGGGGCGTCCGAACAAAATAGAGCATTGAAGGCAACACGCGAAAAACTGCCTGTGATGAGACTCTCACGAGCCTTATTATGATAATAATCGTTATTCGGATGTCGACGTACAATGGGCACCGTGTTGTATCTTTTATTAAAGAAAACAACACGGAAAACCTTTTCCCCAATAAGGTAGTAGTTAGTTTTTATACAAAACAATATCGTTTTACGTGCCCTGAATAGAAATTCTTTCAGTCGAAAATATTTGATTACCATACAAGCATACAAGTGAGGTCTTGATTTCTTTTGAATTTGGAAAAGATAAGAAGCATTAGGTGACTGAACAAAATTATCTAATCCGGTGGCCAAAACTGGAACTACGTTAGTACATATTGTAACCTAGGTTACGCCATCAACTACATAGACGACAACGACGCCATCACCTACGATTCAATTTTGCAAGCGACTTGCTAGGTGACTAAACTCGACCGGCACATGTGACTAAAATTGACGCATGTAATAGCCCATAAAGGTACCTAATTATACCTTTTTTAAACCAGTGGTACACTTAATTACAAGTAAATAATTAGATCTTCTAATTAAATGTACTGCTGCTAGCCTTCGCGCTGTGTGCATTAAGTAATTAAAATAGCGAGTTGTCGCACCCTTATCTTAAAATGTAATAATAATTTACTGTAGGTAACGACATTACAAAGCCATTACCTGTAAAACCTGCATTGCATGCGAAGAAAACACAAGTCCACTAATTGCAGGTGCAATATTGTAAGGAAAAAATTGAGAACGCGCCTTTTGTTTTGAAATGTTGAAAGTTTTGCTGTGTTCGCCGTAAAGTCGCTTATATTATTGCTCTTTCCATTATGTAACTGTAGCTAGGTTTAAAAACATCTTTGCAAAAGTTTTGACTGTAAATAAAAATATGGAATATATTTTTATGAAGCTGGAACATTCTATTCTTTGTAACATATTTTGTGTGTTCTTATTTCTTGAGAGTGGAATAAAGTCTTGAATCATTTTATTGACTTTTGTGTGGGCGTTCACACCTGAACAATACGTGGGAGTGTTTGATGTTCGATGAATTATGCAGTAATCAAAGGTACTTACTGAAGTTCCAATGAGTATTCGCACGTCCTTCCCCACCATTGTTCCATCAATTGGAGGCTTAAAAAATTTCCCGCGGTAAGCGATCCTCAAGCCAGAGTGTGGCGTCGAAGGATGTTACCTGGCGTCTTATTGAAGTAAACGCGCGGCTGAGTGGTGTGTCAATATCGAGGGAGCTTACCGAGTTCCAGCCTCGCCTTTATACGCCCAACAGATAAAGCATTTATTGGAAAAGTCTTCGATACTAAGCGAAGATACAGTTAACAAACGGTTTGAAAATATACTCGTCAAACACTGAAATGGGAGAGTTACTGTCGCAGATACCTCTCAAAAAACTATTATTGTAAAACACACTGTTACAGGTTTTACAATCATTTATTCGTCGGTAGAGCATGTAGTTTACATTAAATAAGTTTTCAAAACGGAACAAAATAAGAAACCGTAGTCCGCCATTACTGTGCGAAAATCGTCTCTATTGCCCGAGACGCGGGCGACCAATCAGCGTCGAGGAGCGTGGATGCTGACAAAACGGTATAGATGCGTTCACATGTTATATGAAGTTATGGGTGCGTTACAAACTCCCCCTCTAATCCGAACGATGCGACCTCGCGTTCGGGTTAGCACATCACAAAATCACCAAATTTACGCGGTCTGCCACGTTTACGTTTCTCATGAATAGGTGCTTGGACTCGGCCAACGAAGGGTGTGAGTTGTGAGACGTGGTATTTGCCTAACGTTTCTCCATCGGTCGTCCTTTCTAATAGGTAAGTGGTAGGGCTAACAGCTTCCTTGATGCGGTATGGTCCATCGCGTCTAGGTATGAATTTAGGAGTTTGACCTTGGCTGGTGTCATTCGCTCCTTGTGTCTTCAAAAGAACTAGGTCACCATTCCCGTAGTCAGGTGCCGGTCGACGACCTTCATCAGCGTATTTCTTTTGCACAGCTTGAGCCTTTTCATGCACGTCTCTAGCTTCTACGAGAGCGGTGGAAAGTTTCTTTAGGTAAGGTGTTATAGCTGGTATGAAGTTGTCGTTCTCGAGTATGCCACGCATGTCCGTCGCGGCATCAGCGGGCGCACGCAACTCTCTGCCGAATGTAAGGAAGGCCGGAGAGAAGCCGGTGCTCGCAGTCACAGCAGAATTCATCGCGAACCTTATCGCCGGCAAATATTGGTCCCAAGTGTTATGATCGTGGCCGACCAAAATGGCCAGCTGAGGCTTGAGGTCGCGGTTCTTTCTCTCTATAGGGTTGGCTTCCGGGTGGTAAAACGGGGTAAGTGATTGGTCAATGCCCATGGCGTGACAGACCTGCTGCATAACGGCGCTGATAAACTGCACGCCGTTGTCACTCAGAACGCGGCGTGGGACACCAAATCTCATAAACACTTCGTCAATGATAGTCTTCGCGCATTCGGGGCTGGTCGCATTATTTAGCGCGAACAGTTCTACCCAACGCGTACTAACATCTTCAATGATCAATATCCATTTGTTCTTGTTGACGGTCTCGGGAAGTGGACCGAACAAATCGACCGATACTACCTCGAATCTCCTGGCTGATGCCGGTGTCTGCAATAATCCTGGTGGTTTTCTGTTATCTACCTTGTATCGTTGACAGGCCGTGCATTCTTTGATATATTTGGTTACGTAAGAACGCATTCCAGGCCAATAAAAACGTGAGCGGATGCGTGCGAGTGTGCGATCTACGCCAAAGTGTCCGGCGGTCGGCTCATCGTGGAAGTTTGACAGAACCTTTGGACGCTCATGTTCGGGAACCACGAGGCAGGCGCTTTCTTCTTCGTCTACTTCTTCAGGCCCGTATCTATAAAGGATTCCGTCTGATAAAACGTAACCGCGGTCCGCCCACGGTCTCCCCCTAAAGGGTTCGTCGGATTCCATATCTTGGATTATCTTCGATAATTGAGGGTCCTTTAGCTGGTTTTCTCTTATATCACCCGGGGTCCTCGTCGGTATGTCGACGGTAGTTAAGTTTAGTTCTGTTTCATCGCTGCCATTTGGACGAGACAACGTGTCGGCGATGACATTTGCTTTACCCGGTGTATATTCTATTTGCAGGTTATACTCCTGTAGTGTCAGGGCCCATCTTGCAAGACGGCCGCTTGGTGACTTCAAGTTCATCAACCATCTGAGTGGTTGGTGGTCGGACCTGACGATGACTTCACCTCCGTCGATGTAGCCTCTAAACTTGGTCACGGCCCATACTACTGCCAGAGCTTCGCGCTCGGTCGTATTGTAATTTCTTTCAGTGCTACTCAGTAGGCGACTGGCGTATTCTATTGGTCGTTCGTCGGTCCCCTCCCCCTGCATCAGAACTGCGCCGAGGGCGAAACCACTACTGTCGGTCCGTAGGATGAAAGGCTTCGTCTCGTCCGCCTGTCTCAGGATCGGAGCCGAAGTCAGTAAACCTTTAATAGTTTCAAATGCTTCATGTTGATGAGTTCCCCACCGCCAAACGCTAGCCTTCTTTAATAGGTCTGTCAGGGGCCTGGCGACTTCAGCGTACGCTGGTATGAAACGCCGGAACCAGCTGGAGGTCTGCAAAAACTCTTCAGTTGCTTGACATTTTGCGGTGGTGTCATATCCTTGATGGCGGAAACCTTCCCTGGATCCATGTGGATACCTCCAGGTACTATCACGTGTCCTAGAAATTTCACTGAATCGCGTGCGAAGTGACTTTTCTCACGGTTCACACGGAGGCCAAATAACTTTAATCTGTCGAAAACTGCTTTTAGATCTTCCAGATGTTTTTCGTAGGTATCGCTTAAAATAATCAAATCGTCGAGGTATGAAAAAATTGACGTCTCAGGAAGGTTAGACCTGAAACGGTCCATCAGACGTTGAAAAGTGGCTCCAGAGTTTTTTAAACCCATAGGCATGCGTTTGAAACGAAAAGAGCCGAGGGGTGTGACAAACGCCGTCTTGTCGCGGTCGTCAGGATGGAGACAAACCTGAAAATAACCAGCACGGAGGTCTAGTGTCGTCATGTAATTGCTGGTTTTTGCAGCGTGCAGAACGTCTTCGATGCGAGGGAGTGGGTAGCGGTCAGCCTCAGTGACGTTGTTGAGCTTGCGGTAGTCCACGCACAGTCGTGTACCTCCATCTTTCTTCGCCACGAGTACAACGTTCGCTGCCCAGGGTGATTCACCTTCTTCGATTACATCGGCGTCGAGCAATTTCTGAAGTTCCTTCTTGAGGGCCTCTTTCTTAGCTGGAGACATTCTATAAAGCGGGGATGCAATTGGTTCTTGGTTATCACTCACCTTAATGCGATGGGTAGCGAATTCAGTCGCGGGACCATTGGCCGCGAATTGCTCACTCCTGCTTCGAATGAAGGCGTTGAGAGCGTTTTTCTGTTCTGACATAAGTTTGGAGCCTTCGTCACCTCTCAAATTCACCTCTACAGTGTCTAATTTCATTAGTTCGGATTCATCTAAAAGAAGATTATATTCACTCACAAAATCATATTGTTCATGAGGGGCATCGGCAAAGTACCATGTGCCTTGTGGTATATCCAAGTTCACTCTTGCGCTGATAAGAAAATCACGGCCTAACAACGTCTTCGTGTCGGCGCCGGGCAGCACTAAAAACTGGGTAGGTACTACTCGTCCTTGAAGCACAACATCAACATGTGCGGAAAGAACCTTGCGAACTTGTTGAGAACCATCTGCGAGTGTAAAGCTACGTTCTAACTCCATAAATTCTATATTATGATAGACAAAAATGTTGTACAGTGCGGGGCTCGCTATGCAGTGCGTCGCGCCGGTATCCAAAATGGCAACACCCTTTTTATCTAGAATAGTGATTCCGACCATAGGCAAATCGGAACTGTTAGCCACCATAGTGTTAAAGTTAATATTTTTATCAGGTATCGCGGCGTTATGTTTAGGGCGACATGTCTCACATTTCGAACGCACTACCCCTAATTGGCCACATCCATAGCACCTAATACTAGAAACACTGGGGTTAGGTACAAAATCTGTATATTCAGACTTACTCTGGTTTGCCTCTGACGGCTTAAAATCGTTAGAACGGCGCTCGCGTTTACTAAAATCGGACTCTCGATTTTTAAAATTTTTAAAGTTATTCTCTTTTGTGGAGCTCAAATTTTTATTTTCGTACTTACGACAATTGTCGGTGGCATGGCCAAAAATTTTGCAATATGAACATCGCGGTCTTTCACGTTTTACATCGTTCGAATTAGGTGGAAATGAACTGTTCTGACTTACCGCGAATTCCGCACGCGACTCCTCCACGCTCCTCGCCGCATCGGTTAGAGCATCTAAATTATTAATGGAATCGCGGGGCACATATTTACGTGTTTTACGATCTAATAAGCCGTATACAATGTCCACTTTCATTTCTTCCGGAACGTCGTATGGTAACTTGCACAACATGGCGCGCAGGCGGCTCACGAAGGCGTCGGCGCGCTCGTTCCCTTGCTCACACGCGAAGACGTCACGCAGGATCCTGTAGGCTGGACGCGGCGTACCAAAACGGCCGCGGAGTTTTCGTAGTGCTTCATGCCAAGTGGTCACGGACGACTTTACACCCATCCACCATATGGACGCGTCGCCGGTCAATAGCATCGGGAGGCCTCGGAGTGCATGTTCGTCACTCACGTTGGAACATTCTTTGTATATTTCGATGGAGTCGATAAACGCCTCGAGTACCTCGTCGTTGATTGCGCTTCCGTCAAAACGAGCCGTACACTTTGCATAGTTTCCGGGTGGCACTCGGGTGGCATCATCATGTGTCGGCGCCGGAGACGAAGTCGCTGCGGCGCCGTGTGATAACGTTGAACTTGATAAAATACTTTCAATTATGCACTTGTTCGTCTCGCCCTCTATGATGATTTTTACTACATGTTAGTACCGTTTCTCGTACTCACTAACGCCACATAGTTAAAAGAATAATAAATTAACGCGTTTGGAAAGGAATTAAATGACGTTTTCAAACGCATCGTTTAAACGGGAACGCAACCTGTGCTGTCGCGCGCTTCTGGCTGTCATTCGTTTTTTATGTCACTCCACCGGCGCCACGCATTTCCATAAAATATTTAAAAAATTGTTATAAAAGGTTTTAATAACCAATTTGGTTCTCAGTTTTATCAAGAACAAGAACAATAGTGAAATGTAAAGTTAAAAAAGTGTTTAGAAGTGTGTGGAAAAGTAGGAAGTTCGATCCCGATACCTACGTTACTGAAGAAAGAATATGGTTTAATCAACAATAAGAATTAAGAGTTTTTATGCTACGGACCTGCTGCGGGTTGAAGAACGGCTGACTCTCCGACCCGGTATGGGTATCATATTGTTTCAAAACATTAAGGCTAGAGGTTATGTACACAGATGTGTACGTTAAACCTCACTGTCCTCTAGGACAGTACAAACGGATACGTCAGGTCTATCTACAGGATAGTGCGGTATCTTAACGTTTTCAAGGCCTGGGTAATATACGTTAATACGTTATACATTCACACCGTTGATATACGGCTTGTAAGTAATGAGGTTGCTAAACACAGTGAATGTATACGGACCCACCACTCACTGTAAGGCATAGAAAAGGAAGTAAGACCTACATGAGACTCGACCTGCCTGTGAGATATGGAGACGCCAGATCAGCAATAAAATCGACAATAATTAAACTCGGACCTGCCTTCGGGTCATGGAAGAGTCATCAATTGTAGTTGCTACACTACAGGCTGTAGAACCTAAATCTAGAATATATCAGGTTATAATACCATATGCCATATACCATACCATATTATTGTTACTACTTATATCCATTTGTCACAAAACGAGACAATATTATTACCAGATTGGTGATGGACACCATTCACCCATCGTTGAAGCAGGTATATATTTCTGAAAGAATTTTTTTTTCTCTCCATTTGCCTGAATGGACTGATCATTTCTGCCTTGGCGGCTTAGAGTAATAAGAAGAACAGTAAGTTATTATACTATAAAAAAAAAAAAAAAAAAAAAAAAAAGAATTGGTACCTTACCTACTTGCACATATTAAGATTGAACGATTAAAGAGACATAACATATGTACCTATCTCTTTTGGAAATCATAATAATACTGATCAAGATTAAACCACAACTTGGAGCAGCAGCGTTAAACAAGAGCTTGCAGCGGTTGTTTATTAGTATTGAAGAAGTATAAAAACTATTGGACATAACAAAATAAATAAATTGGTGAGTAATAATTATTCTTATGGGAATTACACCATCTCCATGAAAACAAAATTGACATTGTGCGAGATTTTTCCATTTTTGCACATGAACTATAAATGAGCAAAAGGCTAATTAGGCTAATTACTCAATAAATATTAAAGCTGTACAGTGTAAAAGCCTGTTTAAGCCTTAATAAGTAAAGTTCCTAAATAACTTTAACCAGAGCTTTAAACTGAAGGGGTAATATAATCTTAAGTGTCCGGGAAACAACGGGAAGAGAGCCAGAATCCTTTCTAAGACATATTATTTATTTATAATTGGGTGAAAATAATTAAAACCTATATGAGTTAAATTGGGCATAAGAATGACTGATTTATAATATAAAATCAATTTATATTGTAATTTTATAATTACAGAAAACCTATGGATAAATAAAACTCAACATTTTAATGTTCATTTAATTCTTGACAAAAGACTTTAGATTTATTCTGAAAATATTGTATAAAAGGATATTATATTGTGTAACATTCTTACAAAACCTCAGAAGTCTTAAAAATCTGAAATTCATAATTGACAGACATACAAGCATGTACCTACAAAATGAAATAGGTACTTACTTACACCAAGTCTTCATCATAATTGTTTGACGAATGTCATGATCACTATTCTGATAATGTTAATGACATTTTTTAAACTCATAATAGAAAAGAAATTATGTCAACTCATTTCTTCTAAATAATGCGAGTTCCTTGGTTTAATACTAAGACTTCTATGTTGTATGTTTGTTATAATAGATTCATACAGTTTTTTTTTCCAGAGCTATCTTCATAATACTACTGATAAAAAATATTATTTTTTCAATGATGTTTTCTGAGTCAGGACAGGACAACCTGCCTAGATCTAAAATGATTTTTTTCCAAAGAATAAGAAAGGCATAAATATACCTACTTATTCCCTTTAAAATTATATAATAATTTAGTCCTTACCTAACCGACATTAACAATGTCAGTTAAATAAGTACCGAAGTAAACAAAATAAACAGGCATCTATTTAGACCATTATTCCAGGAGAAATAAACAAATACAAATATTTTTATTATTTAAATATAATTACCTAGTTAAAATGATTCAGTCTTAAAACTTATCATTTTTTTTGTTATTTGCTCCTGAGTAATGTGGAAGTGTGAGTTTTTTGTGATTTCGTAGGTAGGCATTAAGGACTACTAGTCATTCCACCCTAATCGACAGTTTTTTTTAATGTATTTTTCATTTATTTGTTACTAAGCTAGTTTATTTGGCAGTTTAACTTTAAAAGTTAAACTTTATATTGTGAAAATTGATATGAAAATTAAGAATGTAATACCTAGTAGGTAATTACAGTACAGTATGTAAATAATTACCTATTTTCTTAGCGAAACTATTCTAAAATATTAAAGACTCAGATTCATACAATAGTACATACAATCAGTACAATAGACAAAATTTAGTATTGTACAAAATAACTAATTATTGAAGATTTCGATTCATGAAAAATATTATGTCACACAGAAAGGGAACTATAACTAATACTTAGTATTTAGATACCTACTTAAGTATTTGTTTGCTTTAAGAACTTTAAATGTCCTTATTACACAAGATTATCTTGGCTTAGATACAGATATTTTATGCATTTTGATGAGTCAAATGAATTGAAAAATTATAACTATATCTGTTAGGCATTTGAGATACACTGCCTTAGCACAGTTAGTTTTCAATTTCAACTTAATTATTGCATTTTTTTTCTTTATAAGATATTTTTTTTTTAGTATATTTTAAACAAGCAGTAATCTACTCACCTATATACCAAATATAATTCTAATATTTTTTTATTAATTTTATTGTCTTATATAAATGGATACTAAAGCACATAAAGGTGCTCTATTAAGATAATAATTTCTTAACACACAAGTTTGTTTATGGTACATCTTGAAATCTAGGTATTTTTTGATTAAGGTGAATGAAATTTACAGTCAACAACATGCTGGGCTACCACAACATACGGGGTTACCACCACAGGCTACAAAATTGTTTTGATCAATTCTGAGCTTAAATGCGAAGTCATAAAGGTTCAAAATTGATTGGAGATTTATTCACAATTTGTATAGATTGACGTGCTGCTGACTGTACTATAAGCAGCGCACATAATTAAATTAAGTATAATTATTTAAGTACCATGCCATTATATACCCTTAGGTTGGAATCGATGAAAAGGTAGAAATATTATTAAAAACTTATATTTACATATTGTATGTACCTACCTTACCTACATCTAAACCACAATATTAGTTTAGGTACATGAGATGGTTCTATTGCTATATGTACATTTTATGGAATCAAATTATTTGACATTGTTTATTTGATGATTGCACACAGTCATCAGTTTTATCTTTTAAGGATGTTATTATCTATGAAGTCTCGGGTTCTATCCCTGGCAAGGTTAATTTAGAAAAACTAACATTTCTATATTGGCTTAGGTCCGATTTTTTGTGTTAACATAACACCAACCATTGTCTCTGATTTCCATCACACAAGTGCTATAGCTACTTTGGAATGGGAGCAATGTATGTGATGTTGTTCAAATTTGATTTTATTTTTATTTATTAAATATTGTTTTATTTATTTACTATGATCATATCTATTCTGGCTATGAGTGGAATTCTCCACTCACCAGCAAACAGACAAGATAACCACCTAGTCATTAGTAATGACAAAATACTGAAGTATTTTAATATTTTTTTTTTAAATATTGGTTATTTATATATACCTATTATAGATAGATATATTGTTCAAATTATAATATCATTTCATATATTTAGAAGAAATCAAAAAGTTTAATTGATCATCATAAATTCATTAATTATAATAAAAAGTTTTTGTTTTATAACAAAAAAAAAAAAAAAAAAAAAACTATACTTATTCAATTAACACTGATTCTTAATCATAAATTGAAGTTATTTTTATTTACACAGTTATTTCTTAGAATAAAAATGTTAAAAATATTTAAGTAGGTTACATAATTACCTTTATTGTATGCACAATAAAACGAGACAACAAGAGGCGGACTTACTGCCTTACTGCTAATAGAATTCTCTAAATACCCTACATTAAAATTTAAATATGGTTATATACATAATAATATCGGTCCTTTTTTTTGGTGCACAACGTAATAACTCATCAGCAATTTCCAAGGAATACGATGATACATGATGATACTCTCTACAGAGTTTCGTGCACACTAATTTGAATGAAGTAAAGTGTCTTAGTATTAGTAGGCACGTTTTTTTGATTATTATTAGGTACTTACTTATATCAAAATCTGAATGCGAAATTCTTTTAAAATTACTTGGGAAGTTCTCAGCTCCGTCTTGTCCCTCCAATTCTATTTCAAGCCTCGATAGTAATGTTATCATATACTTAATATAATAATATCATTCTTTTTGATGATTATTTATACCTATTTTTTTATGGTTAGGTATTCCATAATCTGATTCTACAACTGAACTTTAAACATCTAACATGTAGTAAAAATCATCATAGAGGGCGAGACGAACAAGTGCATAATTGTACAATCAAACAAACTTACCAAGTGATGTTCGATTGAAATTATGCACTTGTTCGTCTCGCCCGAAGATGATGAATCCCTCCCACCCTTATATTACAGGTACATGTACCTATACCCTACAGTTGCAGAATCAGCATATATACAGGGCGTGTGAGACCTAAACTTTAAACTTAATGACAGCCAGAAGCGCGCGACAGCACAGGTTGCGTTCCCGTTTAAACGATGCGTTTGAAAACGTCATTTAATTCCTTTCCAAACGCGTTAATTTATTATTCTTTTAACTATGTGGCGTTAGTGAGTACGAGAAACGGTACTAACATGTAGTAAAAATCATCATCTTCGGGCGAGACGAACAAGTGCATAATTTCAATCGAACATCACTTGGTAAGTTTGTTTGATTGTACAAATAGTTGCCGGTTTGTTTCAGCCTGGCTTCTCGCAACGGCAGCGACGATCGCCGTCAGCTGCGCGTCGGTCATCGACACGATGTTATTCGAAGTAGTATTCGGGTTGTTCTGCTCCGTCACTACTTCATCTTCGCTGTCGTCAGGATCTCCTTGTTGGTTTCTGCGCGTCGTTCGCGGCATTTCACAAGCCGGCGACGGAAAACGAACAGGTTGAAAACTCACTGTAGAACAGTTTTGTACTCGCGCTTAGCGACAATCGAGAAACACTATTTCTAGTCGTAACTTCGCGCCGCGAGTTGGGCGTCACTTGTAAAACACACTGTTACAGGTTTTACAATCATTTATTCGTCGGTAGAGCATGTAGTTTACATTAAATAAGTTTTCAAAACGGAACAAAATAAGAAACCGTAGTCCGCCATTACTGTGCGAAAATCGTCTCTATTGCCCGAGACGCGGGCGACCAATCAGCGTCGAGGAGCGTGGATGCTGACAAAACGGTATAGATGCGTTCACATGTTATATGAAGTTATGGGTGCGTTACATTATTAAATAATAACTTGTAACCTTAGTTACAATGCGATTATCAAACAATGTACAACTGAAGTAGCTAACTTCAGAGCGCTTACGGTACAAAACGACGTATTTTAATGCGTAAAATTTACACTTTACCATACCATATTAGTTATTCTGTGACCATACAACATTCTCGGGTTAAGTTGGAGCAGATAACTGTCTATTCTCAATTTTATTGCATTGTAATACGATGGTTTGTAACTATTGGCTGATGGTTTCTGAATTGAGAAATTAAAGTTGAGTTACCACAGAATATAAATTAGTACTGGTACTATTCCAATGTTACCCAAGCAACCAAAACTAGTGCTGTAGTTGTGCTAAAATGGTTTTTCCTAGCTGATGCGACACTATGTGTAATCAGATAGCTAAGTGATATAAAAAAAACCTTAACAAGTTATTTTGAAGATGTAAAACACATTTTATTGAATCGGCTTTGATACTGACGACTTAACAGGTATTCAGATTTCAGATATTCACTCTCGGGAATTTGTATCATCTGATACGCCTTTGTAAAAGCCTCTTTTTACTCGTATTAAAACGTCCTTTGCTTTTCATTTTCTTCACAGAATACCTACAGTTATATTAATCTGATATATTAAAGTAAATATTTTTTTCTATTTTATAATACCATTTATATTACCCTTCCCCCGCGAATTCGTGTAATCAAAATCCTTTAATGGCGTAGTTTTTGCCTACGTCATGATAACTATCGTATGCTATATTTCATCCCAATTGTTCACTGATTAAAGCTGTGCGTTGATAGATATCTGTGTACTGTGTAAATCTACTCGTACAATGTTTGTATGTAGACAATCCAAAAATCACGAAAATAGCTGCCGTTTTTTATCAACACAAAATTTTATTTGAGGTGAAATGTATGAGACAGCTAAAGCTTTTTCCGCGATGGGATTTTTACAAAAAGTTGTTCATAATTGGTGAATGATTAACTCCATAGAAATGGTTTACAAATACGAATTATATTTAGCATACAAGAACAGCCTGTCGATTCTGTAACCAAACTCGAACCTCACTTCGAATCTCACTTCACTGCGCGGGAATTTTAAATCATAAATGAGATAATGATAGGCTGTTTTTTTATCACAAAATATTTTAGATAGCTACGTACGGTAGCTACCTTAAACTAATACTATAAAATAATAATACCTAGGTGGATTCAATAATGAATAGACAAAAAAAGATTAAAATTAGGGTGCCTAGATCTTTTTTGATCTAGGTACCCTAATTTTAATCTACTCTTTTGCAATCGTTAAAGTAGCATAGATTCAGCTAGTCTAATAAAAAAATCACGCGAAGTTAAGTGAGGTGCGAGTTCGGTTATATACCAGTCTACAGAATCAAAAGGCTGACTCAAAAGTGTATTAGTACGTTTTTGCGTTATTACTCCTAGAGCCTTAAATAATCCTGATCTGGTAATAGACTACACATGTCCGTTGAGTCGTACTAAATTGAAGCAAGTCCCTCAAAACGTACAGTATTTCCACTCAATTTAATGAGTCGATGGAACAGAAACGGGCAAGCAGATTTAATCACAAGACATTTCGGTTCACCTTTCATGTGTAATTTCCCAGGTAAGGTCCTTTTCATTACTTCCACCTCAGTAGATGCCCTTTGCTTTGTTTTAGTTATTTATTATTAAATTTTAATAATACCAAGCCTAGCAACATTTATTATAATCATCTACAAGGCACATGTCCATCAGCCATTTTTGATGTCCCCACTCCAGCACAGGCCTTCCTTATGGGTGGTAAGGAGGATGGGCCATAACCCACCACGCTGGCCCAATGCGGATTGGTGGGTGTTAACGACTGCAAATGCAGCCGGGACCAACGGCTTAACGTGCCTTCCGAAGCACGGAGGAGCTCGAGATAATAAATTTTTGGTCACCCATCCCATGACCGACCCATGCGAACGTTGCTTAACTTCCGCAATCGCTGGGCCAGGCGCTAAACCAAGGCACATATTTTGCGCGAATAAAAATCGATCTAATGAAATTAAAAAAAACATCCGTGGTGGTATCCGTAAAAATATTTTATCTACACCCATGCTTTAAATCCTCTGTAAAGGGTTCTGAAAAGGTTAGCTTACTGCCATCATTACAATATCCCGAGCGAGAGCTGCGGGTCTACCGCCTAACTCTATCGCTTTGACTCTGGCTTTGGTTTATGACGTCAGTGCACTGTCCGTCCTTGTCATCGTGTTATGATATGACAAGGACGGATAGAGCATAGCTATCGCTTTGAGTTAGGCGGTAGGGTCCCAGTATAATAGGATTTTGCATTTGATTTGATTTTGGTTTTTCGTAAATTTTTGGGTTCATTTTCAATGCTCCGATTCTTGCGGGGACTGTAAAATCTGTGAATGTTTTCGTCTGAGCAGTCCCATAACACAGAGTAAACATAAATTTTATGTGATAACCAGAGGAAAATCTTCTTAAAGTGGGCACTCGTTGCGGTCGAGCGATTCAAAAATTATATGGAAAGTCAATCGAGCTCTCTTTTCTACTGATTTTCGTTCGACATTTGACTTAATCTCCATACATTTGAGTCAAATGTCGAACGACGATTCGAAAATAATATCTATACACAACTATGTACAACAGTGCATTCCAGCAGACCAATCGCTAAAATATAATCGATCACCACAGAGTAAATTTTAACCATCAGCACGGGACTCGAACAATTACAGGAGATATCTGCAGTGAATGTAGGTGACGACTTGAAAGTATTTGTTTTCTTTTGGGGTGTTGTTGGAAGGTTGAAATTGGCAAAAAAGGAAGGAACCGAAGCGAAGCGAGGGCGTGTCGCTAGTAAATAATAATTTTAAAATCATATAAAACAAATTCTATTGTGAATCACGTGGTGACGTGGTACGGTACGGCAAACCAGTGAAGCAAGCAAACATTGGCCACTACCACTACGTAACTGTCTGTTCCCAGCACTTCTCAGATGCACAGAATTAGATAATAAACATAATATTAAAATATATCTTACTTATTATTAATAGCAAACAATATTAAAAAAATAGAGAAATAAATAATAATATCAAAACATAATTCCGCTCATGATATTTTATTGGTATAGTTTTTGTTGCTCTCATAATTATTATGAGAGCAACAAAAACTATACCAATAAAATATCGTGAGCGGATTGCCACAAGTGAGTAATCCCACAGTTGTAGTAGGTATATAAGTAGCCTTTTACCCATGAGACGTATCAAAAAGAAATAAAATTTAACAACGTTTAAAAGCTTTTCCATTAGATGACAAGTACACTTGAGAGATGAAGTATCAAAGGAAGTTTGCTTCACGTCACTATTATGGTGTAACTAGACTGTATTAGCATATACCAAAGGTCTTCCATTTTGTCATGACCCATCGCTTCTCGGTTCTGTATTGGGATTAGGTTGTATGAAAGGGTGGTCGCAGGTCGTTGTTAGCTTGTCGCCCGTTAGTAGTTGTTCGTTAGCAGAGATCGGCGTCCTGTTTCCTTATCAAGGCACATCCTGTTCAGGAGCCGTTTTGTTTCTTTGTAAAATGTACCGGATGCCCTTGACTGTGTATGGGGAGAGGTATTCTCTCTCATATTATTTGTGAAACGCTACTCGTTGCCAGTATTATTACGGGGCGCTTTTCTTTTGTTATATTTTCTTGGAAATTTAATTTACCGCGTCGTTTATCGAACTTGATGGCAAATGAAAAAGTAAACGAGCTTTAGGTTTTAATTTAAGAAGTCAGAATTGAAACAAAAAATAGATTGTTTACCTACATAATTTTTTACCGATAAATGTTTTCTTGTGTATAAAATAAATATGATTATAATTTTGTTCGCAAAATATTTATTACGAATCTTGACAAAGATATTCACAGACCGGCTGTTTTCTAATATGATGTAACAAATCTAATTATTCAAATACCAAAAGGAATAATTATAATATATAATATTAAAACCTCGATTCACGTAAACACAGCTATTCAAATGTCGTTGAATGGTCTTGCATTTAATAATTCTGAGCACGTATTAATTTTAGTATGGATTCCAGTTCCAGAGCCTTTGTTGTAGGTGTTGCATCTATTGCATTTATGCTATAAATTTGTATCGCGGCTGCAACTGACAGTTTGCAATATTCCTCAACGTCCGAACACCTAGTAGTACTGATATAATAAATAGCTTTAGTACCCCCCCCCCTCCCCCCCCGATCCCATTATACTTATCTAGCTACTGTTCAATAACATTGTTGTAAGTTTGCCGTCACAAACTTTCATTTGCAGGAATCAATGCAAAGGTGCTTAATAATACAGTGTTATAATTAAAATAGAGGCTGAATATTTAATATTTATTTCTATTTGTTAACATTACTGTTAAAATAATGTTGTTGCATCGATAAAAAATAATTTGCTAGTAGCAACCTTAAACTAGTTTGGGGCTCTAAAAGCTACATGGTATTGCAATAATTCTAAGACCACAAAATCACTTCAAATTGTACGTGATATAAAACCCGTTTAACTAGTTATTATCAGATCCACCAAGACTCTTAGAAACAACTAAGAACGCATCGACAATTGCTCTAACTCTTATCTTATGCAGCGATTTAAAAATATCAATTCCTCCCACCCCTTTTATGTAAAAAGCACATTCTAATACCGAATTCTATAATTAGAGAACACCTGAAGAGGATTTCCGTGTTGTCTGTTGATATAAATTGCCTTTTAAACAGATCCAAGGGGCAGGTACGTCGCTCAAGTGTCTGAAGGGATGTGAGTCTGATAAATAATTAAGCTGAGTATATACCGAGTGAGGATTCGCGGTGCGATTCTCTTGTCGCGCTAATGGATATGGTTGAGCTTCATTAGGCCTATTTACGGCCTAAGTGTTTCGAGATTTGTCTTGGGACTTTGCTTTGTGTTATTGGATACGCTTTGAGTGGTATAAGATTTTTACACGGAATTCACCTTACACACATACATTATTTTGTGTTATTGGATGCGCTTTGAGTGGTATGAGATTTTTACATGGATTCCACCTCACATTAACACTTACATTGCTTTGTGTTATTGGATGCGCTTTGAGTGGTATGAAATTTTTACATTGGTCCCATCTCACATGAATACTTTCATTGCTTTGTATTATTGGATGCGCTTTGAGTGGTATGAGATTTTTACATGGTGTTCCGCCTCACATTAACACTTACATTGCTTTGTGTTATTGGATGCGCTTTGAGTGGTATTAAGATTTTTACATGGATTCCACCTCACACACTTACATTGCTTTGTGTTATTGGATGCACTTCGAGTGGTATGAAATTTTTACATTGGTCCCATCTCACATGAATACTTTCATTGCATTGTGTTATTGGATGCGCTTTGAGTGGTATGAGATTTTTACATGGTTTTCCACCTCACATTAACACTTACATTGCTTTGTGTTATTGGATGCGCTTTGAGTGGTATTAAGATTTTTACATGGATTCCACCTCACATGAACACTTGCGTAGCGTTACTTTCATTTTTGATACTTTCATTTTTATCTAAGATAGGTTAGGATACCGTTTTTTATGTTCATTCTTCTTGCTGTTCTTTTTCATTGCTTCTTTCCTTTCCATGGTAGATACCTGTCTACAGTATGTAATGTAAAGTTTCAATACTGCGAACTACTGATGTTTGATGTAGGTACACTTTCCATATTGACAGTGAAATTGTAATGCACGATGTGCATGGACAACACACGGAATTCAAATGGGTATGATATTTGTTCTAGACGTGATTCACTGGACCTCGATTCTGAAGTTAACGTAACAATAGTGTTTCAATTGTGTTTCGATACTATTGGTTTTTGACATAGTTCTTCTTCGATCAAGAATATCCTAGATAACGCTTCACGAACTAAAACAGTACACAAAAATGGCACCTCAAATAGCGTCCCACTTACAAACTTAGCGATTATTTTGTACATAATCACCTCTTATTTTGTACAAACTCACATTTTATATCACTTATTTTGTACAAAAACACATCTTTTATCACATACTTTGTGCAAAATAAGAGCCCAGTTTGTAAGTGGTCACGCTATTGAGGTGCCATTTTTGAGGCTCTGACCGGACATCTAGGATATTCTTGATCGAAGTAGTTCTTGTACAAAAAGCAATACTATTGAAACACTATCGAGACACGATTATTATGTTAACTTTCAGAATCGAAGCCCTGCTTTCGTGCAAAATGCAATATTGCAATGCCAGTTTATGATCGAAACTTATGTGATTTATGACCAGGATAAATCATTTGATATGAAACTTTGTCACAGCAAAACGTGATATTACGGTACATTAAGTTGCTTAGACTTGCATTGCATTTTGACTTGTTTAGTACCTATTACTACTTATATAATATGATTTATTTTTATTTCGTTTTAAAAAAATCTTTTGATAGTGGCATTTATTGAAGATTGTAAGCAAGGCTACGCTGAATGATAGTAATAATAATATGCGTTTATTTTCCCATCACAAACTTACATGAACATGACTTAGGTACATGGAACTTATACAATTTAAGTTTGTGTGTGACTGATGCCTGCGCAAATATAATCACGGGCACAACTCATAGCATAGACACTTGTCAATACATGCAATATTTTAATTTTATGGATTGTCTTTCATTGAACGTTTTGTTTTTAACCGACTACCAAAAAAGGAGGAGGTTCTATGTTCGTCTGTATATTTGTTTTTTTTTTGTGTATGTCCACCGATTACTCGAAGACGGCTGGACTGATTGAAATGATTCAAACGTTATTACATTAGGTACACTCCCAAGTTGGTCCCATTTTTTAAAATTTGGAAATCGGTTCAGTACTTTTCAAGTAATTTTGAAAAAAGCACGAGAATAGTATGATTTTGTATGAATTACCTCGATGATTGGTCGTATTACTTTTTTGTTCATGAACTGAATAAGATAATCATTTTTTTGTTGGAAGAGGGATATCTTAAGTGTAGTTTTTTAACCGACTTAAAAAAGGAGGTTCTCAGTTTGACCCGTATTTAAGTATGTTTCTCCGCGATTATCTTACGTTTGGCTGAGCCGATTTTTCTACATTATATAATATTCCTTACCTACAAGGTACCTACACTAAAAATAAAAAAATAAAAATTGTTTAAAAAAAACAAAAAACCGACTTCAAAAAGCCTACCTCTAAAAAGCAAGAAATAATATTCGTAATAATAAAAATACGTCTATTGAAGTCGGGTGGGGCTGAAGTTCAACTTCTTTATTTTTCTAAAAGCCCCACCCGACTTCATTAGATGTGTTTTATTAGAATGATATGCGTATCTAGTGATTTGAATATTATTTCTTGCTTTTTAGAGGTATTTAATTTTGAAGCTGTTTTGTTTTCATTTTCAGGTTTTTTGAAGTCGGTTTTTTGTTTTTAAAACATTTTTTATTCTTTTATTTTTAGTATATGTAAGTTACCTTCTGTAGTGTACCTATTTGGTAGATAATTACTTTAGTTTTAATATATTTAGTTTATTTATATTAACTTATCCAGTAGGTATATTATCTAGGTAGATAAAACATGGGTAGACGACCCACGAAAGCGGCGGCATGCACGCCTTTAAAAATAAAAAAAGCTTTTTATTCATGCCAATTAAATTACATCAATAATCACAACAGAAATAGCTATAGCTATATTAAGCAAGTTACAATTACAGATTTTAAGGCAAAAGGAAATATTATAATAAAGTCTTAGCTGACCCTACTAGGTTATGGAATAACCTGTAATTAGGGATTCAGCCCCTACCCCATATTGAACCTTAAAATAATATCATAGTGGCTAGTTTATAGGATAACTATTACAATTTATTTTATCATACTTTTAACGTAACATAAAGTAAAATAAAAACCAATGAAATATTACATTATTACATATGAAGAATGCACTTAATTTTTTGTGTTTGTGTTGAGTTGTGTGAGAGTTGTGTTTGTGTGGAGGTGTGTTTGTGTGTGTATGTGTATGTGTGTGTGTGAGTGTGAGCGGTGTGAGTGTGTGTATGTACGAGTTTGCGCGTGAACAATTATGAGAATATCGTACCCCTTGTACTTAGGATATCACTGCCAACAAACTTTCCGACTCGTCGTACGTTTGACCAAGGAGCCAGTCAAAGATAGTTTTTTTACATTGTGTTGATGGTAGTTGGTGGTGGGAAATGAGTTTATTAATCTTATTATATAAGTATGGTCCGAGAAAAATTAAAAATCTTTTTGTAAATGTGAAGTTGGTTATAGGAGTAAGACAAACTTCGTGTTTTCTTCTCTTATCGGAGTGTATAAAGGGAGTTCGGGCATGCATGTATAGAAGACTATGCATTATAAATAGTTGGCGTATAGATAGGACTTTACATTGTAAGTAAAGTTCCTTAGTGGGGAAAGTGAAGGGACGAAATGTACTTACTTTTAAGACCGCTCTTTGCGCCCTTTCCAACTGCAATAGGTTAGTTTTTGCAGAGCCACCCCATGCAGTGATGCAGTATGTGGCAATGGTCTGGCATAAGGCGAAGTAAGTGGTCCTAATAATGGCACTGGAAGCAACATAGCGAAGCCTTCTAAATATATATATTAACTTCCTGACCCGAGATGTAAGGGCTTCAATGTGCAGTTTGAAGTTGAGATTCCGGTCAACAATGATTCCGAGGTATTTTATGAAGGGAACAGACGCAATTGGGGGACAAGAACAATTATTGAGGTTCGGGGTAAGACAGGTATGGGCTATAAGGGTTGGTGAGGGCGTAGGTTGGGAGTCATCTCGAATAGAAAATGTCACAAAATTGGTTTTCGAAGCATTAAGGGTGAGCGTATTCGATGCTAACAGTGAGTTGACAGCATTGAAACCGTTTTGGGCGGAGGACATGGCATCGGACCAGTTGTTTGCTGTAAATGTAAGCACTGTATCATCCGCAAAAGAGATCACCTTGCCGTTAGGGATGTGTAGATTGCAGAGATCGTTAATAAAAACGAGGAAGAGGGTAGGCCCTAAGATGCTCCCCTGCGGAATGCCATAGGATACGGGGAGGTAGTCACTGTAGGTATCGTTGATTTTCACTCTTTGATACCGTTCCAGGAGATAGCTGCTGAATAGGTTGTGTTGTACACCTCGGACGCCAAGTCTTTCTAACTTGTTTAGGAGAGTGGGGATGGGAACGGTATCAAAAGCCTTCTGAAGGTCTAAAAAGATGGAAACTACCTTTTTGCGATTGTTAAGAGCGGTAACAATATTACTTATAAGTTCAAGAACGGCATCGGATGTTGAGATATTGCGTCTGAAACCAAATTGGTTCGGTGAAATAAGGTTGTTGGTTTCTAGGAAGTCAATAAGTCGTTTATTGATGATGCGTTCAAGAACTTTAGAAAGCGACGTAAGGACGGCTATAGGCCTATAGTTGCCTGGCAAAGTCTTATCCCCACTCTTGTAGATGGGATGGATGTTGGCTTTTTTAAATGCATCGGGAAAGATTCCCAAGCGAAAGCAATTGTTGAATATATGAGTTAATGGTTTGGTAAGGATGGCAGCATATCGCTTGAGAATAGCGGAGGAAATATTGTCCCAGCCAACAGCGCTGTTAGTTTTTAATGACAGAATAGTGGTGAAGACTTCGTCATGGTCAGTGTCAAGAAGGACAAACGATTGTGAGCATGATGGGCTGTGGAATGGAATCTGCTGGTTTTGGAGCATAGGGATTTTATTGGCTAATTCTTCTCCTATCGTTGCAAAGTAAGAATTTGTACGATTGACAGAGGCAACTGGAGTGACACACGACTGTAGTAGGTGGGTTGAAGGTTGTTTTGACTGTGACAATTGAGTTATTCGCTTGATAGAGTTCCACAACATTTTTAGATTAGTACCTGCTTTAAGAAGCTCATTCCTGTCAAACTGTCTTTTGAGTTTTTTTAGAAGTTTTGTGCAAAAGTTTCGATACCTAGTGTAAGTGAGCTTTAAAATAGTGTTATCTGGTTTTTTTTTTAATTTGCGATGCATGGCATCCCTGTTCCGAATACAACGCAACACTCCTGGAGTGATCCAGGGTTTGAGGATGCGCTTTTTACGTTGAAGCCTTTTAACAAAGGTGTTTTCTTTTAAAGCTGTGTTTAAGGTGTCAATTAAAAGGTCCGTAGCTCGATTTGGGTCATCTGTCTGGTAAATAATAGAAAGATCCATATTATTGATCGAGTGATCCAAACCATTAAAGTCAATTTTGCGTACAGTGGTTTCACAGGGAATACGTATTTGATTATTGTTTAGACATAACAACACGGCGGAATGATCTGTTATAGTGGAGTCTATTACAAGGGTAGTTGAAGATACGCTGGTTTTTAAAAAAGCGTGGTCTAAACAGTTTGGACCACGAGTTGGGAGAGTATGGCTGGGTAAAAATCCATGAAAAGCTAAAGTGTTAAGGTATTCGGCGGCACGAGTGTCTCCAGTTGAAGGGGTAATATTAATATTTATATCACCTATAATTATGATATTATTAAACGATGATAAAGTTGTTAAAATATTGCACAAAGAGTGTAAAAAAAAATATCGGTCTTAAGATTTTTTAAATTTAACTTTTTTGTGGTAAGTATGGTATATTTATTGACGATATTATCTAAGTTACAATAGTCTTATGTCAATGGCTCATCATCTTTTACAAAATACTGGTGTTCCCGACGCAGGGGCGTCAATTCTTGAGGAGTTCTCCTGGTACTTCACTATCAGCTCCACTTCACCATATGCATTATGACGAACCACATAAATAGCCTAGCAACCATATTAAAGTAATCGTATCGCACCAGTGAGATACTTAGTTTAGTACCTATTAAATAGTTCCGGTGATCATCCTCATGATCTTCATCATCAGTTCCACTTTACCAAAATGGTGCTTTTCGAAAGCAAATGCACGAGTTATTTAAGAAAATTACAAAATCGCTATAGGTGTGCCTATAATATTAGAAGAGTTCCCTTGATTTCTCCAGGATCCCATCGTCCAATTTCAAAATTTTAAAAAATGGGACCAGCTTGAAAACATACCTGATGTTATAACGTTTGAATCATTTCAATCGGTTCAGCCGTCTTCGAGTAATCGGTGTACATACAAAAAACAACGGGTCGAATTGAGTACCTCCCTCCTTTTGAAGTCAGTAAAACAGAAATTTGTACTCCAGCCCCACCAGACTTCAATAGACGTATTTTAATTATTACGAATATTATTTCTTGCTTTTTAGAGGTAGGTTTATTGAAGTCGGTTTTTTGTTTTTTTTTAAACAATTTTTTAAATAGACGATACTATTGGTAGTTCCAAAAGATTTATCGCCAGAATGACAAGTCCACATCTCGAACATTCGAATCACGATACAATGAAACTAAATCCCAATCCGCAGTCGGAACGAATCTTCACGCTTCCTTTCCTTTTTAAGTCTGAGTAAAATTCCGTGTTAAGGCACGAATCGAAAAGAACCATCTAGAAATTCGGAGCACAGAAAATCGAGCCACACTAAAGCATTTTCCAATAACAAGAAGAAACGACGTGCTACGATATTAAACACTAAAATTCATGTTCGCGACCATTCTTAACATTCTCGTAATATCCTCACAAAGCCATTGGAGTAGAACTAAAAATAGCGGCGATACGAAAATGGCCATTATATCGGACTTATCGAAAAAGTTTTACCACTCGAGGACCGATAATAATGTACACGCTCACATTTATACGATATAAGATGAGAACAAAGGCACGAGTTCTGTAAAGCCACGTGGATTCCTTGATTTGAAAAGTTTTTGTATTTAATCTGGACGTTACTGTTGCTGAGGGGAGCTCTTTATGAAACGGAAAGACGACAAAAATTTTGAGTTACTTTTTTAATTAACTCAATAGAAACTTACTTTCTTGAAATTAAATCGTTTCGTTTTAGTTGAGTACCAATCAGCTATTAAACGACTTGTATCCAAAGCAACTTTAGACATCCATATTAAAATATACAAGTAGATTTATGGAATGTTGGAAAACAATCCAGACGTCATCAACAACTTGTCGTCATCAATACCTTGCAACTTTATGGGATTAATCTTTTAAAGCAAGGAGTAAATTTTGTTTTGTGTTTTAAAGGTTTATCGTAATTTAACTACACGGTCATCTAGTTTTATATTTACAAATACAATGTGCTTATTCATTAATCATCTCTTAGTAATGTCATACCAACGACGACGTAAGGGAAATAGAAGAACAAAGTATCTACTCCTTATAACTTACTTATTAATTTTTACAAAAATATGAAGTGATTGTTTGTGCTGTAATCAAAGATATATTATTTAATAAAGTAACTAATTTTATGTGAATATTCTCTCAACGCAGCTTTTTGATGCAATTAGTATTTAAAGTAGGTACTTCTTTTTCATCCCCTTCAGATGCGCAGCGTAATGGATTTTCCTGATGGATATACGCAGTTTTATATTTATATTTTATCTTTTTAGTAGGTATACGAGTAATTTAATATTTTACAATAAAATTGGATTGTATTAAAATATTTAAATTTCTTCCAGTTCTATACTTTTGTTAAGTATAGCTTTTCAACGTACATTTCCGTTGAAAAAGATGTATGCGAGAGTTTTCTTAAATAAGACTTCATTGTCAAGAATTTCACGTAGTTTGTGGCATATAGCTGTAAAGACAAAGTGCATTCCACATTGTGAAAGAAAGAGCTTTTTGAAACGCGACTCTATTGATGTGCTGTAAGTCAGCTTGCTTTTAGCGGAATGCTAAAAGCCTCCGGTGTACTCCTGATGCATGCCAGTATTGCATTTCCTGGTTTCTATTGGACCATTTATTTAAGGTACCTTCAGTAAATGGAATTATAACGGGGTTTGTTTGGAATACCTACATGTCATGTCACTCGTTCAAAAAAACTCTTTAAGTTAATTTGTGCAGTTGGCTTTTGAAACTGCCAGTACAATTTAATACTTGGTCATACCAACCTTAAAGCCGATTTCTACTCACAATTTTAACAGTTTGATTCCAAACCCTTTGTATGGTAACCTTTTCGTAAAAAGTTAATTGAAAAGTATAATAATAATATAGCTTTATTTTATTATTATTATTATAATATTGTATTCTTGCCTATCTATAGCCAAAAAAGGCCGCGCAGCGCGATTTATTCATAGTCAAGTTTCATTCACTAATCTTGTGATCTTGCCTGTCTAAAGTGAAAAAAACGGCCGCGCAGCGCGATTTTCAGTTAGTTTCAGCCACTAGTTTTGTAATCTGTGGTTATTTCATCCGCGTAATTCAAAAATGCAAAAAAAAATCATGTGTTGCGGGCCCCTAGGCTGCAGCCTCTATGTAGCCTGTGCTTAAATCCGGTAGTGTTTCCAGATATTTACAGTTTTCGCCAAGCTGAAATATAAAAAAGAGGGCAAGATAAGATTGCACCGGTCGCGTAGTTGTTCATCTGGGCTGACTTAATTCAACATACCTGAATGGGTTGCAGGTAAGTAATTGGAAAACTGATTTTTCGCTTTTCCAGTTGCATAATATTTTGATTTCTTATGTATGTTTTGAGGTGTGCTCAATAAAACTATTTATCCTTTATAACGTGTCAATCATTATTAAGACTTTGATAAGTGTTTAAGCCAAGGATAACATATAACAAATAAAATTTAACACTGAATCAAATATCAATCAGATTTAAATAAATTATAAAGTAGTACTAATGTAGTTTTTTACAAAATCTTAACACAGCTTTATACGCGGATCCAAAAAACTGAACAGTTTTATAGCGCAATATCTGTAGTTTTTTTATCCACAACGGGATAGTGCTTGGCTTCACCTCACCTGATGTTATGTGAAAGACCGAAAGTGTATGCGCACTACACGCGGAATCCTCACCACTGAGGAACTGGCTAATCTGGCTATCTTTCCTCTAACTGTCGGAGCAATTTTTTTTTAAATTGTTGTTATGACATCAGACTTAGGTAAGGATCAGATGGTGGTAGCTAGCCAGGCGGACTTGACATAAGCCCTACCAACAACCAAACCGAGTATAATGTACTCCCCTCCTTTGGGAATCGAACCCGGACCCCCTGCATCTGACACATGTGGGCGAACCACAGAGGCGGTAAATTTCCATTTATATTATTAGTTTCTTTATATTGGTTTCTCGATTATAACTCAAACCGTGATTATTATCACTAATTGCTCCCACAGATGTTCATCAATGCGCTGCCATACGTCACACCGTCTCTTCCGAGATTGATGACGTCACTCGTTAATACAGGTTCATTAGCACCCATAATAATTAATGGGTTGTTCCCAACTTCCCTCACTTACCCCGATAAAATACTTTATTTATTGAAGATTTGAGTTTATTTTTTCAAAGGATAATGCGAAAAGGAAAATTTGTGAATTTACACTATTTACTAAATAAAACGCAAACATAAAAAAATTAGCCCTAAAACGAACTTAACTACATGAAAACTCGTTAAAAAACCCGAAAATGTTATTGAAATACCTAACCGAATAAAAAAACACCCCAAAATAAATAATTAAGTAAGTCGTCGTGTTTCTTCATATTTTATAGGTACAACACCAACATTTTTTATAGAATAATTAAAATAGTTATGTAATATCTTTTCTAAATTTTGATGATTAATTTATCATTAAGTGTAATTTAATTTGACTTTTTACCTAAAAATTCTGAAAACTAAAGATTTTATATCGTTGCGGTGAAATTTTCAAGTGTGACCGCGCCTTAAGTCCCATAAATACGCCTGTTTAATTACCGGGCTGAAGTTATTATTGTGTCAATTAACGTTGTTTACATTTGGTCTAGTAATTAGTGAGACAATATTTGTTTTATGTTGCTGTATCCAAATGTAAGTATATTTGAAGGAATGGAAGAAAATGTGATGGTTTATTATACGAAGGTAAAAGGTAAAACTACCCGTTTCTTAATTAAGCCTTTCTAAAATGTGCACGATGTTCGTTTGTTTTATTTTGTAATGAAAACGCCACCATTAAAGAAATAGCCCTAACGAATCTACTGCCATACGATGTAATGTCTCAGTAATTGAAATAGAATAGAAATAGAAATTCGCATGATGAATACAGTGTGATAATAATGATGTAATACAGAGTGTTCGACAAGAACGTGAAAGGTATATTTTTAAATTTTGGTAGGTACTTAAGCAGTTTATAAAAATAAATATGAAGGTGCGTTCCCACCTGTGCGCGCTACCACGCACCGCAACGAACCGCACGAGGACGAACACGGGCGCACAGGAACAAACTACGAACGCACCGCGGCGAACGCGTCGTTTCCCACGGTGTGTCGTCTTGTCTGGTGCGCTCTCGTGCGTCTCTAGACGCACCGGTGGGAACGCACCTTTAGGCTGAATAGAAAAATAATTTTCCTAAAATGCTTCTTTACTGGAAAATTTTCGTACATAGGTACTTACATTCTATATTCATTTCAACGCTTTCTTTACTTTGATCCGATTAATTTTCGTTTGCTATAACTCTTTCAGCCTATAACCAACGTACCTTTGTTCAACAATGAAATAATTCTTCCTCCTTTTTTCTTAGTAAACATTTTTGCCATTTTAAGGCCACAAAATTTTTTGCTAAATTATGTTTTTGCTAACGAATAGGTTATAAAGAAGGACATAGAGTTTAAATACATACATTTTATTTAAATCTTACAATCTATTTCATTTCCAAAACATTGGAATTATCAATAAAGATAAAATTATTATGTATATAAATATCATTGAGACACAGTAGTTTTATATATTTAATTCTTTTAAAAAAAATTAAAGGTATGATAACGCACCGTTTTATCATTTGATCCCTAAGGGTCTTATTATAAACCCGAGGTGGGTATTCTACAGTATAACATTTAATAACTTAAATTAAGGTCTCCCAGGCCCTTACTTAATAAGGTGCGTGTAACGTGTTGCAAGTTGGAATAAGTTTTACCCGCTGCGGGTAGCAGATGTGGTTATTTGATATTGGACTTATTAACGATGCTATAATAGCGAGAGAATTAGTTTCCTGTTATACTTATTTACTTAATGAAATGTGATATGTTATACTGCACTGCATTTGTGGTTGGGAAAATATTTTGAGTTATACTACCTACAATAGGTGGAGATGATTTGATTTAGGTTTTTTACATTGTAGGCATTGACATTGACAGCCGGACAGGGAATTTTCGCTTTGCTAACAGCTGATTAGGTATTTTTAAATTTGAGTTTTTTGCATTCACAATGCTATTCTTATACAATACTAAATAATATATTAGAAAAAATACGACTTGCACCAGATCTTGTATAAGAATAGCATTGTGAATGCAAAAATCTCAAATTTAAAAATTATATAGCTATTTCATCTTAATCGATTGCCAAATATCTGGAATGATATTTCAATTGAATGTTGAGGTAATTCCTCACATTGATGAAATAACGCTGGCTTGAAGCGTAAGAGTAGGATATACTAGAAGAAATTCGACGATGTCACTAGTGACTCGGTAGCTCAGCGGTCAGAGCATTGGACCGGATATCCAAAGGTCGCGGGTTTGATTCCCGTCTGAGTATTGATCTGGTGCGAGTCGTATTTTTTCTAATATATTATTTAGTATAGCTGATTAGGTATCCAATAGAGAATCGCACATTGAAATCATTGACAAATAAATTATATTTCTGCATTTGTGATAACAGTGGGTCATATTGAGAGAACTGACAGTACAGATTTAATATAGTTGTATACTTTATTTGTATCAAATTGTGAATTTTGATAAAAAGTACAAAACAAAATATTGTATACGTTACCTGCCCCAATTAGAAGTACCAAACTATTTAAAGGAGCTCGGTGGCGCAGTGGTTTAGCGCCTGGCCCAGCGATTGCGGAAGTTAAGCAACTTTCGCAAGGGTCGGTCATGGGATGGTTGACCAAAAATTTATTATCTTGAGCTCCTCCGTGCTTCTGAACGTTAAGCCGTTGGTCCCGGCTGCATTTGCAGTCGTTAACACCCACCAATCCGCATTGGGCATTGGGCCCGCGTGGTGGGTTATGGCCCATCCTCCTTACCACCCATAAGGAAGGCCTGTGCCCCAGCAGTGGGGACATCATACATCAAAAATGGCTGATGGACAATTATCAAAACTATAACATTGAATTTATCGCTCTTATCCTTCTCCTTTACATTTCCGTAGCGAAGTTTCAAGTCGATATAATCAGTCTTGTCCCCTCGACAGTACCTGTTCGCAAGTATGACGAATGAGTCAGCTTTTCAATAGGTAAAAGCCATTGAGGGGAGCGCAACTACTCTTCGGAGCAAACTGATACTAATGAAGCACAAAATTGTATACCGGAAACAAATATTTTACTACAAAATCTTTTGAGTTAGAGCTTCTTCTAGAAAAGATAAAATGTCACCCCTTATTTATAAACAATAAGCATTATATACTTACCTATAGTTTATAATAGGGGTTTTCGTATCATTTTGTATTAGAGTGACAAACATTATACATAATAGACATACAACTTTTTCTCTGAACCAAAACCTAAAGTGTTGGCAAATAATGCTCATTTATGCAGAATTTATCCGTTTTTAGCTGCCAAGGAGGCTACGTGCAAGGTAAGCGAAATGGCACTGGATCCTGGCCAAATGACCACCAAGTGTGTCTTGTCTAATTCAGCATGGAAACTAAAATGGATTAAATGCAGATTTCCGTACCACCTAATTAGGATTTGGATAGTCAACTGTCGTGCGAATGTGGACGCTATGAAGTTAACTTTCGAACAAAATTGTTTAATATTTTCTGCTTTAAACTTGTGATACCCACATTCAGCAAATTTAAAAATGACATGAAATAAAACACTTTCTAACGGATAAGCGCGGTTTTATTGTACCAAAGTACTTTTGGTAGTTAGTTGGTATTTTATTTGATTTTTGATTTTCTGACGTTTCGGCACATTTGCAGCTACCGTGGTCACGGTTGACTGAAGCTGCAAAGGTGCCGAAACGAAACAAATTAAATACCAACTAATTACCAAAGTAGGTATTTTCAATAAAACCGCGCTAGAATCCGTTAAAACGTGTTTTATTTCATGTCTAGTGAGCGCGTAAACTTGAGAGGTGAATATTAAAAATGACATATGATAAAAGAAAGCGATGCGTAAATCAACCATAAAAATAACTGCATTAAAAAGTAAAAATCGCCAAAAGTGTAGATAGATGGTCTTGGTTCAAGCGTCGATATGTTTCTTTGTGTAAAAATGTCTCTATTGTAAGTTGCATAACCAAAAATTATGAAGTTATCATAAAATATAATAACGTCCTAAATCCATGCAGCATTCTAGACTGCAGCCAAAACTCAGATAGCATGGTTTCATATTCACATTTCAGTTCGCACACAGTTTTTATTTAACCCATAGCTGAATACCCGCAATACAAAGGCGTGTCAACCTATCGTTATACATAGAGGACACTGCCATAAAGCGCTGGAAGTGCTTCATTAATAATTTAGCCAGAAACTAAGCAATGCTTCTGTTATGGTAACTAATAACTAACAGAAATAAGAATACCTACATATTAATAAGCAAACAGAATTAGAAACCGGGACTTTTTAATTAAGGCGCGGTGGTAGTAAAACTAGCGCCGCCACTACATTTTTTTTACTCGTAAACCAAGTCAATATTTAAAAAAGCTCATGTAATAATTTCTTAAATTGTCTCAAATATTTTTTTAATAACTCTTCAACAGTTATCATATTGTGAAAAGAAACTAAATTAATTCAACGGCATAAGCATAATATTGTTTATTTTTAATTGACGTAATTAATACTTAGCTACTTGTACCTTAAATATTTTATAAGATTAATTTGTACCGTGTTTCGAACGAATAAATTTCTATTTCTATTTCTATTAGCAATGTCATTAATATCAATTTGTTTAAATCTCGTGCAAAACCAAGACAAATAAAACAATCTTTGTAAAAATAAAAACTCAAACTATGTAAATAAGTACAACAAATAATATAGCAAAACTAAAGCATTCTATATTAGCCACACTCGTATTGATTGATTCCGTTCCATTTGCAGCCTCAGCATAGTTGTCATTCTAAATATAGTATACTATATTAGTGACTGCAGCAAACTTCTCAAGCGACCTTACAGTCCTATGTATTTGTTACCGGAAAAAAGATTTTGATCTTAGTTGGCTAGAAGGCAGGCACAAAAGCTCTGGGGTGGGCTCAGGGGTTTGAGGAGGGCTCGGGAGACTCGCGGGGGCTCGGGGAAAGCTCGAGGGGGCTGACGGGGGCTCGAGGGGGGCTCGATAGGGCTCGAGGAAAGCTCGAGAGGGCTTGAGGGTGGCTCGGGAAAGCTCGAGGAGGGCACTGGGAGCTCGAAGAGTGGCTAGAGGGGGGGGTTGGCGGGGCTCGAGGGGGGCTCATTGAGTTTGGAATCGAACCTGCTTTACTCCTGTAGGTACAAATATGTAACGTTACAATTACGTTACAATGCCTAGGCAATGTATGAAATGAATAATATTTCAAAAATTGCCTGATCGTTTCAGGCATTGTCATACAATGCCTAGGCAATGTATACAATGGCGGATTATACACATTGCCGGTAACATATATAATATATATTGTACAACCCGCTTTAAGGCGTCTGTTTTCGTCCCAATATAGTTTTTGTTGACTTTTGATGCTTATTTATCCCGCTGTTCGTAACACCAATTCGACTCGGATAATCAATAAAGACTGTAAATATAATCTGTCAATTGTTTTGGTTTATTCAATGGCAAAGAAGCTTGAATCAATATTCATGTTTTAAAAAATATTATGCGCAACTTCACTTTAGCAAAAAATTCTTAGCTATCTATCGAGTCCAAAATACTGGCTCTTCTAAAGTTCATAGGAGTACAACACACCCACATGGTGCTTCAGCATTGACCTTTAACGGTCATTGTAATTTAAATTACAATTTGACGCGTCACTCACTCGGCCGGTCGTTTGTCACTGCAATTACCAAATACAAGTACCAGCCTTAGTAAAAAGACGAGGTGGGTGGGGTGGGTTATTGCGCTGCGCCACTAAAGGATAAAATACTACTATTACTAACCAATTTGTGACTCCTTGCACTTGTGGTAGGTATGGTGACTGCATCGCAATCTTACGCTGCGTTGTCGTATCGCAATGCAGCGCATCTGCGACTACTACGTAACTGACAGTAACCCATCAATATAATAATAATGTTATGACAGTCCCATCCAGCATCCCTAATTCAGTACAAAAATGCATGCGAGTACGTACTGTGTAATCATGGTTTCATCAAAAGAGCGGTACACAGCGCTCGGCAGCCATCAGAGCTCGTCACACCGCCATTCACTCGGCCTGATGGTGCTCGCAATTATGTCGCAACCCCGATGTGAGGCTGCAGTCACTGTATTTAGATTTTTGTTAGTAAGTATGCATCATGAACTCGGATAATATAGAGACTATTATCTTCACCACGTAACGTTTTCCTTTATTTCCAAGCTTAAAGTTAATCGTGAAAAAGATAAGTTACTTTTGAATTTATTGCAAAAAGTCAACTACCTACCTGAAAAAAGTTGAATTTTGGATTGCTATCTCAATAAGTTCGTTGCTTCAAACAACAAAAATGCAAATTGATTAACTGTTATTATTAAATAAGTAGGTAGGACATTCAAATCATTTGCTTTATGTCTCTATTATGTTCCTATATTTCACCGACATTGTAGAATAAGCCCGTGAATATCTTCATTGATTAATAGGAGTTTGGAAGTGGCGACTTAACTACAACAAGAACTTGGAAGTTATCAAGAGGTTTCTGGACGGCTGCTTCTACGAAACGGGCAAAAGTTAAAATGTGATTCCCTCTTGAACCTGGTTAAATATTTTCTTACTCATCAAACATATTGTTATGGTTATGGGAAATCTGATTCCCAAAAGATTAATGAAAAACTAGTTTTCATTTTACTCGCTAAACGTAATATGTTAATTATACCTACCATGCAATGCATGGCTTTTACGACTGAAGTGCGGTTACGCCTTTCATCAGTTTCCTTTCACTGAATCAAACCCCCTAGTGTTCAGTATTACGCAATTAACCATCCATACAAGCAATAAGGGCAAGATTAATAGGAGTCGTAAGCATGTACTCACGACTTCCCAACTTTCTACGGAGGCCTTTACCACAAAATAAATAGGTAAAGCAGTAACACAACTACAAACAAACGTCCGAATCAGCGCACTCACACAGACGGACGTCGCTACGGGAACATAAGCAAGGCTAACAGTTGGAACATACGCAATGCGACCTATGGGAGCATAAGCAAGGCCCAGTCAGTCAGTAGCAGTAGTCACCAGTCACCAGTCGTAGAGTGCAACGGGGGTCAATTCTGCTAATAATAACGTTGAAAACGTGGTTCAATGGTGTTCGAATGGTTCAATGTGGTAATGCTTTTTGACACAGTTCTTGTTTCTCAAACCCAAAACCGAAACACATTGTTTTTTTTTAACCCAAAACGGACGCACATTGTGTCTCGATTTTGGGTTTCAGAAACAATAACAGTGTCAAAAAGCATTAAAACACGATTTTGACGTTAACATTAGCAGATTGACCCCTGTCGTCGTGTCGGTAAGTAGTGTCGCGCTCACCCGCCGCCCGCCCGCCCCACGCACTGAAAATGCCAACCCTAGCGCTCCGACACGCGACGACCGACCGACGGCCGGCGTAACAACAAAAGTGCTAAGTTGTGATACTGCTTTAGCTAATATAAGTTCTGTGCCTTCACACACTGAACCCTGAACAACAAAAGCTATTTCATCCTCACAAATGGGTATTAGCTGGATCAAATAGCAATTTGCCGCTATACGACCGCTGGGTCCCGTACACGGAATCTCCTGTTACGTGATTAACACTGGACTACACTCATAATGTATTGATTTTAGGCCTGCCATACGAGATTTAAGGAGTCAGGATAAAGTTGGTTTAGTTATTACATTACCATATAATAAAGTGCGAAACATGTTTTAAGTTTTTGAAGCATTACGTTTGTGCTTTTATTGATGGACCCGTATCGTAAAGTCATTAATTAGCTAATAATTAGAAGCTTCCATCAAAAAGATAATTATTAAATAGAAAACCAGATTTCCCTCACGTTCAGAAGGTTAAGCATCTAACAGCACGAAAGAGGTCATTTAGACGGGTTAAATTTAACCACTTTAACGAGGTGGCGATTCGATTTTACAAGCGATTGTCTATGACAAACGCTAGTCAATTGAAATTGACTCGTAAGAAAAACTATCCGTATCCTCGGCAAAAAATGCCAGTAAACACCGTATCCAACAAATAATAACCTAAACGTAATCTGAACCGTTGTTTGCAAACAATATTTTCTTTGTATTCCCATTTATATAATTTATATTTCGCAACACGATAGCACGCATATGGAATAAATAATATAAGGAGTGCCATTGTAATAATCTAGCGGGAAGGGATTGTGTCGGTTGGTTCCGAGACGTGAATACTAAGGCATTTCTTTTGGTGCTCACGTTTCGAACAATATCCCATCAGCCCTCATAAAACGGTCTGCCGGAGCGGCCATAATAGGGGACAATTCCTTTTAACACCTGAGACTAGTGGCTTGTCTTACGCGTATTACTTAGTTTCCTTTTATGAAATACTAGCGGCTGCCTGTGACTTCGTTTGAGTGAACAGTTATTTTTTCTATCCCTCGAAAACAGTCCTTTTTATTGGGGTTCCGTACCCAAAGGGTAATAATTTGACACCCATATTGCAGTATTCTAAAAAAAATATTTTTTTCACTACGTATAATAGCACCGTACAGCCGCCATGTTGGTTTTTTTATAACGCTACGCTTTTTTTATAACTTCTTAAGAACACTTGGGCTGACAAGACAAAGCTAACGATATCTTAATCATAGAAATCCGTTCAGCCGTTTGAAAGATATGAGGTAATTAAGAATATTACATACAAACAAACTTACAAGATACGCGCGAAAAACATAACCCTCTTGCAGTCGGGTAAAAAGGAACCCTATTACTAAGACTACACTGTCCGTCTGTCTGTCTGTCACCAGGCTGTATCTCATGAACAGTGATAGCTAGACAGTTGAAATTTTCACAGATGATGAATTTCTATTGCCGCTATAGCAGCAAAATATTGAAAACAGAATAAAATAAATATTTAAGTGGGACTCTCATACCTACAACACAGGTTATTTTTGACGGAATCCTTCGTGCGCGAGTCCGACTCGCACTTAGCCGGATTTTCACTGGATGAAAGGTGTTTGAGAAAAAAAATCGGAAATTTCATACTTTAAACCCTATTATGTTAACAGCACTTAGATTAAAAAAACAATATGAAGTCATACATTTTGACAGGTGTTCACTTTTAGAAAGAAAAACTTCATACTTTTTAACTCAACTGCACATAAATAAGTAGGTACCTACTATCCCCGTCAATTGGTAATGCGCCTGGCGGCCATGATTTTAACCTCAAAAACGAAAAACAATTGTATTTTTTTTATATACTGTTATATACTAACCTTTTTCATACCATAAACTTTTGGTGTCGTTGTGGATTTGTCATCGGACTGTCACTCGATTAAATGACTATGTTTTCAATAAGTTGCGTATTTAAAACTGGCGACGAGATAATTATTTACAATGGCTAATACCGACCTCAGTAAATATAAAAAATCGCGAAGTTGTATGCGCGGTTTACTTACAAGAAAGGAAAACCAATTACTCAACGTAAGTACACTACAAGATTACGAAATTTCAAACGAGATACAAAATGTTACAGAATTACAAAAAAAGTACGAAGAATGCCAGACAAATATAGAATACCTCACAGAAGAAGCGCATTTAGAGGCAGAAGTAGAAAATAGATTCGAATTTCAAGTTACAGTTACAAAGGTACTGAACATGCTACACAAGATGAAAAGGTCTATAATCACATCAAATAATGGAGATAACACAAATTCAAGTGACTCAACTGTACGTGTTCCTAAAATTATTCAATTCCAACCATATCAAAACAGTTCAGAGACATTCAAAAACTTCATCCGGAGATTAGAGTTGTACATGGACCTTAGTCAAGTGAGCGATTCAAATAAAAAGACCCAGATTTTACTTTCTATGCTGACCCCTGATCTTCATGAGAAAGCTTATGATTTATGTGCTCCTGAAGACCCGAAGGGTATGAACTTCAAAGATTTAACCAAGATTCTTGACGATTTCATTGATCCCGTGCCGGGACCGTACGCATTACAACATAAATTTGTCTCACGCATTCAAAACTATGATGAAACTGTGCCTGTCTATGCGGCCACTTTAGGAAAACTTACAACCAACTGCGGATTTCAATGTTTAAATTGCCAGAAGTCGATTGCTGATAACTTTTTATGTCTACAATTGATTAGAGGACTTAGAGACAGCGACATAAGAACAAAACTTCTGCAAAATAAAACTATTTCAACCTTTACAGACATTGTACAAACTGCAACCATCCTAGAAATGGGAAAAACCGATAACGCTACTATTTCCATCAAGAACATGTCACCGAGCGAACCCACTAATCAAATGTCAACCTCATCAAGAAGAAATTCAAATGCACAAGCAGAAAGGAAACCAAATACATTCACACAGCAACGACCACTTCCTTCGACTTCTATTAAGTTGAAACAATTACGAGGGAAGTGTTTCCGCTGCGGAAAGGAAGACCACATGGCCAATAAATGCGAAATGATCAACGAAACCTGCTATAGTTGTCATAAGAAGGGCCATCTGGCTAGAGTGTGCTTACAGCGTACACAAGATACGAATCAGCTAGATGAGCCACCATCAGATGAAGGTAGTTCAGCAGAAATTAATCTAATTAAATCGGAATCTACAGACAAATACATGATTACACTCGAAATCGATGACAAGCCTTTAAAAATGGAATTTGATACTGGTGCAGCATTAACTTCAATTTCATTGGACACATACAAGAAACTCAATATTAGAAATAAAATATATAAAACAGAAGTTACAATGAGAACATACACTAACGAATTAATCAAACCGGTAGGAGTAGCTTACGTAAGAGCAAAATACAAGAATCAAAGGTTTTTCGGAAAAATGTACATTATAGATAAGGCTGTCGATCCAATTTTCGGTAGAAGCTAGATGAAGAACCTAAAATTAGAATTAGCAAACATTAATGCAGTACAAATAGAAAAACTACCGAAATTAGATGAATTAATGAAAGAATACGAATCTACAGTTTTTATGACATCATTAGGAAAGATTCCAAACTTTCATGGACACTTGTCCTTGAAAGAAAATACTCAACCCATATTCATTAAACCAAGAAGAGTCCCATACGCCTTGAAAAAGAAAGTTGATGATGAAATAGAAAGACTATGCACAGAAGGAGTAATAACTAAGGTAGAGCATTCCGAATGGGGAACCCCTATAGTGCCTATAGTTAAACCTAATGGCAGTATTCGTTTGTGTGCTGATTACAAAGTTACGTTAAATAAAGTCATTAAGGACGAACAATACCCTATACCCATTATTGAAGATATTTTTGCTGAAATGAACGGTGGAGAAATTTTCTGTACGCTAGACATCACACAAGCATACTTAAATATGGTAATGGATGAGGAGAGTGCACTCCTTCAAACACTTAGTACACATCGAGGCACATTCAAAGTCAACAGGCTTATGTTTGGAGTGAAAGTTGCTCCAAGTTTATGGCAGAAATACATGGATAGATTACTTCAAGGAATTGACGGAGTGAAATGCTTCTTTGATGACATTATTATTCAAGGAGCTACAGAAGAGCTATTATTACTTCGATTACGTACAGTTCTGGAAAAGCTTAAAGAATCAAATTTACGAGTTAATAAAGATAAGTGTAATTTTTTTCAAAGGAGCATTAATTATCTAGGACATACTATAGATAGGGATGGCTTACATAAGAATAAAGAGAAAACCAATGCAATTATAAATACCGCCAAACCTAAAAATATAACTGAGTTGAGAACTTTTCTGGGTATGGCCAACTATTACAATAAGTTTATCCCACAATTAGCTACACTTACGCACCCATTAAACAACTTACTAAGGAAAGGCCAGATTTTCAATTGGAATGAACAGTGTGACATTAGTTTCAATAAAATTAAGAAGGAAATTGCTAGTGAAAAGATACTAACGCATTTTGACCCTAAAAAGATACTGATACTGGCAACGGACGCGAGCCCTGTTGGACTCGGGGCAATTCTTTCGCATAGACTAAAGGATGGATCAGAGAGACCAATAGCATTTGCATCCAGAACGCTTACAGATTGCGAAAAGAAATACAGTCAAATTGATAAAGAAGCCACAGCAATATTTTGGGGACTCAAGAAATTCTTCCATTATTGTTACGGAAGAAAATTTATTTTAATCACAGACCATAAGCCCCTTACAGTAATATTCCACCCGCATAAGACGCTGCCCACTATGAGTACCATGAGACTTTTTCATTACGCACATTTTCTCTCTGGATTCGATTACGATATTGAGTATAAAACTTCGGCAGCCAATAGCAACGCCGACTACTTGTCAAGATTTCCAGTAGAAAAGGTATCAACAAAAAGTGATCAACATTCTTTATTTCAACTAAGTCAAATACACACCCTATCGATCACAGATACAATAATTGCTCAAGAAACTGCTAAAGACTCAGAATTGGCGCCAATTCTCAACGCTTTGCGAATAGGCCGGTCAATGAAAAGTCATGGTTACGTAGACTCCGAGTTGACTTTACAGGACAACTGTTTATTTAAAGGATATCGAATAATGATTCCGAATTCTCTACGGGAGAGTGTATTGGACGAATTACATGCTGGCCATATTGGAATGCATAAAATGAAACTTCTTGCCCGTAGCTACGTTTATTGGAAAGGCATTGATAAGGATATTGAAGATAAGGTAAAAACATGTAGAGCTTGCCGTTTACAACAAAATGATCCAGTTAAAGCGCCATTGCATCATTGGGAGGAAGCAATCGAGCCATGGCAGAGAATTCATATTGACTTCGCCGGGCCTATACACGGCTACCAACTCTTTATTATTGTCGATGCATTTACGAAATGGGTGGAGGTGATACCCACGAAAACAATGACAAGTTCCTGGTGCATAAGTAAAATGAAAGAACTTTTCTCGGCATTTGGACTGCCATACATACTGGTTTCAGATAATGGACGCCAGTTTACATCTACGGAGTTTGAGACATTTCTGAAAGATCACGGAATCACTCATCGCACCTCGGCTCCATATCATCCTGCTACAAACGGCCAAGCCGAACGTTTTGTACAAACGATTAAGAAATCTTTAAGAAGGATGGAGGATCAACCCGGGAACTTGCACGACAAATTACAGACAGTAAAAATTCAATTACGTCGAACTCCGAACGCTTCGGGATTCGACGCGTACTCGCTCATGTTCGGAAGAGATATAAGAACCAAACTGCATGTTATGTTCAAGAAACGTGTTTTCTTTGAGCAGGCGGCATCAACACATGCAGGGCAATACACTGGAAGACAATTTAAGGAGGGGGAGAGGGTTCAAGCAAGGTGTTACACAAATCCCAATCGCAAATGGGAATTCGGCACCGTGACCCGCCGGCTGGGACGCCTTCATTACACGATCACCACGGATGGAGGTGAAATCTGGCGCCGTCACGTTAACCAGATGCTACCGGCTAAGCTGGTGCAACCTCACCGAGAAAATTAAGGGGGGGAACTTGTTATATACTAACCTTTTTCATACCATAAACTTTTGGTGTCGTTGTGGATTTGTCATCGGACTGTCACTCGATTAAATGACTATGTTTTCAATAAGTTGCGTATTTAAAATATACCTAGACCCTTTCTTATTGAAAATAAGAATTCAATAATTAATATTTATTATTATATTACCTATTAGAATTTTCCTGTTTATTGTAATTTTTAGTTGCGGATGACGTTGATGTGTATGTTAATTTGACAAGGTTCCAGCGCATTACCACTTGACGGGGATAGTACAGACTTACAATAATATTGTAAAAGTTGAATTAAACGCAAAAGATTCTTTTTATAAGCGAATCCTTGTGGATTTTTGTTCTTGGTATTTTTATTCTATAACGGGAAAGCACTTTACCCTTATTTCATTTGTTAAAGATAATGCTAGAAGCACTTCACCGCTGGAATATTCAACCACAGAATTTATATTTATCTTCCATCCCATAAGTACAAGAAGAAGCAAATCCAAGATATAATTTACGACCATAGTCGGCTTTATTTATAGTTTTGAACCTTTTTTTTTTTTATTAAAACTGCTCAAGACGTTAAACCTACTTTGCAAACGATTAAAGAAAGCTTAAGCTTGAGAAGCTCGGTGGCACAGAGGTTTAGCGCCTGCGGGTCTACCGCCTAACTCTATCGCTTTAACTCCGGTTTTGGTTTATGACGTCAGTGCACTGTCCGTCCTTGTCACCGTGTCTGGCCCTGTGATTGAGGAGGTTATGCAACTTTCGTAACGGCCGGTCATGGGATGGGTGACCAAAAATGTATTGTATGTATCTTAAGTTCCTTTGTGCTTTGGAAGGTACGTTAAACCGTTGGTCCCGGCTGCATTTGCAGTAGTTAACACCCACCAATCCGCTTGGGCCCGGGTGGTACTATGGTCCATACTCCTTATCCACTCATAACGAAGTCCTGTACCTACCCCAGCAGTGGGAACATCAAAAAAAGTGGCTGATTTCGAATGTAAACAAAAAAGAGAAAACAAACAATAACGTCAAGTTTAAAAACTTCAAAAAATAAGACAATTTTATTTCCATCAACTTTCAAAAGTGGTTGGTAAAACTAACCAATCTTCAGTGTAAACTAACTTGCGGTAACTCCTTAATCATTCGAGCTCACGAACTGGCCTGTACCAAGCGGTGTCAGGCGCCAACTTCATTTTTGTCCAAGTCCGTCATAAAAAACTGGCTTCGACAAACAAAGCGCTTAGTTTCAAGTTATTTATGTTCAAACAATAACAAGTTATTTACCATGACAGAGACGCCCACGTATGAAAACCTATAATTTGTACAATCGGGCGATTATAAATTCAACAGCAGTTGAGTTTATTTTAAAAATACTAACCATTAAATTAAAAATAATTTTGATTGTTATTTTATTTGAAAATATCTGTCTCTTTCCTCTAATTAGAGGATTTTAAAACTAAGTTGTTCTAATTAAAATAATGTGGATATCTACATGAATATAATAATTATGAAGGTTGTGACAGAACTTATGACGGCGTATTTTTTTTTTAAACAACATACAATTTGAACTACTTTTTAACGCGAGGTCTACAGTACCCTTAGCACGAACAGCTATCGAGAAAAATAACGCGCGTAAAAGTACTCGATAGAGAATTATCTATAGAAAATTTAATTTTGCTTTACGGCGATAGATGGCGCTGTACAAATTTCCCATACAAAATTACCTCTATCGAATGTTTTTACACGCGTTTTTTTTTTCTCGATAGCTGTTCGTGCTAAGGGTACAGCTCTCGCCGCGGAGCCACTAGTAAGCTTAGTAACAATATTCTGAGTACCTATCAACATAAAAATATTGTACAATCATCTACTATTCTACTATACACATTAGACCTACGTATACCAAGATTTGCTTATATTATCTATCTATTCATGTAATGTAATGTAAAGTAATGACACCTAATTTTTGTTTTGTCAATGTCACAATCATAAATAAATAATAATAAGAAATGAAACTAGTAAATAAAATTTGTCAAGCAAACTTCAAAACTAAAATGGACTTTCGAATTTCCCTGTCCACATAGTTATTTCATAAGATAGAATATAGTAATAAATTACTTGTACCTACCTACATAAATATATGATATACATGACTATCAAAAAAATGTTCTAAACTGAAGACGAAAGATAGTTTCTATAAGATTAGTTAGCTAATTTCCTAATTAGATTACGATTTTATAAAAGTACTTGGAGTTTAAAAAAAATTAACAAGTCAAATACTTACCTACAATGTTTTCAAATATCCAAATCCATTGAAGAATAATTAAAGGTACTGACGTAGGTAAGTACGTCATAGTCTTAGTGAAAAATATTATATTGAATCTCATAGACAAATAATAATATTATAATATAGAAGTAATGAAAAGCAATAATTATTTACCTATCAAGAATTTATTTATAGATAAAATACGATTATATATTACCTAAATAAAAATTGTTATCAACGTAGTCATGTAAAAAAAAATCTATTATTCATGCCGTTATTAATTTCAATGTAAAACGTTATTAATACATTCTTTACTTACTTAATTTACGATAGAAAAAAAAACTCAATTCTTTTGGCTCAACAAAAATGATACCTTTAGTTCGCTGTTACAATATCACACGTGTCGCTATGTCAGCAATTACGATGTCGTTCACCTATTCATAACGCATTACGAAATCCAAACTTTTATGCAAATTAAAATAATTGACATCGATAAAGTAATTATTAAAATGTATTTGAGAAAAGGTAATTCACAAAATTACTTAAGGTTATGATTTTGAATAAAGCCCATGGCAAAATTAAACTACGAAACCTCGAAAAAGGAATAAAATAATCCCTATTCATAGCAAAATTAAATCTCAATTTAAATAATCAAAACTTCATTAATGAAACCTTAGAGTTACCTTTATCAACCACGCTGATTCTCTGGAAAACTAGCTGTGAAATAAAAACCAGACATAAATAATCCATCACCACAAACAAAATTCAATAATTTTACTTTTTATGTGTAATCGTATGCCTAAAATACAGAAAATAAATAAAACTTACGTATATAATAAACACAAGTTCAAAAAAAAAATTTTTTTTTGTCCATAAACGTTACATCTACCAATTTTTATACCATCTAAATCTATGGTTAAACATTTTTAATAAAAGCGGAACATTAACTAAAATAATTCATGACGTCAATCATGCTAATTCAACTAAAATAGTCAATCAAATCTTCAAATAAATTCTTCAAACGTATCAAACTAATTTATTTAAGTACTTCCTACTTTCAATTCATTGAAAAACATAATAGGTATCTAAATAAAATTATTATTTCAAAAACCCAAAAATAATTAAGCTATAATCAATCATCATCTATAATTTTAATACTTCTAATAATTTCCTTTAAACGGTGGCTGAAGAGAGCTAAAAATTAAATTTCACTAAAGATTAATCAAACCGTAAAAAGTCTTTGAAGTGAATTTTGATTCATTTTTTGAAGTTCCGTTGCCCACTGCTTGGCTACTCTTCGATGGTAAATTCGGTTCCAACTTTGCCCTCTCATGACTCCATCATCGGCCGGCAGTGTCCACTTCCGACACCATCGTCTCCCGGCACCCTGCTTTTCATCTCCACATCAGCATCACAGCAGCAACAAAGTACGCGACAACGATCACTATAGTTCAAAATGTTGATAATTTAAACTTCATTTTAATTATTGTTCATAAAAACTGGGCATTTGAAGAATTTATTTTCATAATAGTTCTTATTATTGTTATTATTATATTTATAATTTTATGTTTATTATTATTTATTTCAGTTCATGTTTTTTTTTTTTGCACCCTTCACTTTGCTTTTGTTTTTTATAGTGCAAATTGTTTTATTTAAAATATTCACTTTATGCTAAACCAGCTGCACTGGCAGGGTCACCATGCAAGGAGGTGACCAGGAGACGTTGAAATGAAAGATCTGACTGCGATTAATGACTCCTTTATTGTGCACTACTGTGCTTTTATATTAGGAGAGATGCGTGTGTGCATATACGTTAGTACACACACTACAACATGCAAAGATAAACTTATTTTCCGTAACGCACTACTATTGAATTCTATTTGTCTGGTAATCAGTATCTCGAGGATCTACGTCAAAACTAATAAGTAACTAACTAGTCGGAAACTTGACAGATTACAGAGGATGGAACGCAATGTGGGATGTGGGACTAACTCGGACTAACTGCACTAATAGTTGCAAATTGCAAAACTCTAAATATTCAACTTAAGGAGCTCGGTGGCGCAGTGGTTTAGCGCCTGGCCCAGCGATTGCGGAAGTTAAGCAACGTTCGCATGGGATAGGTGACCAAAAATTTATTATCTCGAGCTCCTCCGTGATTTGGAAGGCACGTTAAACCGTTGGTCCCGGCTGCAGTCGTTAACACCCACCGATCCGCATTGGGTCCGCGTGGTGGCGCCCATCCTCCTTACCACCCATAAGGAAGGCCTGTGCCCTAGCAGCGGGAACTCAAAAATAGCAGATGGACAAATATTCAACTGAAAGTTCGATTTTTATTAAGCTACTTTCGTTGTGTCCTATACAAAACTAAATAACAGAGCCGAGTTGATCCAATTAATGTAATAAAATAAAAACATCAAACACCAATATTTTACGATCACTACTCATGCGACTGGTTTCATTTATAAACATATAGCCAAACAACATAAGATTCATGCGTTCAAAAAATTACAGACGTTCAAAAGACAAAGCGTTTGTCTGTCTTTACGACCTCTTTTTTAACAAACAAAGGAATAACCTCGATAACTCTTTAAACAAAACAATGCCATTACAACCAATATAAGTATCGAAAGAAAATAATGGGCAGGAAAGAACGTGAAATTCAATTCCGTTCCTTAAGGAAAACATTATAGAGACATCAAAGGGAATATATGAGGGGTGAGTAATGTTGTTCAGGCCTAATTCGGGTAGAATGAAGGCAACATCGTATGATACAGGAGCTTACAAACGATTCCTTGGCAACAGAAGTCTTTGATGACGAAATCAGCTTTTTATAATGTGAAAAGCAAACTGGCAAAATTATATTTAGGGCAAAGTAACAAGAGCTAAAAAATAACCGTGGTAAAATGCAATATTTTCTAAGACCACTGCATATTTTGAATAGAGTGTCGTGCACAATAGCATTCATTTTGGCTTACTGAAAAAACTCAAATTTCTCGATTCTCACCAGACCCAAAACCAAAACATTAAGTCCCAACTAAAGAAATGATGACAATGTTGTAGTGTAGACTGTTGTATTGCGTTCATACCATACTAATTCATTATATCTCTCACGTGACCGACTACATTTTTAATATTTTTAACCCCCGACGCAAAAAAGGTGTCTGTATATCTGTCTATGGTATCGTAGCTCCTAAACGGATGAACCGATTTTCGTTTGGTTTTTTGTGTCATAGATAATTTTATCCCGAATGTTCTTAGCTATAATGTTTCATGAAAATCTGTTCAGTCGTTTGAAGGTCATCACCTCTTTTCTAGTTGATGAGGGGATCTGACTCAATGATATTGGAAGTATATGGTAGGGTAACCATGATCTGATCAGCCGTTTGAAAATCATCGGCTCTTTTATAGTTGATGAGGGTATCTGTCTACCTTCCAAATGGCCTTTCGATTCGAAATTTGGTAGTGTTACTTCAATGATATTGGAAGTATATGGTAAGGTAACCATGACCTGATCAGCCGTTTAAAGATCATCAGCTCTTTAATAGTTGATGAGGGGATCTGACTTGACTACCTACCATAATGTTCTATCAAATCGAAATTTGGTACCGTGTTACTTCAATGAGATTGGAAGTATATGGTAAGGTAACCATGACCTGGATCAGCCGTCTGTCGGGGGGTTTTTAAATTTTTTACTTTTTGTTATTTTACCTTATAGTTAAATAAATCAACATCAAGTCAGTGAAGAGTTTATCAAAATGTACGTAAAGATATAAAGTGAGACCCACATAAACTTTATGTTCGTCGGCAGCAGATGTCTAAATCGTATTTCTATCAAATGGAAAGGCCAATTTCACACTTGACGTGAATTCCAATTACCTTAATTTGATAGGAAACGGTCGCAACCCTGGGATAATGCATATTGCTATACCACTAAGCGAATTAAATAACAGCTTGCAATTGAAATTATAACAACAAGTAACAGGTATCACATATTATTATCACATACTGTTTTTTATTGATATACATACATATACAACGTGTAACAAAATTAATGCCTATAATCTACTATTTCATAGTAAAAATTGTACTAATATTACAAAATGTGAAAGTTTGTGTGTATAGATGTTTGGATGTTTGTTCCTCAATCACGCAAAACCTACTAAACGGATTTGTTTGAAATTAGGCACACAGATAGAAGATAGCCTAGATTAAAACAAAGGATACTTTTTATCCCGATATTCCCATGGGAACGGGAACTACGCGGGTGAAACCGCAGGCGGCCGCATGTCTACCATATTCTGGTTTAGCCATTAGTTCTGTTACCCATTGTATACACAGTGTTTTTGGTCTTGTACTAACGATAATTTCAAGACATGATTAATCCATTCCTTTGCTTCTAAAATGAATTCAGAAAGGTTATTTGTCTCATGTTTGCTTTACATCTAAATATTTTACGAGCCAATTAAGTCCAGCTAATACTCCCAGACTTTAAAATAATTAATTAATCTATAAAATGTTGCATAAAATATTGTGTTCGTATTACTTAATAATTAAGAACTGAAACTGAAAATTTGTGCGAAACTCAATTTTGTGAGAACGCAACAATGCCACTTTATAAAGGTCTGGATAAAATTACAATTTATCCCGTTGGCGCTAAAATTGCAACTGCAATTACAGTGACACGTCTCTTATGCATTTTACATGAGAGTTTGCAGCCAGCCGGAAAAATCTGATAAGGGGTAATGTAACACATGCTCGCCTTGATGATACTACAAGTTTCTTAAGAGGAGCGATTTATCACTTGAACCGGGGCTGTAACGTAAATGCTGAAGCGATTGGCCGTTTTCACGCTGCGACGATAACGACACCCGATATCGTCAGCTCAGACGACAATGTTAAGTACATTATGGTCTCGATATCGTCGATATGGAAACGAAATCGGTATGTAATACGATCGTAATTATTGTAGTCACTTAAACCTATATTTTTTTGTATCTAAGGTAGATTATCGACATCGTAAAACGATTTGGGCAAATGTTCCTATTACCGCACAAATATGTGTGCAGTTCGGTGCCGCAGTGGTTTAGCGCCTAACCCTGCGATTGAGGAAGTTAAGCAACTTTCGTAGGGGTGACCAAAATGTTATTACCTCGAGTTCCTCCGTGCTTCGGAAGGTCGGCTCCTTTGCAGTCGTTAACACCCACCAATCCGCATTGGGCCTACATGGTGGGTTATGGCCCATCCTCCTTATTCTCCCATAAGGAAGGCATGTGCCCCAGCTACGATAGAGGTCGATATACAAGTCAGACGGTATCGTGTTGTTATCGTCATCGTACAATGTGAAAACGGCCATTTGGTGCAGGGGGACTACAACGGTTAGGTTAGGCGGCTGAATGATGAGGATCGGAAAGTAGCACACATGTTCTGAATGAGACCGGCTGCGCCAATATCGAGCGAGATGATGCCTAATTCAATACACTGCAATACTGCGGTAACTGAATGTGCTGTGTGTGCAACGTTATTTGGACAACTTGTTTGTAACATTCTGTGTTTATTACTCATTTGTGTGAAAAACATATGGATCAGTTTTAAGTGAACAGTTCTGTTTAATTGTTAAGTTCAGCACAGTACGGCAATGAATACACATTTGTCCCGTCATAGTGCTTAAAGTATTTCAACTAGATAGTATAGGAGTAGGTACCTATTAGAAAATCACTTTACATAATATTTACGTTTATTCAGCAGTCGGTAATATCGATAAAAATTTACGAGCCCCGATTTAGACGCGAGTTGAGCCCATAATCGTTGTTGGAAATGTCTAAAAATCCGATGAAGTTCTTTCACCATGCTATTTCCTCGCTCTTTACATTTTATAATAGTGCAAAAGTTAGAGGGATGCTCCTTAAAAGTTTGCACAAGAGACAGGGATAATGCCGCGTCCCGCTATTTCTGGCATGGCTCCAAGATGCGTGCTAGTAGGAACGACTTTAAAATTATTTTATTACCCCCTGACTTGAAGAGAAATGTGTTATCCACTTAGTTTTTAGCCCGGCCGGTTGAGTGACACGGTATGTTTAATGAAATTTGAGTTATTATTACGAATGCCACTGTTATTTCAGAAGGTACCTATGATTAATTTGACTCAATGTTTTCAATGCGATTATTGCAATATTCAACTATTTACAAGTATCTAATATAGAAAAACACTTCTTAAAATTTGCATTTTGCAAGCATTGTTTTTTTCAAATGAGCCTTACTTCTTCGTAAAAGTTTGTTAAGTAAAACCTAGGCTTTTACCAAGCGGAGTTTGAAAAAACAGTAAATGTTGGTTGGTTATATGTAGACGTTAACGCAGTTCTGAAAATAATATCTGGGACAGGTTAATTTTTCACCGTTAACATGTTTAACCGATATTTTTCCATAGTTTCTTTTTATACGATTAACTGCCACCCTCGCCCACTTAACTATTATATGCGCCTGAAAAATATACTATTTCCTGTTATATTATAACCGATATGAAGCTTCAAGCCTTGTTAAGCGTAGGGGCTTAACATTAAGAGCAAAATTTTCAGAAACCATTTGTTATAGTGTACGAGTAGCTTAGACAATATTTATAAACTACATACAACTGAGTCAGTTAGGCTTAATGAAACTATTAAAAAAATTCAGTTTTCAGTTAAATTTCACTTGTTTGTAAATATGTTGTAATGCATTAATTATAACACAAACTGTATGCGCTGGGGTGGAGTGCTGGTTCGTTGAAATGAAGTACCTACGACTACGACTTCTTGAGTTGAAAAATAAAAAAAAACCGACTTCAAAAAACCTGCCTCTAAAAAGCAAGAAATAATATACAAATCATTAGATACGCATTATCATTGTTATAATAAAACACGTCTATTAAAGTCGGGTGGGGCTGGAGTACATATTCCTTTTTTTATTCTAAAAGCCGGTTCATAAATAACAAAATCGTCAAGGTAGTTGATTTAATATATAGTATTTTCAGGATTACTTGTAAACTACTGAACCGATTTGAAAAAAATTAACCATCTCGCAAGAAAACTCAATGGAACAAAAAAAGAATCATCAAAATCGGTCCATAAATGTCGAAGATACGCGCGAACAACGATAAAAAAAAACATACAATCGAATTGAGAACCTCCTCCTTTTGTTGAAGTCGCTTAAAAATTGTATATATTACAAACTTTTAAAGAACATTGGGTTTTTGGATTTATAGACGTGTCGTTATAGTATTTGAACAATGGTAGACCAGAGGGGAAGAGACGCGCGCGCCGGCCGGCCGCGCGCCCTCTCTGGTTTTTTGACGTTGACGTTTACGTTGATTGACAGTGACGTTCAGATGGCAGTATTGCCAGGCGTGAACACTAACATTTCATTTTGATATTGTAGTGAACCGTTTTTGTACTCAAAGACAACATACTGTTTACATAAGTATGCATTAAAAATAAGCATTTTCACTTTACAATATTCAACAACCACTCGTCTAATCTCTAAACTAAAATTTCAATGTTCAATTTTGGAAATTAATTTACCAATAATTTGGAACTGTATACACAACAGTATTGTGTAAGCATAATATGGCTTACTAGATCGTAAACACAATTGAATTTGCATCGTAAGATAACACTGGCAATACCACACTGCAGGAGAGTTCGGGACCAATATTGGCTGAGTGTGGACACATAGGTATTTGGTGAATTTGTATTTCGTAGCACTTGAATGCAGCAGTTTCTACTGGGTATATTAGTTAGCAGCGAACTAAAATCTATGGAATAAGCATTCTGCTCAAAAAATGTCACCATACGAAAAGTACAACTAAGTGGATAGAGCTTAAAATGCTGACATTTAATTATGCAGCACAAAGCGTCTGAACACTGGTTGCTTATTAGCGACCATAATTTGTATACTCATAAATATTTTCTATACTTAAACGAAAAAATAAGATACGTTTTTTTTCTGCATCTTTTTACTGCCTTCTTTGCATCTTTTTCACCGTTTCACTGTAAAGGACGTCATTTCTAATAAACTCTCTCTTTCTATCTTTTCTCTACAATACAATGCAATTTATTGAAATGAACACTAACGTCAGGCACTGGGCTGGCCCGACTAAAGCTGAGCGGGTTGTACTTTTTCGGCCCCGTGGTGCCATTTTTTAAGCAATATTTGTTTGCAATTACACTTCCTTAGATTTTAGTTCGCTGTTAGTTAGAGAGGTGTAGTTAAAGAGGGTTCTTACGTGAATTTGTATATTTCCAATTACTACCGCTTGTAGTAATATAATAATTGATTTTTGTTTATTAATTGAATTCATGTTATTTAGGTATTGAATTGATACTTGCCCAAGTAGTACATTTCAACATAAAAAAACTTATATTATTTGAATATGAATCTATATCTTTTTATCTAAATGACTAACTTAATACTATGAATGATGCGATTAATAAATAAATTGCAGCCTTTTTAGCTCCGCATATATAGTTCAAAATTGGATTAATATGAAGATTTTAGGTAAAATTTTATTTTATTTTATTTTATTTTCATTGGAAAACATACAGTATTTATAACTAATAGCATAACTAAATATGATACAAATATACTCATTTAATTTGTTTTCGCACATCAACACTCACTATTACTACTTATTAGTAACTATAATAAACACAACACATTAAATGTAAAATCTATGTGTATCTATATCATTTTAAAGTTATCATCATTCCAAGACTTGCAGACTATCAATAACATTTGAGTTTAACTTATCGGGAATATAAAGCTATCATATCTGCTCTATGTGCGTACGAAATTTCCAACTAATTGGAAGTTGAAGCCAAAATACGTTTTTACGTCAGCACATTTACATGGGATTACATTTAACAGTTGGGCGGACGGCACAAGAGCAATTATCGACGTCAGTAAAACCAAATGTCCTCTGATTTAATTCGTCCGCAGCCAGTTTAACGAGCTCTAGTTTTAATAAAAATACTAGCTGCTTGTGCAACAACAGTTATTTAATAGCGCGTTTTATTATAAATGCCATAAATTATTAAAATAAATGTTTTTCTTTCTTTCTTTCCATAAAGTTTATAGTGGCACGAAACGCCTATTTGTAAGCTAATTTAGAATTGATTAAAAAAAATGCAACTTTATTCAGGATATCCCTACTTTAATATTATAAATGCGAAAGTAACTCTGTCTGTTATGCTTACCGCTGACGGGCGCTATTTTGTAGCTGCGATAAGCGCGGCGTTAATCGCGGCGATATCGCTGCGATAAACGCGGCGATAATCGCGGCGACAATCACGGCGCTTTTTAGTCGCTGACGTAGGTTAACCCTAAAAGGCACCCGGTAATAATATTATAGAACAATCACTTTTATTATTGCTAAGCTCTATAAAATAAAGTTTATGATTTATTTATGTCAGTAATTATATACTTTTCACAAATGAAGCAAACAATGTATACGATTCAAATGTCTTCAGTACCCTTAGCACGAACAGCTATCGAGAATAAAAACGCACGTAAAATTACTCGATAGACAATTCTCTATGGAAAATTTCATTTCGCTTATCGGCGATAGATGGCGTTGTACAAATTTCCAATACAAAATTAATCGAATGATTATTTTTTTGATAGCTGTTCGTGCTAAGGGTACAGATCCTTTTATCGTCAAAATAGTGTGAAGAACAAAAATTCTGCATTTACTTTATATGCGCAAATTCAAGAATTATATAAATTGGTAAGCATATCATGTAATAATAATTCTCTTACTTTTTATTGCAAACTCTACCATTACAAAAATAATTATATCAGCCAGCGAAAAAAATTGTGGTGTCTTTTAGGGTTAAAGCCGCTTGTCACTCTTGTCAGTGTCATTTCGTGGGCGATTAGTCGCCGAGCTATGTGTGAGCTACTTTTTGTAGCTCCTGGGCGTTTACGTATTGAACTCCATATGTTCTATTCTGGGCTACAAAAAATCGCTCGGCGATTAAGCGCCCGTGAGCGGTGGCGCTTACGCTTTTACGCCTAAACTACTGAACCGATTTTAATGAAATTTGGTACGGAGATAGATGGGACCTTGGGGAAGGACATAGACTACTTTGTATCCCACTGCTGAGCACTTCAAACAATAATTTCACTGAGTAAAATGTATTGTGTATGGGGTTAAAGCAAAAAGAAAAGCCCCTTAAATGGACCTGCCGACATGGAAATCGCGCGTTCGTCGGTCGTCCTAGCGCGTTATAACCGGGCGGACTACACAATGTGTAGTAATCTCGTGATGATGCTACGAGATTATGGTGTTTGTAAAACAACAAAAATGTTTTTACCATTGAAAATGGTTGACAGATGCAAATCGCTATCCATATCTCCGAGGATTTTGAAAGGATCGAGATGGTAATAGTACCAAAATTTGAGGAATTTATCGAGACAAGTGTGAACGTTTGAATTTTGAAAATCTACGGGTATTTTTTTTTTTGGAATTTTGCAAAGTTGGGGTAAATTAGGGTTTTTTGGGGAGTGTTTGACTACTAAATTGTAAATATTTCGGATAAAAACCGACTTAAGAAAATAAAAAATTCCTAGGGTATTAGTTTGGCTACAAAAAGGCGTTTTTTTTTTAAAATCGGTTAGTAATTTGTGACCTGTAGGTGGTCCCTTTAGATTTGGAATTGTAGAAAAACGGGTGTTTCCGTACATAAAAAGTAATGTAGCTTCTATGATTATTGACCGATCGTCATAGTAAGTGTTAAAAGATGGAGAAGTGGACGAGAAGTGCATTCGTTCGAATTTTGAAAATCGGTTAATAATATTTCGGCCGCGTCTAGGCGGTCAGCGGGCGGTTTTGTGACACGAGGCGAAGCCGAGTGTCACAATCGTAAAAATAAATAGGTAATAAATAGGTACTACCTTGGTAACTTTAAAAATATAATAGGATTTTGCATTTGATTTGATTTTTCATAAATTTTTGGGTTCATTTTCAATGCTCCGATTCTTGCAGGGACTGTAAAATCTGTGAATTTTTTTATTCATTTCTGCTCAGAAGCACTTGCTTATACTTTTCTTTGAATTTTTCACATATTGTCACTTTAGATGTTGTATTTTTCGTTTTCGTCTACAGTTTCAAAAAATGCTAATTTGCTCGAAACTATTACGTACGCATTTGTAAACAATCAATGTGACATATAAATATCATACAGTTTCATAGGTTGATTGTATCAATGTATCCAATTATGTCAAAAACTACTTGTAATCGATTTATCATTACATCATTATAATACATTCAAACTCCGCAAACAATATCAACGAGCTCACGGGCACAAAAACAACATCTAAAGAAGCCCCCACACCCAATCAACAATGTTTATCTTTTATAAATTTCCACACATGTACCTCGAAACTTCGTGTTTTCCTTTTCGATAACTCGCCTTGCCATAGGAACTCGAAACAACGTTTGCTGGCAACTCGTGACTGCGTCGTGATATTGCCAAGCGAGTCACGTACGGCGCAGTAGCATGGCGGCTGAAGATTGAATTATCCCCGCAGCCCGTGCGCTAAACATCTTCCTTCCTGTTATGCTTGACGACAAGATTCCTAATGAAACATGATATTGTTCGTACTCCCTATTGGTGTAAAAGACATACAAGATTATTAACTTGTTAACGCAAGGCAAGTGTGGTGGTTAAGGTTTGGTTGTTACTACTTGTTACTAATTTCGTCACTATCACAATCATCAAACGAGTTAATACTTTAAAAGAATGAATGGTCGATGTGTCAAAATATACAAAATATTTACACTTTTTTTAAATTTGAGATTTTTGCATTCACAATGCTATTTTTACACAATACTAAATAATATACTAGAAAAAATACGACTCGCACCAGATCAATACTCAGACGGGAATCGAACCCGCGACCTTTGGATATCCGGTCCAATGCTCTGACCGCTGAGCTACCGAGTCACTAGTGACATCGCCGAATTTCTTCTAGTATATCCTACTCTTACGCTGCAAGCCAGCGTTATTTCACCAATGTGAGAAATTACCTCGACATTCAATTGAAATATCTTTCCAGATATTTGGCAATCGATTAAGATGAAATAGCCATATAATTTTTAAATTTGAGATTTTTGCATTCACAATGCTATTTTTACACAATACTAAATAATATACTAGAAAAAATACGACTCGCACATTGGTGAAATAACGCTGGCTTGCAGCGTAAGAGTAGGATATACTAGAAGAAATTCGGCGATGTCACTAGTGACTCGGTAGCTCAGCGGTCAGAGCATTGGACCGGATATCCAAAGGTCGCGGGTTCGATTCCCGTCTGAGTATTGATCTGGTGCGAGTCGTATTTTTTCTAGTATATTATTTAGTATTGTGTAAAAATAGCATTGTGAATGCAAAAATCTCAAATTTAAAAATTATATGGCTATTTCATCTTAATCGATTGCCAAATATCTGGAAAGATATTTCAATTGAATGTCGAGGTAATTTCTCACATTGGTAAAAAAACGCTGGCTTGCAGCGTAAGAGTAGGATATACTAGAAGAAATTCGGCGATGTCACTAGTGACTCGGTAGCTCAGCGGTCAGAGCATTGGACCGGATATCCAAAGGTCGCGGGTTCGATTCCCGTCTGAGTATTGATCTGGTGCGAGTCGTATTTTTTCTAGTATATTATTTAGTATTGTGTAAATATTTACACTTCTATCATAAAGTTTATTGCATTGATGTAGGGTTTAAACTACATTATGCTCGTCACCACATTTTTCCCGAAAGATATTTTTCTGTCTCTTTTTGTTTCACAGAAACATAGTTTTCCAAGAGATACCTACACACACTTAACAACTATACAATCACAAAGTATTTGTGTAGATTTCGAACTATTTATGAAGTACATACAGAGAAATGAATTCAGCATTAATTACTATATCAGGCGTTATTAGTTCTGAAAATGTACTATTCTAATTTACGGTTACGTGCCAAATATCTTAAGCTCAATATATTACGGATGAGGTATTGGTTGTCATAATGAAGAATGGAGGTTCTCAACAGTACCTTAGTAAAGTAAGACTGATTAGGTTGGTTGGTAGAATCTTCTATATTGTACAATTTTGGTGACCTACAAAAGCTGAAGTAATAATACAGTATTCTCCTAATAAAAAAATGCAATATATGAATATAATAATAACAACTGACAATAGCTACAAAATAATATTTGACTATTTTCTTTTCTTTAAAAAAAATTGGAAATAATAGAATTTGAACGTAATTCCACTATAGTACGAGTACGGTCTTAACTTTTACATTACAAAAATGCTAACATTACTCCCAAGCTGAATCTTAACATCCGATACATTGCTACGTACATGAGAAATGGAGGGAAACATTCCATAAATATTTTGGCTATGTACGTCTGTAATAGAAGGACTGACTGACCAAGTGCACTCGTTTCCCGGCATTCCCTAGGGAGAATGCGAATCACGTCCTGCCGGGGCATTCCTGTCTCAGCAGATCTCTCAAATTATCCACCGATGAGAATGCACTATATCCAGACACCTTGAGGATTGTTCCTATGATTAATGTTAGATCCAGAACATTCCGGTAGGCATATGAATGTTAAGGCGCGGTGGTAGTGAAACTAGCGCCGCCACTACATTTATTTTTATTACTCGTCAACCAAGTCAATATTTAAAAAAAGCTCATGTAATAATCTCTTAAATTGTCTCTAATATTTTTTGAATAACTCATCAACAGTTATAATTCATTCTGTAAGTTTTAAAATCCATAACTGCCAAAAGTGGCCACTTTGAGCTAAAATGGATATTAAAACTTACAGAAAGAATGAAAACTAGTGAAGAGTTTTTCAAAAAATATTAGAGACCATTTAAGAAATTATTACATAAGCTTTTTTAAATATTGACTTGGTTTACGAGTAATAAAAATAAATGTAGTGGCGGCGCTAGTTTCACTACCTACAGCGCCTTAAATGTAGAATTTTATTAGCATTGCATTATCATGAACTTCGTTTCTCGTAGGAATTTTGGAAATTCTTCTGCAATATAGCAATATGGACGTAAAAAAAGGTTACAAACGAAAAAACAAACAGATAGACGCAAAAGTAATATGAAAAATCAAGAAGATGAAGAACTATTAGGTACCTAATAGTAGTGTATATAAGTATAATAATTTATAATGTTCACTCGTAATTCCAATAAAATACATTACCAAAGTTTTATCTGCGTCTGTTCAGTTGTAAAAAAACTAGTAAAACGAAAGCAGTGAAACGAAAAACAAAGAAAAAACACATTGTGAATCAAAATCACTCCCAAAAAATACCATTCTGATTGAAAGAATACTTACCTTAAAGATTTTTAAACAATTCCTTTAATTCCACCATCATCAGCATATTGTATTCTTTTAAAACAGGTAATAGAACCAATTTAATAGTCGTTAAGCCTTATCGATCTACTTTAGACAAATTGGTAATTATGGTTACAAGCAATAAAATCAAAGGTCAATTTGAAACCAGAATTGTTTTTCAACATGTCTTACAAGAACAAAGGGTGGGAACTGGTACCATAACAGTAACCCTTTTGCGTTTTAGACTCAACGGCCGTAAAAGTATCGAACATCGTAAAATTGATCCCTTAATAAAATTACAGAGCGTAAAGGGCGAAAATGAAATATCGCTACGCTATTAAGGGGGGAAAAATGCGAAATTTAATAGCTCGTGCAGAATTGACGGTTTATGTTACCAGTTTCTACGGACAGATCTTAGTCTTTTTTCCTCTAAAGTCTAAATGATCACTTCATCTAGATCTAGCATCTAGATCTAGAACAAAACAACACTGAATCAATTTCCACTTATTACTTTAAATTTCTCAGGGTTTTTTTCTACTTCTACATTGAAGATTTTATAATTTTAAAATTTGAGATTTTTGCATTCACAATGCTATTTTTACACAATTCTAAATAATATACTAGAAAAAATACGACTCGCACCAGATCAATACTCAGACGGGAATCGAACCCGCGACCTTTGGATATCCGGTCCAATGCTCTGACCGCTGAGCTACAGAGTCACTCGTAAGTAAGTAAGTGTAAGTAAGGAAGTTATTTTTGACTTTGTCACTTATTTCAAAATTAATATTGCATTTTGCAGAACAAAATGATTCGACACATTTTTATTTAAACAATATAATACCCAAAAATATTACATAATATGTACTTCGAATAGATTAGTAAACATTTGGTACTCGTTGGATCAAGGTAACCACAGGATACCATTTTTCTTTCACTATCATCATTAAAGTTATCGACTGTTAATTTGCTCTTATATTATAAGTTTACATTTGCGCTTAAATGCTAAACGCATCATCTACCGTCTTATTATTCTCAGAATGAGTAGACAAAAACAATGAAATGCTTAGACCACGCAAATGTTCCAATTACACGATCGCTCCGATACGAGTTTCAATTTGTGTAAGTTGGAAGAAAACATGCTGTGTTTAGGAAGAAACATATTAAAAGAAAGAAAATAAGGCCAATAAGTCATGTAATTTACAGCAAAATCATTTATGCCTATAGTGCTACAACAATATTGATCTGTACCCTTAGCACGAACAGCTATCGAAAAAAATAACGCGCGTAAAATCATTCGATAGATAAATTTTGTATTGGAAATTTGTACAGCGCCATCTATCACCGATAAGCGAAATTAAATTTTCCATAGAGAATTGTCTATCGAGTAATTTTACGCGCGTTTTTTTTGTCGATAGCTGTTCGTGCTAAGGGTACTGACTGGCAGTTGACGCTAAATAGTATGAATATGGCAACTCAAGCCATGTGTTGGTCGATTTTAAGTTAGTTTAAAGTTAAGACATTTATAGCATAATTAGCATACCTAGTTTGCAAGAATAAATAAAGATCTTTAATAACAAGTAGAAGGATCAAAATTCTCAATCTCAAGAACAACCTTACTTATATTTTAAAGGAAACCTAGTGTACGCCTTGCCTTAACACAAGATTCGGGCACATATAAACCCGGGTGTAATGTGACAGAGTTCGCGACGGACCAGCTGTTGCGGATAATGCCTCGTCTCTTTATACCGCCGAGTTTATCTCCGGACCTTCTGCTCCGAACCTGACCCTGATTTATATATGAAAAGTCCAAATTTATTGTGCACCCTATTCTAGTGGTTAATAGCTGAGGATATTCTTGGGTTAGCCGCTCAACTAAAATAATGAGCGCGGGACAAAACAACTAACTGTGAATGCGTGGTTTTTGCGAGCTCAAATTAGTTGAGAAAATGAACAAGCTGATTTAGTTCTTATTCAAAGTCTCACAAAGTGGTTTCTGCTCCAACAGCCACGTCGTCGTTGAGTAGAAATTTTGGGCAGGATTAGGTAAATGGATGAATTCATAAAAGATAAAGTCCTATAATTTTGCAAACTGAATGGATTATGATGTGACTTTATGACAGCAATTTTCGAGTATGGAAGACTTCATAGACTATATTAAATTAATTTTACCCGGATTTGAGGTATACTTTACAAACATGTTTTCTACCTGGTAATGTTTTAATTTAAATAAATCATGTTTACAAGAAGTTCGCAATAAATAAAACCCTTGTTTGGAACTTCCAACATTTCAAAATCATTGGAAAGTGAAGGTGAGAGGGAAATTTCAATTTACGCCGTGGTTGACTCGTGATCCTACTTGGAAGAAATGAAATATTATACGGCCTTACCCTGACCCATGTCAAATCAGCATTCGCAGGTATGCCACGAATTATTTACGGCCAACTCACGGCTATGAAATTTTTTATCGCAACGATAAATCTTTATTAGCCAAGTTAGAATTTTTTCCTGCGGCTGATATTTTTTAGGATTTTCTTTCCTTTCGTCGGAATTACTGAGCGTAGTTTAAGCAGTCTACTCTTGACTAAGTTGCTTCAATTATGATAAGATCTTCTGTGACTTATATTTCTTGTTATATACTCAAAATTTTGCATAACCGTAGGTACCATAGACCAATTCAAAAGGGGTCCGTAATTGCGTTCAGTCTGGCAGTACATTACAAAGCCGGGATTATCATCTGAAAGTCACAATGTGCATATTCAACTGCAAAAGGGATGAAATTGAAGCGAAACTAAGCGGAAGACAACGGACCATTTCACGCTGGCATTGTGCTTCAGCATAACTTAAGATACATCTGCATGATGTTTGTGGGACATGGATTATACTCAGATTCGTCCTCGATATTAGTATATTAACACATGTAGTACCGCTTTTGCATGTATCACCACTTAGCACGTTATTTTAAAGTAATAACCTAAAAAACCTGAAAAGAGAAGGTTTTTGACTTAAAATTGACAGATATTTTGACATTTCCGGTCAGAGCCCTCCTCGTCACTACTAGCCGCCAACCACTTCATTCGTTTTTCGTGCTTCGCCACGGACGCACGTATACAGTCTCAATGTGAGACTTCTTTATTTAGAATTATATTTTTACAGTGAAAATTAAATTTTATTTAAAATGCTTCGTGAAGAAAGGAAAAAGTTTTCAAGACTGAAGAGGACAAGAAGAAGTCAAGACGGAGGAACACTATTCAATGCCGTTTACTTGGTTAAACCTGCTTACCTTTACGAATGCGTAACTGCCACACTGGGCTTTTACCATTATTTTAATTATTTGTCTGATGCGAACTTACCATACCGGGTATTTTCTGTCAATTTATTTATTTATCTGATGCGAACTTACCATACTGGGTACTTTCTGTCAGTTTATTTATTTGTCTGATGCGAATTTACCATACTGGGTACTTTCTGTCAAAGCATTGTGTCTAATAAGACATCAACTAAATATCTATTGCACTCGAGATAGTCATACTGGACTATTTCACCGCATAGATAGGTCAGACAACGCAACAGCAACAACTACACCAACTCAAAGTGCCGTTGACGACGCGACATTGTAAAAAGCAGACTACCCTCAAAGTTTGCCGCGTTGGAACCGCTGCCGAGCACCAATCGGGTGACTCCGTCGTCCGCTAAATCCACTGCCATCCACCTTCCAGGCAGGCGGCCGCTGTGCTGTAGCAGCAACAGCAGCCCTGACAAGAGCGTTGTTCATCAGGTATGAGTTATGATATCATGATATTCTTGGTGTTGAGTTGAGTTAATCTCAACGGTATAATACGAGTACCATCGGTACTAAGATAAATGTATAGTTTACAAAACTGACAGAGCTCGCTATAAATGCTAAAACTTAAGAACTTAATGGAACCAGATATTGAGTTGTACAGCAACTAGCTCATACCTGATACTTCACACCTTTTATATAAAATAGCTTAGCTGCTGAAATAGCTAGCTGCTGGCATGCTGATAGAAATTTCAATGAAATAAAAATGGATTAACAGAATCCTTACATTTTATTATCTATAAATGCATAAATCATAATTGCAGTTAATGTTTGTATACAGTAACATTTGCCTAAACTAGAACACCTTGTATTTCAGGCGGGTAGACCTACCTAACATGTTGAAAAACCTGTTAATCACTACCTAACTATTTAGTATGTTTTTTTTCCTAAGCTTTGCCCTTGTACAAATTATCTCTATTACTTTTCAAATTTAATTTTTGTGAGTGTGTACAAAATGATGTTTCTGAAGTGAAAAATTCTTAGCTACAAGTATCACTTATGTTTAAGGTATAGTATTATGTAATCTGTGGTTAAGACAACTTTCCAATACAAAACTATACACATCTATTTTGTGACAGTAGTTCGCATTTTTTACATTATTACATTATGGCATTACGACGTTCGGTTATACCGTACACGGTCAACTCTAGTGTAGCTGAGGCTTTTCGCTTAAACGGCCACCGACAGTTCAGTCGAATATGAATGATGCATTGGCCACAGGCCTGATGTGAACGATATGGATCAACGAAAAAACTGTAAGTAAATCGGGCGCACTACTCAATAAAACATTTTTAAAACTGATTTATATATTTAATTAACTTAAAAACGACAAACAAAAGACGTAGGCAGGTATGCCACATGCTTCATCTCCGACGGCAAACAAACAGCGAGACGCGGCGAGGAAGCTCCATCAGCAATTTTTTTCGTCAGTCACATCACAGCAGACTCGCAGACGGGCGTTACGGCCCATCCAAACAGTTGCCGATGATGCATTCAAATTAGGATATTGTATTCGTGAGGGTGCGTGTTGGTGTAGCATTTGTCTGTATTCAGCGAATACAGGCAGTAGACGCCAACTACAGGTGCAAAGGTCGACTCAATAGCTGGCGCCGGCTAATAATCGTCTATGTACTTACCATTCAGCCGCGCTACGCAGGGCACCTAGATTATTATTATTATTATTTTTTTTATATTTTTTATGAGTCTGTTTAATGATTCACTTTTATACCATCTCCAGAGATATAATATAGTCTACCATTAAAATGACTAAAATTCTGGCAGTTATAATACATATAAATAATAGTTTTGTTTCATTTTGTTGAAGGTTCAACAGAATGTGATCTATGTTCAAATAAAATAAATAAAAAACAGGTTGTCATATCAGCCCCCCCTACTATGACTGTCAAAAGCTCAAAAGTAATATCGAAGCGATGTTGTGATTGAGATGGCGCTATATATACGCGATGTATAGCTCTGTCCCTTTAACAACATTACTTTAAGGTTGTTATAAGAGCTCAGAGTACGGCCCCAGGTTAAGTTAAGAACTGTTTAAAAGTTAACTTAGCTTTTAGAAAAATGTACGTACTAAAAGTACGTAAAAATAATATTAATATCACAATTAAAAAATGCTTATTGTTCTAAAAAAAAATAATAATAATAATAATAATATCACAATTCAAAAATGCTTATTGTTCTAAAAAAAAAAAAAAAAAAAAAAAGGCAGTCTAGAGATCACATCACCTATAAGGTTTTAATATTGATAAGGAAAGTATTAGAAATACAGGAACTAAAAAATCTTAACTTTTGGTCATTGTAGTGCCGATATTTTTATTACAAAACTACCGCCGTCAGCTATGACTTTTTTAAACAGCATGAATCTGTTATTGAACAATATCTACTATAATGGACTCGGAATTGAAGCTCATCTTTTTATATACAATGTTTTTCTTTTTTAATATACAGCTACCGTCACAACTTTCCATTATATTACAAATGTAATGGCAATTATGGTCTTCACAAGACAAACGTTCATAAAACTACAAAAATCACTTATTTATGACCTTTTTTATGAATTGATTAAACTGGTAGATACCGGTATGTCATCGTATTATTTACTTAGTATAATGTCATCGATACTTACACCGAATTAGAGACTACATAATTGTAGACATATTTTCTTTTGTGCCTTTCAACAACGGGGTGGATTAGGGGACACTAGTGGTCACACCAGGAATAAAATTGCAAAATAATTGCAAGTTGTATGCAAATAAATGATTATGATTATTGTCAATTATCTATAACATGCAGCTCATGATATTTTCATTGCAATTTTTCTTAAGGTATTCAGTGTGGGGTGTTAAGTATTCTAGATTTATTTTGATGCTAAATAAAAATTATTCAATTCATTAATTTAAAAAACTAATCACTAGTTTTGTTTTCCAGATTGAGATTGAGTAAATTTGAATGAAAGTCGAATTAGGCAGTAAAATGTAGAAGATTATATATTCTTTCTATTTCTAGCATTTGGATCCCAAAAACATTTATTTTATAATTTGAGATTTTAGCATTCACAATGCTATTTTGGTTTAGTATTGTACAAAGTCTATTCTGACACTAAGCTACCTATTATTTTAATTATTTTCCACCAGTTTCTTAAGCTAGAGGTGTAACGATTGTGCCATCATGATCGTCACAATCTTGACTTGAGCCTTGGTTTGGTACCTCTTATTCACTAATATGGTACTTCTTTGTATCTCTTATTCTAATACAAAATATTAACATCCTTTAACTTTCAATTTCAGAGACGGAAATTAATCGCACAAATAAATTGGTTTTAACAACATTATCAAGGTGGTATTATTTTACAGGTATATTATTTATGTTATTATTGAAGCTGCTGTCTGCTAATGCTATCAGGAAGTACAGAGATTGGTAACAGAAACGGTTCGATTATTTAACAATAATATTGACAGAATAAACTCATTTTTTTTTTACAGAAGTGTATAACACAAATTATCAGTATTGCATAATATTGCGATCATTATTAAATTGAGCTAATCTCAAGGTTTGGTAAAGAATCTAACTACGCCTTTGCGTAGACTTCATTGTTCAAATACAATGTTTAACTTAGATTACTTAATTATTTTTATTAAATATTTTCCAATTCTCTTCTTTTTTCAACTTTTTTATTTTAAAAGTTTAACTTTGATTACCTTGCCTATTGCACAAAGAATGCAAACAATACAAAAAAATATATATATACAAGAATGTATTATATTAAATATAATAAACAGTTCATAATCACTTCTTATTTAGAAAGAAATTAAATTCTTATATTATTATGACAAGTAATGTAATTAATAGATTGCTGAAATTAAACATTTAATGATAGTGGAGTAGACTCGTGTCCAACCAATTTTAGCACTCGACGTCACTGGCCTATACCTTTATAGCCCTAACAAAAAATGATATTATAGATGTTCCAGGTAATACGGCGGGATGGTCAATGACTCCACTATATTCGAAAAATATTAAAACATATTATCATCGATAATAATAAAACTGAGTTTTCCAAACCAACCTTGCATATTTTTTTTGTACCAACCATCTGAAGGTACTGTTTTTAATAATAATCATGTAAAACGTTCAGAGTTATGTTAAACGGTATTCTTTTCTTTTTTAAAAAGACTCATATGCAAGAAATGATATTTCCATTTTCTTATTATAATGCTTTCAACATCTACATGTGTTAATATACTAATATCGAGGACGAATCTGAGTATAATTAATGATTAAACGAACTTACCTGTAAGTGAAGTTCTATCATAATTATACGAAGGATTCGTCCGAAGATATTAGTATAGAATCCCACCCTCCCTACTCATTATTGTAAATTACAATAACTATCTACCCACTGAAGAAAATGAGGAAATATCATAGAATTTGGACTTTAAACTAAATGAAGTGGTTGGCGGCTAGTAGTGACGAGGAGGGCTCTGACCGGAAATGTCAAAATATCTGTCAATTTTAAGTCAAAAACCTTCTCTTTTCAGGTTTTTTAGGTTATTACTTTAAAATAACGTGCTAAGTGGTGATACATGCAAAAGCGGTACTACATGTGTTAATATACTAATATCTTCGGACGAATCCTTCGTATAATTATGATAGAACTTCACTTACAGGTAAGTTCGTTTAATCATTAAGTATATTGGCCAAATTGCCGCATTCTCATGCCATGAATATTTCATGAGCATATACATATGACCTGATAAATAGGTATGCAATCCTAAATAGTGTAGACGTAAAGTTGAAAATTGAACAAATGCTTTGGTTTTGACCATCCTGATCTCTTCATCATGACTCTAGGGGATAAGCTACAAGCTACAATGCATGATTCTGTTTATATAGGATGGACTCCATTGCTTAAATTATGAACGAATCTGGAAGCAGGCCCGAATCAGTAGGTACGAACAGAACAGTGTTTTGAAAGCGAGGATTCGCTGCCTGGTTAAGCTTTGCTTTGAATAGAAATCGAGTGATTGAACTTAGTTTGCATTTTAAGCGACTGTTTAAAGTTTCAGGTAAAATGTTTTGTTCTTCGATCAATCACTTTATTTTCTATGCAAGGCTTTTGATAACTTTTGGTTGTTTTATAAAATAGATCACAGGTCTCTATCTCTCGAAGTCCGTCTACATTCACTTTAAATGAGACTAGCATACGTATAGCTAGAAGTTTCTTGTTATACTCTTATACTAGCTATAATGTATCGTTTCGTACCGACTCGATGAGTCTGCAGTGAAGGCATATTGATCGATGTCTCTATTGTTTTCCTTTTACTTTCTTGCGGTGTATGCGGCATTGCACAGTCTGATGCATCTTTGCCCATCGATAAAATAAAGGGTTTATTGTTCAAGCATGTTAACTTTTGTGAGCGAAGTGTAGCGAATAAGTATAGAAAAGGTACATTTATACTTAAAACGTACAAAACAGGTTCCTTACCAGGGGCCTAATCGCGCTAATTTTCAACGATAAAACCAAACCGTTACCGTTTCAGTTTCGTTTACAGAAAAATACTCGCTTTAGTTTTGTTAAAATTGTTGAATACTCTGCCTAAGGAGTCTAGGATTACAATCTGGGACAATTTATGTAAAAATTATGAAGCTAAACCAAAGATTTTTAGGTAAATTAAACCTAAATGACAACGTAACGTTTTTGGTTTTATCGTTCAGAATTACCGCGATTGGGCTCTTGTTCCTTTTATTTATAAATATATGTTCCTTTTGAATTTTAAAATTTGAAATATCTCATGATGAAAGACTTTTAACGGATACTAGCGCGGTTTTATTGAAAGTACTTTGGTAATTAGTTGGTATTTGGTTTGATTTTTGCCCGACGTTTCGGCACCTTTGCAGCTGCCGTCGTCACGGGGGACTGAAGCTACTTGTGAGCCTACCCTCAAGCGATGAATTTTTTAGAACGTTCAGAAATTAAAATTTATCAAATTTTTAATTAGTTTAAGTTTTGGTTTGGTTTTAATTTAATTTTATATGTTAAAAAGAGAGAATCTACTGAAACTACTACCATTTCAAAAAATTGGGAGGCCCCTCCAAGAAAGAAATGGCGAAAGAAAACTTGGAGAGGAAGGCCGACCTCCGTCTTTTATATTAATTAATTTATTTGCAAAAGGAACTAACCGTATCATTAGATCTTACAGTGTGTGTTTGGGGCTTTAGCTTGTGAATGATAGGGTCCTAGGCTGGTGGAATTTTCCAACCATCATCTCTATTGAAATTAGGATATTTATTTATTTCGATAGCCTCGCGGAGCATTCTAGGAATGAATCTACGTTCTCTAGCAAGGATTTGGGGTTTGTCAAATCTAATATAATGGTTGGGCCCCTCAAAGGCGTGTTCACTCACTGCAGACTTGTTATCGCGCCTATCGAAATAAATAAATATCCTAATTTCAATAGAGATGATGGTTGGAAAATTCCACCAGCCTGGGACCCCATCATTCACAAGCTAAAGCCCCAAACACACACTGTAAGATCTAATGATACGGTTAGTTCCTTTTGCAAATAAATTAATTAATATAAAAGACGGAGGTCGGCCTTCCTCTCCAAGTTTTCTTTCGCCATTTCTTTCTTGGAGGGGCCTCCCAATTTTTTGAAATGGTAGTAGTTTCAGTAGATTCTCTCTTTTTAACATATAAAATTAAATTAAAACCAAACCAAAACTTAAACTAATAAAAAATTTGATAAATTTTAATTTCTGAACGTTCTAAAAAAATTCATCGCTTGAGGGTAGGCTCACAAGTAGCTTCAGTCCCCCGTGACCACGGCAGCTGCAAAGGTGCCGAAACGTCGGGAAAATCAAAAATCAAACCAAATACCAACTAATTACCAAAGTACTTTCAATAAAACCGCGCTAGTATCCGTTAAAAGTGTTTTATTTCGTGTCTAGTGAGCGCGTAAGCTTGAGAAGTGAATATATCTCATGATGTGAGATATTTCAAATTTTAAAATATTTCTACTTTAATTATTTGTACAGAAGCTAGGTAAACCGTTTTAACACAGTTTTATTCACTGGCTTGGTTGCAAAATGCTATAATGCTCGACTACTGTATAAAATAACAATGACGAACAATCACATAAAAAACGAACCTCTACAACAGCCCAAACATGTGAGTGTAATCCATTAAAACATAACATTTTGAACAAAGCACCGTTACGACATAAATACCCCTTTTGACACAACGGTAACAACCTTGAAATAAATGTTCATGTTTCCAAAAGCCAGTTTTTCATGGCGGCAACATAAATAACGCGACATTCATCTTAGTGACAGTTGAATAACACCCCGGGAACCCCATTAGCCTTTAAACGAAACAATGGTGCTGTGAAGAGCTGTTCTGATGTCTGTGTCCATTAGTAAAGGTCCCTTCAAAGGGAAATTAGCTTTATGGCGGTGACCTATAACATGACATGACACCAGAAAGCCATTATGTTAAGAATGAAGCTACAGGTTTGCACATAAAAAATACAATAAATATGAAACTGGCAACATTCTTCAAACGTTGTCAGTCACTCGGTGCGGAGTGGGGAGGAAGTGACAATAAATACGGTGTCGGAGGGCGTAGTTGCTCATTCGGTGTTGGTTTACGCACGATCTAACTCCTGAGGATGCTCCGGGTTGGGGCGACCGGCGAAACACGTGTAAATTGGCCTAATTGGTGAAGGTGCAAGGTGTGTTGCTGTCTTGCTAAATGCAAGTATTGTGCACTGACATTTTGCGGTTTGCATGTGCATATTTTTGCGGGCATTGTTTGCGGAAGTAAGCTACATATTTCTTTTTTCAAAATGGTTTTGGGACTCCCGCCAAGTGACGCCTGATTCAATCAAATACATAAAATTGAAACTCAAATTACATTATTTTTTAGGAATTTATCAAAAGCTAATAAACATAGTAAGTGTAATCATTAATTAACTGAAGACGTTGTTTTAAGCCAGCCATGTCAAACATGCGGCCCTTTACTGCACGTGTGACTGCAGCCTGATCCAATTTTAAAAACAGCCTCCTTAAGGCGAGGCCAGTGCACGATCTGATGAAAAGATTGATTTTTGAACATCCAATGTGAAGAACTGATGTAGAATTCTACTTCACAAAAAATACTGTAGACTAAAAAAAGAAACAAAGAAACACAATAACCGAACAGAATATTGAAAAATGGCATGGTAACTCTGTAAAAAAATCCTGAATAACACCATAAAAACTTATAAAAATAAACTTCAAATCGTCAGATTTCGTAATTTTCAACGACGGTGATATGATTTTTTATGCAAAAGGGATAGTTTTTTTATTGATCTAACACAATAACCGAGTACATTTTTAATAAATGATGCAGTATTTCAGAAATCAATAAAAATGTACTAAATTTCGTCAAATTTCTGGCGAAGCGTCAATTAAAGCTATGCAATATTCAACCTTATTCTAAAGACATAGTGAAAGAGTAAATTTTGGGAACTGCCTCGCCTTAAGCAAGCGTGTCTACGCAGTGAGTTTTTTTAGGTTAGGTTTTGCGGCCCACTATTCTTCGGTCAATATGCATTTGGCCCACCAATGATTTCGAGTTTGACATGGCATTAAAGCTAACATTATTATAAATGTATGATGAAAGGTTATGGGTCAATTCCGTACATTTTGGTGTTGCAGGTGTTCACAGTAACCGCTTATCATTAGACGGGTCGTACGCTTGATTGCTACGTAAGTGGTACAATAAAAGCTAGGCTTTATGAGGCCAATTTTACTTAACGATTGCGTATTGTTTTAGGTTAGGCATCTGAAGAGCATTTTGTTTTTGAATAAAAGTAGGATGACATGACAACATTAGGTACCGTAAAATAGGGGTATTTTGACATTACGGGGTTACATTGATAACAACTTACAATTTAAGAAAAAACATTTTTCACTCCTCTTGCTCAAAAAGTGCGTCATTGTAACGTACAAGAGTCGAGATAAAATAGCATAATAAGCCCTAGGGGATAAAGTTTTTTCTTTTTTAATGTTTGTCTATTACCAATGAGCGTACTAAAACGAAAAAGTCTTTATTCATAATCACGAATAAAAACTCGCTCGACTGGAATACTGGGGGTCTATTACGAAAAGTTTAATGCGATACACGCGGCTGCGTCCGTGTTTCGTTCTGATTGATTCCTATTACAAAGCACTTGCGTATGCGATATTGCAAAGTGATTGCGTAAATTTGACAGTTTCTCTCTAGTGGATCCGTCATTATTCGTTCAATAGACTATGGACTACCATAGCTACATTGAAAATATTTGTAATAACTATAACCGACGAACTGCGGACGACTATCGTGACCAAGTTTCGTAATAGGCCCCCAGTTTCTCATTCTTATTTTTGAAAATGGAACTAAAAGCATCTCTTCGGTGAAATCATAGACTTATTTATACTCTATGTACAGAGTGAATCGTAGAATGCGTGTTTGTGTTGTTTAGCTGCTACAGCAGAAATTAAAAAAAGGTACCATGGCGCGAAATCTTTAGAATTTTTTTATAATTACAAACTGATTGAATTGTGTGACTGTAATAGGAAAGAAATAATTTTAATCTTCTGCCGTCAAGCACAAATCATTTATTTAAATATTGTACAAAAAGTTTATGAAGTGGAGGATAGAAAAACAAGTGGATTGGTTTACGGAAGTAAGTAGGTATAAACTATTTAATATTGTATTTTATTTTCTCGCAATCGTAGTGAAAAGTATAGTGTAACACACGACGCTAAAACCCATTGTAACTCGGTTTCTATTTATTCCCTCGCTAAAGCTCGGGAATAAAAATACCTCGTATGCAATGGGTCATTTTAGCGTCTTGTATAACAATCTACTATATTTCTTGGTTTCTTAGCGTATCTGAACGGTTTTTTCTTGTAAAAAAAAAAAACAAAAAACCGACTTCAAAAACCTACCTCTAAAAAGCAAGAAATAATATTCGTAATAATAAAAATACGTCTATTGAAGTCGGGTGGGGCTGGAGTACAAATTCCTTTTTTTATTCTAAAAGCCCCACCCGACTTCAATAGACGTATTTTTATTATTACGAATATTATTTCTTGCTTTTTAGAGGTAGGTTTTTGAAGTCGGTTTTTTGTTTTTTTTTAAACAATTTTTTATTTTTTTATTTTTAGTGTAGGTACCTAGTAGGTAAGGTATATAATATATGTAGAAAAATCGGCTCAGCCAAACGTAAGATAATCGTGAAGAAACATACTTAAATACGGGTCAAACTGAGAACCTCCTTTTTAAGTCGGTTAAAAAAAGATATCCCTCTTCCAACAAAAAAAATATTATCTTATTCAGTTCATAAACAAAGAAGTAATATCGAGGTAATTCACACAAAATCATACTATTTTCGTGCTTTTTTCAAAATTACTTGAAAAGTACTGAACCGATTTCCAAATTTTAAAAAATGGGACCAACTTGGGAGTGTACCTAATGTAATAACGTTTGAATTATTTCAATCGGTCCAGCCGTCTTCGAGTAATCGGTGGACATACACAAAAAAAAAACAAATATACAGACGAACATAGAACCTCCTCCTTTTTTGGAAGTCGGTTAAAAAGCAAATGGCACCCATACCGTTAACTGTTTGCAGGCGTTTTTGTTAAAAACAAATTTTGAAGTTCACTGGTAACAAAAACTCTTAATACACTTGCAATTTGACATATTTTGATTTTTATTGTTTGTTTCATCTAAATCTAAATGTATACACTTTTAGGAATGTGAAACACGGTTGAAACAAGTGTTTTTATTGATTTTGTACCTATTTTAAGGGTTTAAAAATAAAAAGGGGTGTCTTAGATCAGAGGACGGGTTTACTTTGATCAATGATCAATGTGGGGAGACATTGATCATGTTGTTGTAGTAATGTTGATTATGATATTTTTTATAATAAAAATCTAAATTTCTTTAACTTATAACTGATTAAGATTTAGTTTCTACCAATACTCTATTTAATATCTAAACCAATTTGTATCATTGATCAAAATAACCCCAATATACCGGGTGTAACAAGACCCTCAACGAAGCCGAGGTCTACGTATTCTGCCCATGAATAGAATAAATATATGAATAGCTTTAGAGCAAAAACCTGCAGGCCGATTTTTTGATATTTTTTTATTATGTTTATTTAGGATTTACTTTCAAATCCCTTTATAAAATAAAGAAACTTCAAAATCAGTTTAAAGTTGATCAGCTGAGAAATGGATGGTTATTTTTTTTCACTATATTATAAAAATATGTAAAAACACCGATATTCACATATTTCTTCGTTTTAAGAAAATATGCCCATTAGAATTTCAAAACTGATCAAAGTAACCAACATTTTATGGTACCCAAAAGGGAACATTTTGCGATCGCATTTTGTTTTAAATTATCGACGTGCCGTTATCGGGAGTTGAATTACAAAGCACGTTGATGACGGCAATGATTTTTACATTTGCAAACAATTCAGTTCTCATGAAGCTTATCACGCACACGGTTTTTGCAGTCTCCTTGTTTAATGGCGCGGAAACCGTGATAAATTACGCCTTAATGCCTTTTTTCTCTCACGCGGCCTATCGCTGTGAGCCTGTTTTATTGTTGGTTAATGCATAGGTGTTTAGTGACTCGAAAAATTTTCGTCGGAAACCATTGATAGATTAGGAAACAAAAGGTCTTATGTTTGCAGTTGGTAAGAAATATGTTTGGATTGTGAAGTGTTGTGATGGATCTTTCATTGTTCAGTACCCTTAGCACGAACAGCTGTCGACAAAAATAACGCGCGTAAAATCATTCGATTGTGCAATTTTGTATTGGAAATTTGTATAACGCCATCTATCGCCGAATAGCGAAATTAAAATTTCCATAGATAAATGAATGGGTGACCAAAAATTTATTATCTCGAGCTCCTCCGTGCTTCGGAAGGCACGTTAAGCCGTTGGTCCCGGCTGCATTTGCAGTCGTTAACACCCACCAATCCGCTTTGGGCCCGCGTGGTTGGTTATGGCCAGTCCTTACTCCTTACGCAATGGCTAAATAATTATTATTTAAGTCGGAGATTAAACGGCGCTGTTCAATTATATGACTAGGTCGTTAATTGAGTGGCTGATTAAACCACTTGGCTGCGACATAGGTGTTAAGTTTAATTTGCTAGTCATATTCATGCTTTTATTTTTTATTAGTAAAAGTGTTATGAAAAGGAAAAAGTAGGACACGAACAGGGAAGCGATGCTCTTGTTCGATTAACTATTATCCAATCGATTGAACATAGCTAAATGAAAGCAATACAGGGTGTACAGGGTGGGCTTTATAAGGTTTTTATCAAATAGCCTTATGAAAGCCAAATATGGTAGATAAGGTACCATACATACAACTTCAGAAAATTATTATAACCCCCAAAAACCACCACTTTTTTTGAAACAATATTTTTTCTTTCTCAGTTTGCGTACGTACCTACATACAGTCTAGTTTATCATTAGTTTTTACATTAAAGTCCATACCACACGCTTCATCTCAAACGCAAGGTCAGACCCCTTTAACCTTCATATAATATTCAAAGGTCATCCCGTGAAAATATAACTCAATTAGCGCCGAGCAAAACCATTTTTTTACCCTGTGGCCGAGCTCTGCGCTATTAACACATACGTAAGTACTTAACATTAATATATCAGTCTAAGCTCTTTACTGGATTTTACATTAAAGTCTATACCACACGCTTCATCTCAACCCCACAGTCAGGTCCTTTCAACCTCAATAGAATATTCAATGGTTAGCCCGTGAAAATATGTTTCAATTGGCGCCGAGCTTTACGCTATTGACACATACGTAAGTACTTAATATTAATATTACAGTCTAAGCTCATCATAAGATTTTACATTAAAGTTTATACCATACGTTTCATCTCAACAGCAAGGTCAAGCCCCTTCAACCTCCATATAATATTTAAAGGTCATCCCGTGAAAAAAATCTCAATTGGCGCCGAGCGTTAGAGTATATATTCTGTGGCCGAGCCCGAAAATTTTTTTACCCTGTGGCCGAGCTCTGCGCTATTAACACATACGTAAGTACTTACATTAATATATCAGTCTAAGTTCATCATTATATTTTACATTAAAGTCCATACCACACACTTCCTTTCAATCTCCATAGCTCATCACGTGGAAAAATGTTTTTTTTTAATTGGCGCCAAGCTCTACGTTATTAACACAATCATAATATGTAAAATCTAATGATGAGTTTAAAGACTGATGTATAATCAGTCTAAACTCATCATTAGATTTTACATTAAAGTCCATACCACACGCTTCATCTCAACCGCACGGTCAGGGCCTTTCAACCTCCATAGAATATTCAAAGGTTAGCCCGTGAAAATATGGCTCAATTGGCGCCGCGATCCACGCGGGATTTCCACTTTCATATTCAGCCGATGAAAAATATCCCGTCATAAAAACCTGGACCGTATGAGTTTTTACTCTATGCATTTGAATATTGATGTTTATGGAAAGTGCTATGAGGGGCGTTGCCTTCAGCAAAATGAAAAGGGACTTATGCCGCGTGTCATTAAAATGTTACATAAATTTTGCGTTATAGACCTATATAGATACGAAACGGCAAAACTGCGTGTTTTTATTCAATTAAAAGTAATACACGTTTTTCTGTGAAACTAGTTTCTTGTAGCTTTAAATTTACCAAATGTTTGGGTTCGTTTATTAAAAATATTAGCGTATTTTGTTAGTCAAGTAAGAATCTCGTGACTTGAACTTGAAATAAATACATTAATATTGGACAATGTCACGTTCATTGCTCTGAATAAATAGTAAGTAGCTAAAGCACTTGTTGGTATTATGGAAATAAAAGTTTGATGATACCACAAACACCTAGAGGCCAGAGCCGAGGGTCGAACGCGGGACCTCAAAGATGACGGCACTATGAAAACCACAGAAGAGAGATTTTTTTGACGAAAAATGACCACGAGTCACTCAACCACAGAGGTCATACGACACATATTAAACATAAAAGGTTTATTTTGCTAACAGTAACAAAAACAAACGTTGATGTTAAATTATTTTCATTCATCGGGATTCGTGATTCTAACCAAGCTCAAACGCATCAATATGCCACAAAACAAATATACGTAATAGTTGCCAGTTGCCACTAGGTACATAGAATAGGTAACAAAAAACATACAATGTATGTTCCACAAACAGAAAATGAACAAAGCTTCAGGATAAAAATAATTTTACATCAAATAAGAACACTTGAAGCCAACGGTGTTTGTTCGAAATATAAACAACAAAACAAAAGAAGGCCGATAAACTAAGTCCGCCAGTTGCTGGTTTGTACTTGCAATATAGGTTAAATAAAAAAATAAACTATCCGAGCTTTTGCTATGAAAACGAGTATTTTTTGGGAATAGCGGAAAAAAATAATAGGATAAAATCAGAGCTTAACGGTTATTTTATGTTCATTTTAGTATTTCCTCGTTAATAATATATTTTTAATTTTCATTTTATTAATATTATTTAAAAAAAACTTTTTGCAAGGGCAGGTATAAATAAGAAGAAACCAAGAAACCGACAGTAAGGGTAATTGCTTGAATTTAAATAGATCCATGGCTCTATCGTTAACCAAGCCACCTACATATTTTAGGGCAATGATCATCCACGAATCTTTTATAACAAATATGTATTCATAGAACGTTGATGGTACAGAACCGATACAACGATTATTATTGGCGTATCAAATCGCTAATTGCCGAGTTGAGTAATTGCGACCGGTCTCAGATTACTCTCCCCCAAGATTAAATTGTTGACGCGCGGTGGGTAATTTATTTCAATTAATTCAGCGAAGTGAAGCTCTGACAGATTCTCTGAATCATTTTTCTCCTTGGCAATGTGAAGACGTTGACAAATGAGCAAATTATTCGGTCACTTCACTACATGTAGCTCGGAAAATGCTATAGGGAAAGGCACGCCTCCATATTCACTTGATTTCTCTTCTTTTGATGTCTTGTAACCGTAACATATCTAACACCTAATTTAAGGTCTTGTACACACTTGCTTCGGAACTATTTTTATAGATAATATATTCTAGCTGATGGTTTATTAAACTTATCAATATTTTCAAAATCTTAATAAGATTGATTTAATGCGACGCGATGTTATTTCTATCAACTTGTGTGATATATTGATGCATAAAATTCGTCACTACCAAGTTAATATTTTGAATGCTATGAAACCATGGTGTTCATGGCACTGCATGCAGTATAATTATATTGTGGTCAACATTGGCCACATTACTAACATCGATATGTCCCGATACTCGACCACGTCTGTGATAGACTGCTGACCACCCTATGCTATAATATAGAAATGAGTGGTACCCTGAGATAATGGATAGCGACCCAGGTGGCAGACTTATGAAACGCTGGCTGAATATTGTGAAAGCCAACATGAGGAAGAATGGCCCACGACATTCAAGCAAAGCAGAGGAGGTTCGCTGTGAATTCTGACTGACTGAAGTCGACGTAATCGCCGAAAAGAAGAAGACAGATTACATGATGTTAAAAACCCTTTTTGTGTTTTTTCATTTATGCTATGTTTAAAATGACATGTGGCATGAGGTGAAAAATATAAAGACAAAGCTATCGAAGGAAATGATAATTGTAAATTATTTGCAACATGATTATACAAGATTTGCAAAACCATTAGGTACCTTTAAAACAAAGAATAAATTCTGTATCATAGGGCTAAATCCGCATTACTTTGGCTGAAACAATACCCATGAGCAAGGACAAAAAATAAATGCAACCTAACCCGAGGCGACGCGATGCGGTGTTAGCCTCTTCATTTTGGCCACGACACTCAGCCGAGTTACTCTCGACGGGAATTAACGAGATCAGGATCGAATAGGTAAACCTCAAAAATCTATTATTTTAGTACTTACATTGAAAATGGTTGTCAGTTATGATTTTTAAAGTTCTTGGTTTCCACGGTTTCCATCAGCCATTTTTGATGTCCCCACTGCTGGGGCACAGCCCTTCCTTATGGGTGGTAAGGAGGATGGGCCATGGCCACCCACCACGAGGGCACAATGCGGATTGGTGGGTGTTAACGACTGCAAATGCAGCCGGGGCCAACGGCTTAACGTGCCTTCCGAAGCACGGAGGAGCTCGAGATAATAAATTTTTGGTCACCCATACCATGACCGACCCTTGCGAACGTTGCTTAACTTCCGCAATCGCTGGGCCAGGCGCTAAACCACTGCGCCACCGAGCTTCTATTTTTGACGTTTACTCGAATACCAATTGATCGCGTTATAACCCCCCCCCCCCCTTACTTTTTTTAAGGAAAAAGTAATCCTTTCATAATAATTATATCCTTTTTGCCACACACTGTCTAAAATTATTAAAAGCAAACTACGATAATATTTCACAAAATACGGTGGTACAAAACTTTTCCCAAAATATGTTTACGGTTTAATAGGAAATTAATTATTGAGATAAATAAATAACCTAACGGGCTTCGTTAAATATCGGACGGATAATTATGAATTGGTGCGCTACGATCTCCGATGCTCCAATACTCGCTCGATTGAACGAGCAATTGAGCGAAATCGGGGATCGAAAGTGTTTGTCCAATCTCTTGGGAGAAGTCACTTGACGAAGTTGACTACGGCCAGTGGAGTCATCGTAGCTTCGAAGCCGGAGGTTCTTTCGGAAATTGAAAACTTCTATAGCCAGTTGTACGCTTCGCATGCATCTCGACCTGATCCCGAAAATGAGGATACCCGAGCCACATTGACCCGCCACTTTACCGAAGACTTGCCAGAAATCAGCCTGTGTGAAATTGAGATGGCTCTTAGACAGCTTAAAAACGGGAAAGCCCCTGGTGAGGACGGCGTTACATCTGAACTCCTCAAAGCAGGCGGAAAACCTGTATTAAAGGAGCTCCGAAACATTTTTAATGCCGTTCTCTTTGACGGGAGAACTCCGGAGGCGTGGAGTAGGAGTGTCGTCGTCTTGTTCTTCAAAAAAGGAGACAAGACCTTACTGAAGAACTACCGACCCATTTCGCTCCTAAGCCACGTTTACAAGCTGTTTTCAAGAGTCATCACAAACCGCCTTGCGCAAAGACTCGACGAATTTCAACCCCCGGAGCAGGCCGGGTTTCGAGGAGGATACGGCACCATAGACCACATCTTCACATTGCGGCAAATTATACAGAAGTCCGAAGAGTATAACCAGCCTTTGTGCTTAGCATTTGTGGACTATGAGAAGGCATTTGATTCTATCGAAACCTGGGCTGTTTTAGAATCCCTGCAACGGTGCCAAGTCGATTGGCGATACATCCAAGTGTTGAGATGTCTCTACAATGCCGCAACCATGGCCGTCCAACTGCAGAACCAGCAGACTAAGCATATCCCCTTGCATCGAGGTGTGAGACAAGGGGATGTGATATCCCCCAAATTGTTCACAAATGCATTGGAGGATATGTTTAAAACGCTGGACTGGGAAGGACGCGGTATTAATATTAACGGCGAATACATGTCACACTTGCGATTTGCGGACGACATCGTAATTGTGGCTGAAACGTTGCAGGATCTACAATACATGCTGAACAGCCTAGCTGATTCCTCTCTACGCATCGGTCTTCGGATGAACTTGGACAAAACCAAGGTTATGTTCAATGAACATGTAATTCCAGGACCGATGGCAGTACAAGGTAGTCCTCTCGAAGTTGTTACGAAATATGTCTACCTCGGGCAAACATTGCAATTGGGTAGAAACAACTTCGAGAGAGAGGCCAACAGAAGAATACAGCTGGGCTGGGCAGCATATGGGAAACTTCGTCGAGTCTTTGAGTCGCCTATTCCACAGAGTCTAAAGGCGAAAGTCTTCAACCAGTGCGTCCTGCCTGTCATGACATACGGAGCCGAAACGTGGACACTCACTGTAGGGCTGGCTCACAAATTTAAAGTCGCACAGCGAGCTATGGAAAGGGCTATGCTCGGAGTTTCTCTGAGAGATCGGGTCCGGAACGAGGTGATCCGACAGAGAACTAAAGTCATCGACATAGCCCACCGGATTAGCAAGCTGAAGTGGCAGTGGGCCGGCCATATTAGCCGTAGAACCGATGGCCGCTGGGGCAGACGAGTTCTTGAGTGGAGACCGCGTATCGGCAAACGTAGTGTGGGACGCCCTCAGACAAGGTGGAGCAATGATCTTCGCAAGGTGGCTGGCAGAAACTGGATGAGTATAGCCGCGGATCGTGCTCAGTGGCGTGCTCTCGGAGAGGCCTATGTTCAGCAGTGGACGATGATAGGCTGATGATGATGATGAATTATGAATTTTGTGAAATTCTGTGGAGATTTTGATAAAATATTTCATTTCGTGTACACGTGCACAGTTAAGTAGTAGTAATAGGCACTTATTTCTAGAGAACGAAATAAAGTCTGTCATCTCTGTAGGGCACTTTCTACATTCCCTAAACTTAAATAAAAATATACAACCTGTTCACATATTAAAAGCCGTATTCCGAAAGTCTATTCGTTCCTCGATTATAAGACCCAACAAAATCAGATGTCGAGGACATATTTTTAATTATTCAGACTCCCTTGACCCATTTGAGATAAAGTTTATTAACAAATCGAGAGGCCTGAGATATAGCACAGCGAGTGGCTGATATTTCAGCATAAAAAATCACTGTCCATTTATTCTAAGCACCACAGATAAAATTGACCGTTCTCAGCGGCTCTGCGGACTGTCAGCTACGGGGTTGCGATTTTTCATGGAAAATTTTATGCTATAAGAGAAAGTGACATGATGTATTGGTAGCATTCTGAAAAGTGTTCGTCATAAGCTACCATCACGGTAACAAAAAAGATAAATTATTTATTTCAGAGCTCCTTGTTAGGTTAATATTAGATAATTTAACAAAGTGTGTAATTAGCATAACAGTTTTTGCACAATAAGAATCATTTGATAAATTCTATTTACGATGTTCCACCTATCCTTACAAGAATTATAATGAAAAGTTAAAGTAACAGACAATTTTAATATTTTATACAGGGTGTAAGCTACCGAAAAAAATGAAGGTGATAGAGTTACTGATTCTGGATAAGATATAGCACTAAAAATGTATAAGTTCTTTTATGTCGCTTTTTAACTGCAGTTTATTTTACACCACTGTGAAATAAACTTAATAGAACGACTTTTATATAAAAAAACATATATTAAAGTGCTTAACTAACTACACGAATATTATTTAAAATAAATCTGCTAATGAAAATTATAAAAGTCGTTGTAATAAGTTTATTTCAAACCATTGCAGTTAAAAAAAGCGGTTTAAAATATTTAATGTTATCCAGAATCAGTAACTCTACCCGCGTTCTACACACTTAGAAACTCGTGCTTATCAGGCAATTAAATTATTCATTATTTTATTAATTATCCTTCTCTTCGTTACACATAATTTCTAATGTAGAGGTATGAACCGTTCCTATTATTGTACATAATTATTGCTCATACAACTTGAAACTACGTCGTAACCTTAAGTCATATAACTGAAGTAATAAGTTTCAATATCGGAATATATTAGTTAACATAAGATATTGCCAATTAAACCTTCTCTAAGGACCAATAAACCCAAGCTGGCTCTGTCGTGGACGTTCAAAATGGGCCATATTTTGGACTATAACTCCTAGAGATTAGACTTATAATGGTAAACAGAGATTTTTGACAAGTATTATCTATTAAAAGTTCTTATGGCATCACTTTAATAATGCCCATGCATTAATTAGGCAAAATATCACAGAGTTCTAAAAGAAATGCGTTTATGACACCTGCCAAACAGCGCATCCGCTGCAGCGACGAATTTGACGCTGCCAATTTTAGTGAATAGCATACCTGCTTGCGTCACGCGGCATACTCCAGCCTAGCTAGCATGACCACAGCGAACACACGCGATATGATATAGCGATTTATCACGTTTAACTGTCAAAACACAATGGATTTTGCAGATGAGTGCCGATAAAATGCTATATCACGCGATATAAATCGTCTTACGCTGGTCATGCTAGGGGGGCTGTGAGGGAAAAATTCCCTTCGGCCGCATACGAAACCGTATGTTCGTAACCAGTTACGAATGAGGAAAAAAATATCTTTGTCCGATATCGGTTTCGAAAGATGAATTTTTCTTCCTTACACGAATTTATTTCGAAACCGGTTTCGTACAAGGATTATTTTTTCCTCATTCGCAACTGGTTACGAACAAACGGTTTCGTATGCGGCCGCAGGGGAAAAACCCTTTTTACTACTAGGCTTCAGATTCTAGAATGATCCTCTTTCTTGTATTTCTTCGAGCTCAGTATTGTTTTTGAGGAAAAAATAACTATGAAGTTATAGTAAGTGCATACTGCCTATCTACTTCAGGTAGCCGGGTAACCGAATAGCTTCTGGGAACTGGGAAATTCTGTAGTTTCTCAGGTTGAGAGATTTAGTGTCTCCAACTACGTTGTATTGTGTCGTCCCATGTGGTTGCTTCGTTTTGAATGTTAAGAACAATCGCTCTAACCTAATTTCATGCAGTTCTTGCTCTGTTACAATTTAACAATCGCATGAGATGCTTGATAATCTATGGTTTTCTGTGCTCCATTGTTACTTATTATGACATGTTTTATTTCTATGGTTAAAACCATTTTGTTGTTATGATCGAAATTTTGTAAGTATTAGTTTGTACGAACTCTATTCCGCGCGCACTAGCAATGATCACGTAAATTACATTCAAATAAAAAAATAAGCGCCTAAAATAACTGAATGATAATATTATTATAACTTACTATTATTATTAGACTTTAGCGAAAAAGGCTTTATGAATTATGAACATAACACCATTTAGGCCTTCAGCTGCAAGATAAACGTGACTTAATCCATCAACGTCTGATGCGTGAAGGAGCAAGATAGACGCGAAACGTACACAAACTATCACATCACTATGTTATTAATATGTACCTTATAGCAACGTGCTAAGAGTTAGGTTCACGCCCATTTTTTGGTGGCAATGTAATTGAATCCTTCTATATAAAGTTGGTAATAGAACAGAACAGCTAATTGATTGTCTTACCGTATTACTAGTGAATGATTAGTGTGTGTGTGACTTCAATGTCTACTTTAGCTTTTCACTGCTGAAATTAATCTACTGTTGCAAAAAAAAATAAGTAGTTTTCAAATACCTAAAAAGTCGTTAAGTTCGTTACATAAAAACTAAAATAACAAAGGCAGCAGTTAATGAAAAGAGTAAAACGTAAAGAAATCCAGCGCAATGCGCTCACAATAAACCTTTCGAATTAAACTGGCTTCGCTTACCAGCTGAAAGCCACTTACGCTAAAACGGTGCCCGTTGGAATCACCATAGCCACTCGGCAGCAGCTGACGCAATCCGCTTCCGATATCCCTCCAGATTAAGAAATTACTCGAACAAAAAATATCATCTAGGAGTCGATCCTAAAGTTACTTACATCTCGAAGATTGAGGAGCTTTCCTTTCAATTGTTGCAGAATTTAAGAATTAGTGATCGTAAATACAAATTCATCTTTCTTTGTTTTATTCATCTGAAATTGAAAATCCTATTCATTCCAATTTAGGTATAAGATTGATAGACAATGAGATATTAATTTGTTTTCAATTCTATTTCACTTAGTTTTAATGGCATCTTTTCATAACAATAACGTCAATTAAGTTTGTAATAGTTTGAATGAACAGCCATTTGATTTTATTGTTACAACTAAGTACTATTATGTTGAACCTCAAATCGTAAAATGTATATTCATTTACAATTTCTAAAGCATGCATTAGTTTTATTTTGATACCATTTAAAAGTTTATACTTACTTCGTCTGTCTCATGTTTCAATTACAGAAAACTTGAATCATATTAAGCAGTGCTCATATTCTGTATTAAACACTTGAGTTAACTTGTAGCTAAAAGAAAATGCCTTTGCGGCTAAATTTGAAATCAAAATATGAATATAGTTAGCACATCTGCAAACCTAGTTTTGTGCAAACATTTCAAATTTAGTTGCTCTGCTTGCTTGACCAACATCAGTATTGTTAACTAAAAGCATGGTCTATGTTTATTTGTTAATATACATCAGTTATTTAACATTTGCGAAGTAATTAGGAAAGTTTGAATAGCCTCGTTATTCATATGTTGTGCGGTTATAATCATTATTAATTAAACAGGCGATTAAAATTATACAGAGGCGCGTTTAAAGTTACTGTTGGACACTCAGTATGTATTTATTTGTGTTTATTAAGCAACTTTTGTCATAATATTATAAGGGACATAAAATCTGAATCAAAACTATAATGTTTAATTAAGAATCGTTTATTGCGACACTGAGGTTTACACAATTAACAAATTACGGGTGGAGTTATGGGTTGAAAACTTAATTATGACAGTGGTAGGCGATATCGAACTGGGAGCAAACGTGTCCGATTACTGTCATGTTTACTATATTTTACATTCTCTAGCTAATCGCAAATAGAAAGAAACTAAAATTCCTCTTTCAAGTTTTTTTTAATGTCGTTTGAACACCTAAATAAAGTTTTGACTGCTTTGCATTGGCTAGTACTATTTCGTAGTGCCACCAGTGCTAAAGTAAGTATAGTAAGCTATCTGAAATGTGTGTATTTAGGCGCAGAAGCAAAATTATTTGAGTATTTCGTAGGTACGTTCAACGGGATTTAAAACTTAGATACCACCACAGAGGTATTAGCCCTAACACCCAACACGGTTAGGGCTCTGCATAATGAAAGCAGCAAGTTTCACGTTCTCACACTACAGTTCGTCGTGTTATAATTTCCGTGACACTCTCGGTAGTCTCGGTCAGCGGTAAATAGGTATACCGGGGGAAGGGCCACCCGATCCAATGCATATTTCATGAGCCGACTCCCGATCACCGCATACCTACCGATCCTTTACCTAATTGTGGGACGCCCAACCCTCGCCGAAATCGCTATTTCGGTAGTTTTACCGGCCTGTAATGACAGTTCTGGTGACATAATTGGAAATAAAATAGGCGACCAGAATCTATTGCTGAAACGATTCAATTCGAATGTGTCTTTGCAGAATATAAAGATAAGGTTTACTTGCTGATGTAAATAATTATGTTAAAGACTCACAATTTTTACACTCACTTTGAGTTATTACAAATACTTAGTTGAGGACATTTAAACAATATCAATTATTATAAACAATTTTTTTTATCAGTTTTAAAATGTAATTTGACATCAACATCACATCACATACATTGCTCCGATTCCAAAGTAAGTAGCTGAAGCACTTGTGTTGTGGAAATCAAAGACAACGGTGGTATCACATTGACCCAGCCGGGGATCGAACCCGGGACCTCAGAGATGGCGACACCTTGAAAACCGGCGTGCAACCGACTCGACCACGGAGGTCGTCGAATGAAATGAAATGAAATGAAAAATATGAAATAATGTAAATCAAACACAGCTTATTAGTCAGTATTTTTATCACGGCATGCCTACAGTGTAACGTTATTTTGACTTCGGTGAAACTTCGGTGAACCATTTTGACTTAAGAATATAAATAAATTCATGATATTTTAAATAACTTAAATGTTTAAAATTTTAAAAAAAACTGTCTCATTCGGTTTCATTTTTTAATGTTCGTAAGTATTTTTTCAACACACTTGCTCGTAAAGTGAGCCTTAATACATCGCTTTTAGGGCCATAAACCGAGCTATAACAAACGCGTGCAATAATATATAAAACACTAGTACGCAATAGAATTAACCCTACAAAGTTAAATTAGTACCTTACTGCAAGTTCTATGCGAGTAAACAGAACATTCCCAATTTAACCGGGTAATACAGTTATTTTTTTTAGTATCAACAAAGAGGTTTAATGCTGCTGAAAATTCATATACATTTTTGGAATAAATAAATGTGTAAGTCCTTAATTACGTCAAAATAATATTTATTATTATCAAATTATTCATAATTCACAATATTTTGTTATAAAATATTAAAATATTTGCATTTTATCACTTAAAATTATAATTTTGAAGTAGGCTGTAATGGCTGTATGCTCACTCACCCCTTTGTTCGCAAAATATTCTTGCGGTGGGCGTGTGAAAAAAACAAAAAAAAACCTGCGCGCCTTTTCCCATAATAATTATCATATTTTGTTTTTGTCGTATTTGTTGCTGTGTGGTAAATTACTTTGTTTTTTCCTCGCAAATGTGTTGAAAAACGTCGTATGAAACTTGTGAGCTCTTGCTTATTGCACACTCGGCTGAGTTACGCCCTCGCCTGCGGCTCGGGCTGCAACCCACAGCCTTGTGCGCAATGAGCAACCTAAGCTAACTTGTCTCATAATGTACTATTATTTCACTTTTAAGTTTATTGTGCTCTTTGCAATTTCCAAGAAACATTTTTAACATCAACGTTAAAGAGATGCAACGTCTAGAGATTATATTTTTCTCATGAATAATGCACGGCAGTGCATTATACTATTGTTCGAAATGAGAACGAGTACAATGGTGCGGCACAGTGAAATGTGGCGTTCGTAATTCCATTGGAACGTTTTAGCGAAAGTATTTCTTTGATACAAAGGAAACTCGTCAACTATTTGTATTATCATCATTTCAATAACTCATGAAAGCATTTGCGTCCCAGTATGATAAAACTGAGTACCTGTATTGCGTTGACTGTGACTCATATCGCAGGAATTGTGACCACAAAATCGTATGTACTTACATGTAACTTTATCTCTTTTAATCTAAATGTGATTTTGAACAAAAAATAAAACTTATTTCTTTCCTTAAAGATGAAAATTGAAAATATATTTTACTTTCAAACAATATTTTAATTTGCTGTGCAACAATTTTCCGATTATATTGCCCAACATGTTTTGCGAAACTTGTTGTCTATACTTTACGAAGCCCGTAATTTGTGCCATCTGGCCATCAGCTGACTCTCAGTAAAACTTCGATCTAATCTAGCTGTAGCTATACCTCGCGCGGCGAGTTAAGAGCGCTCGGCAGTGTGGAGGGGGTATGCGCAGTATTATTTTTTAATAACAAATTACTACTGCGCATATCTTTTATATTTTCAAAGCACTAATATGGTTTTCGAAAAGATAAATCAATAAACATGGCAATATACGAATTTTTTGAAAAAATTGTGAGTAGACAAGCGAAAGCCCACACTGGCTTTATTTATGGACATGACTAAAGCATTTGACAATATTCATCATAAAACACTACTTGACAAACTGGAAAAATATGGTGTGAGAGGCAACGCCCTTAAACTAATTGAATGTTACTTAAGTAATAGAAGGCAAATTACACACATAAATAGAATTGATACTGAGACTGGTGTTAACACTACTTATGCATCGAAAGAAAGGTCAGTATGCTATGGTGTACCACAAGGAAGTGTATTGGGTCCTCTTCTTTTCATTATTTATATAAATGACTTTCCTAATGTGACCAATCATCATATGACTATATTTGCTGACGACAGTACTGTTTTATTTACCTATGACCATTTAAATAATATTAAATTTGACATAAATAATACATTGACATCCTTAATCAAGTGGCTGACATTAAATAATTTGACAATTAATTTGACGAAAACACATTTGATAAACTTTAAGCAAAGGAATAACGATCCACTAGACTTTGACATTGAATACTCTGGAAACTCAGTGAAGGAAGTGGACACTACTAAGTTCTTAGGTTTGACTATAGACAACAAGCTGACATGGAAACCTCACATTGACAATTTAATAAAGAAATTGAACCAGTTTTCATATGCTCTCTACAAGTTGTAATTTTGAAAAACAAAATGGTATGCTAAAGTATTAATTCCCAAAAATATGAATTTCCATAGAAATCAAAGAGATCACGTGATCAGTTTAGTAAGGGATGACCAAAATTTTGTGGCGTACTTCGACACAATGTTTCATGGAGAAAGTTGTTCAGTTGCAAGGACTGAATACATCCTTAAAATTTGGAAGTAAATAAAAATGCAGCCTATATAGACATTATTCGTCAAGTCTCATTAACGCATTTGTACCCGTTGCAATAATCGTGTTCAAGTCACCGTTGACACATTCACTATGTAGATGGCAGAGCGATAATATTCGAGGCACGTCGCCGAGCCGTTGTCGCAATCCCGCGAGGATCCCGGGATGAGATTCGATCGGGTAAATGTATAGTTTCCCTGGCGGTTTCACATAATACTCAAATGCAACGACGGTTACATACCGGGTGTAACAAGACACTCAACGAAGCCGCGGTCTACGTATTCTGCCCATCATCAGGACCATTTCTCTTCAAAATTATTGCTGGGAAACGATTTTAATTTTTGGTGTTAAAAAAGCATTGCATACATTACCACGCAATGTAACGCGTACAAAAGACCGCGCCTGCAAGTGAATGCAACGTTTATGTGCATGCTCATGAAATACATTTGGTTTTTAACTATTGTTTGTTACGAAAGACATAAAATTTTGATAATGTTTCTGTAGACAAAAGTTAGGATATATAAAATAAAATAAGATTTCATAAACAATTTAAAAAAAATGACTTTGACCTTCAATAACTTCGTAGCCATTGGTTTCCCAGGTATTCTAAAAGGCAAAAAATATCCTGATTATGGGCAGAATGCCTGGACTTCAGCTTCGTTGAGTGTCTTCGTTGAGGTAGTTTGTGTTCTGACGAAGTAAACAATACTCTTTCTAAGGTGGTGCACTGGTTCACTACCAATAATTTAAAACTTAATTCTGATAAAACTAAATATATAAAATTTTCCCTACCAAATGTGAGGCAAGTTACTTCACATATAAGCATAAATGGCGAATCAGTCGAGTTGGTTCATTCCACAAAATTCTTAGGCTTAACTTTAGATTCAAATCTTCAATGGGATCCTCATATCGATGCCTTGTCTAATAAACTTAGTTCTGCCGCCTATGCTGTAAAGAAAATAAGGCTTTTGACTGACGTTGAAACGGCAAGATTGGTGTATTTTAGCTGTTTTCATAGTATTATGTCCTATGGTTTGCTGTTGTGGGGCTCAGCTGCTAGTATTGATAACATTTTTATTCTTCAAAAAAGAGCAGTGCGCGCCATCTACAATCTACGGTCTAGAGACTCACTTCGAGAACTGTTTAAAGAAATCAATATACTAACCGTTGCATCTCAGTACATCTATGATAATATAATGTTTGCAAGAAAAAATTTAGACACTTTTAATAAAAAGTGTAATGTGCATAACTTTAATACAAGAAACAAGAATAAACTTGCTGTTCCAAGTTTCCGATTACATAAAACAAGAGGCTCTTTTATGGGAAGATGCATTGCAATGTATAATAAGATTCCATGTAATATTACAGATTTACCATTAGAAAAATTTAAAGATACTATTAAATCTATCCTTATGAGCAAGGGCTATTACAAGATTGTTGATTATTTAGATGACAAAAAAGCATGGGAGTAAATTGCTTTTGTATTTACATGTTTACTTAGATATGACCTTTGAAATCTGTGTTTTTTTATATTAATTGTGTTTGGTAGGTAACGATATAATAAATTGTAAATATCGTTACTTTTGATGAGGCTGATAAGTTTCTTGCGCCCATTCTTCTTGTCAGCAAAAGACGTCCCGAATGGGTGGTAGGGGGAAAAAAACTGGACGATTTAAAAGAACTTTTAATAAGTCTATTTAAATAAAAAATATTTCATTTCATTTCATTTCATTGTTACACCCGTTAGGTATCTCTCCATGGTTTGTATTTAAGTACCATTAATTCCTTTTATCCTTACTAATATTATAGGTGTTGTAATGTTATTACCTTTATGAGGTTCTTTCTAACGTTCCCAATAATGGAAACCAATGTAAATTATAGGGAAAAGCTGTATAAATGTATGTAACTGTATGAGGATGAACATGTACCTTAAAGTGCCTGTAACTTATGAGCGGCAGATGCTACTGCCGTGAAATTTAGTCCATGATAATTTCATAATGTATTATTTGCTTTTATGTTGCTTTTATCCTTATTTTTCATTATTTTAATTTCATGATTTGAAAAGTTATTATCTATCAACAAATGTCTGTCATTATAATCGCCATAGCAACGCGCTAACTTTTTAATTCAATGTCAAAACTCTAGATTTTCAGCCTAGCTATGGATAAAACCTTCGTACTTTATTGTTCTGTATTCATAATTTTAAATGTAGAGTAGAATTCGATGGCGAGCGTATAAATAGAGAAGCGGGCTGCTCAATGAGTCAGTCTTACCACGAATTTGTCTTACTACACTACTGTCCCTAAACCGCCGCCGCCGTGTTCTACGTCTATAATCAAACTATTTAAAAACTGTATAAGTACGTGGAAACTCTGAACAGCGGTTGGGACTAACGAGGCACGGTCCTCGGACACCGGCGGTGACCACTTAGACGTCGTGCATCTTCCCGTCTGCCCTACAGACGTCGGATCTTCTGGCCGCTCGCAGCACGCTAAGCACGCTCTACCCTCGCCGCTTCGTTAGCCGGCTCTGCAACATTCCGTGCTCTGCGCCACCACCTGCGCTACCCGATCCCTCTGCACGTTCCTCATCTGATCCGCCGGGGCTCTGTAACCTCCTCGAGCGCCGCCCACTTCGACGTTCCAGTAAGACCGCCACTACATAACCTGCTCCGCCCTAATTTAATCCTTCGTTAATTACTTAGCTTAATAGTCCGTATGTCTGTATAATCTGTAACTCTAGGACGTGACATATTGCATTAAATTCCTGGCTTTCAGTTTTATCTTTTTATTCAAATTTTAATCTGTTACCTTCCGTAACGTGACAGTTTTGGCGCCCAACGGGAATTTCCCACTCTTCTCAAAATTCTAAATCAAACTTCCCCAAGTTAGTTAATTTTAGGCAACTTTCGGCAACTCTACTTGTAGTTATATTTTCATTTCTCCATCTAGTAGTTAGAAACATTACCCTACACTACTACATTATAGGTACCATGTACAGGACACATACCAAATCATAACACGCATAATCAGACAGCTACTCAATCACGCTGTCCTACGGACAGTAGCACGTACGCTCAGGCTCAAGGGTTTAAACCCTATAATTGCTCTCAGTAATTATACGGTTATTCTTGACCTGGGAATACATACAACTTGACTTCTAGGAGAATATCCTGGAAAGTCTAGCAAGCGAGTAGATAGAGATACTTCCGAGGATTTCGAGTCCGACTAGAAGTATCGAATCACTACACTCACTACCTACCCACTTAACCATCTTAAACACCTCATCCATTTATTTTAATTGGGTGACCTTTAGAAATTCTTTACCCTCAAAATTTAATAAAATGGCACGTCCTATTACTAATAAAAGACTCTTTTACTACGTTAATTTATTAGATCTTTAACTTTATAATTCATTATCTTTTCTAATGAGATTGTACTAACTAGATCTTTAACTTTATATTTTAGCTTTCTTATGATGTTCCTTATATTTAACTTTTCTATTACCTATGTTTATCTTTTATAATGAGAATTAACCTACCCCTATATGACTTAAGGCAAACTTAACATAACTTAAAATAACTCGGCCACTCCTTAATGATTTCTAGAGCAAATCAAGTAACTTTGCGATTTCTTTACACTTTTTCAAAGAAAAAGCCTTGTTAGTTAACTTAACTACTACTTAACTACATCTTAATGATAACTTACCAATTTAGGCAACTCCCTTGGCCTAGAATCTTCTTCGACTTAGGATCTACGTGACTGAATTTTGGCTCTATCAGTCTTGCTTATTTTCTTTTCTCTCTTTCATCAAATAAAATTGATGAATTCTATTATTTTTTTTACTAAAAGGGATACTTAACTATCTCTTAACTAATACTTTAGGTACTCTACCGTTAACGTCTCTACAGTACGTTAACTGCCTACTGCATTAGGTACTCTACTACTTACTACTTGGGAGATACCTATCTCTTAACTCTGCCTACTACTAAGGGCAATCTTAATTGTTAGACTAAAGCGCTACTTGCGTTAACTTAACTAACAAGTTGATTTCTTTATTTTCTTTATTTTTTTGTTAAACTTAGGAGCGGTTGACTACTCCATAAAAACAAGCCTTAGTGTCACTTTTAATGGAGCGGCTGACAACTCCTTATAAACAAGCCTTATAGTCATAGGGGAGCGGCTGACAACTCCTTAAAAATAAGCCTATAGTCATAGAGGAGCGGATGACAACTCCTTATAAATAAGCCCTAAAGTCATGTATATTAGGTTACCTTCTCTGGAGTTCGCGTCATTGAATGTGAACCTTACTCCACCATTGTCTGAGCCGAATGCTTGCGTGATCGTATGCAAGGTATGAAAGACTGTAATGAAAGTGAGAGTTGGTATACCACATCTTTTAACCTTCAAAAAATTTTCTCTAAGTCGAAAATTTTTCAGGGGCCGTTGGAGAAATGTAATGTTATTACCTTTATGAGGTTCTTTCTAACGTTCCCAATAATGGAAACCAATGTAAATTATAGGGAAAAGCTGTATAAATGTATGTAACCAAAGATATTAGAATTTTAAAAAGAGGTAGATGGGTTACCTGCGCCTTAACACTGGCAGTCTAAAACTTGGCTAATTAGCTCACCTGAGCGTAGTCTCGCAAAAGCATCGGCAACGTTGACACTTTGAAGTGCTCCCGCGAAACACAGTAAAAATGCCGTCCTGCGTAATGCGAACTTGTACCAATTACACAAGCAAGACTTCCAAAAGTCTAGGGATCACATATCATGCGTAAGTATTATATTTTAACTAATTTTCGTTCATATTTGTACATTAGAAATACAAAATGTCAGTAAATATTATCCTAAAAAGATTGAGTGCGACAGCAAATACTCCGATTACCGAGTGTGATAGAGATGTCTGTCATAGATTATAAATGTACAGAACGGACACTGCCTGAAGTCTGAAAACATATTAAAAGCATACATTAAAGAGAGTATGGAGTATATTTTACTACAGACAAAGAAATTGATGTTATTAAAAACAGTATTTTGAAAGCCTTCATTAATTCAAATGTTTTTTCCAATCTGCACGATCATGCGATGACACAGCCACCTACTTTTAATCATCGCTTGCATTTAATTAAAGCAATAATCGAGAAATATGTTAACGTCCGTCTTCACATTGCGCATAGGTAAGAACAATCCAGATTTAAAAAAACATTCAAAAAGGCAAAAAAGAAACAAGTTGAATTTATTTGAGGGCAATTAGATGTATTGATTTATAAAATAGTTAAATAAACAATAATTTCAAAATGCCACTGGATTTTTTTTAAATACTAGCGGCCGCCCGCAACTTCGTTTGCGTGGAATGGTTTTTGTTATCCCTCGGGAACATTACTTTTTTCGGGATGAAAGGTACCCTTTGTCCTTCTCTGTACCCCTGACAACGTGTATGCAAAATTTCATGATGATCGGTTTAGTAGTTAAGACGTGAAAGCGTAACAAACAAACAAATAAACGAACTTTCGCATTTTAATATTAGTAAGGATTACCTAAACCTTGTGACATGGAATTTCTTATCACCCATATTTAATTAAAGCTAAATTCCTTACTAATTTGAACACTTTTACTATTTAAATTTACAAGTTTTACGAAGTTACATATATTTTAAAAATTCGTTTTGGTCACAAAACATATTTTTTTCGGAGTGGAAATCCATTACGCAACGGACTATTTGTTATTTTAGCAATTAGCAATAGAAACTAATAGGTAAATTTTATTGTGCCCAAAAACAACCCAAGATATTAGTGGTAATAGGTTCGACCCGCTTTTTGGGTCGAAATCGGATTTAAACTCGTAAAGACCCGGTTTGAACCTTTGGGTTTAAGCCCTTGCACATACCTAATTATGACTATTAGTAGCTTTTTTATTTTATCGCTTGAAGTAAAATGATTCATTATTTTATTCAGACATTGTAGTTCATAGGCATCAAACCATCGAATGTCTCTTCTGTGACACATTTAACGATATTCTATGATTAGTATCGCGACATTCACGACGACATTGCGCAACATGTATCTGTCTCGTTTACGCTCTTGTAAATAATCATACTATCTTGTTCACACTTTACAACACGGTCAAGTTAAGTCGGCCTATGCGACCATACGAAATCATCGACTCAAAGTGCCGAGTTACCTTGACCGTGTAACATCGTATTATTTAGTGTGTTATAACGAGGCAGGTATATACGCCTTGCGGACAAATTCATGGCGTCGCATATACTGACATAACACATCTTTTTAATTCTAATATCATTGTATGTAACTGTATGAGGATGAACATGTACCTTAAAGTGCCTGTAACTTATGAGCGGCAGATGCTACTGCCGTGAAATTTAGTCCATGATAATTTCATAATGTATTATTTGCTTTTATGTTGCTTTTATCCTTATTTTTCATTATTTTAATTTCATGATTTGAAAAGTTATTATCTATCAACAAATGTCTGTCATTATAATCGCCATAGCAACGCGCTAACTTTTTAATTCAATGTCAAAACTCTAGATTTTCAGCCTAGCTATGGATAAAACCTTCGTACTTTATTGTTCTGTATTCATAATTTTAAATGTAGAGTAGAATTCGATGGCGAGCGTATAAATAGAGAAGCGGGCTGCTCAATGAGTCAGTCTTACCACGAATTTGTCTTACTACACTACTGTCCCTAAACCGCCGCCGCCGTGTTCTACGTCTATAATCAAACTATTTAAAAACTGTATAAGTACGTGGAAACTCTGAACAGCGGTTGGGACTAACGAGGCACGGTCCTCGGACACCGGCGGTGACCACTTAGACGTCGTGCATCTTCCCGTCTGCCCTACAGACGTCGGATCTTCTGGCCGCTCGCAGCACGCTAAGCACGCTCTACCCTCGCCGCTACGTTAGCCGGCTCTGCAACATTCCGTGCTCTGCGCCACCACCTGCGCTACCCGATCCCTCTGCACGTTCCTCATCTGATCCGCCGGGGCTCTGTAACCTCCTCGAGCGCCGCCCACTTCGACGTTCCAGTAAGACCGCCACTACATAACCTGCTCCGCCCTAATTTAATCCTTCGTTAATTACTTAGCTTAATAGTCCGTATGTCTGTATAATCTGTAACTCTAGGACGTGACATATTGCATTAAATTCCTGGCTTTCAGTTTTATCTTTTTATTCAAATTTTAATCTGTTACCTTCCGTAACGTGACAGTGTAACGAGGACACTACTTCCGTCCCCCCGTCAATAGATGGCGCTGCGCAACTGACCGCTCCTTTCTACATTGCGGTGTTAAGATTTTTGCACATTTCTTAATATACCTGCCGAAGTCAATGTTTAAAGTAAGCAAGTAGGGACTGAGGAATTCAGAAGCTGACGCTCCCGGCACTTCTGACCCCTCGACCACAACCTTCGGGTTTAAAACCAGCTTCAGCGGACGCTCACGGCCCTGAGACTGGTAGTAAAACCGCGGGTCTCTCGATATCCCATAGTGTAACGTATAGTATCGACAATATATAGTTATTACAAGTCACAATATCGTGTTATTCGCTACCGCGGCGCCCCCTACCGGACTTCCTGCTACATAGGTAAATTCGAAAGTACGTTTGTTTGTTTATTTGTTTGTTAAGCCCTTCACGTCTTAACTACTCAACCGATCATCGTGAAATTTTGCGTGCACGTTGTCAAGGGTACAAAGAAGGACAAAAGGTACCTTTCATCTAGAAAAAAAGGACTGTTCCCGAGGGAAAGAAAAAAAAACTTGCCACGCAGACGAAGTCGCGGGCGGTAGCAAGTTTAAACTATTTCAAATATCTTAGTTTCAGTGATGCTTTTGGTTTACACAATGTTCGATCGAACTCTAATTACAGAAAAGCTCTTAAGGTTTTTAAATCCTCGTTTAACCTTTTATATTTTATGAATTTGTGCAAATGTAAGAAATATGTAAAAAAATTGTTACAATAAAGGCTTTTATTCTGGTCCCATATAATTAAACTGACCATTAAAACCAGACATCTGGCCACCCAATTACGGCATAAATCATCAGAGATCATTATATTAATTAATGTAAACTGCATAAAGTGTGTATATTTCATTTCACTACACTGAAAATTATAAATGAAACATAGCATTTTATAAATCAACATTGCAATTTAAATTTGGAATTACCTATTAACAATAAAATTATCACTATTATAAATCATACATAGCCATGGAAATGCTTAACATAGATTTGCTTTTATCAGAGGTAGGTTCCTAACATCGATAGGTAGGTATGTTTATATATAATATTTCTTCTAAAACAACTGATAATAAATAATTATTACGTGGACTACGTAATCTCGAAAGAGCGTTGTTACAATAAATATCTAATGTTGTAAGGTGAATTATATTATAACAAAGGATCCTAATACCCACACCGTAGCCCTTAGACCTCATATTAAGTTTCATACAAAGCTTTCGGAGCAGGGATATAAATAACAATAGAACAAAAGTAATACCATACACGAGTTATGTATCAGTATTATACGATTTTCACCTCTGTCTTAATAGTGTAGGAAATGAAGCGATCTTTTGTATGGAAACCCCAACATTAAATCCTTAGTCGATGAAACTTTGCAGTAATGTAATATACTCGTAGTATAAACTAAAACATATGTATACAAATATAAAAAAACGATTTGGATAATTTAATAAATATGTTTCATTTATGATACTTTATCATACTGTAAAGTTTCGTCTACTGAGGATTTACGGTGGGGGTCCACTACCTTCCTTTCCTACACAGAGAGGCTTAAGGCGAGGCCAGTTCACGATCTGATGAAAAGTCTGATTTTTGAACATCCAATGTGAAGAACTGATGTAAAATTCTACTTCACAAAAATTACTGTAGACTGAAAAAGAAACAAAGAAGCAAATTAACTGAACAGAATATTGAAAAATGGCACGGTAACTCTGTAAAAAAAATCCTGAATAACACCATAAAAACTTATAAAAATAAATTTCAAATCGTCAGATTTCGTAATTTTCAACGACAGTGATATGATTTTTTATGCAAAAAGGATAGCTTTTTTATCGATCTAACACAATAACCGAGTACATTTTTAATAAATGATCCAGTATTTCAGAAATCAATAAAAATGTACTAAAATTCGTCAAATTTCTGGCGAAGCGTCAATTAAAGTTATGCAATATTCAACCTTATTCTTAAGACATAGTGAAAGAGTAAATTTCGTGATCTAATATTTACTACAATAGACACGGGGAAAGATGTCACCTTGGTGATTGTTAAGGTGCTTAGAAACTTGTGAACATTTAATTTTATGCTTGGATAGTCAGGCGATACGGCGAGTGAGCTCACGCTAAATAATTGAACAATCAGCTTTGTAAAAAGTATTATTTGCATGTAAATATTGAAAAATAATATCACAGCTGAACTGTAAAGAACCCCGAACCTATAGGTAGTTAGAAAAATGTGGTTTCAGTTATATGTCCTGGGATTTTGATATGTAATAGATTTCGGTGCCCTGACTAAAGTCTCTATGGGTGCTACTACTGTTTCCGGTCCCTTTGAGAGTTTCGACTGATGATGTACCCTCCTGATCAGATTATAAAAACTATAAACAACGGACAAAATGAAAGAAAAACAGTCTTTTAGATTAAATTAATAATCTTTTTGTGTCCTTTTTTCCAAATATTCAGGGCATAATAATGTGTTAAGGTGACGTTCCGAAGAGGAGCTCGATGACGCAGAGGTTTAGTGCCTGGCCCTGTGATTGTGGAGGTTAAGCAACTTTCGCAAGGGTCGGTCATGGGATGGGTGATTATCTCGAGCTCCTCCGTGCTTCAGAAGGCACGTTAAGCCGTTGGTGCCAGGTGCATTTGCTCCTTATCCACCCATAAGGAAGGCTTGTGCCCCAGCAATGGGGACATTCAAAATGGCTGATGGTCAAGGTGACGTTCCGATGAAGGCCGACCATGACCCGCTACAGCGACGCGCGACCACAACAGGGTCGCGCGACCCACTGCTTACATCTATGAACGATTCTTAGTATGATGAATGAACGGTTCTTAATATGATGAATTTGAATGGAGCCCTACAAAGCAAGCGACCGTGACCCGAGACCATTTCATATTATAATAGCCGAGGCTGCGTTCAAACGATAACGCACGACCCGACCTCAACCCGAACTCAACTCAAATTCAACTCGAACTCAACTCAACCGGAACCCACTTCTTGAAATACAGCGCTTACAATTTTGAGTTTTATGACACATTGATAAACTCCGTTGTATTTTGTCGATGCAACTGCACACGCCCCACGCTCAACCCGAACTCAACTCAAACTCAACCCGAACACAACTCAAACTCAATTCAAACTAAACCCGAACTCACCTTAACATTACACAGGAGCTTATTAATGTGTCATAAGACTCAAAATTGTAAGCGATGTATTTCAAGGTTAGCCGCACTTGAGGTGAGTTTGAGTTGAGTTCGGGTTGATTGAGGGCGTGTCGTGTGTTATCGTTTGAACGCAGCCACGGTCGCGGGTCGCGGTCGCGCGTCGTAGTCGACTGCGACATGGACTTTGGGAACTTAATATTGGTAGAAAACAAAGCCACAACGGAACTTATTAATTATATTGTAACCATATCGTATGTTACTCTCACTAAAATTGAAACTACAAAATATTATAACAAAAATTAACTTAATTATAACCACCACCTATTATTTTTAAGTGTCAGTTAATTTTATAGTAATTAACTACCTATAGTGCTATATGTATAGTAGATTTTTCAAACGCTTGTCGTAAATAAATAATTAAAGCGCCTCGCTACATGTAATGCGACCAATTTTATATATTTATATTTTTTACCACAAACACAGAATACCTAGTATATCCACAACGTTGCCTCGAAAAAGATCGAAACTCTGTTGTAATGCTTCTTCTTATTCTTCCTAGTGTTGATTCTGATTTCCAAAACACCAGTGCTTGAGCTGAATCAACGTAATTCAAGTTATTATTTAATGTACAATGCGATTAAATTGACAATATACACGGATCCGCTGCAACTTCACTCGAGAATGTAGTGCAAAAAATAAATTCACAGATTAAAATACGTAATTTTCTACCGCAAGGGCTAAGAAGATAGTCACCTCATTAAAAAAACAACTACTTAGTGGGACAGTTACGTCTAATTGTTAAGGTATTTTTTTATAACAATTCGGTGAATGCTTCATCACTAGTCACTCACTACTACAAAATTGCATAAACATTGTCCAAGCAATAATAGAGTCAATATGCGGTCGGCCTAAAAGACTAATTTGATGTTAAAATTCGTACAAATGCCGTTACTTTACGAGTGTCATAACTTTGTTGTTTGTAGAACGCCAGTTAGCTAAATCTTTTCTTCTAGAGATTAAGCACGATCGCCATTTACCCGACTATACTGAACAAACACGTTGATATCTGTTGGTATTGGATTTTTTTATTTTTGTGTTATAAAAGAGATTACATGATTTGACTTCGGACAATAACAAATTTTCCAAATTACGTTACTTTTTTAACCGACTTCCAAAAAAGGAGGAGGTTCTATGTTCGTCTGTATATTTGTTTTTTTTTTGTGTATGTCCACCGATTACTCGAAGACGGCTGGACCGATTGAAATGATTCCAACGTTATTACATTAGGTACACTCCCAAGTTGGTCCCATTTTTTTAAATTTGGAAATCGGTTCAGTACTTTTCAAGTAATTTTGAAAAAAGCACGAAAATAGTATGATTTTGTGTGCTACCTCGATGATTGGTCGTATTACTTCTTTGTTTATGAACTGAATAAGATAATAAGACCACGGCAGCTGTAAAGGTGCCGAAACGTCGGGAAAATCAAAAATCAAACCAAATACCAACTAATTACCAAAGTACTTTCAATAAAACCGCGCTAGTATCCGTTAAAAGTGTTTTATTTCATGTCTAGTGAGCGCGTAAGCTTGAGAAGTGAATATGAATAAGATAATTATTTTTTTGTTGGAAGAGGGATATCTTAAGTGTAGTTTTTTAACCGACTTAAAAAAGGAGGTTCTCAGTTTGACCCGTATTTAAGTATGTTTCTCTGCGATTATCTTACGTATGGCTGAGCCGATTTTTCTACATAATATAATATACCTTACCTACAAGGTACCTACACTAAAAATAAAAAAATAAAAAATTGTTTAAAAAAACAAAAAACCGATCCTTTCATGATCAAAATAGGTATTAAAATATTGCATTAACATTTAATAAAAACAAAAAACCGACTTCAAAAAACCTACCTCTAAAAAGCAAGAAATAATATTCGTAATAATAAAAATACGTCTATTGAAGTCGGGTGGGGCTGGAGTACAATTTTTTTTTTATTCTAAAAGCCCCACCCAACTTCAATAGATGTATTTTTATTATTACGAATATTATTTCTTGCTTTTTAGAGGTAGGTTTTTTGAAGTCGGTTTTTTGTTTTTATTAAATGTTAATGCAATATTTTAATACCTATTTTGATCATGAAAGGATTGATATTCTCAAGCAATTTGAGTGATCTCGCAAAAGTAGTTCTATATGTTGTTAGTTATGCAAGTTAGTAATAATAATGTTAAACAAATAATACCCACACTATCGAATTGTAATTATCCTGTATTGATAACTTGTAAGGTTTGAAGTAAAAAAAATACTCCAATGAAGGAGTAAATCATTTCAATAGAAAAGCTGGATTTATTTTCTCAATATCTTCTGTATTGTGTTATTATTTTTTTGTGTCAGCTTAAGCTATATTCATGTTAGTAATATCTATAAACATAAAAAATATGAAAGTATTCACTAAAATAGTGTGCATTAGATATACCTAGATATTTTTGACTTTTTTCTGAATTCCAGGTAGTGAAAATGAGGTAAGTAAAATAAAGGTACAGGACAGGTATATAAGGATAGAAATGAAAACCATACACATTGTTGTTAAAGTATACGTTTTATTTAAGCTGCTGTTTACAACTCTTAACAACATACAGTTTCCATGAAACTTAATGGCATGTGTTTTAAGTTAAATATTTACACTTAAATCAAAATGCGATTACATACACCTTGATAACATTTAGCCCAGAGAAATATTAACATATGAACTTCTTTGAAGTATGCATCAAAAAAGGTATACATTCATAAAACAAACAGCTTATGCAGCAAGTCATCTACAATACAGATTACAAATAATAAAATATTTTTTATCCTATTTTTACACGTAAAACATTTTCGTAAAAATCTCACATAACTATCCTTTACCAAAAATTTATAATACACTTGTTTTATATCTAACTAATAACACAATCATACACGGTTCATCCGTTAAATTACAATGGTATCCGTTTGATATTATAACTGATAATAGTAATAATATGAGTTAAATTGAGAAGTCAGTCTTTATCTCACTAAAATATAGAGAGGTGTGAACTAAACATGACTGTGCGTAAATGTATTAACGGTATTAATATTCGACCAATCAGGGAGTCTTTCGAATGAAATGTTTGGTGGGAGTTTGGCCTTCTGTTTTAGTGCCTTAAATTTTCTTCGTGATCCATCGCGCTTTTCGACGGTCAAAACAGTTGAAATTCTATTCCAAAAATCTGCTTCACCCCACACTACCGAAGTTCGAACATCTCTCTGCTCCTTCAAAAAGGCATATATCGAATTTTCAGGGCCTACATCGGCAAATACATAAACAGTATTTTCCGCCTTCACCATTTCGCCGTGAATTTTCTTTATATTCACGTGACTGTAAGCCGACGTTAAGTAGTTAGGGGAGAACACGACAACTGTAGTGTATTTGTGCGCATCCTTGACACACATTTTCAAATTGTTCATGAATTGCTTGTTCTTACCGCATGTGATCGGATTCATGTGAATTTTTATATCTTTCTGACTTCTCAATCCTGGTATCACTTCTTTTATTATGAACTCTTCGTCTTGTTCACAATATTTAACCATTATATCGGTTTCATTTAAGTGTGGCAAAATTTCATGCTTTCTATTTTTTCTCTCACTAAACTTTTTCTTAATTAACAAGTTCACTTGTTTTCTGTACACCAAAAAGAGAATAAGCGCGATGATATACAATGAAACAAATATTGTTATAAAAGAAGCAACTAAGATGAATCGCATGTGGCAAGATTCTCTTGACCAGAAAGGACAGCTAAAGTCATCTATATCAGCGACCTAAAACAATTAAAAAATAATTTAATAGTGTTATTTTTGATTAAAAGTTAATTTATAGGTTAATCCATTTCGGACAACCTGGCGCCGCATTTTTCTATAGCCTTTTATATCTTTTCGCCGCTCAAAAGTATCGTTCGCTAGAGCGAGGATACTACTACCCATTCACCCACCACCAACGGTGTTTCTGTGCAATTAAAAGAGATTGAGCGAGCATTGGAAAAGTGCTATAAGAATGATAGGTAAGAATAAATTAAAAGATACCTTTGTTTTTGAATGCTCCGTAATATAATCAAGGAAGTGAAAATTATGACATTCACAATCCAGTGGGTTATAAGAAATCCAAACAGTCTTCAATGGTTTCTTTAGCATTTCCCTATAATTTGGTTTTGAATGTACAGAAGATACTGTATGTTCATCCTGAAAGTGAAAAAGCAATACATTTACTGTTTCAAACTTAGTAGGTATTTATAATGACTATATTTTTTTAATAATACATGGTGTCAAATACATAAAACCTAGAGACTATTTGCTCTTGACCGAGAGCCAATATAAAATCGACGATCTAGTTATTCAAAATCAAAATTTTAAAAAAATACAATTTTTCTTACCCATAATCGATGCAGTCGGTTAAAACTGATATCCAAACTATCATGTCCGTTTACCCACCAATCATCGAACGCTGTTTGAAATTCATTATGGCTCAGGTTCAATAACTGCAAATTGTACGTATGAGCGAAGGGCGAAATTCTATTTAGTACCCATGAATTGTTTTTTAACTCTTTTAATTCGAAATTGAGCTTGTTGTAGGCAAGTGACACGGACATTTTTTGCCTATTGTTACTGAATAAATACGAGGAGATTGATTTCAGATTATTATGCTCCAGATCCAAGTAAATAAGACTCAATAAAGACGAAAATGTTGATCTAAAACAAAAGTGAAGATGTTATTTTATTATAAACATTCATGGACAAATAAACATCACTGAAGATACAAAGAGTTTGCTTACCCGCTTATTTCGACTAGAGAATTGTAACGTAAATCAAGTTTTTCCAATCTCACCAAAGAGCTGAAGATCTTTGGCTCCAACTTGCTCAGTTTGTTGTGGCTTAAATCCAATTCTAGTAAGTTTATCTGATCATTAAACACTGCTTCTGCCAGTGCTTCGATGTCGTTGTACGCGAGAGACACGTTTGTAATCGAAGGCGAGTCAGCAAAGACGTCGTAGGGTACTTTTTCAAGTCCACATCTCTGGATATAAATCAACATCAAGTTTGACAGATTACCAAACATATATTTCGGCAGTTGTTGTAATTTCACGTCATTGTTCAGAATAACGACGGTTTCTAAATCAAAGTTGTTTCTGAACAAATTCTGGGGTAGCGACGAAAATTTATTAGAGAATAAAGTTAGTTTCTTTAATTTCCTGAGCGGTTTGAATATTGAACCTGGAAGTTCGTTAAGTCCATTAGAACTTAAATCCAATTCTTCGAGGACGTCAACCCCTGCGAAAAAATCTTTAGAAAACCAGGTAACGTTACTTTGCCATAATGAGAGTTTCCGCAAGAAAGATAAATGAGAAAATAAGTTCGAAGATATATTCGTCATGTGATTATGACTTATTTCTAAAGTTTCTAATCTTTCGAGAGGTTTGAATAACTCTTCTGATAGATGAATGCTATTCGAGCGAATATTCAACCAAGTTAGTTTATTTATATCCTGAAATAAATTGTTTGGTAAATGTGTAACTCCATTTATGGACAATAATAACTTGGTCAGATTTTGCAGTCCCGCAAAATGTTTTCTATCGAAATATCCTGATAAATTCTTCGCATTTTGAAATATCAATGCCATCGTTTTGGACACTCCCATGTGTGTCAGGACATCTTTGAATGAAGTTGATGGTATCGGACAGTCTTTGAAACTGACCGATTTGAATGTATTGGTTAAGTTGGCACATTTTGGTAATTTACTATAATCAAGACTTGTGCCGTTCTCGCATTTTATATTCATGTAAGTGTTTGGTAATAAGTTTATTTTTACTACTCTCCCTGAAACAAAGAGCTTCGTTATTATTTCATTAGTTACTATATGTGCTTTAATTGTTTTCGATCGATGCTTGTAGACAAATGTGAGTCGATCAATGCCTATTCTAAATAACACCAGTTTAATCGTAAATAAGCACCGAAACCTTTGGTTTTTCTCAAAGCTGCAACGTCGAATGACATTCATCAAAATCACCAATCAAAAAAGGCCTTCCGAAACGCAAAAAAAATTGAGCATCAAAATTGGAGTGCACTCACCGTCGATATTGCAATTGAGTTCGACAGCGAGCGTGCCGCCACAAACGCAGTTAGGGTCACTTGGACACATCACCCTGGACGCCCGAATTATTTGGAGCGCCAACGCAGCGGTCACTGCATATACAAATTTGCAGCCCATCGCTAATCCTTTTAAGTCCACTCGGCCATTTTACTTTACAACGGTGTGAGAGTCCGCCATTTTCTCGGCGAGATTTTTTTGCTGGCTATTCTCATTTTTCATCATTGTATCTGAGGACAAAGTTAAAAGGTAAGCTTATTTGAACAACGCCACTTAAACATTAAAAAAATATAATTAGAGGTTTAGAATCACATTAATTTAAAAAACAGAATTGCTTAAATCTAGCATTACTAATACAAGTTGAGGATTTTGAAATATTTTTTACACCAGAAGACAATCAACAAAATGACAATTAGGTACTGCAGTGTGATATCCACATGATTTCATAACATTTTTGATGTTTTTCGCATTCCATTACTTCATTCCGTAATAACAGTCATCAGTAACGATTGCCACATCTGAAATATATTCCACTATTGATAATTTATGGGCAGACTGACAAAAAGTGAAGCAAGATAAATTGCTGCGATGGCAAACAAGTACAATGGGACCTCCGTCGGCCGATAGCCAGTTATATCGGTCCACTGGACGCGAGTATTTCGATTATTAATATTTCCTATTCGCAAACCAGAATATCGTTGGAAAACGCTACATCGATTTCTTTCTATTTACGAGGATATGGCAGTGATATAAAATATGCTAAGAATTAAATAATTTTCTTCTTTTTCAAAATATTATTGTCAAACTACACAACTATTTGATAGTGTTTTGTTTTTTGTCGATGAGTTAGGAAATCGAAAGAAATTGAATGATGAGTTGCAAGCTTCCACTGTCCACGTTAACCATCTGTTAAAAACGTTAACACAAATATCATAAACCATTGTATTCTGAGACTACAGTTACTAGGTATTAGTACTAGTTTTTTTACTAGTAGATGTTTACTAATCATCATAGCAGCAATTTCTTCCAACTGTAAGGCAATAAATTTTACTCGATTCTAACCTAATCTAATAGACGTACAAATCGTGCCTACACCACCTAATCGAGGGTAAGACCAAAGGGATTACTCTATTTTATCAGAGCTTGTCAATACCAGCTTTAGTAAGACTTGGGATCAAGTAAAGACATAATTTATTATCAAAAGATTATCGCAAAACAGTAGAAAATATGTTCCATATAAATAAAACTTTTGTACTAATACTAATTTCGTAGTTTTCCTGAAAATATCGAAGTATGAAACTAGTTATTTGGATGAATAGGTAGAAAGTACACACCTTTATTAATCCATAGCTTGAACTAAAACATGTGTAAACATGTGTGAAAAATCAAGCAAATGCCTTGCTTGTATATTATAATTACTGTCTTTTCGGTGCCTTTCCAAGAGTGCATCACGCGCTTTTCTATAGTCCAGATAACAAAACACGAAAATGTTCGTTGATCCATAACACAGAGTACGAAAAAAATTATTGCGGTCCAGATGACACATTGCGTCTATAGTTTAATTACGAACCTTCCCTTCCGATAAAATTCGACTAAAATACAAGTAATTGGTACGAAACAGACGTCGGTGACAGATAAACTGAACGAATAAAAGGACAATAACGAGGGTCAGACTATTTTATCTGCTCATAAAATCCACCCCCAATAACATCATTTTACCCACGTCCATGGTGCATTCAACTATTACGATATATTGTGTGATCAATTCCCATAAAATAGGCAGCAAATGTCCCAAAATATAATACGGATTTCGCATAAATTGTTTTTAGTACCTGGTTATTCCGACTAGATGGTACTCATATAGTAGTAAAAAGGTTTTACTGACTTGGAATGAAAACAAATTAACTAAGTATATTTGTACCATATTTTGTTATGCAACTAGTTATATCAATACTGTATGTTTTCCAATGAGAATAAAATTAAAATAAATAGTTTCCAAATGTCCACAACAATGGCTTTCTACAAGAAAAATCTGAATAATTTTGTTATGCTTTTGACTCTGACATTGAAGGTTTTTTATGATCGTCTGGATAGTGTTACTTTACTAAATTATACTAAATTATATGCTAGAAAAAATATGACAAGCACCAGATCAATTCTCGGACGGGAATCGAACCCGCGACCTTTGGATATCCACTAGTGACTCGGTACCACTGGCTACCGAGTCACTAGTGACATCGTCGAATTTCTTCAAGTATATCCAACTCTTACGCTGTAAGCCAGCGTTATTTCACCAATGTGAGGAATTACCTCGACATTCAATTGAAATATCTATCTAGATATTTTGACAATTGATAAAGATGAAATAGCTATATAATTTTTAAATTTGAGATTTTTGCATTCACAATGCTATTTTTATAGCTCGTACCAGATCAATTCTCGGACGGGAATCGATCCCGCGACCTTTGGATATCCGGTCCAATGCTCTGACCACTGAGCTGAGCTACCGAGTCACTAGTGACATCGTCGAATTTCTTCTAGTATATCCAACTCTGTAAGCCAGCGTTATTTGACCAATGTGAAATAACGCTAGTGTTACTTTGCTAAAATATTTTTCACACGTTGTCGTAGGCGTTTCTATTATGTGGAGTACGATAATTGTTAACCTAATGGCAGGGCGTATACTTGATTGCCACCTATGGAGTATACTTAATCTAATTCCCTAGAGTTACATTAAAGTTATATTTCCTATACCTATCTACAAATTCAACTTTTTTCGGTTCCAAAAATATCTTGTTAACAAAACAGGAAGACAAAATTGGTATTGACCCAACTAACATAAGAATAAGTTTTTTCATATAGCTGAAACTTTTTTGCTGAAGCAACAAATCTTCCAACTACTCGAACAAAGTGGAAAGTAGGCATTTACTTCGTATGCGTCTGAAGGTCGTAATATACAGGGTGTCCTAAAACTTTGCCACATTTGAGAGAACGTACTTTAAATATTGAAAATAGGAAATTTTACTGAAGGAAGACTTCGTTTTATTTTAAAAAAATATTGCGAACTGCAAAGTTTTTTAAATAAATCGCATTCGTTCCTATAGAAATTGATACCATACGTAATAATTAAAATTTAAATGTTAAATTTCATGGTCTTTCTTTTGTTTAAGATACTGTGTTACTTAACAAAAAATAATCCTATTGAGTATCCCTTTCGATAGGTATAGTAAAAATAAAAAAATGATTTTTTTTTCCATCCATCTCACATTTTGAAATCCTTCAATGTATTCTGATTTTAAACAAAACTATAAAACTATGAATTTAACTAAATATGTCTTGTACCTTTTTTTATTTAAGAAGAATATTAAACTTAAGAATTGTTTATCAGTAAAGGGCAGTTCGTACAACTCATTTCCTTACATATTTTCAGGATTACTTAAAAACTACTGAACCGATTTGAAAAATAAATGACCCATTCATTTATTTTGTCCATCTATCTCGCAAAAAAACTCAATCAAACAAAAAAGAATCATCAAAATCGGTCCATGAATGTCGAAGATATGCGCGAACAACAATAAAAAAAATATACAATCGAATTGAGATCCTCCTCCTTTTTTGAAGTCTGTTAAAAATGGTCTAGCTACGAATTTTAGAGTTAATAAATTACGCTTTATAGCCAAGCTTTATATGGTCTAGACGTTTGAGTCAGCAACAAATCATGTCAGAAATGTACAGAAAATTTGAACATAATGCGAATACTGGACATCGGGTGCCCGCGCCATGTGCTCCTGGCGTTTGAGATAAATGGCTTCGGCATTACACAAACTTTTATGTTAAATTAAATTTCCGAAGGAGACAACTAACTTTGATCGCTAGCCGATTTGTTTTACAACTTTTAAATAGTCTTTATTACTTTTGTAAGAATAAATAATTGTTAAAGTCGAATATGAAAACGTTAATAAACAAATACTTAATGATATTTTTGACAGCCTGAATATTTAATTAATCATGTATCTATAGTAATCGATACGATGTTACTGAGAGGTGTGCAAATTATTTTAAAATAATAATTGTTTTTTTAAAGTTATCTAATGTAAGTAACTATTAATCTTAAAATTGATAATTTATTCGATAAATAATGCAATACGTGGAAGTTACTTATTCGAGCAAATTACCGATCTCTTTCAATATATTTAGCAGCTCAGAATGACTTGGAATAATTTATGTTTACTTCAAACTTAAGTAACAACGTTTCGCTAACTTAATTAAGTAGTCTGGTCAACAGTGCGACAAACAAAAGTATTTTACCAGTTGTAAATTGTTTTTCTCTCTCACTCTACAGTTGTAGCTGATTGTGACATACGCGATGGGAGTTTGTGACAAACGATAAGTGCTATTACAAACTTTTGTATTAAGTATGCTGTTTTACAAAGTTTTACAGAAAGAGCATTGTAATTTTTCAATATTTAAGTTATGATAAATTATGAAAAATAAATAACATCTTATAGTACAAGTACAAAAAAAAACATTGTACCAAATTCTTTAAAGACAATAGGGATGTTGACTAATGAATAAAATAACGAAATACTAATAAAAATCGTAAATATATTAAACTTTTAGAGTAGCTTGTATACCTCTTGGTTTTATATATTGCATATTATTTGTTTTATGACCCTTCAAAGTTGGGTGGACAAGTCCATTTAAAAAGTATAAAATTTATTAAAATAAATGATACCCTTAATTAGTCCGTAAAATGTATAGCAAATTTGTCTAAGAAACCATTTTGATAAACACAATATTTAATATAGCTGCTGAACAAATTTCCTATGCGTTGCATACAAACTAGCACGGCGTGACGTCATAACGTGCAAGCCATTAGTATGGAGCGTTTTTGATCGAGTCCATTTGTGTGCATTTCACACTGTGATATCTCGGGCAGTTTTCATGCTAGCGAATTAATTCTTTTACCAATGTTTCTTTTTTTGAGAGGTAATTTATGTAACATAAAATAAAAAAATAGTCAACATCCCTATTTCCACACGATGAACCAGTTAACGGGCGATCAACGGTCAGCAATAAAAAAACAATTCAAACTGAATTCGAGGCATAAAGTATTGGATATATAAATTTCATATTGCTTGGCTGTATGCATTACGTTACCATTGTCTAGATTTAAAAAAAAAACTCCCGCTATAACTTGTCATTGTAGCTTCCTTTTTTCTCTGTGTATTTTTGCTAGGCTTATCGTTTAATAAAAGTGAAACGTACTAGAATTCTTGTTTATTTAATTAATAAATCCGAACATAAAGCACCTATGTATTTTTCATCACGTCAATGTTTTAAATATACCTGTAATATCTCATCATAAATCATCAAACATCTATTAAAACCGTTCATTTAATCCTTAGTACGTTGTTTCTGTTTCGCTACATATAATTTGTAAGCTTTGGATTAAGGTTCCACCAGGTGTTGCATTACCGAAGCGCCTTCATAGTTTCTAAGGGTTCTTGCTAACTAGTTGTTTATTCAGACCCGGTTTATGTGAATCAACATGAATGTTGATTAACTCGATTGTGAGGGAACTTACCTGCAATTTACTTAATGCTACTTCGAAATATTGGTTCAGATTGTATTTTATACTTATTGTATCTCTATAATGTTGTTTTAAATGATATCTCAACATACCTATCAATGATACATAAATACATAAATCATGTTTGTAATAAAATTAACAAGTATTTTATCTTGATATAGGTTAAGGTGTGTAGTTATAGATATCGATATAGTTATGAAGTTATATTTACAAATAGGACACACATATAAAGCTTAAAGCTGAAAGAAAACATAGCTGTGTAAAACTATTTTAGTCTACTCTCTGTTTAATTTCGGGTAAGTCTTGTTTATTTTATTGGAAAAGTTAACTACATTCCAGTTCTTTCCAATTTTATAACGTCACCCCACTTCTTAACTTAGATCTAAAAATTAACTCCGATATTAAGCTTTGTGACTTACATGTATGTATTACTATGTATGTATAAAGTTCAAAATGCTTGGATTTCTTTTACGTTCAACTAAAACTCGTTCTCTTTAATTTAAGTCAGCTGTCATCAAACTCGAAATGTTTACTCTTATCAGAAGCTGAAATCGCGCCATTTTACACTTCACTTTATTAATAAGCTGATAAACGATCGATGAGTACAGTCATGAGCAATAAAATGTATACAACATGGGACCACGTAGCCCTATCTATGGCCTATGATGGCTAAGTATATGGTCGAATGTTGTAAACATAATTGTTACTGAAATAATTAAGTTTAATATTGTACTGGTTACTTTTACGACTTACGTTACGACTACGCTTATGGACTATTTACATGGGTCGATTTTAGTCACCTTTGACGGTCTACTTGCTTCCAAAATTGAATCGCAGGTGATGGCGTCGCTGTCGTCTATGTAGTTGATGGCGTAACCTAGGTAACAATGTGTAATAATGTAGTTCCAGTTTTGGCCACCGAATCAGATAATTTTGTTCAGTCACCTGCGGCCTAGGCCGAATTGCCAGTCAATTTTCGCCGTGCAGCGAAAGTTGTGCGGCTTCAGTCGCCCATGTAAATACCCCATTATGTCATTATCCTAACTTAGAGTTCCGTTACATTAAATTAATCTTAGAATTAACAAAACATCGTCTACTATTTAAGCGCTGTAATAATCAGAAATGGAAGTGTTAAGGCCCTTCAAGGATATAAGTACATAATTTATAAATACAATAATTTACTATTTTTACGCATACATCATTATGGACGCCTACCTCTATTATTGTTTCATTTATCATAATCATAACTGTAATCACGAACAAAACGTCGTTAGAAAAAGGTGGTTGTATTTTTATGACAATACAATAAAACATAAAGGGAAGTGTCAAATTTAATAGAGACGTGAATAATAAAAGCAAGGCAGTGCGTGACCAACATCCATCAATATGCTGTTTCATATAAAATACGAGCATTAGCCAATATGAAAGTGAGTAAGTTGTGTGAGCTGAAATCGATTATACAGTTATTAGCACTCTTTGTAACGGCAATCGGAATACTTTTAATATAAAACCCTTAAAAAAAAAGGTTTTTAAATATAACATTATCACGTACCTAACTTACCTACTTCTACCTTCAAAACTGTTCCAATAATTTTTATTAGCAAGGCTAAGTAGTTTGGTTTTGTCGTCATTCAGAAGAAACAAGTGTTTTAACACAAAACCAAATAGAAATAAAAAGCTTATTATATTATATAATATACATTTTATTAAGGGTCGTCGTAATTAGATTAGCTACGTTATACTAATTTGAAGGCATGAATGAATTCCTAAATGCTCACCAAATTGCATTCAAATGTGATTTGGTGCGCATTTACTGATTTTGGTGGTAAATTATAGTAAAATTCATAGGCTTCATAATATCTTTTCTCCGAACCTTCGCAAAGAATGAAAAACTTTAACAACGTGATCGTCGAGCGAGATGTGAAAGTTAATCAAAATATCATTAAAACTTTTTTATGAAATCTAGACAGAAGCTGTGTTGATGACAGCAGACTTTATTAACTTATACTTACCTTGGGAAATAACTTCAGATAATATTAATATGAAAGCTTGAAATTTGAAATAATACAAGTATCTTTGTTTTGTGAAGAAAAGTAATTAGGTACGTAACGTACCAAATGAAGTACGATTCAACTTAACTATTTTTTTAATAAAATTGCTTCCTTTTATTACCAGCTTGCCGAAAAGTTAGTAAAAATTTGAAAGGTGATTTTTTATGATTTCAAATAAACATTTTCCCTATCTAGTATTCACAGCTGAATACCTTTTATTTACTGTTCTATTGGAATCTATGTTGTTTCAATAAACAACATAGATTCTATTGATTTCTAAGCTCAAGAATGCGTAGAGTTTATAAACAGCTTTTGTTTATTTTTATACAGTTCCTGATTGCTACTTTTTTCCAAAATTTGAAATTTATTGAAATGTGTATCCAACTCAATTTATAGCAATAGACGTTAGTACTATTATATATTCTGTGGCAATAGAACCTTTTACCTCTACAAAATACCCGTAAAATATATTTTTAATCTTCCCGGTATAGTTCATGTTTTTTTTATTCATCTATTAAAAAGTTTAAAACGACAGTTTCCTAGTAAAATGACGACCTACAAAATCACAGAACTACTTGAGTGACAGCTATAATCAGGAAAATTACCGAGAAGACATTGAAAAAAATAGCTATTGTTTATGAAAGTCCCGTGACTGCCAGTCGCTTCATCAGAAGCCCTCATTACTATTTTAACACAAGTTTAATTCATTTTTTATTACACCTGTCAACAGTTAAAATCGAAAGCATTCCAAGAAAACTATAACTAACAACGCAGTCACATAACTCCCTAAGCAACAGCTCGCAACTGGAATATTCTAGAAAATAAGCTACTGAAAAAGGAGCTATTGTTTAGCCAAGACCCGCGAGTGCCGGCGGCGTCATCAAAAGGCCTAATTAATTAACACAAGTACTCGTTACGCGTCAGAATGTGCCCTAAGGGCGTGTATGAATAAGTAAACAATGGGTGCTATGGAACAGAAAGATGGTAATAATTGAGGTGGGTGAATGTTTGCAGTTGTCGTATTATGATTTAGTTAAAAGTCTTTCCACGAATCATTAAATAAAAAAATGAAAGAAATTTATTGTTACTAAGACTCCCAATTCCCGAAAAAGCGTCAACATTATCTCCAAGCAAACCACTGCAAATAGCAATGGGCTACCGCTCCCCGTGTCGTCATTCGACTTAATAAATAATTAATATACTTTGAACTTAACGGCGAACTTAAAAGGAGGCTCAAAATGTATATATACCTACACCTAAAACACAAAAACCTGTGCAAATTAATAAGTTCCAACGAATTATATACCTAATCAATTTTGTTATTTGTCGTTTGGCATTTTTGTTAACCTCATGTGGGTGGACCGCTCATATCTAGTCAAAGTAATTGATACAATTTCTAAATAACAGCAAAATATGGTGCACAATATCGTTTTACATTACAGTGAATAATAATATTGAGTAATGTTGAAATACTGATACCTAGCTACCGCAAACATAACGATACCCGGGGACTGGCAATTAGTCAAAAATTCTAACCTGTAGTGTAATTAATACCAATAATTTTCCAGCGCTCTTGAATAAATTGTAGAACAATTCTACTAGGTTTGAAACTAGATACTTATTACTGACAATGGACTTTAGTTGGTACAATAAACGTCAAGGAGCTTTTAAATTTGAATTTATTCAATGAACAATATAAGAAACATTATAGCATCTGTAAATTATCTTTAACCATCTTTACATTTTTTTACATTTTACCTATACTTATTATAGAACTTAGATTACAGAGAGAGGTATTAGTAATCTAAGTTCTACATAAAAGATGTATGAATAACGTGTGGTCATTACTGGTCAAAGGTTCCGTAGGGATTTTTCGAATTTGCACGCAGACGTAGACGTGGGCGGCAGCTAACAAATAAATATATAAGTAAAATATTAGATAAAGGATAAATCCTCTCTAGGCTCTCTGGTAGGAAAAACTAAATAGTTTTTATCAGCTGGTACATATACCAGCTGATAAAAACTATTTAGTTTTATTATTTATTGCTTGTTTACATTTTTATCTTACCTTAACATGAGTAAGTAAGTTATATGTACTATAATGTAGTCTGTGGTTATAATTTATAGCTGTAGTTTTTGCAATCATCCTTACGAAAGTTAGTTTGTTTGTTTGTTTGTTACGTCTTAACTACTCAACCGAACATCATGAAATTTTGCATACACATTCTCAGGGTTGCATAGAAGGACATTGGGTACCTGTCATCCAGAAAAAAGGGATAGGGATAGCAAAAAACTTTCCACGCAGACCAAGTCGCGGGCGCTAGTTATTTAATAAATCGACACGTCCTAGCTATAACCGATTTCTTGCAATTGCGATGTCTGCTTTCCACTGAATGGATCGTCAAAGTCCATTGAACTATTTTTGTAGTGCTACAAAAGTAGAAAATGGCAGTAAAAAATGGCAACAGCAAGTTGGAGATTGTAATGTCATACATATTAATTTTCATATCCTCTGATTATCTAAGCACAATCTTAAAAGCTATTAATTTCCCAACCAAAGAACATTCATATTCGTAAAATTGGATATTGGTTCATACCACAATCAAAGCAAATAATGTAATTTATAGTAAACACATTTCCAAGCAGATATTAGAAAAATAAATGCATCCTAGTGTTAACAAACAACAAAAAAATGTAAACTAGTTAAATCATTCTCGTGAGTTAATGTAAATAATGTGAAAGAAGTCAGAACATAATGCAACAAAAATACTAACAGTAAATAATAACAATCCATTCCTCCTATCCCACTGATCCAATAGTCAACCAAACTAAACTCAATCAATCACAAATGAAACGTTATAGCTTTTCCCTCTTTCAACTTGAATTTACTAAATAACTTTCTAAATTAAATGCTTTAAACATCAAAACTTACCATTTAAAGCCAGTATCCGAACATAAACCAAGAAAACTCGATTTTAATTCTAATCACCAATTCGTATTCAATTACTGTAACAGTTCCATCGTCCATTAATATTCAAGTTTTGCTACAACCAGTACGTCAGTCGGTCGTAGCGCGAGCGTACGTACACGTGCTACGGGAGCAACGTAGCGACTGCCGCTACGGCGCGTAGCCGACTGCAAATAAAGACAGTTCGGTGAACTTCGGTATCGCTCGGCGATCGACGGGGAAGCCCGAGAGCGACGGAAAGTTATGTAAGTCCGGCTCCAGACTGGCTCATTTTCGGGCTTGCTAATTACGCCACTCAAATTACGACCGGATGACTTACGTCTCACGTTGATACTCGCCCAGTTGACTCGGAACTTTTAACAACAATTGAAAAAACATTTTTAAGCTGAGTCGCCACGCCCCATCCAGTGTAAAAAAAGGAATGAGCTTAAAAATTTACAGATGGATAAATTCCTTTTACCATAACTTATAACCCCCTTACTAATAAAGATTGTATAGAAGATGTATAGTTACACAGTGTTTTGTAACTTTTTTTCAATGTCAAACTCAAATAGTTTGACAGAGTGTAACCATTGTGTAACTATACATCTGCTATACAATCTTTATAAGTAAGGGGTAAGGAAAAAGTTATCATTTTGAAAGGATTTAAAAAGAGCTAACTGATATATTTGATGGTCTTTTGGTGCAGCGAGCGAAAGCAAACTGTGATGCAAAAAAACGTAGATTTTCTTCCAAAAAAAAATTGGTATCCTTTGAATAATTTTCATAATATCTTCCAATCCAAGTCAATTTCTCTACGAATATATTCCACGAATAGATCTTCCTCACATTTGCAAATCACCTGTAGGATTTGGATCGTATCATCAGCTCGTATTGCCAACCGACAATCAAATATTCGCGCTCGAGATCCTACGACTAGTTCGTAACCTAAAACCAGCTCGTTACTAGATCCGATTACTAGCTCAGCCTTCGTGTGATCTGACGTATTGTTTACGTCGGCGTTTACTCTTCAGCACCGAATTTGAGACTGAACGATAATAATATAATTGCTGGTTTGGAAGAGATCAACTCGATGGTACAGTGAATACAATTCATGAGATCATTTCACAGAAAAAAAATTCTTCAAACACTAGAAAAATCCTCCTAGAAAAATATTTTTTCTCTTAATTTCTCTAGAAATTGTACTCGTGTATATACGATTTTGTAATAAGAAGAACGAGTAAAGCCGCTATCTAACTAATAAAGCACATGAAGAAAGGACACCAACTCAGTTTTTTTAAACCAGGAAAATCCTCCGCTTTTCACAACAACCTTTTAATTTAATCTGCGTCTGCTTTATCATATTCGCGCTTGGATATAACGCGATCACAAAACGATAAAATCAAAGCTAAATACATCGTTATATATATTTTTTCGGTCCCAACAGAATCGACGGCGCCGTTTTTTATTCCACTCGATTCTTTTATGATACAAGTGTGTTCAGATGTTGCAAGGAACATTCAGCTATGAAAACCCTTCGGAAAGCTTTAGCCTGGATTTTAAATATTTTTTTCCTTATAAAAGAAAATACATATTATACACACATAATATTATAGTATTTGTGTTGAGAAAGTTTTAGAAATTACGATGTTGATACAAAGCAGAAAATATACCTACATATTTTTTCGAGATCTATTTGAGAATGAGAACAAACTTTTCAATTATGTTTCCATAGAGGTCTCTATTTCTGTACCCTAATGCCATACATAGTACCTAATAAAGCGGACGCATGAAATTTGTTCCCGGGATAGCACAATAGGCCACATTTATGCATTCGCTGTGGGGATATTAAAAATGGCTGATGGACTGATGCATTCGCTGCGGCAGGTTGTACAGAAGACCAAGGAGTATATAATCTGCAACTTTGCTTGGCGTCCGTGGACTATGTGAAAGCTTTTGGTTCGATAGAGACCTGAGCGGTGCTGCAGTCTCTTCAGAGATGCCAAGTGGATTACAGGTATATCGAGGTGTCCCTTACGATCACGAACTTTCGTCCCCTATACACTCCTTACAATATTTTATTTTCGCGACAAAAAGTAGCCTATGTTCTTCCTCATAATTAAATCTGTCTCTATTCCAAAAGTCATCATAACTTGCTTAAAAAACCAAAGCTTGCTTAGTGGTTCAGGCGTGAAAGGTATTAGAGAGAGTTATATTTACATTTATTTTGTATATGGACAAAAGTCTGTAAGCATTACATTACATATCCACAAACCCAATCGTACATTAATACTATTCGTGGCTCCGCGCACTAAACCGATTGTTGGAAATAACTGGGATTCCGATAATCTGTTTTTGTTCCCGCGAAGCCTCCAAAACAGATCGGGGCTACTATAAATCATTTTCGAATGTTTTGCGGTTTTATGTGGATTTTCGCAACGGCCCGGTTTATCTTGTTACGATTTAGGATCCGCGACGGAAGATATTGTGATTTATAGGGCGGCTCTATAAGGTTGCAATAACAGAATATAAACCGGGGTTAGAAGGTTTTGACTTACCTATACTTATCATATAAAATCTTCGACGAAACTTTATCTATAACCTATATTTCTGTCATCATCATCCGATTTTACGTTAAGGATTAGATTAAATGTTAAATTGGTTTGATGTATCAAAGCAATAGTTAAAACATTTTACACCACATCAAAGAAACAACCTGAATCGTCTGTCTTGTCTGCGTTAATTGGATTAAATCTGTTTGAAACGCCACGGTATTTTCATTTTCAATCCAAAACTAGGATTAATACCCGCGTTTGTTCACATCATTTTTACCTTTCTAGTATATGAAACTTAATATCTCACCGATAAGAAAATGTAATTGGAGATGACATTTTGTAAAAAAATAACAAAATTAATAGGAAATTCAGAATTCATGATTCATTATCAACGCATATTAATACAACGAAAATTACAATACACCTTTTTCTAATTTCAAAAATAATTTCCTGAACTTTTCAAAATTTACGATAATTTTATTAATTACTCTAGCTAAAATATTTACTCGCACCGAACATAAATTGTTTTTATTTACTTTTCTCGGGGACGTGACTAGACAAACAAACGTGAAGTTAAAAGGGTACCGTTAATGCTCTTACAGTGAATAGGGTTCCTGACGTATGGAGGGCATAGGAGACAACCTTGTGGGTATATTCGCCTGTTCCACCAAGCGGAAAACTGTTAGCCCCTGTTAATATTGAGGTGACAACGGCGCGATACGTTTGGGTATAAATGGATAAAAACGCCGGCTTAATTCGGCTCATTCATTATGCTCCCTCATGCGAATAAGACCACCTGCGTCCCAGATAGAGCGGTTGGAACCTTAACATATACCAGACGCCCACGTATTTGGAATCGACTTTGCGAATACGATGCCACCTCTTAAAATCTTGTAAGTCCGTATATTTGCATAAGTTATTTGGAAACGCGCTCTCGGCATATTGCTGTGAATATTTAAAAGCGGACGCTTCCCCGAAAATACTTCTTTGAGGCATCCGTAACACTATTCAGTAAACTACGCCTGTGGAATAAAGATTTTCTAAGCTTGAAATGCTTGTTACATTTGCAGTAAGGTTATACACAGATGCTTTTAGTGGAATCACTATATCGCGTGAGCTATAAACATTAGTGCTGATATTACTAAGCTGTGGCTCTCTGTAATACAAATTTTCTGATCGTTACTAAAAGCCTTTGATATTTCTGTTAGGGACATTTGCGTCTTTCTTAATGGGGACTACGAGTAAAGCCAATATGAAATTTTACATCGGTAATCATAATGTACTATGTAGTAAGTTCAATACTGCATTTGCACCTGCTTTCTTAGTAAATGCGACGTAATTTTTTGCACAAACTACTTTATTTAACAATAAACAAGGACATTTCAATGGCACGTGCGGAATCAGTGAATATAAACTATTTGATGTATTAAATTAATGTGTAAGCCTGTAGTTAGCTTTTAAGTGTTTATTTCTGTATATTTGAAAATGATGATGGTAAGCTCCTCAAATCAAATAATATAAAATGCCCTCATTAAATAAATATTTACTATGGCGTTTCAAAAGCTCAAGTATTTCGTGACCACTGATTTGTTTATTTAAGCTGTTCCGTTTTCAATGTAAATTACAACATGAAGCATTCACACATCCTACTCAAAGGCTGTATATATATATTATAAATACTTGTCCCGGACTCAGCTCTAGAGCGGCACTTCAGCATAAATCCCAAAACAGACGACTCACATACACGGGAGCTTTATGTCAAACAAAATTCAATTCACGCCGAACGGGCCCAACTAATGTACCCATTGTAGAGGCGTGAACATACATCATCTTGCGAGTACCTGCCCTCAAATTCGGAGAGGATTTGAATAGATACCCCATATCATTGCGTCCTGAATTGTTCATAAATCTTCGTACATGCCTTTCACATGAATGCCCTCAAGCTTAGGTGAATTCGCCTCTCGGCATTCACTCTGAAATTGAGGATATTGCCAATTATAATATACATATAAGTGTGTGTACATGTGGCTTTTCATTGAGGATAATGAATTTCATCTCGCAGTTTATTGTTTACCGGCGCTTTGGAATTTCGTACTCACTTAAGCTTGAACACAAACAAGCTCGGCATTCAATCAGACTTCATTCTCCATCGAACGGATAATAACGTTGTTCGCAAACATCTTATACTCAAGTATGCACTGCCTGCATTGGAGAATATAGCAAAAAATGAAACGAATATTAAACTGAAACTGTTTTGACGTGTTTGGATTCCTTGTAAATTACATTGCAGATTTTTTGTCGCTTTTATTAAGAATCATCCAATTTTTCTTACTAAAAAAGATGATTAGTATATTTGAATGAGTTTTTCAATATAAGTTTTACTTAATTGGATAATGTTCATTAATATCTTTCTTAAAACAACCCGCTGTAAAGTTTAACGTATGTTTACATAATATGAATTCCAGTAGCTGGTCTGAATGTAGCTTCATAATTATCTAAGTTTTCAACAACTTCAATCTTAAGATAAGGTTCCTATTCAATAAAGGAGTTCGATCCAACAGATCTTAGGGTAAAACCCAAAACTTTCTACTTGACCATAAATGAGTTCTGCGAAGAAAGGGTTTAACTTTACGTATCTCGCGCTAAGGTGTCCAAATTAATTTAGCAAACGCTCTTGACTCGGGCGTCAAACCGCGCGAATCCACCACAGAATATAAAGTAGACAGGAGAGACACTCGGAACAAATCGTAGATTTCCGTGCACGCATACATAGACATTATGTATGGGCTCTCCCAGACCAACTCATTCTGTAGCTGTAGTCACAGTAGTTACTCCAAGCAGTTCCTAGCGCAACAAAACATAGGACGGAAGTTTTTTTACGAATACGGCCGACGAGAGCGACGCTTCTGTCTAAAACATAAAGACTTATATTTCGTGCCACGACTCCACGCTTCTATACAACTCCTAATTTACGAGAACCCCACAAGACGGATGAAGTTAGCATAAAATTATTATCATAATTTCTCACCAAAAACTTCCAAGTGAGTTTGCGCCATGAATATGCAAAGAGAAAGTTCACTCGAAGCCAACTTTTTATGAGGCCTGTCAAATTTCTTGTACTACTGTAATGTTGTAATTTGCATTTTTACTTCTTTCGTGCTTCTAAACATTTCGTCAGACGCAAATTAAATGTTCTTTTATTATGCTTCGTAAATTATTCACCTAAAACTCTAAAGAAGGAAAAGGTTCTTCAATATTAATGAATTTTGTAATTTATAAAATAATTTTTCGTTAGCAAATTATTCTTTAATAACTTAAGTATGTATAGTTTTGTATATAATAATGAATGTAAATCCTTTAACATTTATAAAGAAACCGTAAAAGTTCCTTCAAAATTTTACGAGTCATTCATAATAACGATTTAACAAAATAAGACCAATAAAATCAACCAAATTAACCTCATTAAGCTTAGATACAAATCGTATAATATTTTGTTATAATCAGTTTGTATCAATTACTTTATTATCTTTAATTCGTCATTCTGTTCAATCTAAGTTACATAACACAAGCAGAATAAAAATAGGTAAGTCTGTATGATCTTTTCACTCAAGACCACTTGCAATTAATTAAACTTTGATGTTAATAAATAAAATTATATAAAAGAACTACAGTTAAATTCAAATCGTTCTGTGCAAATTATTATTCGTGTTTTTTTGAAATGCAAAACTTATTTCGCCCTCAGTCGATTTTTTTTATTATTCTCATTTTACATTTGGCCACTCAAGTGCTTTATAATTTTTACAACAAACAACTTACATTTATCATCCGGCACTTTTCCTACTCGTTGGAAAAATGCTTACATTACACCAGTTTATAAAGCTGGAGACCGAAACTCATGCACTAATTATCGCCCAATCAGTATACTCTCATGTTTGGCTAAGCTCTTCGAATCACTTGTATATCCTTATCTTTATAATCACTTCATTAAATTTATATCGAACAGTCAACACGGATTTGTGAAAAAAAGGTCTACTCTAAGTAATTTGCTGGAGTATAAAAACTATCTTTGCAGAGTTTTTGCGACTGGGGGTCAAGTGGATGCTGTGTATCTAGATTTCAGTAAGGCCTTTGACAAAGTTAATCGCTCTTTGCTATGTCTTAAACTTAAACATTATGGAATTCATGGGTGTTTGTTGAGGTGGATAGAATCATATCTGCGCAACCGGTCACAACTTGTCACAGTCAAGGGTTATTCCTCTTCTCCGATATCTGTGTCTTCAGGGGTTCCTCAGGGATCGCATCTTGGACCTCTACTTTTCATCATCTTCGTTAATGATTTATCTAGCCAATTATCATGCCCTGCCCTCCTTTATGCTGATGATCTTAAAATATTTACTAATGTTGAAGACACGCGGCAGGCCATAGCCCTACAAAAAGATCTTGAGGTTGTTTCGCAATGGTGTCATGACAATGACATGAATCTCAATGTGGATAAGTGTTGTGTCATCTCATTTACCAGAAAGAAAAACATACTCACCCGATCATATTGCATCAACCACAATGTCTTAAAGAGAACAAATACTGTTAGGGATCTGGGTGTGATATTTGACGAACAGCTGTCCTTCCGTCCTCACTATGATCATGTCATAAAAAAGAGTCGCCGTCTTTTAGGCTTTATATTGAGGGCTACAAAAGAATTCAAAAAGCCACAAAGCACTCTATGTCTCTTTTACAGCTTAGTTAGAAGTGTCCTGGAATATTGCTGTCCTGTTTGGTCTCCTTATTATAAGGTTCATGTCGATAACCTGGAAAGAGTTCAGAAAAGATGCCTAAAATCCCTTTCCTACAAACATAACCTCGGTCGATCTCTCACAGATTACAGTCAAAGGTTGTCTAAATTCGGAGTCATTTCTTTGGAAACCCGACGTAAAAGATATGATCTTCTTTGTCTTCATAGAATACTCCATGCATCCATTGATGCACCCGATTTACTTTCATCATTGAGCATTAACACACGATACAGGTCCCGCCGTCCCAACACGTTTGCGATCCAAGTTTATAAAAACAATACGTCTTATTATAACCCTGTGGTTAGGATGTGTCGGAGTTACAATGAAGTGGCGGGTAGTAGCAAAGACATAAACCCTAATTTTGCGCGGTATAAGAGGACTTTAACTAACCTCCTTAAAGACCAGGAATCAATCCCACCCACCTTATAAAACTTTGCATAATTATCTAAGATTTTATTGTTGATTTATTTTTGTATTTTTTTTTTTAATATTAATTCATCTCATTTGTTAAAAATAAGTGGTTCCCTACCTACTGTTAATTTATTTTTCGTTTAATTGTGAGTATTTGTTGGTTCTTGCATTAGATAATAAGTAATCATGCTGTGTACACTACTTGTGGATTGTTGTCTAGTCTAGCTATATCTTATTCTTAAAGTTGTTATTTTAGAGATGATAATCTGTCAGTGTACCTATTTATAAATAAATAAATAAATAAATAAACTACCTACTAGAAATAATTTTGTTACATTTACCGATAAGATAGTGCAGTTTTACATTTCACTAAAAGGATACAGACTAGGCATATAATTCAGTAGGAAAACCTATTTCAAGTCTTTTCAGTTAGGTACGTGAATGAAAGCAATAACGATTTTTTTGAAACCCTAAGCAGGAAAGTTCGTTACAAGAAACAACTGTAACAGGGTTTTCTATAACTACGTCTTATAATTGCACAATTTCATATTCCTAATTGAGTTCGAAGACATTTGGAAATTGTTAGTACTTTTCTTCTAATTTTACTTGAGGAAATTATCTTTTATCCATTTTCAGTTAGTGTGCCTGGTTAACTACCAACATTTTACCTAAGTCTGACGCCATAACAAATATTTAAAAATTGTTGTGTTCCGGCAGCTAGAGGACTAGATGTTAGATAGCCAGTTCCTCAGTACTGAGGATTCCGGGTGTAGTACGCTTCCACCTTCGGCTTTATCGTCACTTAACATCAGGTGAGGTGAAGGCCAAGCACTATCCCGTTGTGCATAAAAAAATGTTCATCTCTAACAATACTGCAATACTGCAACATGCACCACTGGAAGTGTCACTAAGAAGCAATATTGAGTGGGTCTCCGTGCTGAGGCCGCATGCATGGAATCCCAGCGGTGTCACTGACAGGGAAAGAGTAATGCGATGGATACTTTTACACTTTGATCTATGGCGGCGTTCGTGCGCTGAAATGTCCTTAAGAGTTCGCTGTACGCTTTCGTGAGCTGGGTATAAAGGAAACTGTTGAGTGTATTTGGAAGTGGAAAGTAATGTAGGTCTTGTGAACTTCACATAAGTTTCATGTGTCATCCTTATGAATTACTCTAATTTTCTGCCATAAAGAAAAAAAAATATAAATAATATAGAAATACTAGGCCAGTAATGGTTCCAAACTGTAACATAAAAAAAATGATAATGGTATGTAAGTACCTCTACAGTTAGTCTAAGCTTTTAAAAGCTAGCTTTCAAAGTCAAATTCCAGCTTAACTTTTCGTATTAGATTATACACTACCATTGAGTGTAACAAAATAAATCTTAATATATCAGCCTTTGGGCAATTATTAAGCGTAATTTATTTATGAGTGCTGCCCTACTCATACATAATTTTACAACATTCTGCTACAATTCTTATCATTTCCACGAAAAAATACTTGTTTGTCCAAATTAATTATCTAATAATGCCATAGGTACAGTTACGTCTAAAAATATGAATACAGTTGTCGAGAAAATAGTTGTCGTAGAAATCAATGACAAATGACAACTATACTATGACAAAGTAACAAAGTTCTAAACTATTTATAAACGTGACTGTACATATTCCATACATATCACTAAATTACATACTACCTACCTACCTATATATACATACTTGTGATGTAAAGTAGAACCTACAAGTCATAATTACATACGTTTTATTCCTTGGCAGCTAACGGCTATGTTCGAATAAATTAGAATTCCTCACATTCACAAACATCCTCGCTGGGAAATAAATCGATTCCCGGAAATCCCAATCTCATTTATATATACCACTCCATTCCTAAAGCGAATGAATCCTAAAGTCTTGAATACGAGTCGTGGATAAGTGGAAACTGAAATTCTTTAGATATTGTTGGAAAGTTTTCATCTAATTTTATCGAAGTGCGAGAAAGATATGCTTGCAATACATTTCTCAATTGAATAAAATGTATCTGGTACCGGCAATGTGTATAATCCGATATCGTATACAATACTTAGGTAATGTATAGAATATCTTAAACGATCAGGTAATGTATGTATTCATTTTATACTTTACCTAGGTATTCTATACAATACCGAATGCACATCTGGTAATGTGTGTGAAAGACGAGAACAGGGGAAGTTTGTTAATGTGATTTTACTGTAGTTATAGAAAGGAAGTGTCTATTTATCGATTCGCACCTATACCATACTTTTTTTCTATTAAGCTTATTCTTCTATTAAAGTTACTGAAAAGGGGTAATAAAAATTATGAACGTTGAAATTACACGTAGGTTACGCGTAGTAAGTATAAGTTGTTCGATCAGTCATTCACTCTTCCATTTAAAGTAATAGAGCTATTAAGTTAAACACAGGGAACGGGAGCGCCAATAACTGAGATGCTTTAATAATGGCAAACGACTGGAAGCTACATGCTTATGAATTATTAATACAGGCCAATGAACTGTGCAGAAATATGTACTGTGGCTTTAAAATTAGCGATGTGATGTGCAAGCAAGTATATCAAAGTTTCCAATTTGAGCCGTTAGTTTTTTTTTTCATCAATAATAATTGACAGATTAAATTTTGTTGTGCTTTCTTCATTTTTGTAAATGTGAAATGGATTTTTATTAGAGAACATGTAACAGCATTGTTTATAAGTTAAAAGAAAATATAACTAGTAGTTTTGTGAGCTGTAGAACTCGCATGTGCGATGCAATGCGTATCTAGTGATTTGAAGATTACTTATTTCTTGCTTTTTACAGGTAGGTTTTTTGAAGCCGGTTTTTATCGCACAGATTCTTGGACATATTATTTTATACAAACCAATAAATGAAAACACAACTGCAGCTGTTACAATATTAGAAATAAGGTAGGCAATCGTTTTTTCCGATTTTAATCTCATTGAAAATTTTGTTAGTCTATTTTCGCTGAACTCCTTTTAACACTTCGCTACTACTTTTAACTTGCAAAAGGCGACAACTTTTTCGCAGACAAAAAGGCCCCAATTCAACTTTTATAAGTTTATCATTGAGGTCATTAAAATTAGATGAGTTTTGGGATTAGAGCTCGCTTGGCATTCTAATTAAACAAATTGTAAGGCACACGGGCCCCATGTCCCATAAAGCGAGGCGTTACTTTTTCTGAAACTTTTCAACGCTGATGAGTTGTTTCAAGGCTGCAATTTAAACTTTGAATTAATTATGAATTTCTTAACTGAGGGATGCACGACTTCATGCTTTTGAAGTGTAATTTGGAAATTTCCACGCGTTTCAACATTTGGAATCAACATTCATTATCTCCAACCTAAACTTTAGTCACCATGTCAAAAGTGCCCTGATTAACAATTTCAGTCGAAAATGTTTGTCGAACTGATGTGGGTAATTCAATTACGAGTATTATTTAAAATTTGTAAAGGTATATTAACTAAAGTGGGTCGATTTTACAAAGGCATTACGTAAAAATGTTTTCCACTTAAGTGTATTAGGGTAATTTTCCAAATATCATAAGCAAAGATAACAGCATAAATTATACTCCATTACACGAAACAGGGGTAGAAGAAATTTGGACAGAAAACAAGCAGAAAACAAACATTATTATCTTACTAGAAAAAATGAGTTTTGTTTGATACGGTAGGTATCAAAGCGGCCGGTCGTCGCCGCATATTTCGTCTTGTTTTATAAACCTTTGAAGTAAGTATTACAATGATTTACGTTTAAGGTTTATTTTTCCTTACCCACTTTAACTTTTATAAGAAACATAAAGAAATCTTTGGCATCTTATAAAATGGAAAAGTAATTCACCTTATTTTTATAAGTATCATGAATTTCTGTTTCAACTCGGAAATGGGTCGATGGAATATTTTATTTCTATAAATAGGAATATTTTAGAGGTTTCAATAAACTTTGGATAGCATTCACTATTATTTTAATAACAGTCGCCTTATATCTATAAATAAACAACCCACCAAATAATACCATAGAGACGTATTTCTTTATACTTAAATTACAAAAATCCGAAGTAGCTGCAGGTGTATTCATCAAAATGAACAGTCCTCAAAATGTAAACAAAACCACGAGTTTATTTACAAAAATGGGCTTGGAGGCAAATTGAAAAGAATTACACTCTTAGGTCGAGGAGACCAGGGGCTTTATTAACTGATTAATTCAGTCTGCGAGGACATATTTTCGCAATTTTGTTTCCACGGAGGTTGGGTACATCAGCCTCATAAATTAGAAGCGATGGCGACGACCTGCTGCGAGTTTTATTGTGATTTATGCATTCGATTATCGAACAAATGACTGTAGAACGGAACGTTTCATAGTAACGGCATCATTAAGCTTTGTAAGGCCAACGTTACATTGTTTGTTATTCATAGAGTACATTATTATACTAAAGATTGTTATTGTCCAAAACAATCTGTAACAGAATAGTGTCGTAGGATAACATTTTGTATGTAATGAGGCAGCTAAAATTTGTTTTGCTACTGTCCTTTCAAGCGTCCTTGCTAATTGAAATAAGCAGTGCCTTTATAAGGTGGTACCAATTATTGATGTGATGATACTTAAACAGGTGATAGTGTTGCTTAAACTGAACAACTTTCTCCAAGAAACATAGGTCGAAAAACGAAAAAAAAAATCATACTCCCTACAAAATGTATTGGTCAGCTGACCGACTTGGAAAGGCGTAAAAAAATCGTTTTTTTACTTAATATGTTCCTTGGAGAAAGTTGTTCAGTTTAAGCAACACTATCACCTGTTTAAGTATCATCACATCATTTGGTACCATCTTATATATTTTTGTCCAACCCCTATTTGAATCTAAAAGGACACTTGTCACACTCTAGCAGGAGAAAAAAAAACAAAAGATTAAGTGCCTCTTTAGTTCTGAACGAATGTTTCGATGGCGTACCATCTTTATGGAAAAAGAAATGACAATTATGCTCTTTTTACACAAAATGAAAGCAAACGTACACATAATCTTTAAAAGATACCATTAAAAATGTCTTGAACATGGACAAGTGCCCATTTAGCAATCATCGATTCATTTATTCTTTGACACATGTGTAATAATAAAATATGTGTAGGTAATGTTTTGCAAAATGTATACTAATTAGTAAAATAGCCCAAACATACGAAATATTTTTCTTTATTTTACGCTCTTTAGTTAAGCACCTGCATGACCCAACACTGCGCATAATTAAAAAACAGTTTGTTTGTAATTTGTTGCACCACCCAGAAAGTGCAGTTTTTGTACCGTAAATTTAAATACCAAATAAGGGAATATATTTAAGTCTTCAACACGGCAGCACAAATTTTTATTACTATGTGTGAGTCATGACAACGCATGAACAATAAAGTGATTTCAGCTAATTGAGAGAAAAGCCACCTCATACTCTTAGATTATTTATATTAAATAATCAAATGAAGAAATAGGCCCTTTTTCAACTAAATATAAGTTGAATTACTTATATTATACTTATATTTGTCCAGAATTGAATAACTCACACCAATTATCTAGTATAATAACAAACTAAGTAATTAAGTATAGAATAATACGCTCTTTTTTATCATAGTGTGAACTGACGACGAAATTAATAATGTAAGATTCATTACTTATTAATTTCTACGTTAGGTCACACTAGATTTTTTATTAAATCCCCTATAAGTTTCAATTTGATTCGCAATGATTTAAAATTTGGGCTCTCAGATCAGATGCACGTCAGAGAGATTGATAAACTATAAAATAGATAACGATATTTACTATGGTGTGTACAATTTGCTCGTAATACATACACCCAATTTTATATAAACCTGTGCCACCTCAGGCGTTGATCCGTGATTGAGTAATACAAACATTTCAAATTAATGTTAGCAAGATTAAACTCGATGTATTTCAACACATCCATGCCACGGAGCTCATTTCGTTTTGAATTAATGAAAGCGGTCCAGCGGTTGAAATTATTTCTCTCTGAACAAAAGCACCACCTTTTCAGGTGTCCGAAATCCGAAATTTATTGAGCCGTAAACAAAAGGACGAATTTTTAAAGCTTCGGTATGAGAAGGAGATATATTGGAGGCGATAGGATGGAATAGATATATATTATGTTTTCATATAACTTATGAGTAATTTGTAACAGTAAAATTATTATTTAAAATGCTAATGTATTTATCATATTTTACTTTGCAGAAAATAATTATTTTGACAAACCTATCTTTAATAAGCTAAAAGTTGGAAAACTTCTGAATTATTTCGTTATCAGAATTATTAAATTGTCATATACCTACTTAGTTGATATTTTGGCTCCAATTAGAGTCACATGATACAAGTAATGGTGTTCTATTTTGATACCTAACTTAGAAAATTATCTGTACGATAGTAATATAATGATGTCCTTTTATATGAACTACATTGTTACATTATATTTTGCTCTGGCAGGAAAAGTCTTTTCAGCACACAAACAAATATTGGATACCCATATCACCCTAGTTGCCTACTTATACCTGCGTTCAACCGTCAAACTGTCTAACTCATAATACAGGTACGCCACGGCAACTTTATTTATTACGTTGATATAAACTTTATTAATATAGCATAAGAGTAAATATTGCTTGACTGATATTAGTTGAAAGTTGGTCAGCTGTCCAGGATATATTACTGGCGACGTGTCATGTCAGTAACTGGAAGTATGACAAGATGGCATTGAAAAGGAGGGCATTAAAGAATAACAACCTGATAAAGTAATAAAGTTACTAATGATCTGGATATTTCAAAGAATATTTTAGTTGTAGGAAGTTATCCCTATCTACTGTTCTGATTTACAAGCATCGTAACATCTGTTGACAAACAAAAAAATCATAGTTTTGACTAATTGTAAAGCGGCAAAAAATAACACCTTTGGACCTACCATGAGTTGATGCAAACTGTTAACGTTACCGTAAACTATCGGACATACTGCTCACAGTCAATGCGAGTAAAAGAGAGAAAACGATAGTTTACGGTAACGTAAACAGTTTGCATCAACTCATGGTAGGGCCACTTATTTGCGAGAGGTGACAAAACATGGAAAAGCCCTCACTGCAGTGACTGGCATCGATTGACTCTTTTTTCAACTTTTCCGAACTAGCTTGGTAAAGCTGCAGCTTTTTTTGTTATTGTAAAAAAACTAAAAAAAATGAGTTACCATGTAATTCTGCAATTGGAATAAAAGTACCTAAGTAATTTTAATGTTTTCGTTTATAATAATTATTATTATCATTATTATGATGAATAATGAATCATAGGAGCTCGGTGGCGCAGTGGTTTAGCGCCTGGCCCAGCGATTGCGGAAGTTAAGCAACGTTCGCAAGGGTCGGTCATGGGATGGGCGACCAAAAATTTATTATGTCGAGCTCCTCCGTGTTTCGGAAGGCACGTTAAGCCGTTGGTCCCGACTGCGTTTGCAGTCGTTAACACCCACCAATCCGCATTGGGCCCGCGTGGTGGGTTATGGTCCATCCTCCTTACCACCCATGAGGAAGGCCTGTGCCCCAGCAGTGGGGACATCAAAAATGGCTGATGGACATTATTATCATACTCGTAAACCACGCCATGTACATTGTACACGCCCGGATTAGGGTTGCTAATAATTAAAGTCATGAAAACGAGTCATATATTTTTCATTTCAAGGAACAAAGGAAACTACGATACAATACTAATCATGTTGAAAGAGTTAAATGCATAATTTTTAAAAACCAAACAGCGACACGGCAGTAACTACTAAATTGCAAGAAGTAAACGAATCTATTGCATGTTACTTCGAACGTTGACCACATTAAGTCGGAGTCATTAGCGTCTGCGGAACAACCCAAAGGCAATATTTATTCAGAGCTACGTCGCCCGTCATTTGCGTAATGGCTTAATTGGAAAGTTTCGTTGAGTCAGTCAATTTTCGTGCCTGGAGTCTGACGCGAACCGAGCGCTTTCTCGCGTGCCAATCGGGTTTCACGCCCTATAAAAATAACCTCGATTTTTTAAAGCATAACTAATTACGTCCGCGCATAAATAAGCTGTTCGCGAAATGAGTTGCTGTAATCATATGTGACGTGGGTTTAAGTATATACCGTACTTCGGAACGATTTACTGTTAGTACTTTTAAAGTAAATTACTCTGTTATGTGCCATACATAACATAACAGAAGGTTGGTTTAGAAAACAATTATTGTATGCTCTCCAACACTTTTCGTGAATATTAAATAGGCTAATGAGTATTTTAGGTTTCGAATTATGAAATGTGTATACTTAGTTGTATTGCTAAATTACCTATTTCTTCAGCTATAGTAGAAATAACCTAACAATAAATAAATATTAGAATTCACGTTGCTCAAAATTCAAATCTTGGTGTCATAGCAAACAGGGCCAGGACCAGGGGCCCTATCTCAGGCTTATCATTCAGACCTTCAGAGATTCAAAACCAAAACCGTTACGTTGTCATAAATTTAATATATATTTACCTAAAAATCTTTGGTATAACTGCAGAATTCTCATTTAAATTGTCCAAAGACCATAAATAACCAATCGTTTGACTATAAGTAATTTTGCTTGGTTTTACTATTATATACCAACGTAGCTATTTGCATAAAAACCGTCTCCCGATAATGAGTCAGAGATCGAGTTAAGCAGGCGTCGCCCGCACCGGCAACCTAAAGTTCTTAATTAATTAATATCGATCCTGAGTGAAGTTAGGTAATGAATAGAAACGTGGTCCCCGAAACTTAGATAACCCTTTGAGAAGTTCATGTATTAATCCGTGAGGAGACAATGAAAACTTCGCTTGAACAAAAGAAGCGCGTTGTCTATCTTCTTGGTCCATGCTATCGGTGAAGTGAAGTTACAAATCGTTAGCGCGAACGGACTTTTTGCTTGACACTTGAGAGTTTATTTTATACGAAAGACAGAGCTTGAAAATAAATTATGGACAGTTAATTTTAACCTCGAAAGGAAACCTTTATAGGATCTAAATGTTTCTACGTGTCGTCTGTCAGGCCCTTTTTTAACCGACTTCCAAAAAAGGAGGAGGTTCTATGTTCGTCTGTATATTTGTTTTTTTTTTTGTGTATGTCCACCGATTACTCGAAGACGGCTGGACCGATTGAAATGATTCAAACGTTATTACATTAGGTACACTCCCAAGTTGGTCCCATTTTTTTAAATTTGGAAATCGGTTCAGTACTTTTCAAGTAATTTTGAAAAAAGCACGAAAATAGTATGATTTTGTGTGAATTACCTCGATGATTGGTCGTATTACTTCTTTGTTTATGAACTGAATAAGATAATATTTTTTTGTTGGAAGAGGGATATCTTAAGTGTAGTTTTTTAAACGACTTAAAAAAGGAGGTTCTCAGTTTGACCCGTATTTAAGTATGTTTCTCCGCGATTATCCTACGTTTGGCTGAGCCGATTTTTCTACATATATAATATACCTTACCTACAAGGTACCTACACTAAAAATAAAAAAATAATTTAAAAAAAAATATCAAAAAACCGACTTCAAAAAACCTACCTCTAAAAAGCAAGAAATAATATTCGTAATAATAAAAATACGCCTATTGAAGTCGGGTGGGGCTTTTAGGATAAAAAAAAAGGAATTTGTACTCCAGCTCCACCCGTCTTACCGTTTGATGAAATTGTTAAGCACAGAACAGAAGAATAACAAAAAGCTAAGTTACTACAGAGAGCCACTATTAATTCTTCGGATGTCTCAAGCGTACTTTATTGTTGGGTGTTTATTAAACTCGGCAAAATTTTAAATTAAACGGAACCAAAGGGTTTGCAACTGAAAATACTGCTGTGTCGTTCGTCGAATTTGTTCAAAGCAAAACAGACAAATGAACTCAATTGAATTGGGAAACAGTTTTAGGAAACGGTTGTCGAGCGCAGTACCTACAACGAGAATAATTATTCGACGACATTGGTTTTTTTACCAATTTTGTTTTCAACACTCGAAACGTCCAATTAGGTACTCCTATAAACGTTTAATCCGACAATGACAATACAGTTCACCGAATTCCGAATATCTGGAGCATTTTGCTGGTATGCGTATAATCTGGTATTATACAAATTGTGAAAAACAAGTGCAAATGGATTTCATATTTATATTTATGTTTCAGGAGTACAAGTAATGGGCCTATACATGGATATGACCAAGGCGTTTGATTTAGTCGATCACAAAATATTATTAGATAAATTACATAAATATGGAGTGCGGGGAAATGTTCTTGACCTCATAAAATCCTATCTCACTGACAGACGAAATATAACACAAATTGTGAAGTTTTGCTGCCGTACTAGATTTGAAAAGACATATACATTACATCACGGTCGAGGGAAACGGTTTGTGGTGTCCCACAAGGTAGCGTTTTGGGACCATTATTATTTCTTATTTATATAAATGACCTGCCAATGTCTATACAACGCCCGATGGTGATGTTTGCGGATGATATCACGATAATATTTGAATGTGATGATGAAAGGGATTATGAAAATGCAATAAATAAAGATCTTGACAAAGTTATTACATGGCTTCAGAATAATAAATTAGTTGTAAATATAGGAAAAACAAAATTGATGACTTTTAGACAAAGAGAATGTAAGAAAATTGTTGATGTCAAGATACAGCACTCAGGAAAACAAGTAGAAGAAGTTGATACTACTAAGTTTCTAGGCATTTATATTGACAGTAACATGAATTGGGAAACCCATACTGATTACGTTTGTGAAAAGTTGAGTAAATTTTCTTATGCGTTATACATGTTAAACAAGATTGCGAATCAATTTGCGTTAATGACGGCATATCATGGCTACGTTGCATCGATATTACGATATGGCATACTTTTTTGGGGAAACTCGACCAACAAAGAAAGAGTCTTCGTGCAATATGTAGACTTCGTCCTACCGACTCCTGTTGCCCTTACTTCAAACAGTTAAAAATTTTGACAGTACCATGTTTATATATATTCGAAGTGTGTGTGTTTGTTAAGTCGAATTTGAAATTATTTATTAAATTTTCATCGAAGAGGCTGTGTCAAGCTGTGTCAAATACCACATAAAACTGCTCTCTTTAGAAACAATATTTATGGTATTGCTCCAAAAATATTCAATAAGTTACCGAATGACATATGACAAATTGATAATATAATTAAATATAAATTGGCACTTAAAGATTTTTTGATAATTAAAACCTATTATACGTTGCCTGAATACCTATGTGACACTGACATTTAAATTGATTGTAATGTATTAATATGTGACATTTCTTTTAATCGATATTTTTTCATGATGTTAATTGTTTGACTTTTTCTATGTTATAATTAATTTTGCATACCCATTGGGTAAGAATACAGCGCTCAAATTTTGTAATACAACACCAATTATTGTAAATACCTATATTCTGCAAATAAAACAATTTGATTAATTTGATTTTGATTTGGTTTTAGGGTTAATAGCTTTATGAAAAGCAACCATTCAAAAAGTAGTAGGGAGGTAGTTCTATCTTGGCTGGCAGTAGCTACTAATAAAGTTAATTATGCAAATAATTATTAGGGTTTTCATAATATTACGTTAAAAAATATTTTTAACTCTTTTTTCGATCTGAATTTTTTTATATTATTTAAGATTAAAACATAGTATTTAATAATAGAATTAGTTAGTCTACATTTTCGAATTTTTAGTAAATGCATGCTGTGCTTACTTTGAGTAGGGTAAATCTTAGTAAGGTAGTTTTTAATAAGTTATTGTTAGTATAGACTAAATGATGGATTATACCCAGTTTAGTAAGCCAAATTAAAAAAAACATTTGTAGTAGCTGATTAGTTATTTTTCATCTGTACATATTTTAAGACAAAAGAATACAACAACATAACAGCATAAGTACCTACTATCTTGTTGGTTGATGGTATTTAAAAGCGCTCACCGAAGCATTTCACTTATATTACGCAAACAATTTTCATACTTTGTGTGTGTGTGTTGTAAATTCTTCTGTGCTTTGTTCTTGTTGAACGCCCCGTATTTATGGCCCACGACACTCGAGCATCCTTGGCATTGTTCTCTACACAATCAAAACCAGTGTGTCAAAGTATGTAATCCCGGGCGTCTAGTTTAACGAAGCGTTGTGAAAACTTTTTGGACTAACTATACACGTAAACAACAGTGATAAATGGCCGAGCGGAACAGTGCTTTAATACTTAGTGATATGATACGTTTTCGTTGGACAGCCAATGTGATTACGTTTCCACCCCTTGGTGAATTTGAAGGGTACTTTTTAGATGACCTCGTTAGCCATAGGTAGGTCTTCAACTAATCCCTTGTCAAACTGTTCTTCATATTATAATACTGTCTTTTCATAATTACTAACCTATGGTTCACCGAAGAGTAGTAAAATAGTAGTAGATTAGTACAGTTAACCTTCTCATCAAAATTGTGCAATTACACTGTTTATGATTTCTTCTTCTCAACTTAAGAGCCGCGCTCTTATCTGTGTTTACGTGTTTAAAATTATTTTTATATGAAAAGTCTGGCTATTTACATAAATATCAGGGATGTAGGTAAAGCAATAATCTGTTAAAAGTTATGTAAGGATTGGGCGGAGAACTCCCAATTCTCAACTCTTTGTGGTGAGAACCGGGTAAAAGGGATATTTTGATGAAATACCTGTTGTGTTTTTATTACTTAACCGGGTTGTAGAATGAATCGCTATAATATGCGCACTTTCATAATATGCTAATATTGATAATTATGATGATTGATTTGAATATTGATTGCCTAATCGAACTATCTGCTGATTATAACATAAGCATGAGCTCGGTTGTGGCCCGATCTCTCAAATGTTTATAGTACTGAAATTGTTTTTCGTGTTTGCTTTGCACGAATTCAACTGTTGGTTTATCAAATTGAAAATAAATTATGGACAAAGACAGTTCCTGCAGACCAAGCTTAACTTCAATCTTTGGATATACTTACCCAATTTGTTTTTTGATTTCGTATTACCATCATTGTGGAAAATACTGCTTTTTAAGATAAGAAGGCTAATGAAACCATAGCAGAAATACATTTACCAAATTATTTCATTTGGAGCTCGATTATCTCGGCCTCATGGCAGGAACACATTTTAGCCATTACTCAGTAATTTGAATCAAGATTGGCTCCAGAATTGAGCAATATCGGGTACATTTCTGGCTATACCAGTATGTATAGCTCGAGCAATTTGGTGTAATTAGAAATTCCTATTAGAATTACCTATCCCGATGTTGCCCTATATCTGTGTAATTTTGTTCTATGTACTAATGATTGCCATATTCGTGCTCCGACACCGTATGGTAATCGGATTTAATTTCAAGTTTATTAGGATTAGGTTAGGTGTGTACTAACTCTTAGGAGTAAGTAGTATGGTTTTGCGAAATTGCATCTCATTTTAAGCTTTAATACAAGGCGCTCTCAAGCTCCAATGGTTTAAGCTGCGTTTTCGATGCAAGGTCCCAGTCGGCTTAATTTTTGTCGACCTCTTCAACAATTATCGTCATATTTCTACCAATTTACATAAAACCTCAACTTTTTATACACCTCAACCTTCCTCAGGAATCACACTATCATTTAGTGAAAACCGCATGGTAATCCGTTCAGTAGTTTTTGAGTTTATCGCGAACAGAAAGACAGACAGACGCGGCGAGGGACTTTGTTTTATAATATGTAGTGATTTGTAATAATAATATGGATCTACAACACTTGTTCGAAATAAAATTCATATTATTATTATTATTATAAGAGAATCTTGGATTCACAGTAACGATACTCTCTCAAAGCAGCAAACCATGCAATGGCTGCTGTGTTATTTAAAAAAAGATAACGGTTTTTTGGGAAGCAGTGGACTAGTAATAATTCTTCTAGAAGATAGTAAAATTGACTAGTGTGTGATATTGCAAAGTTTGTCTAACTATGGGCTTTCGAGGAGTCTCGTAATAAGCCCAAGTAGTAGTATTCAGTGGTATAACGCGCCCGAGCAGGCGCACAGTTGCTAGAATTATCAACTTTTTGACATCTTCGGAGCCAACACTGAAAAAAAAGAATGATTGATTTTACTAAATTCCGCGTAAATTTTATCAAATTCGCGGGTTAATATAGGTCCTACACACTAAATTGTTGATTTTACCAAATAAAACTGGTTGATTATTTAACCCATACGTTTAGTAAATTTAATAGTATGATTTCGTATATTCAACTAATCAAGTCCTGTATATTTTACGTCGATGACTTTCGATATTTTACGATGAGATTTAATAAATGTCACTAAACGTGTTATGTAAAATATGTGAAATTAATATTGCTACATTTACTCATTTCGTTTTGTATATTTGACTAAAAAGTCCTGTATATATGTTACGTCGATTACTTTCGATCTTTTACGATGAGATTTAATAAATGTCACTAAACTTGTTTTGTAAAATATGTGAAATTAATTTTGCTAATTTACTCATTTCATTTTGTATATTTGACTAAAAAGTCTTGTATATTTTACGTCGACTTCTTTCGAGGTTCAACGATGAGATTTAATAAATGTCACTAAACTTGTTATGTAAAATACGTGAAATTAATTTTACTACATTTACTCATTTCATTTTGTATATTTGACTAAAAAGTCTTGTATATTTTACGTTGACTTCTTTCGAGGTTTTACGATGAGCTTTGATAAATGGCACTAAACTTGTTATGTAAAAAATGTGAAATTAATTTTGCTACATTTACTAATTTCATTTGATAAATTCAACTGATTCAGTCCTGTATATTTTAACATCGATTATTTTCGACCTTTTACGACGAGATTTAATAAATGTCACTTTATTTGTCTCGGGCTTTCCCTTCTTCTTCTTCACTTCTTCTCTCTTCTTATTTTTTCTTCGCTTATACTTATTTTATTTCCACCACAAATATTGAGACACTTCGTTATTCTTTTTATTTGTCCCTTAATAACCATTTTACATTTACATTCTTCTATATAATAATGCACATTTGGAAACAATTAAACATTTGAATCAGAAAACCATCAATGACTGAGGTTCGAACCGCGGCCTCTTGAGCATCAAGCGAGCAGTCACACCATTACACCACGGCAACTTGAAAGTTAGCGGCTAAATTGGTCATTGCTTGATGCTCCACGTTTCATCTATGTCATGTGACATCCCAAATGTCACATTATGTACCTTGCACAATATGTATATTATGTACCAAGTCATATTAACGTAGCACAAAAATAAATAGAAAGAGAAAAAATGGGTAGTGTACTTGTACAGCCGTGTCTTATAAATCTTACTACAAGCAAAATGACACTTAGGATTTAATGACCAGCGTCTCCAAAATGTAAATTGTTTTTTTTTGTACCTACACTACCTACCATGAAACAAGAATCAAAATCGAAATTAGAACACGAACCTTATAAACATTAAACACGTAATACGAAACGTAAAACGAAACAAAACACGAACCTGAATTCTAAATCGAACTTAAAATTGGAATCCAAAACCGGATCGGATCGGACCGGTTTTTTTTTCTTTTCGACACTATGAAGAACCTATTTAATTTGTATTAGCAAATAAAAGTTTGAAAGTTTTAGTATTTTATACTAAATAATATACGAAAAGAAACCACAACCCGCACCAGATCAACGGGAATCGATCCCGCGACCTCCGGACATCCAGTTCAACGCTCCAACCACTGAACTATCTAGTCACTCAGACATCAACTTTTTTTTAAATTTGTATAAAATAAAATAAAGGATAATGACTAATAACAAATATCGTCCACACAGTAAAATTCTCAAGTGCTAAGCCAATCCGCATAATGGCGCTAATGAACAACAAGTCATCACAAGTTATCTATTTTCATGTAATTGAATCACAATAGCTAAATAAGATTGAGTTAAGTCTGTACTAGATTTTAAAGAGAGAGGGAGAAAAGAAAAATCCGTGAAAGGGCGCTATTGTCCAACTTGAACTTCATTACTAATAGTACTATTATGTATTCTGTGAGTCTGTGACTATAGTAGTTTAAAAGCATTTACTAATTAAACAAAGAAGTACATTCTTGGGCAGTTTTTCAACAAGTAAGTTGAATGCCCCCCTAGAGATACAGTCAACGGCACGCTGAGCCTCCACGACAGGTCAATGATATTCAATCAATTTTATAATCAAATGCAAGCCATCAAGGTTCAAAATAAATTACAGTTTTTTTATAACCTCATGCGTTGCCGACTGTACATAAAGGCACATCAAAGGGTAAACAAGACAATTTTAGTAGAGTAGCAAGCGTCACTTATCAGAAATTTGGAGAACTATGTTGCTAAAGTTGATTTTATTGACAAGCTTGTGTAAAATGTACATATTTCTAATGTCAATTATATTAAATATATATCTCATAATTTGTGTTAAGTAAAATCAATCCTCTAATTTGGTAGTTTTTACGAACAACTTTAGTAGAGTAGCAAGCGTCACCTATCGGAAATTTGGAGAACTGTGTTGCTAAACTCGTACTGTTGTTTAAACAAAAGTTCTTTGTTGATTTTATTGACAATCGTGTGTAAAATGAACATATTTCTAATGTCAATTATATCTCATAATTTGTGTTAAGTAAAATCAATCCTCTAATTTGGTAGTTTTTACGAACAACTTTAGTGGAGTAGCAAGCGTCACCTATCGGAAATTTGGAGAACTGTGTTGCTAAACTCGTACTGTTGTTTAAACAAAAGTTCTTTGTTGATTTTATTGACAAGCTTGTGTAAAATGTACATATTTCTAATGTCAATTATACTAAATAATATAAAATTCAAAGTCTTGACTGACTGAGTGAGATATCAACGCACAGCCCAAACCGCTGAACCTAGAGACTTGAAATTTTGCACATAGGTTCCTTATGAGGTCTAGGGGTGCACTAAGAAAGGATTTTTCAATACTCGCCTCCCAAGGGGGTGAAACGGGGGTCCAAAGTTTGTATGAAAGTCCCTCAGTTTTGAAGCTAGGATCTTCAAATTTTGTGTTTAGGCTGACCATTGAAAATTAATAAATACGGGTCTCAGCGTTTTTCAAAATTCTACCCCCGAAGGGGTCAAAAGGGGGATGAAGTTGTGTATTGAAGAAAATCCTTTATTTTCGAAGTAAAAATCGCTAAATTTATAGTTTAGGCTTATGGATAAAAATCTAACGCAACGTTTATTATTTTTGTGAGTATTTCAACCCCTATGGGGATGAAATGGGGGTGAAAAGGGGTAAAAAAAACCCAAAAAAAGATATGGATGTCGTTATTGGGGTTTTCTGGGATGACGATTGCAAAAATGACATTTATTTTGATGTCCAACACGGTGGACATGATTTGACCCCTAAAGGGGTGAAACCGTTCAAATTTTGTATGGAAAAATAATCTAAAATAGACATTACAACTTTAAACTTCGTAGGAGCACATCTAAAAATAAATAGGCAAACATATATTTTGTAATTTAAAAAATCAACCACTTAGGGGTAAATGGGGTGAGTAAACATAAAAATCGATATGGATGTCGTTCTTGAGGTTTTATGGGATGGTGATTGCGAAAATGAGATTTATTTTGAAGTCCAACAAGGTGGACATGATTTAACCACTAAAGGGGTAAAAATGGGGTTTAAATTTTGTATGCAAAAGAATATAAAATAGACATTACAACTTTAAAATTTGTAGGAGCATGTCTAAAAATAAATAGGCAAACACATATTTTGTTATTTTCAAAATCATCCCTTAAGGTGTAAATGGGGTAAATATGAAAATCGATGTGGATGTCGTTCTTGAGGTTTCATGGGATGGTGATTGCGAAAATAACATTTATTGTGAAGTCCAACACGGTGGACATGATTGATGATTGGACCTGGACATGCACATCCAGGGGACGAGGACAGGGACGGGAACGGGAACGGGATACTAATATCTCTGGTTACAATTCTGAATATTATAAACTAGCTTCCGCCCGCGACCTTGTCCGCGTGGACATTCGATAAAATCCACATGTTTTAATTTCATTAAATTTTTATCAGCTGTTTTTACGTGATTAGGCGGGTCCCCACCAAGCGAGCAGCCTCGTTTGAGGCCCGTGCGGCAAACGTCCTGCCTCGCGAGGCAGCGCGCTTGGTGGGAACCCGCGTAATCAAGTAAAAACAGCTGATCAGAATTCAATGAAATTAAAACATGTGGATTTTATCGAATGTCCACGCGGACGAAGTCGCGGGCGGAAGCTAGTACTAAATATATCTCATAATTTGTGTTAAGTAAAATCAATCCTCTAATTTGGTAGTTTTTACGAACAACTTTAGTGGAGTAGCAAGCGTCACCTATCGGAAATTTGGAGAACTGTGTTGCTAAACTCGTACTGTTGTTTAAACAAAAGTTTTTTGTTGATTTTATTGACAAGCTTGTGTAAAATGTACATATTTCTAATGTCAATTATACTAAATATATCTCATAATTTGTGTTAAGTAAATTCAATCCTCTAATTTGGTAGTTTTTACGAACAACTTTAGTGGAGTAGCAAGCGTCACCTATCGGAAATTTGGAGAACTGTGTTGCTAAACTCGTACTGTTGTTTAAACAAAAGTTCTTTGTTGATTTTATTGACAAGCTTGTGTAAAATGTACATATTTCTAATGTCAATTATACTAAATATATCTAATAATTTTTGTTAAGTAAAATCAATCCTCTAATTTGGTAGTTTTTACGAACAACTTTAGTGGAGTAGCAAGCTTCACCTATCGGAAATTTGGAGAACTGTGTTGCTAAACTCGTACTGTTGTTTAAACAAAAAATCTTTGTTGATTTTATTGACAAGCTTGTGTAAAATGTACATATTTCTAATGTCAATTATATTAAATATATCTCATAATTTGTGTTAAGTAAAATCAATCCTCTAATTTGGTAGTTTTTACGAACAACTTTAGTGGAGTAGCAAGCGTCACCTATCGGAAATTTGGAGAACTGTGTTGCTAAACTCGTACTGTTGTTTAAACAAAAGTTCTTTGTTGATTTTATTGACAAGCTTGTGTAAAATGTACATATTTCTAATGTCAATTATATTAAATATATCTCATAATTTGTGTTAAGTAAAATCAATCCTCTAATTTGGTAGTTTTTACGAACAACTTTAGTAGAGTAGCAAGCGTCACTTATCGAAAGTTTGGAGAACTGTGTTGCTAAACTCGTACTGTTGTTTAAACAAAAGTTCTTTGTTGATTTTATTGACAAGCATGTGTAAAATTTGCATATTTCTAATGTCAATTATATTAAATATATCTCATAAATTTGTGTTTAGTAAAATCAACTTTCGCATTTTGTTAGTGTTACGAACAAATTTAGTAGCGTCACCTGTTAGAAAATTGGAGAAGTATTTTACAAACTTTCTTTAGTGTATTCAAATATTTGTTTAATGAATTTTACTATACTAAGAATAGTTTTAGTCAATCTGTTTTGTTATGTAAAATCAACAAAGTGTATTTTGTTAAATTCACCCTTGTTATAGTAAAATTAACCATGAAAAGGGTTGACTATGACAGTTCTCTAGGCAACCTACGCTTCTTTAGTACATTCAACAATTCTTTTTTTTCAGTGAACAACGGCAATAGAACAACGTTGACCGTACTGCCTCTTACTGTCTCGATTTTTCTCCGTGCAGTAAAAAAAAGAAATAAAATGGTCCATGGACGAAAATCAAACACCGGCACCGCAGAAAAGCCGTCGAAAATTTTAGACGGCTATTTTTCAACCTTCTGCAAGCAAGAGGCGTTTTTTTTATATTTCGAAAGCTGGTTAACCCAAATGCATTATGCGCAAAGCTCTATAAAAATTTGAAAATATATTTTATTTATTTTCTTATCATTTTTCGATTTACTATTTACTTTTGGAACAGCCTATTGTTACAGGAATAATACGCTAATTCAATTATTTATTCTGTGACTATTTAGTAAACCGAGATCTTGACACGAAATCTTGCAAACAATTTAAGCCACTGACAGCAAATTATCTTGATCCAAGTACAAATTAACTAGGAGATTAATTATTCCCTTATTAATAATTAGCACTCTCTGTTTGATGGTGGAGTTATTAAATTTACCAATATCGAGAGGGCTCGATGTGAAACTCAAGCGCTGAACATACTTGCCTACGTAATTTATTATTAAATTCTTCTGTTCTTATTTTTTTAGATAATTATTTGTAAAGCTATTAAAGCTATTTTCCCGGTGGAAAATAAGCTTTTACGCGCAAATTTGTTTATATTAGACTGAACCTTAAAACCTTTATTTAATGAAAATATTATTTGGTTCAATATCGTTATTAAAAGTAGACTAATGGTTAATAATAATAAATAACCCGTCAGGTATGTACGACAAAATGAGACAGATCAGATAATTAATTAATTGTTGTCCGGACTCTGTCCGGCCTCATGTGGCCACCTCGCATTTGATGAATGTAGGTACGATATAGGAATGAGTTAAAGTACTACTTACTTCTAGTTTCAAAGCCTAATATTTAAATATACTATCCCCATTACTAATAAGGATTGTATAGCAGATGTATAGTTACACAATGGTTACTCTCTGTCAAACTATTTGAGTTTGACATTGAAAAGAAAGTGACAAAAACTGTGTAACTATACATCTTTAACTTGCTACTCTTTCAGAACATTACCTTTTTCGTGGCTCAACTCAATGCATACCTACTTTAGTATTTTTTAATTTATTTTATTTGTCTCATTAATGTGCTTCACGACCTAACTTAATAAACGAAAATAAAGCACATTTTAACGTAATAATTAAGTTAATTTACAAACATCCGTCTTGTAAAATAGCAGAAACCCGCAACTCTGCATACCTACCACCATTTTAACGAAAGGACAGCAGTGCAAAGGGAATAATTTATACACTTGGGTACTGCGAACCTTATTATTAATCTATCCATATTCCGGTTCATTGGAAGTGTTCACTTATTCACATTGGGTTGATAAGTTTGAGAAACATCACACAATTAAATACTTAAGTATTATAAAAAATATAGGTAGATATATATTATTAATCTCGGTAAGTTCTCTAACAAAACTTGTTACTCTAATTTAACATTGATTAATAATAAAATATAAATAAAAATACGAATGAGTACACTGTACGCTTTTCAAAGCCAGTCCACCACGGACGGAGCCAACCAACCTACCACCAACCCTTATATATTTTTTTACCTTCTGTTAATTGCTAGAACAAGTCGAAGAAACACGAGCCAATGAGTTGCGTACTTCAAATAAGCTCCCTACCCTATCTCGAAGAAAAATAAGCTTTATTTTAGTAAATGTTTCAAATTATTATTTACAAGTCTGTTTATCTTTATTGCCCTATTTAGTAATCAGCGTTTGACAGTTTAGTAATTTCTGTCGTATATACAGTATAAGCAATGAAAGTCGCTTAACGCTTTGGTACTTTGTCATAGTAACTTTTTTTAAAGGTTTCTAACGGTTTACATTACCCAAAAAAGTTACTATGACAAAATACTAAAGTGATTAACAAATTTCGTTGGTGACCGTACCTAATCTATGTGTGGAAATCTATCCGTTTTTTTATAAATTATTGGGTGAAGATTGCTTACTAAATAAGTCAGTAAGGATCAGACTATAAAGAATACAAAGCATCTACTTCAAAGTTGCTTGCGCAAAAGCCTCCATTAAAAATGAGTTTTGTTTAAAGCAGTGTTTATTCGAAAATAAATCTTCGTCGCGAAAGTTCTCCCACTCGTGTTCACCCAAAGTGCTCATGAAAGTTTTGAGTGAAAAATAACTGTAATAATTTTCGTTGAACTGAAAACGTCTGCCTCGTCTTTGTAATTAGATCTTGGAGTGAACTCCGTTTCCAGCGGTCGTTTTCTTAATCGCTTTGTTAGTTAGTTATGCCTCGATAAATGTTTCTAAATCTGCTCAACTATTTTAACTAGTCGTATTCAAAGTGAAAACTCTCTTTGAGTGTCAATTTTCAACAACATTTAGTTATTTGATCTTTTCCAATAATTCCAATATTGAAAAGATTAATTTTAATGTACCTAAAGAGAATTATTTTCAACCACCGTTTGGTTATGATAATATACACAATGAACCCTAAAAAAACCTTTTGAGCAAGTCACCATACTTACCGAATACTTACCCTAAGAAAATAATACTTTGAAATTACCATTCTAAAAAAGAAATAATTACAGCTTTTACGTTACATACAAACAAGGTATCTAGCTTTAAAAAAAATTGAATGCAAAAAATGTTAAGTGCCTTTTAGGGCACAAAAATAAAATTAAAAATTAACTAATAGGGTATCGAAAGAAACCTTACCAGAGGATCCCAGCGAAATAATGTTCGTTAATTTGCTGTAATTATTTTTTCAATCTTTCTGTAATATTTTCTTGTCGAAAAATTAAATAGGGATTCTTTCGTCTTAATTACGGTTGGCAGCAGTATTTTTCTACGGTTGCGGAAATTTCAATTACATTCAGTTAGATGCTTATTATCAACATCGTGACCTTTTTTCATGTTGTGTAAAAAAACCGATTATTTTTCATTAGATAATAGTCACTTCGAATGTTATGTTAAAGTTTCTGTGGCCATGTTTTTAAAACCTATCTTAGGGGCAAAACGTTGGTAAATTAAAGTAATTTTTGAAGTCAATGTCACTCGAAAATGATGTATGGATTCTCGATACCCCACACATCCAAAACTGTTCAGGCAAAGTTATGGTGAATCACAATTCGACTACAAACAAAAATTGACATACAAACATACATATGAACCCTAAACACAAACACTCCTTTTTGGGCAGTTGTGTAAAAAAAACAAATGAACAAGAAAACTTCATATAATTATAATTTTTGTTTTTCCTGACCCACGTAGCACTATCTCGCCATCTTTTAAATTCAGAATATACGTCTTTTCACAATAAGCATTCTAGGGAAGCCTACTTTTCCTTGCTTACTTTATTCCTACACAGTTTCATAGATGGCGCTAACCATGGGAAGGTTTGCTTTTCGAAGCAAGCTAGCATAAGTACAGGAGCCTGGTTGGAGTTTTCTTCATGCTTTTCTAAGCAAACTTTGCTAAAACGGTTTTCAGGTCCATAATAATTATTCGAAGTTGTTTTACCAATGAAACTGTTTTTCCTCAGAAAGACATGACCCTACTATACTCAAACTAATCCGATGACGATGGCGCATGGCGGCGCATTTTGTTGACATCTGCACTTATTTATAAAAATAAATACCCATTTCCCTTGGTCACGCAATAACGCGTGAACGGCTGGACCGATTTCGCTTTTTGTTGTGTGTGTTATTATCAGAAGAAGGTTCTTGTAAAAGTAAATTAAGAAATTGCGCGGAAATTAGAAAATTTAAGAATAAGTATACTTATACACCATATAAAATTATTTCGGACAATATAAACTTTTTTAATGTAACCTTATGACGTTTGACATAGAATTGACAGAATGAATGCGTGCTGCAAACTTCGAGCATCGCGGCTTCAGCGCGTCTTACTCTAAGGCTGCAAATATCGTCAAAGAGGATGTACAAAAATTCACAGATCTCGTGCTCTACGACTACGACTTGTAAGGGCATTGAAAATTAATCTATCTATTTATGGATTATTGATTTTATTGTATTTTATAAAAAATATATTCCTTTGTTTGAATTAGTACTTACAATACTTTGAAATCACAGCAAAGCCATGAACAATTTTGGATCTACTTTTCTATGATTCGTGAGTATGAAATTCATATAAAAATATTTCATTGTTATAAACATTACCTACTATTTTATTGAAAGGTAGTACTACTACCTAAAATATATAAAAAATTCTAAGATTTATTTTGAAGGCCTCGGCTTCGCCTCGGGCTTCAACTACGTCAGATCAAACCTCCATAGTAACTCAGCGACGCAACGCGCATCTAAGGAGCGCGCTTCCCGAAATTACGCGCACATTAAGTATCTTGAAACCCGTCGATTTCAATTTTCAGTAAGAACGCGTAATTTTTCGGTCGTTTTTTTTTTTTCAAAACCAATATATTTAAAAAAAAACTTTTCCAAAATATTGTTACATCATCTTAAAGCCGTTTTATCCCGTTGTTGAAAAAAAGGTACTTACTTACCTACCAAAACGTGTGCATCAATTTCTCTCACCATCTCCTCTGTCTGACCATCATGTTATGCCTAAGTATGAAAATATTCTGACTTTGCTAACGCTTGAAAATACATAAGTAGGTAGGTACATATATTTTGTGAAATGTCTTTGTTTTATCAGAAATTAAAGCACAATAAATTGTCTAAACATCAAAAAGCGTCGTAAGTAAGTGAAATACTTTCGTAACTCAAACAAAATATATTCAGCGGTGCATCGTTCGCACACTTGAACAGAGCCCAGAGCTTGCATTATGTTTGGAGGATGTAGGTATGAATGAAGGATGTTTGCAGGTTCCGCCGACGGCGACGGCTCGCGCCACGATTTTCGTCAATCGTCGAGACAAAGGAAGGGGTGAATATTAAAGGGTGCAGTGACACTCCACCGGTTTTCATCGGGCGAGGCGAGACAGTGCGCCGCTTTCAAAACGTCCTTTTGAGATCCCGCGCAAGATTAGGCACTAGTTCTTATGGTGTGACCTTAGTGATGTAGTAAAAGTTAAGCTTACTAATAAATTTTTATCGATGAGTATACTGAAATTTTTTTTTGGTTACTTTTCCTAATGTTGCCAGCCAGCATGATGTGCTATGACAAGTTTGACGTGACAAATAGGTAGCATTATCATTTGACGCTTTGACAGTGTTTTGGTGCAACTCACACTGTTGCACAAGTCCCGGTACCTACCCTCTGTAAGCTAATCGAATATTTTAGATTACCTTACCTTTTAAATTTTAAATCAAAATCAGCTATTTCTTAATAAAATCAAAACAAATACGAAAACTAACAATTTTCATCACACTCTCAAACTTATTATAATCTGGATACCTGGATATGGTACGTTTAGTTTAGGGCCTAAGTATTTCATAAAATATACTTGACGAGTAATTTCATATAAATACTGTTTCATTTTTAAATTACTCCAGAAGTTAGTGCCTATATATAATCATAGATTGTGAAGCACAGACATACAACAAGTACAGTGTTGTGAACCTTTCGCTGCATAGTGGCAGAAAAACAAATTACCGTACACGGAAAAATATCGAGCTCCAACCGTTACGGTAACCCCTAGTTCCCTATGTAGTTATTGCACGTCATCACCGGGCGCACGCGACACTCAGCCCGCGATGATTCAGCATCCTCAATCCAAAAGCCTTTTGCGATTCCAGTCTTTCATTCTCCACATTCGAGCCTTTGGTTCATCTCACGCAGTTTAAACGCGTATGACTTCCGTGGTTTTCGCCCATTCACTGATGGTGATAACATTCATTAAAATTTCATTTGCGATTTTCGTGTGTCGAGCCCTTATGTTCTCACACTACATTCACCTAGTAAATAGATGATAAGTCATTGATTTAAATAGCTTTAGTAGATTTTTGACGATAACTTAAGCACATGATTTACTGAAGCAATACAGGTTTTGAAAAACATTGAATTAATGAATTAATCAACGACTAAATGTGAAAGTGTCGATGATTATGTAGTAACTAGCGACCGCCCGCGACTTCGTCTGCGTGGAAAGTTATTTCTCTGTCCCTCCGTAAAAGTATTTTTTTTGGGATGTCAAAGGTACCTACCCTATTCTCTGTACCCCTGACAACGTGAATGCAATTTCATGATGATCGGTTAACAAACAAACTGACTTTCGCATTTATAATATCAGTATGGATTAAGTAATAATTAAGTCAGGATTTCGCTGATATTTTTGATAAAATTAATATTTTTTAAAGCAGAATCGTTTTTGCCACACTCTGTCATAAAGTCTCATCGTACACAAAACATTTTACGGATCCAGAAAATCTTAATAAATTCCCACATCAATCAAAGCAAAGCGAGGCCAATGAAAAATGGGCAATGCTATTAAAAAGTAAAGCACAATACTCGCATGTAGGGTGCCTCCACTTGTCGGATTTTTAATAACTCTGAACATATCCTTCTTACTATTCTGATAAGATATACTTAGGTACCTAGTCACCACAATTCTGCAGTTCAGAGATAAATAATTGTCCTCATTGATCTACTAATCCTACTAATATTATATTGTGAAAGATTAATTATTAATGTTTGCATGTTTGTTATTTATTACTTATCATCATCACACAAAAACGGCTAAACAATTTGGATGATATTTGGCACACAGATAGTTAATAGCCTGGATTAAAACATAGGATACTTTTTATCTCGTTCAAACGATCCCTAGGGATTTTACAAAAGCCCACGTGGACACACTTTTTATGTACGGAAACACCCATTTTCTTCATTTCCAAATCTAAAGGGACCACCTACAGGTCACAATTATTAACTAATTTTCAAAAAAAAAACGTTATTTTGTAGCCAAACTAATACCCTAGGACTTAAGTCGGTTTTTTCAGAAATATTTACAATTTAGTAAACAAACACCCCCCTAAAAACCCGAATTTTCCCGAATTTTGTAAAATTTAAAAAAAGTTACCAGTAGATTTTCAAAATTCAAACGTGTCCCTATAAATTCCTCAACTTTTAGTACTATTCCCATTTCGATCCTCCCGAAATCATCGGAGATATGGCCAAAAATACGTCTCAGGCGATTTGCATCTGATATCCATTTTTAATGGTAAAACGAGTGGATTCATTTACGGAAGTATAAATAATTTACTATTGTTTTTTTTTATTTTCTCGCAATCGTAGTAAAAAGAAGAGTGTAACACACGATGCTAAAACCCAATTTTAACTCGATTTCTATTTATTCTACATCGTATGCAATGGGTCATTTTAGCGTCTTGTATAACAATCTACTATATTAGATAATATTAATTTTTTTGTTCCCTACAGAAATATCAAAGTTGATTCAATCAAGTACAGTCACCCCACTTTCACGCGACGTCGCTAGACTCATAATTACAACGTTTAACTTGCATCAATCATCAGGATTTTGTTTCGTATTTTTATCTGATTTCAGTGGCGGCTTAAGTGTGACCAAAAATAACGCAAGATTTATGAATCTTAGGCGGGTTAGTGACGTGATAAAGGCGCTCTAGCGATTGAATATAGCTTGCTATTCTATTTTGAAATATAGATACAAATATCAATTTAAATGAAACCAATATTAAAATTTAATGATAGTGTTTTTTTTAATATAAGATATCCATTAGATATTGATGTTCGTTCATGCATGCATGATAGCCCCTCTTGTATGTATTTCTTAGTTTAGTTTCCTTTTTGTTTTCTCTTTTACTATTTAAGTACTTTAATTTTTTTTAAGAAGCAGGTACCTACCCACTCTCTTTTTTAAGTTGTGGATAACGGTGTTGATTGTCCTATTAGTATTTTTCATTGTTCTTAGTTCATTTAAGTAACATACATTGGTCAATTGTTTGTTGTCCCGAATAAATAAAAAAAAATAAGAGTGACTGCATAATTTACTCACGACATGCAAACTCATTAATTTCGCCATCATCTCCTACAATTTTTAAAATAGCTACAATACTTTTCTACTTCATAATATATGAAATCACAAAATGTTCACTAACTCCAGTATTAATTAATTCATGACCTTTGCAATCCTAGTAGCTATCCTGTACATAAGCGAACATATCCCCAGGTGCCGAGGTGAAACCTTATAAATTATGCACCGCCACATCAAAGAGGTGCAGAACTGTGCCAATCTACTTCCCTTTGGCGTACATTTGAAGCCTTCAACAATAAGCAAATTGATGTGAAACTACTGTTAATTTAAAATTCAAAATTGTCGTCATTAAAAATCATGTTAGGGAGCAAAAACGTTTATTAAAAAAACACTTGAATAAAATACTTAATTCAGATTGTGTTCATTTTGAGATAATAAATAATTAAATTATTTTGTTTAAGTATTTTTACTTTTGGAACAATGATAGTTGCTTGATACGTTTATCTTAACAGTTTAATTACACTGAAAAGAAGTAATGGTGTAATTCATAGATGATCGGGGCAATCGTTGTTGATTTTTTTTCTGACAATAAATTCCCATGGGTATCAAAAATACTGTACTAAATAATATACTAGAAAAAATACGACTCGCACCAGATCAATACTCAGACGGAAATTTTTTCTAGTATATTATTTAGTATTGTATAAAAATAGCAATGTGAATGCAAAAATCTCAAAATCAAAAATACTGAATATAGAGTACTGAAATACTATGTGGGCGACGACGGACTGAAGGCGACTACAGTATGGTGAAAATAGGTGACTTTAAAATACAAATTGAGTAACTAGTTATGCAGATCGGGTGACCAAATTACTATTTACCAACCTAGTAACACAACCTTAGGGCATACAAAACATTTAAAATTTGGCATATATTTTATTTAAAAAAGGTGACTATTATCTTATCGAGATGACAAAATACCATGTTGGGCAGCTTAAATCAGTTATATAGCTACCTACTTGGTATAATAGTTGCCCACTCAGTATTTTTGTCAGTCACTTAAATTATTTATCTCTCACATGTAGTGTCCCGTTTTACGTATTTTTTGTAATCCACAGTATGTCGACCGTTCAGTTATTTTGTCGCCCAAAAAATAAACCGCTGCCAGGGCGACTGTTAATGGGATACTGAAATACTAAAATTTAAGTTTTATTTAGCCTTTAATTATTTCTAGTCACTCAATTAATTTCCATTTTAAAATGTAACAAACACCGTCAAAGGCTTGAAATCTAGACCAAAACGTTCTACGGATACTTTGTGTGTTTTATTTTATTTGAATGAGTTCTCACATCAGCGAGTTCGTATGAATGCTTGCGAGCACATAGTAAATCCAAGTTTGCTATGAAACACATTCTAATTTGTCGCCCGCGAATGTCACAGTGGAATACGTATTCACTATTGAAGCGCACCGTCGCATTCTGTTCAACTGCGATTCACAGACAAAGAGCAGTCGGAAGTCGCGTTCTTTTCAAATATTCCTATAAAGCTGTATACATACTGGCTATAAATAGTGCCAACAAAACATTAATATAGTCACGTGAAAGCCCTTTTACGCACTAGCGGACTAAATTGACATTTTCAAGCCGGAAATAACGCTGCTTATCCATTCCAAACAATTTAGGTGCTTATTTCATAGTTCTTTAATTATTTTCCTTTTTTTTATAATTGATAATACGTTTTACATATTCTCCCTTTACGATTAACCTATCGTATTATGTAGATCTACTTCTCATAGTCATACGTAGCCATTATGTAACTAAACTGTATCTATTAATCAGCCCCGTAGTATGTTGTATTAATTTTTTGTCCCTAGCCAAAAGTCTATAAGAGAAGCGACGTCTAGGAGAAAGTACGGTCAAGCGAAGCACTCTTTTTTTTCTCACCCCAATGCTCGTCATACTCTATTTCAGTGTGTAACACCACGTCCATTGCGGCGTCGACCGCGGGCTCCGCCAATTTGTTATAACACCTCACAAAGCACCTCTTTTCATATTATTCTGCAGCATCCACTCAAATTAAATGCTACAATATTATATTCTGCTCTTTTATGAAAAGCTTGCGGTCGTCCACATTTTTATTGCCTTCTATTTTTCTGAAAAAAACATTAATTATGCTGGTACGGAAACCCTCGGTGCGCGAGTCCGACTCGCTCTTGACCGGTTTTTTTATAAAACGTTACAACCATTATTTTATTCGCCACTTCTTATCTTAGTGTGATTTGTCCATCAGTTTTTTAACATGTCACCACACCATCTCTGAAGTCCCGGGTTCGATTCCTGGCTAGGACAATTTAGAACGAACTTTACAATAATTATTATCTTAGGTCTTCATGTTTGTAGTGCCACCGCACCTGTCTCGAATTTCCACAGAGTTATTTGTAAAATACAACAACCTCGAAGGAGCCGATTACTTACATTATAAACAACATCGTTAGTTTTGCGACTTTTCCGAAAACAGTAAAAAAATCGACTTACCATACAATAATGAACAGAACAGTTGATCCAGTTTTGTATGAAAAGTATTTTTTTTTGTCTGTTTCCGGAAAAGTCGTTGAACAAATGTTGTTGTTTATCCATCAGCCATTTTTGATGTCCCCACTGCTGGGGTACAGGCTTTCCTTATGGGTGGTAAAGAGGATGGGCCATAACCCACCTCGCGAGCCCAATGCGGATTGGTGGGTGTTAACGACTGCAAATGCAGCCGGGACCAACGGCTTAACGTGCCTTCCGAAGCACGGAGGAGCACGAGATAATAAATTTTTGGTCACCCATCCACGTTGCTTAACTTCCGCAATCGCTGGGCCAGGCGCTAAACCATTGCGCCACCGAGCTCCTCGTTGTTGTTGTTGCTTATGATGTACCTACTCAAAACAGTGGCAGTTTTCTGTGTTTATAATAATTTTCTCTGGAGTTGTATGAAATAGTACCTACCCTATCTAATCTATCTACCATATTCGGCTTTAGGCTATTACCAAACAGCCTGTAGAAGCGATCATTGAAATGATAGAATGTCATTAATTTCCTAAAAAGTAAAATTTTATATTTTAAAAATGAGTTCAAGTACAAAATACCTAAAACAAAAATGTGCCACCCAACACCTATTTAGACTCTCAAGCTACCAACAAGTGTCCCCTCAAGATGTTATTAAGTTCTCCAGAGACCGACTTGCAGTGAGTCCTTGTGTCCACAACTACCGCTGTCAACGACACAAGTGTAGGCACCTAGGCAGCCCTTTATGTTAACTTGTATACGTTGTTTATTGTTTAAAAAATATATTTCAAGAGTGAAATAAAAAAAGTAAATACAAGAATCTTATATTCATATTTTATTGAGTAAATAAAAAGAAATTGGAGCATCATACAAAAATACGCGAAATTTAACATTTTTCATTTCTAACTGACACACCGACGACACGACACGACGAATACTTAGAAGAAATTATACAGTAAATTCGACATTAAAGTCGGTACAGCTTTCGAACAATATATCAAATTCAAATGAAATCAGATTGAATTTATCAGAAAAATACCATACACAACTTAGTTCTTATGTATGGAAAATCATAATGGTTGCCCCTGTTTTCTTTTGAGCAGTAGTGCCAGTAAGTATATATTATATCCCTATTCCCAAAAAATGAGGTTCTTCTTTTGTAAAGAATCATTATAAGAGTTATAATTATTATACTTAAATTATTTATTCAGGCTGAATCAGTATAAGGTATAAACTGATACTTACCGTACCGTAGTATGCACGCACACCTCCACACATTTTCATACCGTTGACAGAAAGCCTTAATACTATTAAAATACTCTAGACAACAGAGGGCGTATTATCTTGGCGTTGATCAGTAATTAGTAAAAGCTAAGAACACGTTACAATTTGGTAATTCAGCTGGCTATTCAATTATATTACAAATTGGATAAAGCCACAGAGTTAAACTGGAACGATCTGACCGCAACATTTGTACACAGCTGTAAATTCGCTGTAGGTGGGTCGGGCGATAATATTTGGCTTCAATAACACTTGCGCCATTAACTCTCCTGCGTCCGCAATAGGCATCAGGCTTGCTCACTGCCACATACTGAAAGACCTATAAAACAAACAAGAACCACACCTTATACAAAGCAGCAAAGCTCAAATTCCAGCGCAGCGGATTAGGTTAGTGTTTAGTTAACCAAAAACAAAAGGCTGTAAACGACGAATTTCCGTCAACTAAAAACAAAACTTATAGCGCAATATACATGGTCGATAAAAAAGAGGCTGCATTGAGACCGATTTATTCTATTTCATGCGACTCCAAATTGCCGACAGTTAGGTTAACTGTTGCTCGCAGTGCTTTCTATCTGTGCTTTTGTGCTGCTCCTGATATATTGCTATACAGATTAAGGCAAAAAGCTCCTGTAACAAATGTAGCGCGACGTAACGCGCTATAAATAATGATGCAGAAGAACACAACGCCTAAGTACATTCTGCAATACAAAAGAATGTATTAGATCACAAGAAGACGAAGCTCGCGTAATGGTTTCGAAAGAAAATTGAATTTACTAAGATCAGTACATGCAGTGTTGCAAAATTTTAACCCACACTTTAAAATTTCAAAATATCTTTAGCGACGTTAGCGGACATGACGTCAAGGCATTGAACAGAAATTATAATTATTATCGAGCACCAAGATCACGGCTTTTATAATATTAGAATAGCAACAACTTTGAGCATGTAGTACTTCAAATACTTGTACATTTCATATTTTCGTATTGAGGAAAGATTCGAGTAAAAGAGGTGAGTTACTAAAGTTATACCTGTACCCTTAGCACGAACAGCTATCGAAAAAAATAACGCTCGTAAAATCATTCGATAGTGCAATTTAGTATGGAAAATTTGTACAACGCCATCTACCGCCGAATAGCGAAACTAAAATTTCCATAGATAATTCTCTATCGAGTAATTTTACGCACGTTTTTTTTCTCGATAGCTGTTCGTGCTAAGGGTACTGATGAATTCTAGTGCCACATTACATGGGACACCTCTCACTATCCAGCGTGGCAATTGCCATACCGGGAAGTGACAGGGCATGGGAGGCGGTGGTCTCCTTCTGTGAGGATGTTATATCACAGAAGGAGACCTCGGAGCGAGTTCGTGAGACAAACGTTAACGCGGACCATACCTCCGATGACGACGTCTAGCGGCTAGGTCCCGAAGGTCCTGGCATGTCAGAGTGGGATGTAGGAGGGGTTTTAGTGGGTAGTGTCTCCGGTGAGTCCCACATACCTCCGGGATGCATAAATACATAAATACATACATACAGATGCATACACACATACCCTCTACTAAAAAAAATGGCCATACTTCATGCACATGCCAAAAAAAACAAAAAACCTGTGTCGCTTTCAGATATACATTCATAACACAGTACCAGTACCTTGATCATACTTATATTGTTATATTTATTCTGTGCCTTGATATGAAGCACCTCGTATCATTTAAAGGCGATAAATAAAGATGAAACAATATGAGTAACTTTATGAAGTATAAATTTTAAAGAGCAACCGTCTAAATCCCTTGTTATTTCTAACACAGTATTATCCAGGAGGAGTATCAATTCACATAAATTTACGAAGCGATATGACGTTTATTGCTTCGATGCATGGCGAGTAAAATAAAACCAGTTTGTTTTATGTTTAAGTTTATGAGCCGTATTTTATAAAAATGAACCTGTAGAAAGAGCTTATTGGACACAAGAGGTTCTTTATTTTATGTTTTAACTATAAACTTGCCTTATTTTCAATCAGAGGGATATTTTTATCTATATGTTACACATCCAATAAATATTGGCGTCTAGCTTTTTGGTTATTCATTTTCACATTACCTACATAATTTTATGTGACTTGTATGTAAATATATTCTCCCTTTATATGTAATCGTCTTATTCATAAAGAAAATCTTAAAATAGAGTTAAGACAAGCATCCATTGCACTATGTAGGTATACAACTATTTAACCAGCAAGCAGACGCGACCCGCTCGGTATATTATGCAAGTGGAGTCCAGTAACGGCCTAAGTTTAATTGAAGTCGGCGTAAATAAACACACACACCACATACACGCATGCAATGTACTTAGTTATTATTTAGTTTTGTAAATTACATGTTATACAGAACGACTATAATACTTAATTACAGGTCGTCAAAAATAAACGTTATTTTTGACACAATATTCATCTCTAGTCATTTATATAAAATGACTATGACCTAGGTAATATTTTGTTAAGTAATTTACATGTATACAGAACGACTATACTTAATTACATGTAGGTATACAGAACGACTATACTTAATTACAGGTCGTCAAAAATAAGTGAAAGTGAAAGTGAAATAAGCTTTATTCAAATAAACTTAATTATTAAGTACTTTTGAATCGTCTATATTTTCCTACCATGGTCCAGACTTTTTTAGCTAACAAGAAGAACGGGCGCAAGAAACTTATCAGCTGTAACAGCCATAAGTAACAATATTTATATAAACGTTATTTTTGACACAATATTCATCTCTAGTCATTTATATAAAATGACTAGATCATCATCTAGTCTAGACTCTAGATTCTAGAGTAAAACTCATCTAGAACTTTTTAGCATAAGGGTCTAAATAATAAACATGAAATGCAGTTCATTGATAACCGCTGTTTATCTATTTTTGTTTTTGTAATTAGATTTTTTTTCGTAAAGAAAAATTAAGAATATTTTCAAAAAAAATTAGGAAAAACCATTCACAAAACTATCGCAAACTTATGGGGACATGACAATGTCTATCGGGTCAGCTAGTTAGAATGTCCAAAACGCTGACAAAATGACACCTTTGAATTTTATTAACAAAACTAGCCTGAATAACGTCACGGTGTATGCATAATGTCCGGCAAACGGCCCAAGTTTAATTGGAGTCATCGTCTATTAGCGACAGAACGCAAGTTACACAGTTTAGTTACTAAGCGGTAGTTGGATTTGTTTATTTATAACTGCAGCACGAATTCATTATGGGGCATCTCTAGCGCATTTGGTTCAGAGTTGTTTGGGACATTGCGTAATTTGTGAAAGTATCTGGCCGAGTACCTGTGCAAAGCGATAACATTTCAGATATTTTCACATTATGAAAAAAAAAATCCTTATCCATCCTTACCGGCAAGTTCACGATTTGCTGTTTGTTTAAATAATAAAAAATAATAAATAAAAACAAAGATATTATGTTTATTACGGTTCCTCAATCAATATAACACAATATTCTATTTACGATTGAACTTCCAATAGGGATTCAGTTTCTGTATAAGTTAATTGTTTTAACCAGTATTGAACTATAATCTTACATCGTAGATACGTAGTTTTGAATTAGTAATCTATATTTATAAAATCGTAAACTGAATGAGTGAATGACTGACTGACTGACTGACTGATCTATCAACGCACAGCCCAAACCGCTGGGTCTAGAGACTCCAAATTTGGCACGTAGGTTCCTTATGAGGTCTAGGGGTGCACTAAGAAAGGGTTTTTCAAAATTCACCCACTAAGGGGGTAAAAAAGGGGATCAAAGTTTGTATGAAAGTCCCTCAGTTTTGAAGCTAGGATCTTCAAATATTGTGTTTAGACTGACCATTGAAAATAAATAAACACGGGTCTCAGCGTTTTTCAAAATTTTACCCCCGAAGGGGTCAAAAGGGGGATTAAGTTGTGTATTGAAGAAAATCCTTTATTTTAGAAGTAATAATACCTCTAAAAAACCTACACTACCTAATACAGAAGGTACTTACACTAAAAATAAAAAAATAAAAAAATTGTTTAAAAAACAAAAAAACCGACTTCAAAAAACCTGCCTCTAAAAGAAGTAAGAAATAATATACAAATCATTAGATACGCATTATCATTGTTATAATAAAACACGTCTATTAAAGTCGGGTGGGGCTGGAGTACATCTTCCTTTTTTTATTCTAAAAGCCCCACCCGACTTCAATTGACGTGTTTTATTATAACAATGATAATGCGTATCTAATGATTTGTATATTATTTCTTACTTCTTTTAGAGGCAGGTTTTTTGAAGTCGGTTTTTTTTGTTTTTTAAACAATTTTTTTATTTTTTCCTCTAAAAAAAGTAAGAAATAATATACAAATCATTAGATACGCATTATCATTGTTATAATAAAACACGTCAATTGAAGTCGGGTGGGGCTTTTAGAATAAAAAAAGGAAGATGTACTCCAGCCCCACCCGACTTTAATAGACGTGTTTTATTATAACAATGATAATGCGTATCTAATGATTTGTATATTATTTCTTACTTTTTTAGAGGCAGGTTTTTTGAAGTCGGTTTTTTTGTTTTTTAAACAATTTTTTTATTTTTAGTGTAAGTACCTTCTGTATTAGGTAGTGTAGGTTTTTTAGAGGTATTAAATTTTAAAGCTTTTTTGTTTTCATTTTCAGCTTTTTTGAAGTCGGTTTTTTGTTTTTAAAACATTTTTATTTTTTTATTTTTAGTGTTAGTAAGTACCTTCTGTATTTGGTAGACTTTAGTTTATTTATATTATCTTATCCAGTAAGTATATTATCTAGGTAGATAAAACATGGGTAGACCCAAAGTTATTATTTTTTTAATTTAACTTTTTTGTGTAAGTATGGTATATTTAGCGACGATATTATCTAAGTTACAATAGTCTTATGTCAATAGCTCATCACCTTTTATAAAATACTGGTTTTCCCGACGCAGGGGCGTTAGTTCTTAAGGAGTTCTCCTGGTACTTCACTATCAGCTCCACTTCACCATATGCATTATGACGAACAACATAAATAGCCTAGCAACCGTATTAAAGTAATCGTATCGCACCAGTGAGATACTTAGTTTAGTACCTATTGAATAGTTCCGGTGATCATCTATGGTCTTCATCATCAGTTCCACTTCACCAAAATGGTACTTTTCAAAAGTAAATGCACGAGTTACTTAAGAAAATACCAAAATCGCTATAGGTGTGCCTATAATATTTGAAGAGTTCCCTTGATTTCTCCAGGATCCCATCGTCAGATCGTGATCTTATGACAATGGGACCAATCTGTAACTATATGCTTTCAAACAAAAAAATAATTATTAAAATCGGTTTGAGATTGACAAAGTTATGTTAAAACATACATAAAAAAAAAAAATACCGTCGACTTGAGAACCTCCTCCTTTTTTTGAAGTCGGTTAAAAATCGCTAAATTTATAATTTAGGCTTATGGATAGACATCTAACGCAACGTATATTGTTATTGTTAGTATTTGAACCCCTATTGGGATGAAATGGGGGTGAAAAGGGGTAAAAAACCCCAAAAATAGATATGGATGTCGTTATTGGGGTTTTCGGGGATGACGATTGCGAAAATGACATTTATTTTGAAGTCCAACACGGTGGACATGATTTGACCCCTAAAGGGGTGAAAATGGGGTTCAAATTTTGTAAGAAAAAATAATATAAAATAGACATTACAACTTTAAAGTTCGTTGGAGCACATCTAAAAATAAATAGGCAAACATATATTTTGTAATTTTGAAAATCAACCACTTAGGGGTAAATGGGGTGAGTAAACATAAAAATCGATATGGATGTCGTTCTTGAGGCTTTATGGGATGTCGATTGCGAAAACAAGATTTTTTTGAAGTCCAACACGGTGGACATGATTTAACCCCTAAAGGGGTGAAAATGGGGTTTAAATTTTGTATGGAAAAATAATATAAAATAGACATTACAACTTTAAAATTCGTAGGAGCATGTCTAAAAATAAATAGGCAAACACATATTTTGTTATTTTGAAAATCCTCCCTTAAGTAGCTCTCGCTACCTCTCGGGGTATCTCGCTGGTCGCTCGCTCGCTCTCGGCCCTGTGTTGATTTTTTGCTGACGAGTCATAGGATCTCTAGCGAGGCCGAGCGAGAGCATCGTCATCCATCTCCTTACAACTGCAACTGCACGATACACTACAGTACAGTGTCGCTCTCGCACCCGGGGCTTTCGTGCGAGATATTCAGGCGAGGATGGGCGCGAGTACTCTGGCGAGAGTGTACAGCCGGCATTATTATATTCTGACTGCGGGCGGCTAAGAAATAGCGCAAGTCTAGCTTGTGATGAATACATAATGTAATCAGCACCTGATGACGCAAATGGGCTTAACGTAAACTGCGGTTTTGTTTTAAACTGCTGGTGTAAATCAGAACTACAGAACGATCCAATATGAAAAGGTTCTACATTTTACTGCTCATATAATGAAACTTGACTAAAAAACATACAATCAAATTGAGAACCTCCTCCTTTTGAAGAAGTCGGTTAAAAATTATCATCATGTTTAAATTTGTCGTTAGTCAAACCAAAACATTTTAATTAATGGGCATGCCATGTCATGTCAACTTCGAACAAATCAATTTGCTTATTTACCTATGTTATTAAAATATTCATAGCCTCGCCTGTAATTATCGAGCAAAATAATAATTATAGGAACATAATAACCCCGTTGTTAATTATCAATAAACTTTGGATACCCAATATACATTCGCGGGTTTTTAATAAGCACAAACAGAATTACTTTGTTGCTGTAGCTGTGTAACATTTTTTTAAATGAAAGGTTTCAGTTTGCTCATTAGAGGTACAATTTATTGGCTTTCCTTATATTTAAAATATAATAATTAGGCCAACTGTTTAGAAAGTTGCCAAAATAATATTTGCTAGTTGTTCATATTTATATTTAGGTCCTATGCATAATTAACCTAAAGTTGACCAAGAAGATGATACCTACGGGTACGGCGATAGTTTTTGCAGGTAACTCTGGGAGTACGTTCGAGATAATACTGGGAGGGTTTTATCTGTAGTTTCGAAATGGCTTGATGATATCTAATCTCCTTACATTAAACACATCGAAAACAAATTACATCTGCTTCACTCCTAATATTGCCTCCTGAAGTGTCAATCATATGAGGAAGTTGAAGATTTACTTGTTCGAATGGCATGAGTGCGGTCCCATAGGCATTCTCACACACACACACACACACTCACACACACACAGACACAGACACAGACACTTAATCTTAATGTTACAAATATTATAATATAACTTTCTAACTGTAAGCTAGCTGTAACCCTTTTACTTAAATCGTTGCTGTAATCCAATTGGGAGTTACGAGTCATTCTCACCACAAGTATCTTTGATTACTTAAGCGCTTATTACACCATCCTGAATGTCGGACCCGGAATTTAGTGTCCGATTTAGGACGAGAAATTCAGTCGCCAATTAGACCGTCCTGAATGTCGTATCCGATATCACAGCTTTACGATCATACAGTAGTTAAACGAATGTTCTTGTAGCTGTAAAAATACAAAGCTAGGTAAATAGGAGGTATATGTAGGTAGCTAGGTAGGTACGTGTCATTTTCAACGCTAATCTGAACTAGTTTTTAACCGACTTCATCAAAAGGAGGAGGTTCTCAATTCGATTGTATACTTTTTTTTATCGTTATTCGCGCGTATCTTCGACATTTATGGACCGATTTTGATGATTATTTTGTTCGATTGAGTTTTCTTGCGAGATGGTTCCAATTATTATTTTTTTCAAATCGGGTCAGTAGTTTTCAAGTAATCCCGAAAATACTATGACTTTACATCAACTACCTTGACGACTTTGTTATTTATGAACCGAATTAGATGATTGTTTTTGTTGGGAGAGGGATACCTTTGTGTAGTATTTTTAACAGACTTCAAAAAAGGAGGTATTCAGTTTGTATATGTATGTACGTTTCTTCGCGATTATCTCACGTTTGGCTGAGCCGATTTTACTACCTAAATAATATACCTACACTACCTAATACGGAAGGTACTTATACTAAAAATAAAAAAAATAAAAAATGATTAAAAAACAAAAAAACCGACTTCAAAAAACCTGCCTAGAAATAATTATATAAATCATTAGATACGCATTATCATATCATTGTTATAATAAAACACGTCTATTGAAGTCGGGTGGGGCTTTTAGAATAAAAAAGAAAGTTGTAGGTACTCCAGCCCCACCCGACTTTAATAGACGTGTTTTATTATAAAAATGATAATGCGTAGCTAATGATTTATATATTATTTCTTGCTTTTCAGAGGCAGGTTTTTTTGTTTTTTATATTGATGTAGGTCAAAAAAAAAGCAAATCACAGAGTGACAACCCTTATATACTTTTAGTCGTTGCGCCAACTGTCTATCTAGACGAACGGCGCGGCGGATATTTTTTCGCCAACATAAAAGGAGTTGACTGACTGTACTATTTATGCTGTGGTACTACTGTGTCGGAGCCGAGCGTCCTGAATGCGATTACACTGTCCTAAGTGCTTCCGATTTAGCATCCGTTATGTCGGAGACAATTTCTATCCTAAAGAGCTAATTAGATCATCCTGAATGTCGGACCCGATATGACGTCACTCCTAAATTCAGAACAGTGTAATTGCATTCAGGAAGCTAGGATCCGATTTAGGATCCTAGTTAGGATAGAAATTGTCTCCGACATAACGGATGCTAAATCGGAAGCACTTAGGACAGTGTAATCGCATTCAGGACGCTCGGCTCCGACACAGTAGTACCACAGCATAAATAGTACAGTCAGTCAACGCCTTTTATGTTGGCGAAAAAATATCCGCCGCGCCGTTCGTCTAGATAGACAGTTGGCGCAACGACTAAAAGTATATAAGGGTTGTCACTCTGTGATTTGCTTTTTTTTGACCTACATCAATATAAAAAACAAAAAAACCTGCCTCTGAAAAGCAAGAAATAATATATAAATCATTAGCTACGCATTATCATTTTTATAATAAAACACGTCTATTAAAGTCGGGTGGGGCTGGAGTACCTACAACTTTCTTTTTTATTCTAAAAGCCCCACCCGACTTCAATAGACGTGTTTTATTATAACAATGATATGATAATGCGTATCTAATGATTTATATATTATTTCTTGCTTTTTAGAGGCAGGTTTTTTGAAGTCGGTTTTTTTGTTTTTTAAACATTTTTATTTTTTTTTATTTTTAGTATAAGTACCTTCCGTATTAGGTAGTGTAGGTATATTATTTAGGTAGTAAAATCGGCTCAGCCAAACGTGAGATAATCGCGAAGAAACTTACATACATATACAAACTGAATACCTCCTTTTTTTGAAGTCTGTTAAAAATACTACACAAAGGTATCCCTCTCCCAACAAAAACAATCATCTGATTCGGTTCATAAATAACAAAGTCGTCAAGGTAGTTGATGTAAAGTCATAGTATTTTCGGGATTACTTGAAAACTACTGACCCGATTTAAAAAAAATATAATTGGAACCATCTCGCAAGAAAACTCAATCGAACAACAAAATAATCATCAAAATCGGTCCATAAATGTCGAAGATACGCGCGAATAACGATAAAAAAAAAGTATACAATCGAATTGAGAACCTCCTCCTTTTGATGAAGTCGGTTAAAAACTAGTTCAGATTAGCGTTGAAAATGACACGTACCTACCTAGCTACCTACATATACCTCCTATTTACCTAGCTTTGTATTTTTACAGCTACAAGAACATTCGTTTAACTACTGTATGATCGTAAAGCTGTGATATCGGATACGACATTCAGGACGGTCTAATTGGCGACTGAATTTCTCGTCCTAAATCGGACACTAAATTCCGGGTCCGACATTCAGGATGGTGTAATAAGCGCTTTAAAGAGCTAATTAGATCATCCTAAATATCGGACCCGATATGAAGTCGCTCCTGAATTCAGAGCAGTGTAATTGCATTCAGGAAGCTAGGATCCGATTTAGGATCCTAGTTAAGCGCTTATTACACCATCCTGAATGTCGGACCCGGAATTTAGTGTCCGATTTAGGACGAGAAATTCAGTCGCCAATTAGACCGTCCTGAATGTCGTATCCGATATCACAGCTTTACGATCATACAGTAGTTAAACGAATGTTCTTGTAGCTGTAAAAATACAAAGCTAGGTAAATAGGAGGTATATGTAGGTAGCTAGGTAGGTACGTGTCATTTTCAACGCTAATCTGAACTAGTTTTTAACCGACTTCATCAAAAGGAGGGGGTTCTCAATTCGATTGTATACTTTTTTTTTATCGTTATTCGCGCGTATCTTCGACATTTATGGACCGATTTTGATGATTATTTTGTTGTTCGATTGAGTTTTCTTGCGAGATGGTTCCAATTATTTTTTTTTCAAATCGGGTCAGTAGTTTTCAAGTAATCCCGAAAATACTATGACTTTACATCAACTACCTTGACGACTTTGTTATTTATGAACCGAATTAGATGATTGTTTTTGTTGGGAGAGGGATACCTTTGTGTAGTATTTTTAACAGACTTCAAAAAAAGGAGGTATTCAGTTTGTATATGTATGTAAGTTTCTTCGCGATTATCTCACGTTTGGCTGAGCCGATTTTACTACCTAAATAATATACCTACACTACCTAATACGGAAGGTACTTATACTAAAAATAAAAAAAAATAAAAATGTTTAAAAAACAAAAAAACCGACTTCAAAAAACCTGCCTCTAAAAAGCAAGAAATAATATATAAATCATTAGATACGCATTATCATATCATTGTTATAATAAAACACGTCTATTGAAGTCGGGTGGGGCTTTTAGAATAAAAAAGAAAGTTGTAGGTACTCCAGCCCCTCCCGACTTTAATAGACGTGTTTTATTATAAAAATGATAATGCGTAGCTAATGATTTATATATTATTTCTTGCTTTTCAGAGGCAGGTTTTTTTGTTTTTTTATATTGATGTAGGTCAAAAAAAAGCAAATCACAGAGTGACAACCCTTATATACTTTTAGTCGTTGCGCCAACTGTCTATCTAGAGTCTAGATTCTAGACGAACGGCGCGGCGGATATTTTTTCGCCAACATAAAAGGCGTTGACTGACTGTACTATTTATGCTGTGGTACTACTGTGTCGGAGCCGAGCGTCCTGAATGCGATTACACTGTCCTAAGTGCTTCCGATTTAGCATCCGTAATGTCGGAGACAATTTCTATCCTAACTAGGATCCTAAATCGGATCCTAGCTTCCTGAATGCAATTACACTGCTCTGAATTTAGGAGTGACGTCATATCGGGTCCGACATTCAGGATGATCTAATTAGCTCTTTATTACCGGTGCGATGTTGGCGGTTCGGGACGGGCGGATTTACTACCGATACTTATTAAATTGAATTGCGTATTTACTAAATTATAATGAAACTAATTACAATTTTCATCGCCTCGCTATTTAATAATTTTACTTTACAACTCATTTGTATGATAAAATGAAATGCTAGGACACTAATATAAAAATACGGAATAAAAATACTATTAGTTAAAATCAAAATATTTTCAATACTACCAAACTGGCTACCTATCACTATTTTCGATCAATAATGCCTAAAACAGAAAAGAAGATAATTTCACTACAAAATTAATAAAAATATCGTGCCTTTATTTACTTACTATACGTAACAAAATTCTACACAAATAAAATATAAGTAATTATGTTATTCGTAAAAAAAAATAGAGCGGAAATATAATCTGACACTATGATTATACGCAAACTTAATGAAACTTTTGTTTTTGTCAATATCATGAATAAAATTAAAAATCAAACTCGTATACATAAAATATTGTCAAGCAAACTTCGAATCTAAAATGGACTTTCGAACTTCCCTTTCTTTATAATTAGTTATTTCATAAGATAGAATAAAGTTATAAATTACTTGTACCTACATAAATAAATAATTATGATATAAGTACTTACACATACCTAGCAAAAAAAGATGTACTAAAGACAAAAGATAGTTTCTATAAGTTAGCTAATTTCCTAATTAGTTTGCGATTTCAAAAATACTTTAACAAGTCAAATACAATGTTTTGATGATGCTTTCCAAATCTATTAAAGAATAATTAAAATAATAAAATAAGTATTTAGGTACGTCATAATGAAAAAAATAATTGAATTTCATAGACTAATAATAATATTATGTAGAAATAATGAATAGCAATAATTAACATATTATCAAGAATTTATTTATAGATAAGAGACGATTATTTACTACCTAAGAAAGAAAAAACTACTATTCATGCCGTTATTAACCTTTTTGCAATTTCAATGAAAACTTTATTTATACATTACTTACTTAATTTACGATGGAAAAAAAAACTGAAAGATATTTAACTTCTTTTGGCATAACAAAAATGATACCTACCTATTTAGTTCGCTGCTACAATATCACACGTGTCGCTATGTCAGCAGTTACGATGTCGTTCACCTATTTATATCGCATTACGAAATCAAAACTTTTATGCAAATCATAATAATTGACATCGATAAAGTAATATAAAAATGTATTTCAAAAAATGTTATTAAAAAAAAAAATACTTACTTGATTTTGAATAAAGTCCGTGGCAAAATTAAACTATAAGACCTTGAAAAAGGAATAAAATTATCCTTATTCATACTAAAATTATATCATAAGTTAAAAGTATCAAAACTTCATAAATGAAACTTAAGAGTTACCTTTATCAACCACACTGATTTTCTGGAAAACTAGCTGTAAAATAAAAACCAAACATAAATAAACCAACACCTCTAAAATAATATTAATTAATTACTTTCTTTTTCTGTGCAATCGTAGTATAAATCGGAAACTTTCTTTTAGAGAAAAAAAAAACCTAAAACGATCTACTTATACATTTTTTAACACTAACATATTTTTTTTTTTTTTTTTTTTACAAAATTCACTTCCTATAAAATTTTCTGTTTAGGTGTCTCAATTTTTAAACTAATAAGTTGTGACAATAGTCACAAACAAAATTTCTTATAATAACACAACGATGAATGTTTTTTAATAGAAAAAGTATTCTTAGTATATAATTTTAAAATAAATCCTTCAAATAGTAATAACTATTCTTTTTTTGTTAAGTTATTTTTCTTCTAATTATTAAACACATATTTAAATGTTGGAGAAGTCAAGTTAAAATTGATTTTCTTAATCTACCAATGTTATTATAATTTTACCGTATGAAAATTTAAAAAAAAAAAAAAAATTACATAATCTCTGAATTAATCTTGTAATTGTAATTTTAAGTTTGCTTAAAACCAAAACGTTCAAAAATCAAACTACAAAAGTCTTTGGAAGTAATTTCGTTCTCGCTCCACGCTGTTTTGTCTGGCCACTTTCCGTCAGTAAATCCAGGTCCACTTCCGACACCAACGTCTCCCGGCACCCTGCTATTCATCTCCACATCAGCAGCATCACAGCAGCAACAAAGTTCGCGGCGACGATCACCTTTAGTTCACATTGTTTATTTTTTAATGTTCATTTAATGACTTTTTTTTTTACTCCCTTACATCTGAAGAATTTATTTTCTAATATACATTTTAAATCTATTATAATATTTAAAGATAATTCATTATTTAGAGTTCATCATTTTTTTTTTAGTCCATTTTTAATCACCCACGTCACTTTTTGTCCATATAGTATAATAATTGTCCTCCAATCTGACCACTTTTTTTTTTATTTCACATCGTTAAAAAAACCGTCTGCGCAGCGCCGCCGATAGGCAGCACTGGCAGGGTCGCCATGCGATGTTGGCGGTTCGGGACGTTTAAATGATAGATCTGACTGCGATTCATAACTGATTTATTGGAGTACTGTAATGAGTTTATATATGAGGAGAGATGTGTGTGTTAGACATATTCGTACACACACTACACCGGGAAGTCTCGGCGTAAACATATTGTAAAACGATTTTAGAAATAAAGCTATTTTTATTTATTTATTATTTATCATGCAAAGTATTACCCTACGCTATTTCACATTTAAACGTTTAATAAACTATATGTATAAGTTGTAGTTACTTACTTGAAGATGAAAATTGATTGAGACAAAAAGGGTTGATTTGTAGTTTAAATAAACCTTCTAAATCATAGACCAGCAATATACGTCTCGTTATCAGCGTCACGTATTAAAACTTGTTCCAATTTATCTGTAGGAATCGTGCAAAGTTTCTATCAAGTCCCTCCAATATGACCAATAAAACTTGCATTTAATGCAGAGATATCCGCAGCAGTTCAAAGGAAACTCTCGAGGCCAATTAATTGAAGATGAAGTTCTTTCTATAGACTTGCTCAGTGCTTCTCCAATTAAGTATATCATCAGTTCAGTCTCAATTATGACATGACTTAACTTTGAAGACGGTTTGACTTGACAAAGTTATTGTTTCTACTTATAAATCATTTTCCAGACTCACTGACAAATTCATTATCGTACAGAAACGGGATTGGGATGAAATTTTATTACTAAGAAAGACTAGAAAATTGTTATGGAAAGTAGAATTCCACTTCCATACGAAGTTGCGGACGGAAGCTATGTTTAAACCTACACGGTACTTTGAATTTGGAGGATTTAAAATCGATCGTGGGACAATAATAAATTATCAACTTTTAAATAAAAAATCCTGATGAAGATTACAACTTCATGGGATTTTCTAAACAAATTGTTTCATAGCAATAATACGGTAAATATTTATGTATACAATTTGTCCAGCCTGTATTAAGTTCTAAAAGTATGTTTCTGCTCTCTTATCATATTAACGTTTAAATTTATTTAATAAATTTATCCACAGCCCCAAGGAAATTGTATTTCCTAAGTTCCTCTACTTAGTTTTCAGTACTTCAGGAGGCCATTATATTCTTACTTAATACCTGGTGGTAAAATAAACCTAGCATTGTGAAGTAAACTTAATTAGAATTTGTTTTTTTTTTCTTACATTGTCAACACAAAATATGTTTGAAGTTCCTTTTCACATAAAGATAAATGTAAAAACACTATGAAAATCCATAAGGATCATTAAAGCAATCCCAAATAACCGGAAAAAAATATGCACTGTTAACGTAAATATTACATCGTTACATACGAAAAATACATCGAAAATCCGAGAAGTGTTCTGTTTAATTAAATAAAGTGCTTGAAACGCTTTAAAGATAATATTTTTCATCTCATTTGCAGGTCGCCGAGAATCACTTAAAACTAATTAAAATTATTCTTATAGGTAGGTAAGTACTTCTACTAACGCTACACTTGTAATGAGATTTTCACACCCAGTGTGAAGTAAGCCGCTCGTCCTATCTTTTTTCATCGTTTGTGTTTACTTTTTATACTGTTTTGTTACATAATACAATAATAAATTAACAATAACGCGATTCGCAAATTCATTCGTGCAATAATTCTGACTACGAGGACCGTCCGTAGTCGTCTTGCTGTAGCAAACGGCGGCGTAGCAATAGCAACAGTTGCACTTCGTAGCCGTTACGGTTCGCTCGTACGCTACGCGAGCTTTTGAGTTCAAATAATAAAAGTTTCAGAAGTTTTCGGCAAAAAAAATATTTTGTACTGTGAAGTTCAATAATTGTGATTACCTACCTAGTTCTGCTTTTTTAAATAAATTACGACGGAATATAACGAAAGTGACAAGTGGATTATGATGAGACGCACAGCTCTATTTTGGTATTTTATAAACTATTTTAAAGGTTTGTAATTTAATTCAAATACTTTATTAATTAAATTGCAGAGAGTATTTTATGAATATGCCCAACTGTGGGCGTACCTACCATGTCATTGACATTATGAAAGAAAAAAAGGAGAAAGAACAGAAATATAAACCCATGCTTAGCTATTTGAAGAGAAGATAGTTATTTTTTAAAAATAATCTTTATAAAAGTACCTATATTTTTCTTTATAATTAACGTTTTATAATTACCACAGCTGGTCCTCCTTCTGAAATTTTTAATTGAACCTGGAGAGAAAGTACTCTAAATAAAGTAGATAGGAGTTTTTACTCAACGAAGATTTTTCTTTATTTAAAAAAAAAAACTAACTGCATTCAAGGTTTTTTGAAAATCACTTGCCGTAGGTATCCGGGAACTGAACTGACACTAATGCAAAAAAATACATCTAATACTACTTATATTGACACCAATAGAAAAGGTTAATCATAAGCCCGCCATAGTGAAATGATTAAGACACATTTACCTTGGCCATAAACGTTGTTATGTGCTATTTTACTATTCAAAAGCCGTCTACCACTAAATATGAAAACATATTTAAGAATCAATCCGTTCTAATAACCATGGTATTTAAAATTGAAGTAAGACTATCAAATAATAACAAAATACTCGTAGTACATAAGGGACAATACGACAAAGTGTAAATTTGGTTTAAACCGACTCAGATACTTACTGAAATAATCAATAACCTACTTAAGGTGGTACCCTGAGCGAAAGTGGCGCCGCGGTAAATTATATTTAATATTATAATTCTAATACACAATTTTAAAAATGTTTATCGTGGAGATTTTAGGGCCCATAGTCTAGTATTTTTAGACGGTATCGTTACATTCCCTCGTATTCACTGCTAGAAGTAGATAGCAAAACTGCTAAAAGTGGCCGTTTTTGACACATTTGCTATCTACTTTTACGAATGACTACGAGGGCATGTAGTGATACATTTTAAAAATACTAGACCATGGGACTTGTACTATTATGTATTCTGTGCCATGGGCCCTAAAATTTCCACGATAAACATTATTAAAATCTTTTTCTATTAATAACTTATTAAATGAAAACCTCTGAGGGCGCCACTTTCGGTCATACAACCGCTTTAATACTAGGGCAACTTTTTGCTGTAAAATTATTCGGTTTTCCTTAAATAAAGAATTTAACGGATTTCTTAGAAAGCCTAGGTAATTAATGGCTAAAATAGTTACAAGATTTTGGATAGATTTTTAAAGTAGATAACATGATCTTCCTTTAATTTAAGACAATATCTACTTACCTAAGTTTATTTGAAGAATCATTTATTATCGACCCTTTCGATTGGTGCCATAAAAATACAGGGTGCATTTTTTTTATTAGTGTCGGTCGGTTCTACTACCGTCTACTGCAAGCGTGTTTTTAAAAATCTTTGAATACAATTTTTATATTTAAAAATCAAGGTATGTTTCCCTTGAGCAAAAACTCGTATCTACCTATCTCCATTATTTAAAGTCTTACTTTCCCTGGTAGGTTCAGTATCTAGCTTAGTCTTGTTTTCGAAATAACTTTTATTACTTAATTTTATTCAGTAATAATAATTGAAATTAGAACGCAGCTATTGTAATAAACGCATTTATACTATGTTCCGAGCGGGTAATTTCAAAAAATTATGTGCAGCCTTTTTGCTTTAATTATCCCGTGACTCGTGACCACGGCCCAAGGTTTCGAAACGACGAGAAACCAAAAAGCCAATAAATCAAAACTAAGTGGTTCTAAAATGACAACTGAATTAACAATAAATACATTTCGACGCTGCAATCCGTTAAATATATTTTATTTCTAAGTAAGAACGAACGGAAGTCTTTAAACAAACATAAACTCTCTTTCTCTTTTATAGCATTCGTAGGTATCCGTTCCAAACATTTTTGCATTTCCAGTATCAATCTGTCTCCGCGTGGTCGGCGTGACAGTGCCAACGTTCAAGCAGCGTGGCGAGACCGCAACGCTAGGCTGCGACTTCGACCTGGAAGGCGGCAAACTGTACTCCGTCAAGTGGTACAGGGACAACGAAGAGTTCTACCGGTTCATGCCGAAGCTTCGACCGCCACAGCACGCGCACAAAGTCGACGGGATCAAAGTTGATGTAAAGTTTGCTTTTTACTACTTTTAAATAAGGTGGAGTCTTGTAAATGCAACTAAAAATATTGGTGGCCTTACATCATCGCTTGATAATTATAAATTTAAAAGCACAATTTTCTTTTTGAAAGATTAGTTAATAAGTCAATTTAATGTAGATTTATTTCACAGTCATAAAAAAGAAAAGCTGTGAAGAATAAAAAACTATTTCATAAATTCCTGACTCAGGCAGGAATAGTTACAATTACCCGCCTTGGCGGGTAATTGCAACTAATTGCTCATTTTCCTTTTTTTTCTATGGGTGCTGCTACTGTTAAATTTTAAAAAAAACATGCCTTGAATTATAGTTCGTAGGATTTTAATAGCTATGCCTCTGTAGTGAGGTCTAATTTTGCACAAAAATACTTTTTAGCCGTGAGACGGGTAATTGCAACTATTTATCTACAAATAGTGATGGGAACCTTATCGTGATTTTATCGACTGACCTGTGGCCCTACCATGAGTTGATGCAAACTGTTTACGTTACCGTAAACTATCGTTTTGTCTCTTTCACTCGCACTGACTGTGAGCAGTATATCCGATAGTTTACGGTAACGTAAACAGTTTGCATCAACTCATGGTAGGGCCACTGGGGCCTATTGCATAACAAAATACAAGCTAATATGATTAGTGACTAGCGGACGCCCGTGACTTCGTCTGCGTGGAAATGTTTTTTGTTATTCCTCGGGAACAATACTTTTTTCAGGATGGTTTTTGACTTTTTTTTAAAAGGTTGATACTAGCGTCAAAAGTTTCAAACACGGACTCATAAACTACGAAAAACGCAAAGTTTGTATAATGTGGATACTTAGTTTGATTTCTGTCGTGTGTTGTGGAAGTACGTCAAAACAAACAAGAATATACATCGTAGTATTTTTTTTTTATCAAAATTGTTCAGTTTTAATAATTTTCATCTTTTGATTGAATCAAGAAGACACAGAACAGAACCCTGCAATCCTGCATGGTATGAAAGTATGGATAGTACCCATTTCAATAAAATATTATTCATCGACATAGCCATTTTCACTGTCACATCACTGGCATTTTCATAATTCATACAAAAACGGTCAGCTAATTGCAACTAACCTAAAAATTGAAAAATAGTTGCAATAACCAGACTTTTGATTTTTCGTCTGGTAAATGTAACTGAACTCAGAACTCAGAAATTATGAATCATAGAATGAAACAAATACGTAAAAAAGTACTTACCGTTACTGATAATCACTCTCCCTGTAAAAAACCTTCGAAAAACCACAAAAATCGGAATTCAGTCGCAAATTACGCTACGCGTGTACTCGACGCCACTGCGAAAAAAATTGCGGTTTGACAAAGAGCCCTGTCATTCACTCAGTTCTTTATCTATAAGCGCCATCTTAATTTTTTCGTTGAAACTAAGTATAGACGAAAAATATCACTTATGACGTTATTCAAAACAGTGATCCTAGAGGGCGTTGTTTAAATTAGTTGCAATAACCGGATAGTTGCAATTACAAGACCTTTACCTTAGTTATTAGTCAAGCGGGGCGGCAAGAAAAGGGACAACGAAGAGTTCTACCGATATAATATGCCGAAGTTATGACCGTCACATCACAGCACGCACACATTGTCGACGGGATCAAAGTTGATGTAAAGTTTGCTTTTTACTCATTTTAAATAGCTATTAGTCAAGCGGGTGCGGCATGAACAGGGAAAACGAAGAGTTCTACCGATACATGCAGAAGCCTAGTTCTACTATTATATTCTGTGCCGAAGCTTCGACCGCCACAACACGCGCACAAAGTCGACGGGATCAAAGTTTCGAGTACCTATATAGCTACGATCGGCACGTAGTTATTTATGTTTTGTTTATGTTGGAAGTTATTCGTTAAACAACGCAGAGTTCTATTTGTCCAAAATGAAATAAAACCTTAAAACTAGCCCTAAGTTCAAACAAAAACAAGATCCGAAAGGATTTTAATCATTTTCGAACTAACACATCCCACGTAGGTAAGTACACCTACCTACTTGCTGAGTTTCTGGCTGTTTCTACCTACTAGGGTAATATGCCTAGTTAACCGGCCGCCCCCAGTTATCCGGCCCCCCAACAGTTTTTCGAATAAAATAAGAAATTCGTGGCAATTTCTTAACAATTTGGATATTTTCCTGGCAGCACTGTTATCGATCTATCGAATGGTATGGACGCCACTAGCGAAACGTTACGTAATATTTTATAATTTGTGTTTCACGTTGAAGCCTACCGCATCTGGGTCGATTTCGCAAGTGGAGATAAAACAAAAATAGTGGATAGCTCTTGCCAAATAGTCAATATTGTCCTTCAGGGCATCGTTAAAAGGTAAATATTTAGTTTGTTCTCAAGGTATGTTGTTATTTATTACTATTTTAACGTTAAATATGGCTTAATAAGCAGATATTTAGTAATATCAAGGGGCCGCCTTACTAGACAACGAAACCACGTCATGTTTCCAGTATACCGGCCGGGGGCCGGCTAACTGGGACTGAGCTCGATATATTGTTTTGTTTTTTTTGTTAAAAGAGGGATTCCATAGAAGAATGTATAATGCTATCCCTTTTTATTTATTTTAAAGTACTTTGTGTCCAGTACTCGGCCGCCTAAATGTGCTTGTATAAGAAGTTGATTTTTTCTTTTTGTATGGAAACGGGTGGCCGGTTCTACTGGGTGCTTGCCCAGTTTACCGGCCTCCTAGTATACACTAGGAGGCCGGTATACTGGCTATCCTGCAAAATACTCCCAGTACACCGGCCAGCTTTGAAATTTATCTACTAATAAAATTAATTGTGCGTCTCGTGAACAAGCGACGGCGACGTGCCCGCCATCCAGGTCGTTGACCCTCGCTGAATACCTATTTGTCTCTTGTTATTTCCGAAGTGTATGTCAGCGAATTACTCAAACGAACGCTACTGCATTGAACGATGTGTTTTTTTAAGCAGACTTGCCTATTAGCTAGACTTCTTTATTTCTACACTACACTTTAATACTAATCTATATATTATAATTAGAAAAAAATACACAAAAATATTATTATACCTATATTATTATTGAATACCAATCAATGTTATTGATTGTTAATATTATATTTTTTACAGATTATACGTACTTCCGGTCATTATCATAATACCCATAATATTTATTGTTATTGTTTATAAGAGACCTATTGACATTCGGCTTTAGAAACTATTTTTTTGTTAATTATTATTTGTTACCTATGTCTTCTTGAGCTCGGTGGCGCAATTGTTCAGCGCCTGGCCCAGCGATTGCGGAAGTTAAGCAACGTTCGCAAGGGTCGGTCATGGAATGGGTGACCAAAAATTTATTATCTCGGCTCCTCCGTGCTTCGGAAGGCACGTTAAGCCGTAGGTCCCGGCTGCATTTGCAGTCGTTAACACCCACCAATCCGCATTAGGCCCGCGAGGTGGGTTATGGCCCATCCTCCTTACCACCCATAAAGAAGGCCTGTGCCCCAGCAGTGGGGACGTCAAAAATGGCTGTTGGACATGTCTTCTTGATTACTTAAGGGTAATAAAATTATTAATCGAAGATTTAGATTTTCTATAAATTTTCCTATTCCTATATGAAAAACTGCAAGGCTGATTCCAGAATCAATATAAAGGTTCCAATTAATAGCAAATGTTAAATAAAAGTACAATCAACGATTTTTTTAACTCAAAAATAATAGTTCACATCACAAGCAAAGCCATAGGACAATACTTGTTAAGTATATTATATGAAATTCAATTTCATACAAAAATCAAAGAAAAATGGACCTTATTTAAACTGGATTAAGAGTCACAGGCCGCTTACTGGGCTAGCTTATCTTTTGCCCAGTATCCGGCCGTCATGTTCTTTGAAAGGCGGCCGGTATACTGGGCAAAGGGGGGCCGGAAATAGGAACAGGGGGGCCGGAAACTGGGCAAATCGCACTTTTTTGGAAAATAATTTCTAATGACAAAACCGACTGATGAAAATTTTCAAAAAAAATACAAGTAATTCTCAAGGATATATCCAACAACATAAAAAATAGTTGGGATCATTACTATTTGTTAAATTTAAGTTACAACTGTTCAAAGTCAACAACTGCCTTAAACGGCCGGAAACTGGCACTTTACCCTACCTACTTCTACGCGTGGACGTGGTGACTATAAGTATTATATTACCAATAGAGCGCCGTTGTTATTACGAGGATTAAGTAGACTACCTACTTATTGCAAAAACGACTCTGAAATTGTTTTTTTACAGTTAGATAAATCAAGTGCCCGCCGTGTTCATCTCAAGGATTTGAGCCTGAAAACTCGAGGTCTCTACCGCTGTGAGGTGTCGAAAGAAGCCCCTTCTTTCCACTCTGCGCAGGCTGAAGCATTCATGGAGGTTTACTGTAAGTTCAATAGATTCTGAATTCGACCTCTTTAAATACTTAAGTATAATTATTCGTTGGAAATCTGAAAAAGAATAAGTAAATAATAAGTACGGAACAAAAGACTTATGTATCCTGCTTATTCGCGAAAAATAAGGACTTGAAAGTTTGTGTATGAAATGTCGTTCTCGTCAACGCCCTTAAAACCTATTAGATTCCCACTTATTCTGTAAACTCACGTGAATGTTAACGTTTAATCCCAGATTTTCCGCGCGAGAGCCCTCGCGTCAGCGGGCACGAGCGGCCGTATTCACCTGGGGAGCCTCTCGACGTCAATTGCTCCTCGCGGACCTTCCCGGCGACGGACCTACAATGGCACATCGACGGACATAAAGTATGTTTATTTCTTTAATTGTAGGTATGCCATAAAAGATGTTTTGAAACTCACTCTTCGTAGAAAAACAACGACAAAGGTGTAAGTAAGTTAGGTGTAAATAAATTGTGTTCCGACGGACATAAAGTACCAACCAATGGCCGTAAGAGATCTTTGAAAGTCACTGTTCGTAAAAAGTTAAGTGTAAATATTGTGTTCCAACTCGTAATACGATTTCAAAATTACTTTCTCCGTTATGTTTTCAGACAAAGGCGAGAAACTTGTATGGTTTTACAGCCATACAAGTTTCTCACGAAACTTGTTTGTATTTAAACTTTATAAGTAAGTAGTACCTATCTACACTAAGTACAGGTAGGTACTAGAAAAAAGCAACTCTTTTATAACTTCTCGGGCGGAAATCGAACCCGTGACAAAACGTTAGATAGAAGCTTCTACATAATAGTAGGTACCTACAGGTTACACAAAGTTTTTGGAATAGCTTTTCATTGGTGGCGAAAAGTAACTAAAACATTATTCTATTGGTTTAGTAAGTATGTTTACCTTACACAGAGATTTATGATTGTATTGATGCTTAACATTTACAGGTAACAGAACGGGCCTGGCTGATCCCGTATGGCGCCAAGCCAGTCCCTCAAGGACTGCTGGTGTCAACCTTGGGACTCAGGGCGCCTGCACACAGTTTGATGCAGCTCAGCTGCGTCGCTGTCGTGGGCACACACAAAAGAGAACGGACCGTTTTAATAGGTAGGCTCAAAATTAGCTAGGTATTGGCATCTATCATAAATAGATAATCCAAACGAAATGTGGAATGACTTTGAAACGTTTTGCAAAACATCTGCAGAAATACACCTAGGAAGAACTAACAGAAAGAGAGCTTCCTACAAGGAAACTAAATGGTGGCAGCAACCCGTAAAAGATGCCGTACAGACCAAGAAATTGGCTTTTAAAAAATTGTTTAAAAAACAAAAACCGACTTCAAAAAACCTGCCTCTAAAAAAAAGGAAGAAATAATATACAAATCATTAGATACGCATTATCATTGTTATAATAAAACACGTCTATTAAAGTCGGGTGGGGCTGGAGAACATCTTCCTTTTTTTATTCTAAAAGCCCCACCCGACTTCAATTGACGTGTTTTATTATAACAATGATAATGCGTATCTAATGATTTGTATATTATTTCTCCCTTTTTTTTAGAGGCAGGTTTTTTGAAGTCGGTTTTTTGTTTTTTAAACAATTTTTTTATTTTTTTATTTTTAGTGTAAGTACCTTCTGCATTAGGTAGTGTAGGTATATTATTTAGGTAGAAAAATCGGCTCAGCCAAACGTGAGATAATCGCGGAGAAACATACATACATACAAACTGAAAACTTACCTCCTTTTTTTGAAGTCGGTTAAAAAGACTACACAACGGCATCCCTTCCCCAACAAAAAAAAACATCTAATTCGGTTCATAAATAACAAAATTGTCAAGTTAGTTGATTTAATATCATAGTATTTTCAGTATTACTTGTAAACTACTGAACCGATTTGAAAAAAAATTAAATGGACCATCTCGCAAGAAAACTCAATCGAACAAAAAAAATATTATCTAAATCGGTTCATAAATGTCGAAGATACGCGCGAACAACGATAAAAAAAAAAAAAAAAAAACATACAATCGAATTGAGAACCTCCTCCTTTTGATGAAGTCGGTTAAAAATGGCAAAGTACAGATGACAGTGCTGATAGAGAGGACTATAAAACCGCGAAGTCTCAAACAAAACGTGTAGTAGCCATCTCCAAAGCCATGGCGGAGGCAGATTTTTTACAAAGATCTAGAATCTGCAAATTCAGAGAGTCTATCTCTGAATTTGCAAAGATACACAGAATTGCAAAGATAAGGAATAATAACACCAAAGATATAACATTAGCTAAATATATAAAAGACCACAAGAGCCAATTACTAACGGATGATAAAGACATCACAGATCGATGGGCAGAATATTATCGTCCTAAATGTATCCAATCATAGAAACACGAACTGTGAGTATCCAGCATCTGTCTCAGGCCCAATACCTTTAATCTCACTGCAAGAAATCAAAAAGGCTATACAACAGATGAAAAACAACAAAGCCCAAGGTCCAGATGAGATACCGATAGAAATTTGGAAACATGTCGGGGATTCCGGAATCGAATGGTTACAAGAACTTTTTAACCGATTTATAGCAGGCCAGAGGATACCAGATGCCTGGCGAAAGAGCCATCTCATTCCCTTCTACAAGGGCAAAGGTGATGTGCGGGACTGCGGAAACTACCGAGCAATAAAGCTGATGGATCACACGTTTAAGCTGTGGGAAAGGATAATCAACAGTCGGCTGAATGGAATAGTGGAAATTACACCTAACCAGTGTGGATTTGTGGCTGGCAAAGGCACATCTGACGCAATTCAAGCTATACGAATCCTCATCGAAAAGGCAAAAGCTAATAGCACGAACCTGCACATGGTGTTTATAGATCTGGAAAAGGCGTTCGACCACGTGCCGCGCGATCTGATCTGGAAAGCCCGCCGCGCGCATTCTGTCCCGGAGCCATACATCGCACTGATCATCGACATGTACACAAACGTCTCAACACAAGTGGTCTGCCCTGCAGGCAAAAGTGAAAGCTTTGATTTGAAGGTGGGAGTACATCAAGGGTCCACTCTAAGTCCACTTCTATTTAACGTCACAATGGATTATCTAACTAAAAAGTGTCAACAGGATGTGCCTTGGAATCTTCTCTATGCCGACGACGTGGCCCTCATATCGAACAATGCGATGGATCTCCAGCGTGATCTGAGCTACTGGGTGGAGTCGCTGGAAGAAAATGGTCTCAAAATCAGCCGAAAGAAAACGGAGCACATGTCATGTATTTTCGATAGCACATCACACCCCGATGAATTTAGCTTCTATGTGGGAAATGACCGCCTACCAACAGTCAACCAGTTCAAATACCTTGGCTCCGTGCTAAGCAATGACGGAAAGATTGACAGCGACGTCCTCCATAGAGCTCAAACGGGCTGGATGAAATGGCGACAGCTCACAGGCGTCATGTGCGATAGACGAATGCCTCTGAAGGTAAAGGGACGAGTTTACAAAACAGCAATTAGACCTGCCATGCTGTATGGGTCCGAATGTTGGGCCACAAATAAACAACATTTAAACAAACTCCATACGTCAGAGATGCGCATGCTACGCTGGTCAGCGGGCGTCACTATGCTGGACAAAATCAGAAACACATACATACGGGGAAGTTTCAAGGTAGCACCCATAACAGAAAAGCTGAAAGAGAAACGTCTACGGTGGTACGGGCATGTAGAAAGGCGCCCCGACGATCACATGGTGAAAGTTGCCCTAAACATCCCAACGAAGACGCGAGGGCGCGGGAGACCCCCTGCCACTTGGCTGACGACGGTTCAGCGCGACCTGAAAGAAGCCGACATCGACCCCAACCTGGCACTCAACCGTGCACAGTGGAAGAGAAGGACAGGGAAGGCCGACCCCAAGTAAATGGGAAAAGGCCCAGCAAGATGATGATGATGAGCCAATGATTTCATAATAAGTCTATGGATAGAGCCGAGCGCAACATCACGCCTTCATGTTGAAAACTTGTTGTCGATCAATTATCAACATTGGTGGAAGACATGCTGCACGTGATGTTGTTGTTGGTCAATTTTTTATCCATAAAATTTTGTTAATTGTTAGACAGACAGCCAATAAACAAAATAAGATACATAAACTATCGTTAGTTTTAGATTGACAAGTTTCAGGAGGCTTCAATCTCTTTTCTTAACTTCATAACAGAAGTTTTAATGATACCTACTTAATATAAACTATAGAAGACGATTGTCTTCTTGTGTGATGTTAGGCCATGCAAGCTGCTGATTCGTTACTTGCCTGTGGTTCCCCAGTCTAAGTTCCCTTGGGGTAACATGAGTAAATATTTTACCTCCTTATCCACCCATAAGGAAGGCCGCCTGTGCCCCAGCAGTGGGGACATTAATAATGGCTGATGGTTAACACTCAAGGGGGGCAAAGGGTACCGTGGGAAAATTATATATGACCCGTGGTACCCCTAATCTTTTTTATGTCACAATGAAATGTTTGACATGGGGTACAACGGACAATTAGAATATATTTAACAAGGAGATCGTTATTCAGGGGGTTCCATGGGCCAAATATTTTTTGCCAATGGAACCCCCTGTCTAAGTTCCCCTTTTGGTAACCCAAAAGGGGAACTTAGACTGGGGGCCACGTGCTGGTCCATTAAATTAAAAGTTTTTTTTTGTTTCAGAAATAAATTCATCGTCGGCGAAAAACGCCTTCAGTTTGACCATGGTGGCGTTTTTAAGCATAAACATCAGATTATACGACAAGATATTGTGATACTATTGAATAATGTTTAATGAAATTCAATTTATGTAAATAAAGACAGATTAGGTGCAGTTTCATTAGTTTTACTTACCTACGTAATTTATCGTCATTGAAACATCCAAACAAATATAAATAAACAAATAAGTATTCAATATCAATAAGTCGTAAATGTACAAAAACATGGAATACAAACAAAGATTTCTGAAATTTGAAACATTTAATTGCTTATTTAACAATATATAAAACAATAGACAAAAATATACTCTAATTTTGAAACCTAAGATTAAGGTAAATGGAAAGATACATTTAAAATTATGTTAAGTAAGGGATACATAAGTGGGATTTACACAAATCTATGTAATAAAAATAATCTATTATTAACCTACTTAATTTACGTTAACTAAAATTTAATATTTTCATCAAAATTTGAGAATATGAAATGCAATCAAACTGAAAACATTATATATATATCACAATCGAAAACCACATAATCAGTAGGGGAACAATTGAAAAATCCTTGCTACTAATATTATAAATGTGAAAGTTTGTGAAAACGGTTGAACAGATTTGAATGAAATTTGACACACAAAGTTTATAGCCTGGATTAAAACATAGGATACTTTTTATCCCGGTCAAAGGCTTCCTAGGGATTTTTTAAAAGTCCACGCAGAAGAAGTCGCGGGCGGAAGCTAGTCAACAAATAAATATAGAAATATCCTTATTGAAATGTTGACAAAATTGAGATTGGAGTTCTTATCTATTTGTCAACTTTTAAAGCATAATATTATGTACAAAATAATTAAATAATGCTACTATTTATAATTTTTTCAATCAATTTCAAAATAAGGATTTGTAGTAGTGTAAATATTTCAAACACCATAAATAATATTTCAAGTTTGTAAGTTTACAGTAATTTTCATTTACCTACTTAAATAGTTTTTGTTTATACTTTCACACAACATATTGTTATGGTATATATTTTAACTAGTTTATTAATCAGATTCAGAGACTACGATTAAAGTGTTCTAGTATTTTAAAGGCAAATTGGTGTCATCATCACAATGAGAAACAGCAGCAACAAACTATTCATGTCTCTACATTGCTATAGACAATTTTAAAGTAAAAAAGTTCATAGAGAATATAATTAAGACATGTGTTAATTCTATTGAATGAATAAAAAACAATTTAAGCCTTATTTTGTTTTAATATTACCTATCTTTGTGAACTTAAAACATTTAGCAAAAACTTACACATCATATCCTTGCCACAATATGACATAATTGTTATTATAAAAATAAACCTGCAACTTATCAAAGTCACCGTGTTTATAAAACATAATGTACATCAATGAAATAAAGCATTATCAGATGCAAAATTGAACAATCCTCAATTCAGAATAATATTAGCCTACCCTTCTTGTCCAAAGTCCTCCATAAACTTCTTCAATTTAATCATGTCTTCATCGTTAACGGTAGGCTTTGATGTAGCCAGCGATCGTAGCATATCAGACATAGTGACTGGTGGCTCACCTAATTTATCACTCGGTACCTCCATCCATGTCATTTCTACAGCCCCTGGATCACCGGGAGAGCATGGAGTCAAAAGGTCATTGACAACAACATCGGGGTTTGTGGGACTTGGCCCAGAAATTCGCTTAAAATGTGTAGCAGACTGTACCTTACGAACAGGCTGCATCAAAGCATCTCGTACAACAATACTTATATCAGCACCAGAGTAGCCTTCTGTCTTTGCAGCTAAAACCTTTATGTCCTGTTCTGTCAATATGTGGCGAGTGTTCCCCAAATGCAATTTGAACATATCAAGGCGAGCATGCTCTTCCGGTAGAGCAATATAAATACGCTTCTCAAAACGCCTTCTAATGGCAGCATCAAGAACCCAAGGTATATTGGTGGCTCCCAACACTAAAATACCATCCATATCATTCCCCACACCTTGCATCTGGACTAGAAACTCAGTTTTAATTCTCCTAGCAGATTCAGATTCATTGTCAGACCGAGATGAACATAAGGAGTCAACTTCATCAATGAATATAATACTTGGTTTATGTTGCCTCGCCAACTCAAACAGGTTTTTCACAAGCTTCTCAGATTCACCTAACCACTTTGAAACAAGGTCAGATGATGATACAGAGAAGAAGGTTGAGTTATTAGCTTCAGTTGCAACAGCCTTCGCTAAGTAAGACTTACCAGTACCAGGTGGCCCAAATAGTAGGATGCCCTTCCACGGTATTCTTTTACCGGTAAATAAATGAGGAAACTTTATTGGGAGTATGACAGCTTCCTTCAGTGCCTCCTTGGCTGCTTCCAGACCTGCCACATCACTCCACTTAACATGAGGTTTCTCAACCACAATCGCACCCTCTAACTTACCCTGTAGCTTCTTTTTTTCGGGATCATCTGAGTCACTATCACTGTCACTCTTTTTATCTTCACTCTTCAAGTTAGATTCTCCGTCCTTAACCGGTTTCTTTTTCTTATCTTTTTTGAGATATTCCTTAAGTTTTTCAGCCCGATCTAAATATTGCAAACACTTTGCGCGAATGCTTTCTTTAGCTCTTTCTCCCTGAGCCTCATACTTCACTGCGTGTAGGAAGTACTCCACTCCGTGTTCATACAATCGCAACGCTTCTTCATAATTCTTATTTTTGTCCTCTTCAGTAGCTTTTGTCACAAGATCAATGGCTTTTTGTAGAGTGTTTGAAGATGTCATGATTCAAAGTATCTGTAAATCAATAAATGTATATTGTTGATGCATACCCATTTGTAGCTGTCAAGGTTACATTGTGTGGCACAGCAAAAAAAATGAAAGTAATATTTAATTAAAATAATAATTAAGAAAAGTATAAGTCTAAAAGGGTACCTAGTGCAAATAGTACCTAATCATCGAGTACCTACTATTAGTCAATGAGTCACGGTTCTGGTTTTCCTTGGAGCCATCTAAGATAGGCAGCTATCACATACAAAAACGCAATGTAGCACATGAGTTTGGCATGATTTTGTCTGACATTATTCATTAAAGGAATACGTTTTCGGTTGTAAAACTGGATTTTCGGGGTCGAGAATGATTGACATTGTGCAAAATTACAATACGACAACCGACAACGGGCCGAGGGCCGATGAGATCACAGGAAGATCAAGCCGTACCGTAGACTAGAAAATATCACCAAAAATAAGTCAATAGGATTACTTACCATTCGATGATATTAATCCAAATAAATTTATCAATATAAAAGGTTCAAAGGTTTCAAGAAATTAAGTTATTTTACGAAACAAATACTTTCGTTGTAGACAGAAATGTCAAAAAATCGGTAGTCTGACGTCTGTCGGACTGACGTTGACAGCTGTCTGACATTGGGTGCATTCCAGAAGGCTAATCGCTGGGTCATCGATCGTCATAGAGTGGATGTTAACCACAGATTAATAAACTTGTAATGTTAAATTGGTAAAGGTGGAAACATACTATTCTGTCGAGTTGTGTCGTGTCGCCTTGTGTCGCAATGGTGGGTGGAGTGCATACTATGATACTAATTAGCCGTGTTCGTGTCGGGGTGCGTTTAATTTAAAATTGTACTCAATGGTTACCGATGACTCAGCGAAAGCACCCTGACAGCCTGGGGCCTTACTATGAGCTCTTATAGCAGTGCTTATATTGAACTGCCTTACTTTTTCGTACTATGACCTCAACGGTTAGTATGAAAGCAGGCCTTAAGAAATCCTGTTTAAGGCCTGCTTTTGAACTGAACGGTTACTTATTTGCTGATGGTAAGCCCCCAGGGTGCATTCCAGCAGACTGATCGCTAAGTCATTGATCACCACAGTATTGGAAAGTATTGCGTGTGGGTTTGGACATACTTGATTTTAAATAACATGCAAATTGGACAAATTCAATTTTTGTTTTAAACCCACTTCATCCTTCCTTAGGGTTGCCATCCCATTGAAGCATTTCTTACACATTACTTCAATTAAAATATAATTCTATTCTACCGGTTGTGCCAAATGAGTTATACCAGCACCAACGAAGGAAAATAGTTGGGTGACTGAGCTTGAATCGGTGTTAATATAAAGACCAAAAGTATACACTTAGGTATCTTAATTAGCTATTTTTTTAACACAATACAGCTATTCTTTTCTTACAGGGGTTCCTATTACAATAGTGTAGTCATCTAAATTTACAGATACATATTATTTAAAAATTCAATTAAATTCATTTCTTCATTATTATGTGTCTCGCTGCTGGGCAATGGTCACCTATCTTGCGAAATTGCGTTTTCCCGGGTAAAACACCTGTAGCTGAGGGCCTACTTAAATTAACGCTAGTAGAATAGAACGACACTGTAATGGGATTGACAAGAGTTAAGCGTTAGCTTATGTCATTCTCATATATTGTTAAATTCTATTCCATTTGTCCGATGGTACTTTTTTTATAAATCAGTTAGAAAAATATTAGTAGCTACGGAACCTACCCGATGGAGACAAGATTTTTTTCTTATGGTAGGTACTTAAGTAATATTTAATATAAATAAGTAAGTAAGTTATAATTTCCAAAACGGAGTGTACTCTTACAAAGTGATTAATTTTACTCGATGGGAAATTATCACGGGGCTTTCAGATATGCTGTTATTTAGGTTTTTTTCAATAAATATATCACGTTCGTATGAACGTGATATATTTATTGAAAAAAACTACAATACACTGTATAGTGTAGTAACTTTTGATTTAAAATATTATTTATTTTGAAGAATTTTATTGACATGGATATATTTGACATTTTGAATAATCTGGAAAAATCCAGATAAACCCATTGATATTCTAATACTTCTGATTTCATATTGCTAGTTAGAATAATTTTATGCTTAGTTTTAATTCATTATTTCAAATTCAAGGCCTTTATTCTTCATTAGCCTTTCTTCTATTTTCGTATCTCGAAAAGCCGCACCAACCCCAAGTACTCCGCCCCTAAAAAAATAAAATACTTAAACATACTTAAAGTATCCCAGGTAGCAAAACTACGTCTAAAATTATGACGTCCCAATACAGTCATTATCAACGTAGAAGACGTCATATCATATGACGTCTGTAGGTCCAGCATAGTACGTACATTTGTCACAGCCTAATGACGTCATCTCAGGACGTCATGATTACGTCAAGGAAGGACGTGTTGTGGCTGTTTTTTTATTATAATTTTTAACACAGTACAGGTATTCTTACAGGGGTTCCTAATACAATAGTTTTGTGGTCTATAGAGCAGGCAGACGTTTTTTAAGGCGCAAACTGGACGACAGCGGGCAGCGCCGCGAAGCCCCATACAAGCCCGCCCTCTATAGGGATAAATAGCAATGAAACCCAGCGCTATGATTATACTATTAATTGAGGTACACCAAGCAATGGATGCAAAAACCTGGTGAAGCGACATTTGAGTTGAAGCCTTATTATTACAACAGAGTAAAACCATACTGCGATGTAGCTCAGTACAGTGACATCTATTGAGAGTTTAGAACACTAAATAAATATTACATGGTCTAAACTGACCACAGAATGACGACATTCTGACGTACACTTCCGACCAACACAGTACTGACCCTAAATTGACCTTAAAATGACGTACTTTTTTCGTCGTCGACGTCATTTGCTACCTGGGAGGTAAGGTAGTAAAGGTAAGGTAGTTGGTAATGGTAAGTACTTACACTAATACCGTCATTTCTCTTAAAGTATTGCAAGCTAGGTAATTGATTTGATTTTTGTTACCTTAGAGCTCTCGCAGACTACAAACTTTCTCTCGGCCGTTAGTTGTGTCGGACCGTTTTTAATGTGAAGAATCGGCAGATACCAAATCGTTGTAATGTGCGCACTTGCATAATTACCTACGCACTTAACCTACCCTACCCCTATGTGCCCTGTACGTGGATTACGTAAGTCTGTTGCTAACAATTCTCGATTGAAATCGATTGAAAGCGCAGTAACATTGCTGCTTTAAGTAAGATAGTTGTCACATTGGTTCTTACTAAAGCCGCAATGTAACTGCGATTTCTGTCAAAGTTGATTGCAACAATGTTACATAATTACCCCTGATCACATCCGCCACTCGTGTGTGGTTTGACGCAACAGATATTACAGATAGGTATGTTTTTAAATAATACACAAAAAGTACAATTATTAGGTGAGTTTGTACTTAATTTGTAAACTTACTTTGGCATATTTGCACTTTCCAATATTATTGTGAGAGCAGACACAACTACTGCGATTGAAGTTGTTTCGTAACCAGGATCAGCTCCTGAAACCTGTTAAAAAAAATCTGCATCAGTATAAGTAGGTACCTTTCCGTACATGATAATTACAGTTTGACACAGTTTTTGACACACAATAACATAGTTTTAAAACTGTAGGTATCCATTGTAAAGCTGTGCACGGGCATGCTTATATCCAGGGGCTCTACCGCTTAACTATATTGATATGAAGTTCATGTACATGTTGACACTTAAAGTCGTCATTGCTGATTTGTTTGTTTTTTGCGACGAAGCTGGCTGGTCACGTTATATTTAAGGAAGTCGATAAAAAAAAAACAAAAAATTGCCAAAAAAAAAGCATAAAATAGGGACTTAAGTCTTAAAATGTCAACATTTACATGAGCTTTATATATCAATGTCCTTACGCGGTAGGGGGGGCAGGTCTATGAAGAACATGCCATTAATTAAAAGTAGTTCAGGACTTGTACTATTATGTATTCTGTGGTTCAGGGGGCTGATTATGTAACTTTGTTGCAATCAACTGTGACAGAAATCGCAGTTACATTGCTGCTTTATTAAGAACCAATAAGAGAACTATCTTACCTAAAGCGGTAACTGCGGTTTCAATCAATTTCAATCGAGAATTGTTAGCAACAGAGGTTAGTTCGTGACTCCATTCGATTTTTTTACATTGGTCATTATCATTATGCAGATTGGGTTGAGACCGCCCAAGTATGTACCCGTAGGTATCGATAAAAAACGCGCGTTAAAAAATCGAGCTTGGGTAATTTTGTATCGGAAAGCACAGCGCTTTCTACCGCCGAAAAGCGAAATAATATGTCTCATAGACAATGGGCACAATCCAACAGACTAATCGCAGAATCATCGATCGCCATAGAGTACATTTTAACCATGCATAGAAAGTAATAAAATTGACATTAAATAAAACAAATTACTTTCCACGGATTTAATGTATACTGTGTTGATCGATGACTTTGCGATTGGTCTGCTGGAACTGGAATGCACCGGGTTCCGGGCATAGATATAGTATATTAAAAGGGGTAGATGCGCTACCGAGCGACCGGGTGTAAGGGATAGATATATTATGACGTCAAAATATGGGGTTGCCATGATCAGAAAAAGTACCCTTAACGGTGTAGCATCCGTTAATGTGCAGATTACTAGTTAAAGTACGGAAATCGTAATTTCGCACTTTAACTGACTAGACCAGTTAATCTGCAGATTAACGGATTCCGTACTTTAACGGTAAGATACGTATACATAGAGTAAACTAGCTGGGGTTGTTTGTAGATTGTGTGGTTAATGGAATAAAAAGATAAACTTTAAATTAAAACAGGTAAAGTCTTTATTAAACGTTGGAATACAGAACTTTTTTTATTAACGTTAGTTTTTCTGTTTTTCGGAAACAATTTTTTTTTTAATGTTTTGAACAAATTCGTGTGTTCCCAATTCTTTTTTCCAGTTGCTTCTATACCTACCTTTTTCACGAGTTTTATCTTCCGTCGGAAATCTGAAAAAATCAAATCGCTTGAAATTCCCTGAAATATGGGGTAATTTTTGGGGAAAATTTTCTATATAGTAGGCATCCGGAAATCGAATTATAAACCTACTGATTTTAGTGGACGTCAAAGCTAAGCTGACTTCTACTATTACGTAGATGTACGCAATTTTACCGGTTTGCATGTCAAATGTTTACGAGGTTATTTTTAGAAATAATTTTTAGATTTTTCCTATTTATCAGGTTTTTCATGATATAACTAATGATTTAGCTCAGAAACTTGGTTCCTGTGAGATTTGAGAAAGAAATACGTGATCAAAATATAGAAAACAGTGTACTCACGCAGTGTCCTTTGATTGTTGCTTTTGCAGCCAAATATCGAACATCCCACCATTTTGTATGCTAGACACAAACACTACACATTCGATTTATAATAAATCTTCAATATTAATTAGGGAGTTATCCACAAAAACTTTAATTTCTCTGGCACTTTTGATATAACCCCACTTGTTTGTTTTGCTTATTTGATCTCTGCCTATTACCCGACCATGAAAAAAAGTCCGGTCGGTGATAGAGATAAAACATGACACTCTTCTCTATTTCCTCCTATAGGAATCTTAATAAGACGATCTCGCTCTATCAAAGCATGTCAGACCCTTGGTTCCGGGACATGTCCCCAAGACAAGACAAGAAGAAGATTATACTTTTACTATAATCTTCTTGCTTGCCCCCTTAAAAAAATCCGCGACCCTTCTACCCCATAGATATAGTATATTAAAAGGGGTTCTACCCAGAAAATTTTAGATTTATTGTTAGCAAAAACAAATGACAACCACGTACCTAGTAATAAACTATTGTTGATTGTTAGCAAAAACAAAATGACAACCACGTAATAATAAACTATAATTTATTAGTACCTAGGTACCAAAGTACCAACGTGGTTGTCATTTGTTTTTGCTAACAATCAACCTAAAATATTCTGGTTAAGGGGTCGCACTCGCACCGCACCGCACACAGGTGGCCCGAGCCGCGCCCCCTAAGTGGCTAAATTAAACTTACGTTCATTTACCTATGGATTACTTATACCGATAGATACATAATTCACAAACTTACTTGAACAGATAATGATTTTTCTGTCGAATCGTCGCCTATTCCTTTTCCTTCCAATCTCATTCTAAATTTTGTCTCTTTGGCGGTTTTTTCTGTGGGTCCCTTTTTTGACACGTACCCAATAGTGAAAAGTCGTGGATAATTCCATAGTAATTTTCTAAAACACTTGAAGTAGCATAGATAATAATAAATGAACATTACAGGTACAACCAACAAAGTTTGAAAGAACATAGGAGTCGTTGTATGCAAATTGCAATGGTACGCCTTCTTCCCTCTTTTTTCGAGCAAATATCTTTGGGACATTTCATTTATATCCTTGTCGGGCCCGGGGTAAGGAAACCAAAACATGCCCTTATTTCGGTGGAAAAACGACCTGAAAATCAAACAGGTTCTATTAGTACATTACATTAAGTACTAATAATAAGTAACCACCTACGTATTACTAGAGTTTGGTCAACGAAAGATGAGACTCGGTTGGAAATGGAACTAATTTTGCGACTTACCTATTCAGTTTCCAATAGCTTAACCTATACGTTAATTTAACTGGGAAAGTAGCACCGCCATTTCAATCTCATCTTTCGTTGCCCAGACTCTATAAGTAAACAATTTGGAAATCGCGAAAAAAAATTGCTGTTTCATACAAAGTTTCTGGCGAACTTGTTTGTTTGTTTGTTTGTTTGTTTGTTTTTTTGTTTTTCTTGTTTTATGTATAAAACAGCAGATTTTTTTTTACCTACCTAGGTAGGGTAGGTGCACCAGTGAATGAACCCTTAAGGCTATTTCAAACTTTAAAAATTACGAATATCTATTTCTGGATGACATTGCTATAACAATGGCACTACATACTAACTCACGAAATAATGTACTATCACGAAGTAATGGCCCTTTACCTTATATTATATTCTGTGGTATAACGTACGGTAGGGTAGCCTAGGTACTCATATTTATATCTATTCTGTGGTACCTAACCTTTTTTAGTATTTTCACTTACCGCACGTACGCATGTGAATAAGCATTTTCATTTATATTTAATTTTCACGAATATGTATTTACTTTACCAACCCATACCCAGTAGGTACTACCTACCTCCTAATAGGTACTTAAGAAATAAATAGGTGTCGAATTAGGTTACAATAAAATAGCTTAGGTACGGTAGATACGGTCAGCAACGAAAGTCGCTGAGCTATTATCAATTTTAGTGCTTTGCCGTTAATAACATTTTGTCTAGTGACTTCTGTCAAAAAAGTTGACAGAAGTAGTTGACAAAAAAGTTCGACTAGGGTTCAGCAACTTTTATTGCTGATTTTAGGTTCCTTAAATAAATACACTTACTTACTATCAATAATAATATCAATTTTGTTTGTGTGCTATAATGACGCATATTTTGAAATACTAGCACAGTAGAGTTCATTAATATGTTGGCACTTTTGACAGCTCATCAAACTTTATGGCTTTTTATTTTTATTTTATTTATCGTTTATGGATAGCTAACAGCTTATAAACATACAGATAACAACAAATATATATAACTAAAAGCTATTGACAAGCTACCACATGTAGAATTCAAAAGAAATTGATCGTAAAGTAGTTAATCGTAGCATTCGTAGCCCAGAAAGGACAGGTGTGTAAAATAGTAACATTAAACTAAATTTTAAACAATAACTTAAAAACAGTCGTGATGCTGTTGAAAAATAAATCAATATTGGCGTCAGCGTTATTAATGGCGGAACAAGCTCTAATAAGGAAACTGTTATGCCTGTAGTTGGTGTGCATAGAAGGAATACTAAATGGTCTATAAGAATCGTTGCGGGGTGCTCTTGTAGGTATTTTAAAACGAATTTTATGAAGTAGTTCCGGACAATCCACTGAACCTCTAATCAACTTGAGTAGAAAAGTAACATCTGCAATATTACGTCTAACAGAAAGCGGTAGCAAGTGATATTTAGTACAACGGTCTTCGTAAGATGTTTTAGGAATTTTGAATTTGAAATTTAGGAACCGAGTAAATTTTTTCTGGATCTTCTCTATATCATTTATGTATGTTACGTAACAGGGGTTCCAAATCTGGCTGGCATACTCAAGATGGCTGCGGACATAAGCACAATAAAGGATTTTGATGGTTTTCATGCGTTTAAAAGGCTTAGACAGACGCATAATAAACCCTAGTGAACGAGATGCTTTATTAATAGTACTGACAATGACAATATGTTTATCATGTAGCAGTCTAGAATCAAGGATGACTCCAGGTCTTTAGCTTCCTGACGAATGGATAATTTTTCGTTTTGATACTGTAACTACTATTAAAGGGATTGGTTTTACGAGTAAAATTTATAGAAAAACATTTGGATACGTTCAAATCTAGTTTTGAGTTCGGTCCGAAATTCTCAACACAATCGTTAGGACCTTTTTTATGTATTGGCGTTATATAAGCTGCTTTCCAGATGGAGGGTATTATGCCTACCAGATGGTAGGCATAATACCCTCATTAAGGGATCTTTTGAAAATAATAGAGACGGGATGGCATAATTCATCAGCACAGTTTACCAAAAATAAAGCAGGTAGATCATCTGGTCCAGCGGACTTGCTGAAGTCCAGGGATTTTAGAAGTTTAAGGACAACATCGGATACAACTTCTATAGTACCAATGTCACATCACAGCCAGCAGCTACGCCATGCTCATGATTATCACGCATTGAGTCAGAGATAAGGTCATCACTATCCAGGAAGGTAGACCGGAAATATCTGGAAAAAAGTTCACAAATAGCAGCGCCGTCATAACACGGTTGGCCTTGATAAGACATACACGCAGGGTATGATGATGAACTACGCCGATTTTTGTTATATGACCACAACGCCCTCGGATTATCTAATATGAAGTCTTCTATACGAGAGCACTCATTTTCAACCTCATTAGCTCTGTCGCGAAGTTCTTTGAATGAGAGTTCGTCATGCTTGTTACCGTACACCTTGAACTTAAGATGGAATTTTTATTTTTCTTTTAATATTTTTAACAACGCTGAATTATACTTTATAATAAAGGTCAACAGCATGTCAAAAATGTCAACATATTAATGAACTTGACTGTACCTAGTATATCTGGCGAATGCGCCGCTACTGGCCATACATTCATATTCATCCTATATTACAAAAGTATCTACTCTTTGATATTCATTCATCATTCAATTAAGTAACTGCATAGGTACTTTATTCATATCGTACCAAAATAGTTACGCAAACAGTACGGCCGAAATCATAACAACCGATTCTGTAAAAGTAAACCGGATTAATGACCTCATCATTTAACATTTAATATGACTTTCATCATCACCCTAAATTGGAACTTTAGAATTTTTTATATTCCGTCACTCACGGTGTTTATAAACAAGATATCGCGTTATGTAAGTTGGTAGGTATGTGTGTCTCAATCTCAATGAAGCTAGCTATAGTAGGCCCACTTGTTGCACTTACACCGATTGTGTTTCCAGCGACAGGTCAGATGCTATTAGAATAAGAATTGGACCGGGCGGCGGCCGCCGTGGGTAAGTATCTGTAATTTATATTAATATAATATTCTTTTCTATACACTAAGAGGTCACAAAACGACCCAGACCTCATTAGTACCTACCTACAGTTACAATTTGCCTTTTTTTTATTCCAACCACATAAGTATGTAACTAATATAGTAGAAAAGAAAATTCATTGCACTTACAGTCACAGAGTCTGTTCAGAATGGGATTTGTACTTGATTACCGTTTTTGAAATGTTGACGGCACTGTAACGTTTTAGACTAGTGCGACTGTAATAACTTGATACTTATCTATTAAAGTTATGTAAAACAGTGACGTGAACATGACAAAAACGATGATCAAGCACAAATCCCAAGTCGGTTCTCTTTCCGCACAGACTCTACACAGCATAGCTGTGCTGTTGCTATGCAATGTGTATTATTTAAAGAAATGCGATCAGAGATATAGACAGCAATAAAAGAAAGAGTGGAAGGAGGAACTCAACAACATGGAATATCAAAGCACAGCCTTCGAATGCAAGTTATGCAAGATATAGGAAAAAAAAGGACTAAGGACATAAAGGAGGATGATGAGAATTTGAGACGTAAATGGGTTGGGTGATCCCGAAGACTTTCTGATGCTACAGCATCAAATCAAGGTTACCATGTCATGGAACTTACACCAAATTTATAAATCATTGGTCCTGTGAAAGTTGGTTTTGACCCTTTTTGTCAAAAAGTAGGAAATGAGCTGATGAACTTTAAATATATTTATACAGAGTGTTAATGAATTAACTAGAAATGGGAAAACCATTTCTTTGATCAACTTAGACGACTGCGTGGCTGACGTTGACGTTGTGGAGTGAAAGACTAAGGAGGAGGATCAAAGGAATATAGCTAAGAACCATCTCCATAACGTTATCATGAAAATAAAATAAACCGCAGTAAAATCGGTCTATTCGTTTGGAAGCTAGGTACGATGCCACAGACAAATACACACCCTAACACCCAGCTTTTTTGTCGATGGTTAAATACAGTACACACCCATTGTGCCCATACAAAACATCAAAAATAAATAATATTATTCTATGAGAAATCCGTTTTACTAAAGAGGTGATGTAAAACTTACTTTTTGAATCCCTGTGGTGGTTCCTTGTCGTAGATACTTTGAGGAAATGTTTCCGCCTTTAATCGTTGATACTCTTTTAGGTTAATTAATACGTGAACTAACGATTCCCAGGTCCCATAATGTATAACACATTTTCCTGGGAAATTTGCTCGTTTAGACAAAATTATCTCAATATAGCCTTCCACAGTGTTAAGAGTTCCTAAAACAAAGAATATTATTTAATATTATCACATACTTTTCCACTTCTTGGCGTAAATATTCTATTTTAAATATTATGTAAAATAGATTTGGGTATTCATTGCAACCACGAATCCAAGGCGTTTCGCTTTTGACTCGACCTCGGGTATTTAAACCACTGTCTCAGTCATCCGTGTTATATTCCTAACTGCCGTAACTACAGTTACAACCAGCGCAGATAAAGAATGGGATTGAAAATGGCGCTCACCGCGCTTTCCACAGTGAGTAGGAGTGAGAGAGCGATAGGTGTGGCGTTTTGTGTAAGAGCGAGAAGTGAATATGAACGACGCCATTTTCAATCCCATTCTTTATCTGCTGCTTCTTTAAATCCGCGCGTATGTACGCACGACAGCACGCTAGGTTAAACAGTTTAACTACGAAAACAGCTCTTATTATTACTTACGGCATAAAAGCGGTCTCAAGGTCAACATATATAGTCTGATGTGCTGCTGACTGTACAATATTTTTAACACGGAATCATAGTAGAATCAATTCTACTATGACGGAATGACTAAATAAATATAATAAATAAATACCTACCTACCTAAACACTTTAACCTCGGCCCCTAAACAGAAACTGAAAAGTCAATGCTAAAAATCAAACGAACTAAAATATTTTATTTAATACCTAGGTGATCTTGAAAATCTTCTAAAAATAAAATAATTGCTACCTATAGGTAATGCATCAAAGATCACAGTGACTTATGCGTCAAAGATCACACCAAGGGTTTGTTAGTAGTTATGTTGCTTGGCAAGGTCACTTTTTACGTAATGTCTTCTGTTCTGAACACCACAGTTTTATTAATTTTAGTAAGTACCTATTTCATATTTTCATAATATGTAAATTATAACCTCATTGGCAATTCACCTCTCGTCTGTATTTGTATGGATCTTGAAATAATGATCAAAAATATCCAAAAATAAGTTCCATGCTATTTCTAACCCAGCCGGCCTAAGTAGTATGACCGATTAATATCGCGTGATATAGCATTTTATCGACACTCAACTCCTCACAAGGTCATATATTATCATAAAGTCATAATATGACAGAATAAATTTATTTATTCATGCCGCCGGAACCTTGCAAATATCATATGTATGCGGATGATCTGCAAATCTACTTGTCTTTTAATCCTAATGATACTTCTTCAGCTGTAGAGAAAATAAACGAAGATTTATCTAGTATAAACGTGTGGGCTAAGGCCAATAATTTATCTTTGAATCCACTCAAATCCAAATTTCTTGTCTTGGGTTCCAAATCTCAAATAGATAAAGTCAATTCTTGTAAACCGTTAGTGAATATTGGGAATGATATGCTTGTTCAAGTGACCGAGGCTAGAAATTTGGGTGTTTTAATGGATAGTAATTTGAATTTCCACAATCACATTCTTGAAACAGTAAAAAATTGTTATTATAGATTAAAGGTATTATATCAAGTACGTCAATACCTAAACGTTGACCTAAGAATAAAACTCTGTGATGCCCTTATTTTGTCCAAACTTAATTACGCAGATACAGTTATTGGTTCATGTTTGCTGGGTTACACCAAAAAACTGATTCAACGTATTCAAAACGCTTGTGCTCGTTTCTGCTTTCCAATACCACGACGGGCACATGTAACTCCATTTCTAAACCATAGTAATATTTTAAAGATGGAGACTCGTCGATCACTACATTTTGCATGTCTATTGTTTGGTGTCATAAAGACACAAACACCTTTTTACCTTTATAATAAGCTTAATTTTTCGCAGCGTCCGTGTAGATATATTACCCGGTTAGTGTTCCCTGGATACAGCACAGCTGCATTTCGTGGCAGCTTCAGATATCTTGCAACGAAATGCTGGAATAATATACCACCTCCAATTCAAAGTGCCAAAACAATTAAATCTTTTAAGACTAACCTTAAAAACTATCTTTTAAACTCACAAAAAAATGACACTTGACTATGCTGTGTCTCTGCGTGTTTTTGCGTATACCTACCTAGGTACCAATACCATCATTATTGCTTTTCTTGTAAGTCCATTTAGATACGATGAGCATTTTTGTACGACTTTACATTTTTTACATGTTTATTTTGCTTTTCTTGTAAGTCCATTTAGATACGATGAGCATTTTTGTACGACTTTACATTTTTCACATGTTTATTTTGCTTTTCTTGTAAGTCCATTTAGATACGATGAGCATTTTTGTACGACTTTACATTTTTCACATGTTTATTATGCACTACCTATCTACCGAATGTAAAATTATTCTACTTTGGTGAGCACGGAAGATCAGTGTTAGGGCACACTTTGGGTGCCTTAACTTATGCTGAGTGTGAGCCTTTTTTGTGTTCCTTTTAGACTAAGCTAATAATAATTAAGAAGATACCTAATTAAGTACCTTGGTTCACAAAATAAATCTTTTCTATTCTATTTTATTCTACGAGAAAGTTTCAATTTAAGTATCAATTATTTTTTGGGTTTGGATTTATCAGAATAAGTAAGTTACCTAGTACAGTCAACGGCACACTGAGCTACCGCAGCAGGGTTTAATCAGTCAGTTTCAATCAATTTTAAACTTAAAGTGTACAGGTTCAAATTAAAATTAAAAAACAGACATTTTTATAACCTGACGTGCTACCGTTGACTGTACCTACTTAATAATGTCCATGTTATCGTTTTTGTTTTGTTTTTATATACCTACTAGGTAACGTTAGTAGGTACTTACTTATTTTACTTAATTAGTATAACATATTAACAAGTAGGTAACAAGTCTTTGTCTAAATAGGTAAGTAAGTACCTACCTATTTATTTTTGTGTTGTAGTAGGTATTGCAGTGTAGATATATTATAATTACGTGAGATGCTGCCAACGAAGTAGGTATAGGTAGGTACCTATAATTAAAGTCATTTATTACTAAGGTCGCCCGGTTCTTGCACAATAGATAATAACCATTGATAAAAACTTCGTAATACTTACAGGTAAAGTGGGGATATTTGGAATACTGGGGTTGGGATTCTGGATACTGATCCAAATTTAAATTCATACTTCATTTATTAAAAAAAACGCGATGTTTGTATGGTCTCAAAAAACCCACTTTCAAAACAACTCCAATAATTATTTATGGTAAGTATTTACCTATGAACAAAATGGTATATAAATGTAAGAGCTAAGTTTTACTTTTACTACTTACATACTTAACCTTGATCTCCAGTTAAATGCAGGATCAAGGCTAGAGCTGCAGCCGCTGCAGGGCACAATGTGAATTTTTTCCACTAAGCTTTACTTTTTAATATACCTTTTTAATATACCTACCTACCTACTTACTTTCTAAAAAAAAACAACTTATTTGTTTATCTAAATACTTAAAAAGTAGGTATTTGATAATTTACTTAAGTACCTACTTACTTTAAATAAAATTTGGTGACATAGGTAGGTAGGAATATGATAAGTAAGCTAACTTTTTTTGCGAACTGTACGACATAGGTACTATTCGAATTAAGTACTTAAGTCAAAAACAGTCAAGTCCATTCATTGTAATTGCATTGTAATCTTCATTACTAAGCGTTTAGGGATATTTCTATCCATAATAAGGAGACTGTATCTTCCTAGCAGTGGAAACATAAAATGGTTAATTAGGTAGGTAGGACTTACCTTTGAAATTTTTCTCTAAATAGAACAGTCCAGCCTCAATCGGAACTGCGGCGAACCCGCAAGCTGGTACCACGAGAACATTAGCCTCCTCTGCAGCTTTGTTGTAACTTCGGTACAGATGGAGTATATGCTGAAATATTAGTAATAATATGTAGGTACCTACTACCTAACTTTAAAATCATTAGTTTACATTACATACTGTATACTGTGGTACCTAAATAGACACAAAAAAGAACACTAAGGAAGTTTTCCACTGCAAAAATAAAATTCAACTAAGTAGGTACTTAATTTAAAATCCGCTTAAAATCCGTCATAATTTTTCTTTTTTATTCAGAGATCAATCAAATAAGGGGAAGAAATACTTACATGCGATTCAGCAGATATGTCGACATAGTGCGTTTTAGTTTCCACACAAGCTTTGACTATCGGTTCGCTAAGGATTGTGTTGGGGCCCGTACAATTTATAACGACTTTTGCCTTTCTTGTAACTTCTCGTAAGTCGTCTTTTTCAACGTCGCATTTTAAAACAGTCATATTCATCTTTACTTTACCTAAAAAAATAAACCATTGTTAAAAATTAGCATACCTACACTAGCGTCTGAACCAAATTTTAACCGGTAACTGCTGGAGTTCCAGTTTGATAATATTTCTGGGTTACGGTAGTTAGTAGTTTAATACGTAGTTACGACTTTTTGTTTTCGGCTGTTAAAATTGTTTATTTTCGTTTATTACAAATTACAAGTTAATTAATTTTGTTAGATTTTATATATCGACGACGGTGGAAAGCGTAATTTTGCTGTAAGATCTTCAAAAATGCACCAGAGTCATCAAAAAAAAATTTAAAAAAATGCATAACTTGTGTGAATAAAGATAGAAAGTCCATTTACGAAACTTATTCATATTAATTTAAAGCCTACTACAATATGGAATCAATATTATTGTCTCTAAGTTAGTTCTGTTTTAGTAGATACGACAATTTGAGTTTTCAATGTCAAGCTAACCCTTTGATAACTATTTATCTAATCGGTGCCTCTAGAGGTCTAGTCTATACGATTCCCAAAATACCATAAGTATCAGGCAATTACATATGAAGAGCTATTTTTATACTACGTTATGTTATCTGCTGTATGTATGTAATGAGTTATGTACCTATCTACCTAACTGAAATATAAATAAATAAAAGTTGTTAATTAATTAAGTAAGTAGGTACTTATGCTGTAATAGTGTGATTTTATTTACTTACTAACTTCAAAAATAAAAATAACATATTTTATCAACTGGGTAAAAAAAAAGGTAGGTAGGTACCTACCTAAAGTAGTTAAGTAGGTACTAAAAGTTTTTATCGGATCAGCAAGAAGGTTATTATAACACAAAAAAAATTTTAGGCAGCGAAAAGGATGTATCTCCTTTAAATTAGTATAGTACCTATCCGCACAATGAAAAAAACGTTATAAACGTTTTTGTTAATACAAAAACATTTATAACGTTTTTTAACGCAGTTCAAATGAACTAAGTAAGTAGGTACCTATTGTTAATTTATTTTTTTAATAATTTAATAAACTAGGGAAGTACCTACCTAATTAATTTTATTAAGGTAGGTACAAGTAATATTAATGTAAAACATTAATAAAAAATCAACGTAAAGTATATAGACTACCTACCTACCTATCTATTTGAAAAATCTATTTGAAGGATGCCGAGACATAGACCTTTCGATGCGTTTTCGCTTATAATAAATTCGTCCGCAAGATTCTCGGCCATGGCCAACACGTATAAGTAGGTACCTACCTAACTAGGTAGTTCTAAAATTATTTAGAATTAAGTAGGACTAGGACCTACTTATTAATTTAATCGAAATTATACTTATAATAATAGAACATAACACATCCCATCCAGTGACAGATTATTGCTAACAATAAAATAAACTTACCGATTTCCTCGAGTTCCAAAAGCAAATTGTCCAATTTTTCCACAGAGCGCCCTGTTATTCCCCATGTAATGTTTCCTAGTTCTGGAGTGTCCTTTAAAACTTTCACTAGATTTTTCACTGCATGTTTGCCTGTAAATCCAGTAGCACCAATAACGACCAAATCGACTCTATCCATAACGGAAGCGGAATTCAAATATCCGCCAAGAAACGAGCGCACACGCACTGGTTGAAAATAAAATGAAATGATACCAAGTGTAACAAACAACTTAAGCGGCTTAATATGAATAATTAATAAATTAAATTAAAGCATTGATGATGCTAGGTGGGAGGGCTCGCGCTGTCATTGCATAATCTTTGTTTTTAACGTTTTTTGTATTACTTAGGTTCTGAATTACTGATTAAATTACTAATCAAATAACCCTTAGTACGAACATCTATCGAGACTTAACTGACTTAATTTATATAAATTGTATGTAAGTATGTTTAATTGTATAAGTGAGTATAAAAAGAGGGGTTTAAGACAGAGTTAACAATTTTTATTGAGATTTTTAGCATTTACAATGTTATCTTTATATAATAATTCTAAAGTAGGTACTAGAAAAAATCGACCTGCCATTAAATGGTTCTCTTATACTTACAGGCAATAAATAGCCTTATAAAGCCGAATAATAATTATGTAAGATGAGGTAGGTACCATGCGTACAACACACAACCCCGGAAAATTATTATGAACCGAGAAAATCGCCTCTTATTTGAAAAAAAAAGTTTTTTTCTTTATGTACCTAGGTATTTATATTACACTGAATTGTGGCAACCCTAGACCAAATTTTTTTGTCAGTTTTTTTTGCGCGATTTTTAGTCAGTTTCATCCACTAATCTTGTAATCTTGCCTGTTTACAGTAAAAACAAACGGTAATGATAAAAAAGTGTATAAAAGTGAACTTAGTTAGCTAAAAAACTGACTTTACTGACCATTTTTTGGAAAATCTGACTTTTACTGACCGAAGCCAAAAAAACTGACTTTCACTGACTTTACTGACCAGTTTCGACCTTCCACCACAGAATACATAATACCTAGTAGGTACCTACGTATGACCAAAATAAAAAAAATGCTATGGCGCACTGAGGCGCGTTCCAAACCTACACTCCGAGTGCAACCTAACCACAACCGAACGCTCTAACGGCGTTCCAAACCACAGAGAAAGCAATACTATACGTAAGAAGAGACGGGACTTCATAGACCAAAAAAATCTACGAAATGTCAAATCAAACATACCTCGACGTAGCCAACATAACGAATGTAAAACAAAACAATGTTTTGCCAACCTACAGGAAAGAAATAGAGATGGGCGACCTTATAGTATTATTTTTTTTATCGATATCGATGAATGCACTGAACTGCGCTTTACTTAAGGAATGATTTTAAAATTTCTACTAATTGCAATTATAATAAAATATAAATAAATTAAAAGTAATTATTTCAAAAAAAATCTTTATTGTTCTCAATGAGTAATTATTTTGGCAGCTGATGGCGGTTGGCGGCTGATGACCTGAAATAAAAATATATAAAAACATTTTTATAATCTGTTACAGTTTAATTTTAACATAACAGTAATCTAGCGCGTACATTCTTGCCCATCTTTACCCATTTCTTACACCTAAAATTAAAAGCATCGATATCGATATTTATATATGATGTAGCACCACTATTTTCCTGCAGATTATTTTTCTGACAAATTTTATTATTTCATTCAAATACCTACCAAAAATTGTAAACGAATGTTATATTGGTTAATGTATTACTCACCGAAGCTCATCTGAAGGAAATTTGGCCATAAAAAACCGTTTTGTATCGTCTTTTCGCGCCGATCACAAATTTCACATTTTACATGCTTCATTGTGACTTACATGTACTGCACCTTAACTTGACTATTAACAAATTAAAACAAACTTTTAAATATCACAAAACTATTATAAAACAAACTTTTAACTACCTACACAAATTAATTTTATTTGTTACAATACTTTAAATGTTGCCGCCGTGTTTCTCTGACAGATGACCTATCATCAAAGAACGAGAAAGAATGAGGAAGAGTGAGACAAATATAGTCGCCATCAAAATTCGTGTCCGTTTCATAGAATCTTTTTTTGTATGGTAGTTGCGACAGACTGTTCCAAACATTTGAGCGTGACGTTCGGTTGACACAACCGTGTCGTTCCAAACGTCAGAGCGTTGCAACCAAACAACCATCAAAAATTATGATGGTTGTAAAACGCTCTGACGTTTGTCTATAGAAAAAATGTCAATGACATTTGACATTATTTTGTATTTGTGATGTTTTTATGTCTATTTTTTTAAATAATCATGGTAGATCCTCAAAAAATGGATTTTATTTGATTTAGTAAAAAAAAATGTTTAAATTATTCGTATTCCAAATGGAAAATGAAGAATTTGTATTGACATTGACATTTAAAGTTCTCGGTCGTTCCAAACCTTAGAGCGAGTTAAAAAACAACCAAACAACCGACGCTCAAACGTTCTGAACGCAACCCTGTGTTCCAGGTTCGCGGAGGGAGAAGTTTAAGTTTTGCTTTGCTTAAACTATCGTAATTTAGGTACCTACCTACTTATATACGTAATAATATCGTAATGTATAAATCGTGCAATAAAAGTTATGCCCTTAACCTTATGCAAACAAAAACCTGATGCATATCCGATTAAGTATAATTATGATTCTCTCTCAAGGTGCAATTTAGTATGATAAGTCGATGTGATAAGTAATAAAAATAACCACGGTCAACAACTTTTTACCTACTTCATTTAAAAAAATCTAGACACTTCAATCGACTCAATGTTAAGCAAGAAGACAATAATGAACGATAAACGCGCGGAATACTACAGTTTAGTACTATTATATTATATTCTGATAAAATTTATTTAAATTTCAACCAATCTTTGATTTCAGTAATCTCTCTTTTTGATGTATTTAGTGGACATAGTAAATAGGACTTAGGTACTATAAAACTATTATTTGCTAGTAGGCAGGGATTGATAACGTTATTTTTAAAAGTAACGTTATTTCTTACTTTTTTTACCGTTACTTTTAACATTAACGTTATGTCAATAAATAATGTTACTTTAAATAGGTAACGTTACATTTAAATTAACGTTATTTCAGTAAGCTCAGCGGTCAGAGCAAGGTTGCGGGTTCGATTCCCGTCTGAGTATTGATGTGCGAGTCGTATTTTTTCTAGTATATTATTTAGTATTGTATAATAATAGCATTGTGAATGCAAAAATCTCAAATTTCAAAATTATACAGCTATTTCATCTTAATCAATTGCCAAATCTGGAAAGATATTTCAATTGAATGTCGAGGTAATTCCTCACATTGGTGAAATAACGCTGGCTTGCAGCGTAAGAGTAGGATATACTAGAAGAAATTCGACAATGTCACTAGTTACTCGGTAGCTCAGCGGTCAGAGCATTGGACCGGATATCCAAAGGTCGCGGGTTCGATTCCCGTCTGAGTATTGATCTGGTGCGAGTCGTATTTTTTCTAGTATATTATTTAGTATTGTATAAAAATAGCATTGTGAATGCAAAAATCTCAAATTTAAAAATAACATTAATTTTAACGTTATTTCTAACTTTGTTAGGTACCGTTACTTTAAAATTAACGTTATTCTAATTACTTAATAACGTTACTTTTTTACTGATAACTTTATCGGTACTATTGTACCGGTAAAGTTTAACGCTTTATTTAACGGTAATTTTACCAGTTCAATAATTTTAATGTTATTTTTACCGGTAAATTTACCGATTAAATGTTTTAACGTTATTTTTTAACGGTATTTCAATCCCTGGGTTCAACCCAGAAATTAAAAGTATGTCAACAGAGTATGGAGCGCAGTATGTTGGGTATCCGTCTATCAGACAGACAAACACTCGGAAACATCAGAGCAAAAACGAAAGTTGTAGACGTGATCAAAAAGGCAAAAACTTTGAAATGGCGCTGGACGGGGCACATGTGGAGATCCAAAACAAAGAAGTGGACTAAAGACATCACTCAATGGTATCCAAGGGACGGGAAAAGGAGAAGAGGAAGGCAAAAAACCCGCCTGCATAAAAAGACAAGTCAACTGAAAAGATGGAAACAAGATTAAATAAATGTTAAAGGCAACATGTCATAATAACATGCAGTCGGAGGCATATAATTTAAATCATTCATAATGTCACTTTCTTTGTGCATGCCTCCGACTGCATGTTATTATGACATGTTGCCTTTAACATTTATTTAATCTTGTTTCCATCTTTTCAGTTGACTTGTCTTTTTATGCAGGCGGGTTTTTTATTTTTTTTAATTTATTTTTTTATTTATCTCTTTTTAGTTATTATATATTACGGTCATGATATACCTTTTTGAAATCCTTATATTATGCCCTTTAATATGACACCCATATTGCAGTATTCTAAAAAAAAATTTTTTTTCACTACGTATAATAGCACCGTACAGCCGCCATGTTGGTTTTTTTATAACGCCACCTTCTTATGAACACTTGGGCTGACAAGACAAATCTAACGATATCTTAATCATAGAAATCCGTTCAGCCGTTTAAAAGATATGAGGTACCTAATAATGAATATTACATACAAACATACATACTTACAAGATACGCGCGAAACACATAACCCTTTCTTTGCAGTCGGGTAATTAAGAGATGGGAGGACGATTTGCCGAAAGGCTGGAGGAGGACAGCATGTAACAGAGAGGGGTGGAGGTGCCTGGAGGAGGCCTATGTCCGGGGACAGCCTGACCAAGTAGGTAGTGTTGTGGCATCACCATCCTGTATGGTGATGCCACAACATGATAATAAGAAGAATAAAATAAAACAACAATATTTAGGTTTAACTATTCATTTATTGTGGAAATTATGGTCAGAAAATAAAGGTTTTTATTATTATTATTAATATTTCAATCCCTGCTAGTAAGTACTCAACGAAACCCCAGGTTTTGCTTATTCAGCCATTAAAATTGTATTAGGTATCTCTCGTCCGTCTTTGTGCTTTGCATTGTAACATTAGCATAGTAGGTACCAGAAACATTTCTTTAGGGAATTTAATCTTGGAACAAGTTGCCAAAAGAAATTGAATCTGCATAAAGATTCAGTATAAAAATAGACTAGACAAATAGGAACCTATTTAAAAACTAAATAAAGCTGGCAGATTACATAAAGATGGCGGGATACGGGCAGTTGTTTCAACTGCTTTCCTGCCGAATAATTCTATTAAATAATAATAAAAAATGATTCTTTATTTCTTAGACTAAAAATGAACAATATTTTGAAATGTTCGGTCTTAATTTATGATCTATTAAAGGGTTGAATAACAAACCTGAATTAAATAGATCTTACATAAGTAGGTATAAACTATGTACAAAGACTTCTCTATCGCACTACGAAACCTGTAATGGTAGATGTAAGAGGTATAAATAAAAAAGACAATTAAGTATATTTAAAACTATAATATTGCAAGTTAATCTTCACTTGACTGGATGGGTTAATGCTTATTACAAAATATTGAGCAGTGATGCATATAAAAGTACTGCATGCACTGCTTTGTCGAGAAATCTTTGCAAAATTATCAAATTATTAAGTTTTATATTAATATGTTGATATTGATATTTTACTAACTCAATGTTTCTTTGTACAATTTAAATTTTCCTACATATTTCTTAACCATATCTTTGGGATATGGTTTCAGTGCTAAGCATGTTGGTATATTTTCTGGTTGTTCTATCCACAGCTTGTATGCTACGGAATTTTCTTGTAACTTTGCTTCTACTTTCTTTAGCGCTTCTTCATTTGGAACCTAAAATCAAGGGATTTTATTAATTTGATAGCTTTTAATCTATAATTTAAATATTTCGTACAAATAATTGGATGTTCTTCACTTCAAATAAAGAATATCAAACCATAAAAGTTTTTTTGTAGACCATTGAAGATGTGTAGGATGCAGGGGTCCTGGGTTCGATTCCCAGGAGGGGGTACATTTACACTCGGTTTGGTTGGTGGAAGGGCTTATTTCACGTCCGCCTGGCTAGTTATCATTATCTTACCTAAGTTTGACGCCATAACAATTTAAAAATTATTGTTCTAGCAGTTTGAGGTAAGATAGCCAGTTCCTCAGAGGTGAGGATTCCAGGTGTAGTGAGCTACCACTTTCGGCCTTATTGTCACTTAACGTCAGGTGAGTTCAAGGTCAAGCACTATCCCGTTGTGCATATAAAAAAAGAAGAGGTAATGAGGCACTTACTTCCAAAACAACTTTATGCATGTTATCAAGATCACTGAGGTACTGTAATGTATGTTCGTCATCTTTGAACAAATGTAAAACTGCTGTTGATGCATGGCATGCTTGCGCCACCAATGCGCCAATGGACCAACCAAGTTCTTTCAGCAGATCGCTTCGAAGTAAAACATATTGAACGATTGTGTTCGACATTATAGAATTTGATATAATCACGTTGAACACAAATCCATAACGCAAAAATTTTACTTTTAATAGAAATACAAGCTATTGATACTATTAAAGGTTTAAGAATGAAGAAAGTTGAGAAACTCACTGGATGGATATGGAAGAAATTGAAAATTGGAATGGAAAGAAAGAAAAGAATCAAAGAAAATAGGAAATCGCGTTTTTGTTGAAAACTTTTGACACCCGCTGTCATTCTGCAGATTAATCGCTGATCCAGCGATCGCCATAGAGTACTTTAGTTGCATTCCAGCAGACCAATCGCTAAACCGTCGATTACCAAAGTAAACATTTTTAACCATGGAAAGTAAAGTGACTGTATACGTAACGGGAACAACCGGACGGGACACGGGATAGGCACTGGGCGGAGACGGAACGTGGTCGGTGTTTTAATGAAACGAACTGGAACGAGATAAAATGCATGCATAACGCAAGTTTGCTAGTCGCGACAGTTAACGTAGCGTGGTAGTAACGTGCTAGTCAGACGCGTTTGTGTTCCAGAAGCCGCGATGCTCGAAGGTGCTAGTGTTGTGAAAACAACATTTTAAAACACTACTTACGCGACTATTGGAACGCCGTTAGATCGTTCGGTTGTGGTTAGGTTGCACTCGGAGTGTAGGTTTGGAATCTTACGTATAGTATTGCTTTCTCTGTGGTTTGGAACGCGCCTCTACTAGTATTGCTTTCTCTGTGGCCTCTACTACGGCTAGGCAGTGATGTTATACGTACCATTATCATGGTATTAGTACCATTATTTAGGTTATCGTACCATGTACCTTTGGACTTCCATCATGGTACGCAAAAGTACCATTATTTTCACCTCTTTCATCTAAACCAACTTTTCGTGTAATGGAATGAACATAATGTTTCGTTTCTGCTTTTAATGCTTAAGTAGCATGGCTTAGAAAAATAATAAGTACCTAGTTAAAATGTTAATTTTTTTTTACTTTTCGTGGTTAAAACGGGCCATGGCGAACGATAACTCAGCGATTAGCCTGCTGAAATGCACCAATGTCAACAGTAAGTTAAGGTGTGAATGCGGCTTTTCTGTTCGAATTCGATTCGAAATCAAGAAGATTGTAGGTAATTCATGCTCGAAATCCCATTCCCAAGTAACTACGCAAGCTTGTAATAATATCTCAGACCGTATAAGACTAAAAAGCCGTAGGTACCATTTTTTTTCTGAAGTACCATGATTTTGACAGTCTGATGTCATTATTCCTGAGTTGCCATCTAACATCCCTGCGGCTAGGTACCTACCTATCAATCAATCACAAAAAGCGCATAGGTTGTTTGTTTTGATAGCGGCACAAAAATTGAAAAGAAATCGTATACAGTCTTTAATTTTAGAAGTACAACTGTTTAAACAAAGAAATGGCTTCTGGACTAGAAAACTATGTTAATCAGACAGTGTCGGTGATAACTGCAGATGGCCGAAACTTCATTGGAACTTTAAAAGGATTTGATCAGACAATTAATATAATTTTAGATGAATCCCATGAAAGAGTGTTCTCGTCATCCACTGGCGTGGCCCAGGTGGTCCTTGGACTTCACATAATTCGGGGTGACAATATTGCAATAGTTGGACAAATTGACGAATCCATCGATAGTAGACTTGACTTGGGAAATATAAAAGCAGAGCCTTTAGGACCTATTGTGCATTGATACCTAAGATTGATACTGTAAGGACTAATAATTAAATTTAAGTGTTTAAAATTGGTCTTTTTATTTTCTCGTATTTAGTGTTCTTCAATAGAAAATTGAGGCTGGTCCCATTGAATGTAAACTTTTTGAATCTTAGTTCTAGAAAATAAGAAGTTGGTAAAAATTTTTGCTTGGTTTGGTGCCAAGCAAAGCAACTCAAATTTCCAAGAGCAAAAGTACCTATACTCCAGCCAACTTACGGAAATAATGTTTACAAACAAACCACCTATACTTAACCTCAAATGTATTTATTGCATGTTTAATAAATATATGAATATCATTGAATAGCTTATCTATGTTGTCCAAGTTTTATTTATGGTGTTAATTCTCTGAAACTTAATGTATTTGTGGAATAATTACAAAAAAATGCACAGTTTTGTTTACAAACATACATTCCGTAAGATAGCTGGAGTATACCTACGTAAAATGTAAAAAAAGGAAATGGCTATTTTTCAATGCATGTTTATTCAGCTCTCTATTTACAAACTATGCAGTGGAATATTTACATACAACAATTTAATTATAATTGGTCTACAGATTCAAGCAATAGACCCTTTAACAGCCACAATGCAGAATTATTGTTCTCATAGAAAATATTTACATAAGAATCCATTAAAATAAAAATACATTTATAAAAATAGTTACATATTTTATAAGTAAAATAAAATGTTCAATATAGGAAAAAACGAAAGTTTTTATAAATAGGTACCGATGTAACATTTTAATGTTCTAATGTCAAATTATTGAATTAAATTAAAAGAGTCCAATTTGTTGGATAAAACTTAAAATAGTCAAGTCTTAATTAACATAAAAGTAACCAGGTACAAAATTTGGTTTGTTTGATTTTTGTATTAGTCAGGGTTTTGAAATGTAGGTACCTTCTACTTTAGGGTACAAAACCAAATTGTTAAAAAGTCTCAAAATGGAGCACATTTTACACAATATGCTCAATTACTTTGGTGTCAATATAATAGTTAATACCAGGGCGGGTATTACAAGCTCTTCAAGTTGTAAATTTTCTAATTGGCTACCAAACGTCTCTTTCTTGCTGTATAGCAAATAAAAGAGATCCATATTGATAGCCATTCTTCTATATGGCTTTTCTAACTGCAGAGTTAAAATTTGCCAGTTTTCTAACTCTCAGTCAAGGTAAACATAAACATAAATAAACAACCATTGCATGTTTGGTATTTATCAAATAATTATGATCAAAACTCACATAATATAATGTCTACAAATAATAGATGTATGTTGTATTTAATTTATTGTCTTCTAAAACAACAATAATGTTATCAGTACAACGTGAAATATCCTACAAATCATTTTGGTAGATTTCAGCATCTATTTGTCTTTCAATAATGTTAATTAGTAGATAATAGACATTTTTCTTTCTTTATTTAATTTTAAATAAAATGTCATTTGATTACTCTACTTCATGAACTTGTTTAATACTTTCAGGATTATTCTTTTTCATATCTGAACTTGTAGTTCAAGAATAGTCATTACCATTCGTTTTTCCAATCACAACTAATTCTGGATGCCTGAAATGGAAAAAAAACATACAAATGGAGGATAATTTAGAGTTTAAAGACTTGTTTGTAATGAAAAAAATACTTATGAATAGTATGCACTTGACTTACTAAACTAAGCAACAAACTCTAATGAATGGATTGACTATTAACATAGACTAAACTAAGTATTAGCAACTGACTCAGTACCTACTGTAGAGTAGAAGAATGAATGTTATAATAAAAAAATAAGAAACATTTTAAAATAAACTTATTTCATAATAAAATGATTATATTTTTTACTTGCATAATGTAATTTATGTACCTTGACAGTTGCATGCACATGCTACTGTTCGCTTTTTATAATTTTTATTTCTATACCTTCGCTGAAATAGAACATGGGTAGAGAGCAAACAAAAATAAAGGAAATCAAATTCAACATTTGGGTGCAGTACTGAAATAGAAAATTGTAATGTAAAAAAATAAAACTGTGCATGAAATATATATTGTCTTAATAAAAGGCCAAATAATTATTAACTTAGCAAGTACATACCTACTTTTATTATAATATAATTACTTTTCCTTCGTTTAACCCGGCGAGCATGAGGTGAAAAAAGTTACACCTAGCATGTGGTGGGGTTTGCCATACCCCAACATATAATTACCTATAAATGCCAATTTATTAAACCAAGACTTAAGAATTTATTCGTATTTTGAAATATGGTTTATATTTAGTGTATAAAATAAAAAACAGTGTATATTTATATACTTTTATTGTATTATTTATCAGAAATACTAAAATATAACATTTACAAAAAAACAAAAAAAGGAACTTCTGAAAAACGAACTAAAATCAACTAATTCTTTAATAAAAATATAAAATCAACTTTAAAAACTTAAAGAATATAAGATTCTCAATAACATATTTTTTTTAAAGAATTAGTTGATTTTAGTTTTAGTATTTTTGATAAATAATACAATAAAAGTATATAAATATACACTGTTTTTTATTTTATACACTAAATATAAACCATATTTCAAAATACAAATAAATTCTTAAGTATTGGTTTAATAAATTGGCATTTATAGGTAGATATATGTTAAAACTAACACGGAGCATGTGGCGGGGTATGACGCACCCCACGAACGTTTACACGCGTGTAGCTCCTGCGCCGGTTGACGCGACACTGCGGTCACGCCACTCTCCCCCCGCGGAGTACATTGGCTCCAGCTACTCGAAGCAACAAACCAATTGAGGGGCAAATTTGAAAAATACACGACTTCGCGCAAAGCATGGGCATGTCACACCCTACCTCAAGCTCGCCGGGTTAAGTAGGTAGTAAGTTAGTTAGGTAAAAGTTATATTTAATTAACATTGATTTAATAAGTAATGAAATAAGAAAATCTAATATTATAATATGCAGTTTATTTATATTCAAGCCTTAGTAAGACAACACAATCTACAAACAAATTAATATTATTGGCAGAAAAACTATACTAAGAATGTTTTTCATTCCTAGAAATAAAAAATATGATGATTAGAATTATTTAGTTTCTAAATGACTCAATTTATAAGAAAATATGTTAGAATAAATAAATATTAGAAATAAAAACCAGTTCTTAGTTTTAAAAACAACACAAAAAACACGATTGATTTTTCACACAAAACATGTAGACTAAGTAATTGTTAAGTATATTTAATAACAATAATTACATACATACCGTTGCATTTTCTCCTTATATTTTTGAGTGTTGTATTTTTGGAAAAATTGTTTCCCATATTCAAACGTAGCAATCATGATGGCACATGCTGGTGCTACTTTAAATATTCTAGGCAATAGTCCAATAAAAAATCCCTTAAACCCATGATTCCTATATATATTTTTAGCTATATCTTGCATATTTGAAGCTCTTTGCTGTACTTTACCATCTGCAGAAAATGAGTTTAAAAATACATTATTTTCCCACAATAGAATTCTTCAAAATTTTATCAAACATTGAGATTTTTTCATTCACAATGCTTTATGCAATGCAATTTCCAGTATATTATTTAGTATTTAGTATTTGAAGGTGAATGAAGGTGTAGTCTTTTACCTGTATAAATTTCTTTTTCACCTAACTCAATTTGCTGGTGTGTTTTAATAACATCAAATGGAAGTGTTACAAAAGCAGCAATCTGAAAATGTTATAAGTATGTAAGTAGGTGTTAATAAAATCATTAATTTATTTAAATCGAATTCAAATGGCTTACACTGCCAGCTACAGATCCACAGAAGAAATTGAATAAAAATGTGTTTTTTTCCGAGTCTGGTTTGTTAAATATCCGTTTTGTAGATTCAAATGTAGTCCAGTACAACCCTGAAATACATTTATTAAAAGAATATATTTATTAGAATCTGTTTTCTAATCTGTGACATAATAATGTACAGTCAACGGCATACTGGGCTTCCCCGACAGGGTAATCATATTCAAACAATTTTATAGGTACCTACTTATATAAATTAAGGTTCAAAATAAATTGCAGAAATTTGTAGTTTTGTATAACCTGACATGCTGCTGACTGTACATCCATTGTTTACATGTGTATGATGTGTACAGTCAGCAGCATATCAAGCTATACAAAACTCAAAAATCTACAAAGAATTTAGAACCTTAAATTGCTTGACTAAAAGTTTAAAAGTGATTGAAGAAATTTAACAGGTTGTAGAAGCCCAGCGTGCCGTCTACCGTACATCCATTGTTTGGGCAATACAAATAGTTTCGACAACTATTAGGCCCTTTACTTTCAAATAATTTTCAAAGATTTGATTCAATCTTAAGTTAGTGTGAATCAATAAAAACCTGAGAATGGCACGTCTCGTAATAGTGTTGAGCCCAAACCACGAAACAGTCCTCTGAAGCCTTCATACCTTATTACTTGTTTTAATGCAGTAGTAATTTCTGGAACATAAACAATGTATGTTTATACCCTGATTGATGTTTTATAGCTAAAGAGAAGTTATGCAAGTTATAGAAAGTTACTAATGAAGTCAGATGATATCATCCCCCTGATTATGTAACTCTGTTATCCTTACCGATTATGTATCGATTGAAACTGTTTAAAATTTGACAAATTTTCATTAATTTAAAATGGTTTCAATCAACTTCAATCGAAAATTGTTAGTATTTTAGCAACAGAGTAACATAATCAAGGGGCTGTACATTGATATGTTTAACAACTTTTAAAGATTGTTAAAAACAATCTTAGTGTTACTTTTGGTAGGATTAAAGTTAATAAAAAACAATCATGTTTTAATATTACCTGCATAAGTCAATTTCTTGGATTGCATCTTAGTTCTTATGAGTTCCAAAGGACTGACTATAGTCACAGCTGTCATTCTGGCTGTGGCACCTGCTATTAATGGTATCCACATTGGCTGGTACTCTGCAAACATTATTTTTCAGTAGTATACATTTCACAAAATCGAAAAGTTATTATTATTATTTTAATATAGATATGGGGCCATCCATAAATTACGTCACAAGAATTTCATGATTTTTACCCCCTCCCTCGTCTTTGTCACAGCTGGTCACATTTGTGAAACCCCCCTAGTGTGACGTCACATATTTTACAATTTTACATCTAGAAATAAATATTGAATTAAAATAGCCGTTCCGAAATTTGTTTTTTTTTCAATTTAAATGATTTTGAATTGTGACGTCACAAAATTTAGGACCCTTCCCACCCCCTTGTCACACAATGTCACACTTCGTCGACCCCCTCCCTCCCCTCTAACGTGTGACGTAATTTATGGATGGCCCCTAAAAAGTATAACATTGTTTTAAAGTTAGTTGATTGGTTGCTTTTAAAGAAGTGTGCAAGGATCGTAGCAAGTGGCGATCCATAGTCTCTGCCTAACCCCATGGGAAACAGGTGTGAGTATACATATGTATGTATGTATGTTGCTTTATTATAGTGGTTCCCAATTAGTTTTTTTACGTACCCCTCCAAGAAAGACCTTAACCTGTCTAGGCCCGCCGTTGCCCAGAGGCAACGGTCGCGAGGTCCGTACCTTGTCAAGCACCGCCGTTGCCTGGGGGACTCAGAGATCGCACGCCTTATTGTCTATTCAATTTTGAATATTGAATAGACAATAAGACCTCGCGACCGTTGCCTCTGGGCAACGGCGGGCCTAGACTGGTTAAACTCACTTTCTCTTTATCGCGCTCAATATAATACCTTACTAAGTACCTACAGATTGTCCTGCATACCCCTTGATACTACAATGTAATTTTTGGAATACAATTTTTTTATTTAAAGTTGCTGAGCCTACAGAATTGTATTTACTTTTTGTAACTGTGTTAATATTCAGTAATATACTTACTAGTTCGAGTAACTTCATTATAAAAAGTTTTCATTCTATATCGGAGTTGTTCATATGATACAAAGTAGATAACGGTGCATGGTAGTGCTAAAACTAATGTCGGACTTAAACCTGACCAAAGAGCTGGTACACCTTCTAATTTTGCTATTTTGTAGAAAGCATCCTGAAAAACAGTTAAAAATTGGGTAGATTCATTGATATAATAAAGCAGTTGATATTATGTACAAGTAGCCGGCAAACATCTTGAAATCAGGAGGGGATTGTGCCGAACACATATTTTGGGTATGTGTAATGGTGAGGTACGGGGCCGGTGGGAGGGGCGCGCGCTATTGGTCGCTCCGCTCGCAAGTGCACATGCGCGAACTTATCCCTACAGCTACACCGTTGAAAGAGCGTCAAGATGTTTGCCGAAATCTGTATGTGTAGTACCTATGTATTAATGATTAAAAAATGTAGATCCAAAGTGTAAATGGAGAATTTAAGCATACCATTGTACCATGGAAATGTACTCTTCGTGGTATCCATGCGGTCTCCCCACAAGGACACAGGTGTTCCATAAGTCCATTGCAATACAAATAGCATTTATTTGAAAGCAGGGCTTTTTGTTGTGCTTGTAGTCTTATTTTAACAACGTCTAAAGGTGTCACTGAAAACATTATTTAAAAGAATGAAGCCCATGGCATTTAATTAGTCACACAATACAAATAAACATACTTTTGCTGGGTGTACTTACTGAATAATGAGGTTATAAGAGCACCGGAACATGCCGATGCCATTTGCTGGAATGGTGTAATGCGAAATTGAGGATCATCTTCACGAATCATTAGAAGTTATTAGAATAAATTCTAGATCCAAATGGAAATGAATACGAAAAACTTTTTCGTTGCGAGACTCGAGTCAAATAATTTTGTCTCTTTGTCAAAATCTTCCAAATGTCAAAACATGGTCAAAACAAAAAAGTCGATGGGTGCATTCCAGCATGCTAATCGCTGAGCTATAGAGTTTTAATCAAGAAAAATATATTATATCAACAATAAATTCACTACATCAACAGTTTCGTAGTCCAAAATTTGACATATTGTTTGGACACTCAACGCCTTAGAAAGGTCACAGAAAATGCCAATAACATCCAGCTTTTCTTCCCAAGCGTCAAGAATATGTTTGAGAAGTGCAATTCACTAAAATTTAAATTACGTCATCTTTCTCGTCCGAATTCATTTTGTTTGCTAGCACTGAGCAAAAAGACTATCAAGATTCAAGGGTCTATCGGCTAATTAAAATATACTATATCTATGAAAACGTTGAAGTTTATGTAATACTGTAAATTGACAGATGGATGTAATACATTGCTACTTCATTTTGGCACAAATAAACCAAAGAAAAGTAGCAATGTATCACATCCATCTGTCAAATTACAGTTAACATGAATTTCAATAGTTTAGCCGTTAGACCCGCAGGAAAAATTGAACCTTTATTATGAAACTCAAAAAGAAAAATTGACTTAGTGATTTATTCTATGGCGATCGATGACTCAACAGTTAGTCTGTTGGCATGCAATCTTCTTCTTCGTATTTTTGTTTTTATGGCAATCTACTCCTGGCTTTAGGGAGTAATTTTTGCCAATGTCAAGAGTTAAATGCATGCATAGATATAGTATATTAGAATGCATGCAACCTATGGCAAACAAACTCTGAAGTCATGGCTGTATGGCGCAAATGAACCTTTGCCTTTTTTGCTCGAAGCGGAAAAAAAATTACCAAAAAAAACCGGCCAAGTGCATGTCGGGCCACGCACCGTAGGGTTCCGTATTTACCTTATATACCATACCATATTTAATACCACTATCATTTTTCGTCTGTAAAATTTTTTTCAAAAGTTTTTCACAGTGTTGGTATGAATGACAAAGTTATATTTGCGGTTTTGGAAAATATGATATATCTCGAAAACTAATTACTAAATCTCGTTCAAACCAATTTTCAGTGAAAGTTTTTATTAAGATCTATAGCATATTTTTTTTTAGATTTTTCACTCACCTATTTCAAAAGTTAGAGGGGGGGGGGGGGGGCACACATTTATCTTTCAAACGGTTGACTTTGAGAAAAAATTGTCTTAGGAACCTCAATGTCATTTTTGAAGACCTATCTATAGACACCCCGCACGTATTGGTATGAAGAATTTTTTTTTTCAGTTTCAGTTTCATGTATGGGTCCCCCTTAGGCCGGCCACACACAGACGGAATCACGTTACGGAATTCCGTACATACGTGATTCCGAACGCAGCTAATCTATACAAATCTATGGACTACCACACACAGACGGGATTTTTCCGTACGGAATCTTCATACATTATCGAAATTCCGTTCGGAGTTCCGTAACGGGATTCCGTCTGTGTGTGGCCGGCCTTAATCTTTATTTTTTTATTTTTGTGTTAAAATCGTTAAGCGGTTAACAAAATACCTACTAAGTTTCAACTGTGTAATCCTAAAACTTTCGGAATAAAATGGCTGTGACATACGGACGGACGGACAGACAGACAGACCTGACTAATCTATAAGGGTTCCGTTTTTTGCCAATTTGGCTACGGAACCCTAAAAAACTATGGTCTCGTCTCGCCCCCATTCCCCACCCTCCCCCCCCACATCCCATCACCATTCAGTCACTTTGCTGTCACTGGGGTGGAGGGCGTTTTTTCTTTATTCAAGAAGAACTAATTTTTACTGAAATACGCGTGTGTAATCGTAATTATCTGTGAAGCTGAGAACTGTAGATGAAAAGCAATTTTTGAAATGTTTTCCTCGATTCCCAGAACGTTGTTGTAAGTATCTTTTAAATTATTTTTGGAGTTTACATAACGTGACAGCTGTTTTTAGAGAACAAAATCTACAAACAAACTTGACGGATTAATGAATTTGGAATAAAATTGTGAAAATATTTGAGCCCTATATGAGATGTTCTTTTAATGTTAAGATTTATCGCATCGGGCTCTTACTAGAGATACGGGCTTCATTGAAATATCGAACACGGAACAGTTGTCTGTCAAGTTGATGAGACCATCGAGGACGAGGAAATAAGGTGTTATCAAGGCCTTTTTATTTTTAAATTTTTGGTCAGAGTGATTAGTACCTACAGGAGGAGCAGGTAGATATTTTCAGTTTAGAAAATTTCATGTAGAGCTGCTTTTTAGCTGCCCTATTACTCCTATTACCCTATTACTAAGACTCCACTGTCTGTCTGTCACCAGGCTGTATCTTGTGAACCGTGACAGTTAGGTGAAATTTTCACAGATGATGTATTTCTGTTGCCGCTATAACAACTAATACCCCCTAAAAACAACAAAATAAACCATACAACAAACGTTTTTGCCAGAACCCTTCGTGAGCCAGAATACTTGGCTGGTTTTTTCACTACAATATTCACTGGATCAACACATCTTTTGATATTCTAACAAGACTCCTTGACCAAACTTTTGTGTAGATGATTAAATTATAATGCATTGTAAATTGTAACTATCAACTACTAAATAAATACACTTAAGAAAGTGCATTTTTGCTGAATTCTGATATTATTATTGTAGTTTTAAAACTAAAACATACTTGGCAACACCTTGATGATAATGAGAAATATTAATTAATTATTAATATGGAGTTTTTGGCGCCATTTTGTCGGGTTCAGTTCGGTGGCTATTTTAATTATTTGCAAATTGTTTTATAGTGGATATTGTGTCTTAAAATTGGTGCAGTTTTGTGGTACAAGTGTCTACGCATCTGAACAATATGTGGGATAATTGAAATAGGTGCGATCTTGGTTGTGTGAAGCTGAGACTTTTATTGTAGTGGTGGCTACCTTGGCAGAACTTACCGAGTAAACTGTATCGATATATTTGATGCCAAATGCTCCAAGCAGAATTGGAATGTGATGCACCTGCTTTCTAATGTAAACTGAAACAATACCACTGAATTATTTAACTCTTGACACTGGCCAAAATTACTCCCTGAAGAGGAGTAGATTGCCATAACAAAAATAAGAAGAATAATGATTATTATTATTTTTGAAAAGGTCGTAACTTTTCACAGCTATCTTTATTAGTAAGGAGGTATATGTATATTATATTTTTTTCTTTTAAATGGTCATGTTTTGAAACTCTGTAGTAGCTTAAGTTTTCCAATTTAGTATTTTTGTACAAGTTTTTGTAAAAAAGCGGTTGAGTTTCTAAATAAACAAAAAAAAACTTAAAATGTATGGCTTACTACAATCAATCACAACAATACCTGTGCCAATGAGTAAATTATAATGAAGTAAAATGGGATAATATACTATCACAAATTTCTATATTAATTATAAATGTAAAAGTTTGGATGTTTGTTACTCACTCAATCACACAAAATGGCTGAACGGCACACAGATAGTTTCCAGCCTGGATTAAAATAAAGGTTAATAGGATACTTTTTGTGGGTCAAAGGTTCCCTAGGGATTTCATTGTCCAATAGATGTAGTCGTGGGCATACTGGTGTAAAAAATTCTTTACAGATAACCAGTTATCTGGCCATGTTATCTCCAAGGAACAAGGGGGGCGGAAGCTGTGTCTCAATATATTTATACTACATGTTGAGATTTTCTTTTCTTCTAATGGGTGTTAAAAGACCCTTAACGATCAAAGATTTCATAACTTTTGTCTAAAGAATTAGTATTAGTAGTATTTCGTAACAAACAATGGCTTCAAAACGTAATCACTCAATGTATCTCATGAGCACACACTTTCAACTCGGCCGCACGCAGCTGTGTAGCATACACTGGCAGGTGCGGTCTGTTGTATGCATTACATAGCATGGTGTTGGTGATGTATGCAATGCTTTTTTAACACCAAAAATTAAAATCGTTTCCTAGCTATAATTTTGAACAGAAATGGTCCGGATGATGGGCAGAATACATAGTCCTCGGCTTTGCTGGAGGGTCTTGTTACACCCTGTATTATGACTACATAAAAGTATATTAGTACAATAATAAAATTTGGAAATTATTTGACAAAAAATAAGTATTTGAAGATTGTCCTTTCACTTTAATTTCTTTAATTGAAAAAAAATACTAGAAAAAATCGACTCACCCGTAGCAGCTCAGACGGGACTCAATTATATTAAGTTACTTAATATATAAAATAGCATTGTGAATGCTAAAATCTAAAAATTCAATGTTCTTTGAAGTTAGTCATGTTATTTTATTCAATACTAAATAAAAGTTGCCACTATGGATTACAGAGACAATAAATAATTTTCAAATCAAAATTATGTTGTTGACTTACGAATATGCACTAAATAATAATCCGCTTTAAAAATATATAAAGTTTGTAATAAATAAAATATAAAGATACACACACATGTTTAACTCAATTTTTGGCTGATGCATACAAATTCTGTCGATAAGTAGCTAATGTAGGTATACATAATAATGTCTGTCTTTTCTAATTTAAATGCCTATTACAAAGCTCTACAGCGGTTAGTACAGAAATTAGACCACAGAATAATATCTAGGATTATTATTAAAATTATTTAACTAAAGACTCGCCTTTTGATTCCATTTGAACTTCTCAAGATTCTGTTAACATTATTAAAATAAATAATTTGAAAATAATTAATAAGTATAGGTATACAAGTAAATGTCACACTTCCAATGGTTTAGCCACAAAAGTTTGAAATTATATTAATGTTGACTATTTTTAGTGAGTCATATTTAGACTTGGCAACATTGCTGCAATGAATGTATTATGGAATAAGCAAGTATTCATCTATCTTTAGATTCAAGCAAATATTTGGTTGCGTTTATTTTTTAAATTCCAAATAGTTGATTCTCCATTCATCAATAAAAGAAGTCATCATTCAAATATATAAATTCAAAGAATAACTACTTAGAAATATAATAACTCATAATCTCTTGATAGACTCACCTATAAAATCTAGCTACCAACTAGATTTTTCTTGGCCCACCACCAACTATTTCAAGTAAAGTCCAGTAATATTCTGTGGTCTAGTGCTCACGACAGGCACAAAATAGTTATTATCAATTACCTTCAATCTCCGTAAATATACATAATAATATGTACATTCATACTTAATAGGTTAGTTTAAGAGGATTTATACGCTACATTAGCGCCGCCAATGGAAAAAAAATCATAGTGCTTAAATAAAGACGAAATTGTGATTTGTGTTCTTCTAATGTACCTACTCCGAATAAGATTTGTGGTACTATTTGTGGTATCTAGGTAAAAAAAATACATAATTCCGAAGTACTTATACTTCAACAAGCCACAAGACTTGATATCTTGACATAATTCATAACCATTCTGTTCTATTTGGGCTGTCTGTGTATTTGTACGGTATACACATACATACTTATATTATCTATCACACCCACGACCAAACAGCATCTCTTGTTTACGTTCTGTAAATAAAAGTTTGTGTCAACACAACACCTGTAAGTCGGGTCTTACTTATATAACGTAGATCGTCACGTCAGTGTCACGGACCAGCCTCCAATGAAGCAGATAGAGGTGTGTTCATCAATGTAAAATTACAGGTTACCAACTCGCCTAAAACTGGTTTTGATAATTATATTATGTTATGAGGCAGCTAAAATATGCGAGGAAGCTAAACTGCAAGATTGTATTCCTAATTTCCTACGCTCAGTTGCCTAGCTGTGAAACGAAGAGTTTCTGCACCAGAAATGTGCGAGTTGAGTGGTGCGAGATTATGCAGCGTAGTCAGTGTAGTCACATCTACCATTTATAAAAATACCGTTTATTGATTTTTTGGATCAACACTGTTGGTGCAACTCGCAAAAGATCATCAACACATCTTTATCAGGTATATAGGTATGAACAACGACATCGCGCTAAGCCTTTTTTTACCAGACCTGAGTTAAGGATCTATAATCTATTGGTTGATTTTTCCTCGCACACCACTACGATCTACGATAACGCATCGAACTTCGGAAAGCTACCGGCAACGAGCCCCAATCGGGCCAAAATTGCTAACCCCAATTCATGATGTCACACGAACATCAATATCTTCCAAATAACTTCAACAAATTGTACAATACGAAATTCCTTACTACGACTATCTGTTTTAAGTTGAAGCTCAGCAGACCCGCCGAAGTTCAAAAAGTTAGCCGGTAGGGCCCTAGTAGCCAAAATCCGTTTCGTTCATTAGTGTATGGGCACACGCACGGGCAAGGCCACTTTAATTTTACCTTACTGCGATATAAAGTTTATATAGGATAGATATACACTGGGCTTAACAGTAACTTTAGACGAACATTTTGGTAGAACTTCATTGTAGAAGTCTACCTGCCAAGTAGGTAGCAGCGTCACGTTTCTATTTGTGATAAAATATCCGCAGTAATGGCGTAAACAGTTGATAGGCATCTCGTATCTCTTCATTAATCGTTTTTATAGGAACTACTTTTTATAATTACACTTTTTCACGTGTTACCTTGATTAACTCTTATAAATAATACAAACTTTGAAATCGGTTCAATAGTGAACCTACTGGAAGTTTTAATATATTCTAATGGATCTTGCTGTTTGATTTTTGGAGTTTCAGCATGTGTGCAATACAATGCAACACGATTTAAAGCTATTTTTTTGGGCTATGAGCAGTGGATCCATCTAATATAGTGATATCATTATATCACCACAAGATGTAAAAGTTTTCAGAACGTAATCCTAACCGGTTGCGAGTTACGAGCCTGAGATGCACTGTACTGTAGGTCGTATGAGCAAACGAAGTACTTCCGATCTTCAAACCTCTCAGATATTGATCGGTTATATTATAGCGTATTTATCCTGGTTCTTTATTAGCATAAAAAACTGTCAACCATTGAAGTACTGAACATCTCTCATCTCTTACAAATGCATTAACTGGACGATGAAGAATTGGTTATGTCATGGACATGGTACAGTCAGATCAGCCTCAAATAGTTAATCTCTATGGATAGAGGCTATCAAAATGTCTCTTCTCTAAGACTAAGATCCAGTTTATCTCTGTAGCTTTATCAATGTTCGTTTTTCGATTGAGGCGTGCAAACATAATAAACAGTTGGAGAGTGGACAGTGTTGCTGTGGCGTTATTATTATTAGTATGGATTTCTTGTTACAGATGTTGCTCAAACGCTATAGTCCCTAATAGGGTTGCGTTAGCACTAACAAAATGTCCGGTGTTCGAGTGCTCCTCGGTGCTTTGTCGAGGATACCACGAAGTCACTGGCAGTATTATCTGCCCCAATGTTATCCGCGGCGTCGACCATTTGAGGGACCCTCGGTTAAATAAGGTAATTTGACAAGTTATCCAAAACATCGCCTAACTAATTAATGAAGCCTCCATATTGATAAGAATTGACTTGACTTTAAAGGTCGAACACCACTGGATGCGCGCGCCGCCATGTACTCATAGACGTGCACGTTCCACTGCGTTAAATCCCACAACTTCTATAGTTTAAAGGAATTTTTTGAGTATAAGAAATCATGTTTTATTTTTACTTGACATATCGATGTTGTGATGGACTTTTATATCTTTGTTATCAGATTTGTTTATTTTGTGTTTATTATTATTATTGACATTATCTATTGACATTTTTTATTTTATTTTTGATACATCATTTTTGAACAATATTAATTCAATATTTTTTTTTTTTTAACTTTAATAATGCCTTACAGCCTGACATTTTTTTTTCTTTGCATATTGCCTGTAAAGGTGGAAGCCAGTGGAACTGTATTTAGTTTTAAGATCTGACTTTAAATGTACACGGTAAAAACAGATTTCTTAAAAAAAGACAAATTGCTTTGGCTTAAGACATATTTATTGAATCTAAGAAAATGATCCTCTCCCTATAGACGCTAGACAATAATTTCTTCGTAATAGTAAAAAATACTCTTAAAAATATTTAGTTGTTACAAGAATAATACATTTATTCCAAGACACGTGTTGTTTCATTCAAGACAACGTTATTTTGTACAGTCAAGTAAATGTATTCTTGATACGAAAATCTTCTATATCTCTTGTAGACTAACCTTACTTAGAGTAAATTATTATTTTACTCATAAGTAAATGTTTAGTTGGCCTAAGTAATTACTGAGTTTTGATGAAAAAAATTAAATGGAAAATTGAGATTTTGTCTATTGAATGAAGATGTATATTTTGTTATTTTTGTTGTTGTTGTATATTAAGTTGAGATAATTGGAGAACACCGATGACTTCCTTCCTTTAAAAGTACAGATTTAACTTTTCTGTCCAAAAATAACAACGTGGGCGCGGTCTACAAAAAATCAAGGTAAATAAAAGTGCTCGAAAGAGGAGTGGAGTCCGGGAAGCCGTTCCAAGTAGGACGCGACACCCAGAGGCAACCAACAAACAAACCCGATTGAGCTTGACAAAACAAAATTAAGTCCGACTACTTAAAGAACTAGATAAAAATCTTAACACCGCGGGTCAGACCATGATGTATGGATAAATTTCTCAAAGTAAAAATGTTATCGTGTTTATCGAAAACTATGATTCCGTTGTTTCGAAATTTTTGAATTTCTCTGTTTACAACAAAATTTCTATAAGCCGAACAAAATCATTTCTTAGAACAAGAAATAATACTTCATAAACAATAAACTTTCTCTTAATAGAAGAACATGATTTTTTGAAAAAGGTTTATCTAAATTCAAGTAACTTGTAGTTGATTTCAGATAATTTTAATTTGATGCAAGAAGATGGACATTTCTTGATTTAAATTAAGTCAATTTAATTGATATAAGTTTAAATAAGCCTTGAAACAAAAATATTTCTCTTAATCATTAAGAAAAATATTGTCTGAGTAAAAGATGAGCACTATTTTTGTTTTAAAAATATTGCATTGGCTTAAGTAAATATATTTTTAGAATAACCAAATATTTCAAGAAATTGGTCTTTCTTATTTAAAGAAATCCTTTTTTACCGTGTACCTACCTGTGTTTCGAATGCAATAAACGATTATGATTATTATTATTATGATTATTATTAAATTATATGGAACTATGATTAAACACGGTAAACAGTAGTTCGTTCGTAGTGCAGTTTATCGTCTTGATTATAACTGTTCCATATAAATATAACGCAGGGTACGTGCACATCTACGCTTACGTATTATTATCAGTGCCTGTATTATGAGTTTGGGCAGTTACCCTTTGACATACCATTTTTTTGGCTACTTTATTTATTATTTACTATAATGGACCGTCTATGGATCTGGGTATCGGCCGTGACCTAGGACATTTGGTTGGAATAACTTTGATTCTAGTCTAGGTAATGTCAAGGTGTCCTAGTATCGAACTAGACGCTTATAATTATTAATAATTCTGTAATCATACAGTTTTATACCTATAACGGAAATATAAATGTTATTTGTGGGTATCGTAATCACACGATAAAATTACTAATAATTTTATCACGGTTTTACCAGTTTGCATTTTTCCTTGATTCGTCAAAGGTTGCATACTTTCCCCTTAGTTCATTTAATTAACTCTACCTGTAATTATGACATAGAAAGAGTCATTTCCTGTCGGCCGCTCGCGTCACACCGGGTGGCAACTGGGTTAATTAGTAGGGTTCCGTACCCAAAAGGTAAATCGAAACCCCATTACTAAGACTCCACTGTCCGTCTGTCTGTCACCAGGCTATATCTCATGAACCGTGATAGCTAGACAGTTAAGATTTTCACAGATGATGTATTTCTGTTGCCGCTATAACAACAAATACTATACAATATTGAAACAGGATTAAATATGTATTTAAGTGGGGCTCCCATACAACATACATGCAACAAACCCTTCGTGCGCGAGTCCGACTCGCACGTTTTTTTTATTTAAATTCCCAGTTGCCACCGGGAGGGGCGACGCGACGCTAGAGTTTTCATGGTTTTTTATTCGATCTGGGTAATTAAGTAACCGCTTCGCATCAAGCGGGCCGTATGGTTTATTGACTTGCTGCCTAGGTTCCATAAATTGAAAACTATACAGCCGTTCCTGCTTGACTTACAGCTAATTGGTTTTGTTGTAGGGCCTTGCCTTCACCTTGGAAGAGCGTCAAGCTCTAGGCATCCATGGCCTCTTGGCTGCCACGTTCAAAACCCAAGAGGAACAGCTCCTTATCTGCAGGATGTCAGTGGACCGATATGAGGACAAACTCAATAAATATCTCTACCTCGTCGAGTTACAGGTGACTAGCCATCGAGAAGGTACCAACATTTATGTGATTCTGTTTTGCTTTTTAATTTCGGGACTTGAGGATTTTAATAATCAAAAATAATCAAGATTGTTAATGAAACTTCAACGTATATTTTTATCTGCTCAAAATAAAGAATAATTATTTGATTGTTTATCGTTGAATCAAACATGGCGAAATTCGATAATTTGAAATATACTGGCCTTAAATAAAGTTGTTCAGTTAAGCAACACTATCACCTGTTTATGTGTCATCATCATCACATTATTTGGTACCACCTTTATTTGTGTGGATAGATCAAGAAAAATAATTGATGACGCATGTGTCAAAGAGAATTAATGCGACAATTTTTATGGGTCGATTTACAAGTCCGTCGTATATTGGTTAATACGAAGATAGTTTTTTGGTTTGTCTAATTTTAACTTCTATAACCATTAGTAATTTTAATAGCATGATTACTGGTGATGGACCTTGAATAGCTAATTTGTCGCAGTTTACTGACTCAATACTCTTTATTGTAATGCAAGGTTACACCGTAAAAGCATAGTCTAGTTACCGTGGTCTAGTATTCATGAAAACTTAATGGACTATTTTATTTGTTAACCCAAATGTTATTCACACATCCATTAACAATGTGACTAAAACAAAACCCATAATTTATATTACTTAAAACAGAAATATCTAAGCATAAAATTTTGGTCAAAACAAACGTAATAAATAATATTATATTATGTTATGACCACATTTCGTGAAAAACTGGTTATCTTATCTATCTCTACATTAAGATAAAGTTACAGATTTCACTTAGATACCGCATGTTGCTGACATGACCTGATATAGCAGGAGTGGGAACTATCACGAAATATACATGTTGAAAACATACAACATACAATACTTTTTAGAATTTTTAGATTTTAGGCATTCTCAATGCAATTTTTTATTATATTAATTGCAAAAATACTATAAAAAATCGCCTCACCCGTAGCAGCTCAGACGGGATTCGAACCCGTACCCTTGGGATTCAGGCCCAATGCACTGACCAATTATGCTACCGAGTCGCTACGTCAACGGGTTCGAATCCCGTGCGAGCCGACGGGTGAGTCGATTTTTTCTAGTATTTTTTCAATTTAAATTAACTTTTCAGACTGTTAGATTTCAGTTCCTTTGTTTACTGCAATACAAAAGAGTTAAGGTTTCAGTATACGTGACGGACTTTTTTTACGTCCCGGACGAAACGGGGCGATTTTTTGACATCGTTGCATATAAAAATATAACAAATATACGTGACGAGAACACGAACGGGATGGGACATGGACGGGACGGGGCATAATGCACAGCACGTCCCCGTCCCGTCCGAGGTTTTTTTCCGTCACGTATACCCTTTAGGTAGTACTAACTCTAAATCTTTATTAGTACAGATTATCGCAACTTTTAAAATATTTAACTAATGATGAGTAATCTGTTTCCGATTTTAGTAGAAATACTGTGTTCTGGTGTTTTGTTTATAAAAAATGACCGCCCTTGACGCTACGAAATTCATTTCTGAAATCTGGCAACGTGCCACAGTAACTAGGACTGACTCTTAACAATCTTTCCATGGCTAAAAAAATATTTTATGGTTCTTCTATTTTCTTGTCACTCCTGAAGCCACATTACAAGCATAAGAAATATTTCGAATAATGTTTTGGAAACATCTCAATACTTAGATTTTTTTCTAACATGACATAATTTCTCTTGATTGAAATTATTGCAGGATAGAAACGAGAAGTTGTTCTTCAGGCTACTTGCTGAGAATGTTGAGAAGTATCTACCAATCGTGTACACACCAACTGTGGGGTTGGCTTGCCAGAAATTTGGTCTGATCTACAGGAGTCCTAGGGGTCTCTTCATCACCATTAATGATAAAGGACATATATTCGAAATCCTCAAAAATTGGTAAGTATCCTCCTTAAATAAGCTTTATTATAGGCAGACCCCCTGCCGGGCGGCGAACCCCTGCCGCCCGCACCTCTCATGACCCCCGTTCTCGTCTCCCCTCGCGCCTCTGTGCCCCGCGGGCGAGGACTCATTTAACCGGTCGGCCTATAGGTACTTATACCTACTACAGTTTGCTGAAAGGCGTATTAACGCCTTTGCCGTATAAGCCGGTGTTGCCGTGTTTTTTTGTATTATATGAGATATCGTACGTACCTAAGCAAAGAATAATTATTATTGTTCTATTCTATTAATTAATAGTTAAGATTTTTTTTCATTACAATGCAAAATTTGACATAAATAATGTTATATATATTACTTCTACAAATCCTAGAATTAATCGTGATTTATTGTTTATGTCCTATTTTAACATGTCTAGGGCGAATTGGAATCGCTAGAGGCTTGATCGGGAAAATCTCTATCATTGTAAAATATAATATTTTTTACACTAAAACTAAACTACTTTTAAACTACCTGGTGGGTCATCTTATGAATCCGCTGGATGCAGGCAGAGCTGTTTTCGTACTAAAAAATTGTCCTCTAAAAAATATTGATAGCTTTAGGTTGTAATTGAAACTTAGAAAATGAAATTAAAGTGATGAATTTGCGGTTGATACGATAATAAACTAAACTATTCTCATTGTTTTAGGCCCGAACCAGACGTCCGTGCCATCGTGTTTACGGATGGCGAGCGCATTTTAGGGTTGGGCGACTTGGGAGCCTACGGAATGGGTATACCCGTAGGGAAGCTTGCATTGTACACTGCATTGGCAGGTATTAAACCTCACCAATGTCTTCCTATCACTTTGGATGTTGGTACTGACAATCAGGTGAGAGTGCATTTATTCTTATTATCGTATGAGGATAAGTGGCCACCTCTAGTTGTAGAGTTTTTAAGCCGCCTGTAAGGGCTCTGAACGTCTGTAATCAGATGATGCCTTCCGAAGCCCGGGAGCGCTCAGTTGTAATGCCAATTAACAGTTATATACCCATCCGACACCTGACCGCACCGAGCGTTGCTCAACAAACGTGATCGAGTACGATCAGTCAGTAAAGCTCCGCCGTTGCCATGATTACTGATAAGCGATTACCAAAACTATGCAATTCAATTTTATTGAAGACACTGAGTTGTATAATTTTCAATTAACTTATTTTTATCTCAATAAGTATATTTTGTAAAAAGCTAATACAAATACATACACTTTTCAATGTCAACACTTGTCCAAACAATAATTCTGTTCTTTCAAGCTGTATTTATTATTTTCAAAGCCCTTTATCAAGTAGTAGAGTAGGTACAGTCGAGTTCATTAATATGTTGGCACTTTTGACAGCTCATCAACCTTTATGGCTTTATATTAATGAACTCGACTGTACCTGTTTGACAAATAAGTAATTGATCTCACTCCATCAAATAAAATAGCGATAATCATGTTGTAGCTTTATTTAAAGTTATTATGATGCTATAATATTCACTATCTTCTTAATCCTTTAATATATGTTTAATGATGTTATTAAAAGATAGTAAGGAGAAAATATTGGTAGCTTTAAAATATCTTTGACATCATAATTGTTATTTAGTGGGTCAGTTCAAAATTCTATTGTATGATACAAATTGGCTAAGTTTCTACGCCGCTGTGTTTAAAAATAGGTACCTAACATATTGCATTGATATTACTTCAACCGCGTTTCTTATGAAGGCCAGTGTCGCCGGTGTCACTTTACCGTCAGTATTGTCGTATCTTATCTATATTCTATTGATATCGCGATGCAGAGCCACTTAGCTTTTTTAAAATATCAATGCCAATTGCCAATATCAAGGTTTTTATTTGTCATGAGAAAGTATTGTAAACACTAACACCAATACCTAATTTTGGATGTTCCCATTTACACCGAACTATGTGCGTCAGAGGATTTTAGGTACAATGCTAAAGGAAATTTTAAATTCTTAATATTTGTAACAATTTCCTGCTAATTTTAAATGTAGTTTCAAAATTCTACCTGTTAGCAAAATGTTTCCATCGGAACATCGTTTCATGTAGGTAAATAGTTCATAAATATTATTCAAGAGTGCGTTTCGACTAAGGCGGAGCTGCAGAGCGGTGCAGCAATTGACCAATCACGATGATCGAAATCTCTCGAGTATTGTAGTATCTTATCTATATTCTATTGATATCGCGATGCAAAGCCACTTATCTTTTTTAAAATATCAATGCCAATTGCCAATATCAAGGTGGTTTTTATTTGTCATAAGAAAGTATTGTAAACACTAACACCAATACCTTATTTTGGATGTTCCCATTTACATCGAACGATATGCGTCAGAAGATTTTAGGTACAATGCTAAAGGAAATTTTAAATTCTTAATATTTGTTACAATTTCCTGCTAATTTAAAATGTGGGTTCAAAATTCTACCTGTTTGCTAAATGTTTCCATCCGAACACCGTTTCATGTAGGTAAATAGTTCATAAATATTATTCAAGGGCGCGTTTCGACTAAGGCGGAGCTGCAGAGCGTTGCAGCAATTGACCAATCACGATGATCGAAATCTCTCTGTCGTGATTCAAGTCAAGCTGCTCCGCTCAGCTCTGCCTCAGTGGTAACGCAGCCTTAGTTCTTTTACATTACGTTTGTCTCCAAACCTCATTTTCGGGAAACGAAGTAAGACTTTCCGCGTCGAAACTTGCTAGTGATCGGTATGAATATCTTTGCAACACTCATAGCGGTTGGTTACAATCAGATATTCGTACAAAATATGGTAGCGTTTTCATCAGCTTCATATATATTATTTTCTTTAGCTTATTTTCATTTGCTTTATATTTTGTTTGCGGAAGTAAGCTACATATATTTCTTTTTTCAAAATGGTTTGGGACTTCCGCCAAGTGACGCCTGATTCAATCAAATACTTCATATTAGTTTTTGTATATTGGGATTGCTCCAAGCTCTAGCGTAAAGATCGGACGTGTCAGAAAATAATTAAATATAATAAATTAATCGCTAAGCTAAAATTGTGACCTCGTTTCGCCAATACCGGCAGTAACATAAACTGTGTCATTAGTTATGAAAAATGAGTGAGTGAGTGTTTACAAGACAATTTACAATACAATGTCAAGTCCATTTAATAGAAGTGCCATGACCACCCGCTCTCCACCACCAACGCCTCCACCGGGATCTACACCGTCAAGACCGCACAGTCAGGAAGATGGAGGGGGCCAATCGGACGTTATCCCCACCCCGGAAATCCAGAGCTGGATGTCGTCAATCGAGCAGTGTTTAAATGAGGTTTGCCATATAGCTTCAGAAGGTAAGCTAAACTCGGAGCAGAAGCTGCGTATCCATAACTTGTGCAGGAAAGTAAGCCATGGCTCAGCACAGATGGCTATACAATATCAGTCCCTTAAGCTTAAAACAGTTCAAGCACACCGCTCTATAAAAAATCTCCAAGACCAACAAGATCTGTCGCAACAACTCCATGACCTTAAGCAAAGAATTGAAGAGTCTGCAAATACTGACACACGCACGTCCTTTGCCGATATGGTTAAGAAAGGAAATAACTATATTACGCCTGTAAAAGTCAGCTCAGTGGCCATTTATCCTAATGACAAAAACAAGACAAGTGAGGACACCAAATCGCTGGTTCAGAAAATTATCTGTCCTGAACAGATGAAACTGCACGTCAGAGGCCTACGCAAAACAAGGAACGGCGGTGTCATAATAAGCACAGATACCAAAGATGACATTTTAAAACTAAAAGAATCGGTGGTTTTAACTAATTCTGGCCTCAGCGTCGATGAGCCCTTCAAGCGCAATCCTAGAGTAGTGGTAATCGGTGTGCCCACATCCATGCAGGAAAAAGAAGTTTTTACCTGTTTGTATAATCAAAATCTGGCTGAGAAACTAACTAATTCAGATCTAGAATCCTTCCTGAGCACAATTAAATTAAGCCACAAGTCGGGCAAGAAAGATGCTGAGACCTGCAATTACATCATCGAAGTATCAGCAGTAATTCGCAAAGCCTTGGTTTCCAGTGAGAGAGTTTTTGTCAACTGGTCATCTTGTCCAGTACGTGACTTTACCTTGGTAACAAGATGTTATAAGTGCCAACAATACGGTCATGCGGCTAAGTCATGTAGGGAAACAGATCACACCTGTGGACATTGTGGTGAAAAAGGCCATTCTATCCAAGACTGCTCTAAAAAATCAAATCAAGCAAAGTGCGCTACCTGCTTACGGTTTAAAAAACCAAGTAACCATAGCACAGGTTCTGCAGATTGCCCAGCGAAAATAATGGCAGAAAAAAGGTATATTAACTCTATAGATTATGGTGGCGCCTAAGAGCGCCTAATATTATCTGTTTATCTGCCCATTTTATAGTTTAGTTCCTTTTATTATTTTTAACAATCTTAATAGAATAGTATAATTATGATTAATGATTTAATAGATGATATAGATGGCTTCTCGATATCTGAGTCGAGTCTCTGCGAAGTCGAAAAGTGCAAACAATATCTTTCCGCCTACACTAACCCTTTAACTGTACTAACACAGAATATCCGTAGCATTTCGAAAAACTTTGACCAATTTAATATTTTTCAGCAAAGGCTCAAGATAGATTGTGATGTAATTGTTTTAACAGAATGTTGGAATAGTAAACAATATAATCTGCCAACAATAAAAGATTACAATATGTTTAAAAGTAATATATCAAACAATCAAAATGATGGCGTGGTTGCATATACCAAAAGCCACTTAGACGTCACTGTTGAAGAACCAAAGATTGATGACTGCAGCAGATTGCTGATAAAAATTGGTAAAGACTTTGCAATTCTAGGTATATATAGATCGCCTTCATTTAAAAATATAAGTAATTTTATTCAATCTCTAAGTGAAACGTTGCAAAACTTGTCGTCTTTCAAAAACATCATTTTGATTGGTGATATCAATATCAATATTATTCCCAACCAAGAAAATGTTGATGCTTTCGTCCATGAATACCTTAACCTATGTTCCTATCATGGTTTACTCCCTGCACATTTGCTACCAACCCATCAAAGTGGGTCGTGTTTAGACCACATCATGCTTAAATCAAAATTCTCCTCACTAGCTTTAGTTATGAATACGTCACTAACTGATCATAGTGCTGCATTACTAACTCTTAACTGTAAATTACCTAAATTAAATTATAAGCGCACAATTAACAAGTTGAACATAAATAAACTCGAAGCTGACTTAAGTAATATTGACTTTGCCCCAGTTTACATTTCTGCTGATATGCATTTTTGTATGTCATATGTAATCGAAAGTGTAGGTCAGGCATTGCAGAAAAATACAGTAATTGTTTGTTTAAGTAACAAGAAATCTAATATAAAACCGTGGATCACACCCGGTCTTATTCGCTGTATGAAACACAGGGATAAATTACATATGAAAGCAAAATGCAACCCAAACAATCTGGTATTACAATTATCATACAAGCGTTATCGAAACTTTTGCAATAATCTTGTTAGAAAAGTTAAAATTAGTTATGAGAAAGCATTACTTGAAAAGGCTGGTACAAACACTAAGAAAATCTGGGAACATGTTAAAAATGTAACATATTTGTCAAAGAGCAAAGAGTCCTCTTCGAGTTTATTACAAGCTCATCCGTCCCAAATGGAATCTGCTAATGCCGCTAATAATTTCTTTGTAAATATTGGTAAGTTCCTGGCTGAAAAAATACAAGCTCAGCCATTTTCAAATAGTCACACCCCTACTAGCTGTAGTTCTTCACTTTCATCTTTTGTGCTGCTGGATACGGACGAAACTGAGATAGAAAATATAATATTGAGTTTAAAAGACGATTGTGCTGTCGGATGGGATAATATTCCAGCCAAAATTGTAAAAACTTTTAGGCACATTCTGATTCCTCCTCTGACTTTCATTTTTCGAAAATGCCTGTCAACAGGTGTTTTTCCTAAGTGTCTGAAAAAAGCTATTGTGGTCCCAGTACATAAATCCGGCGATAAAAAACAAGTTACGAATTATAGGCCTATATCTTTACTACCCATCATATCTAAAATACTAGAAAAAATCATAAATAAAAGGTTAATTAATTTTTTGGAGAAAAAATCAATTCTATCGAAGGCGCAGTTTGGATTTAGACCGAAACTTTCAACGGCTGATGCAGTTCATCAACTAACCAATCACATAGTGGAAAATCTAGACGAAGGTAAGCACACATTAGGAATCTTCCTAGACCTCGCCAAAGCTTTCGATTCCGTGTCCGTTCCCATTCTACTGCGCAAGCTTGAAAACATAGGTATAAGAGGCACTCAACTGAAATTATTTGCAAGTTATCTAGAAGAACGTACTCAGTGTGTGAGGATTGGCAGTGTTATCAGTAATGAGCAAAATAATACATCCTTCGGGGTTCCACAAGGGAGCATATTAGGATCTACCCTCTTCCTGGTCTACATAAACGATCTCTGTAATGTAAATCTAGATCATGGTTACGTCATAACATATGCTGATGACACTGCTCTCCTTTTTTCAGCTGAGTCTGAAGAAGAAGTATTCAAGTATGCACAACAGGGTTTTAACGTAGTTAATAAATGGCTTCGGGATAATTTACTTACACTTAATGCTGAAAAGACAAGCTTTATGCAATTTTCGTTGCGCAAATCGTCACTAACATCAAATTATTCAAAACTATACGCTCATTACTGTTCTCGATATGATAAAAAATGTGTATGCACAGAAATTAAATCAACCGCCGAAATAAAATATTTAGGTGTCGTACTAGATGAAACTCTTTCCTTTAAACGACATATAGAAGCTCTAACTAGTAGGATACGTAAGATGATATTTGTGTTCAAAAAACTTCGTCATATTGCTGATGCGAAATTGTGTAAACAAATTTATTTCGCGCTTTGTGAATCGTTACTGACCTATTGTATTTCTACGTGGGGTGGAGCGAGTAAGACTTTGCTCTTATCTGCTGAAAGAGCCCAAAGAGCGATTCTTAAAGTATCGACTTTTCGTCCTTTTCTTTATCCTACAAAACTTCTTTATAAAAACTGTGGAGTATTAACAGTTAGACAACTTTTTGTATTGAGCATAGTTCTGAAGCAGCACGCAGCCCTTCATTACAGCACTGAGATTACTAACAAAAGACGGAAAGATAAAGTTTGTACTATCGGTGGAAATAATCTTGCTTTTACAAGAAAATTTTACAAGTTTCTAGGACCGTTTCTCTACAATAAATTAAGTGCTAAAATATCTATTTATCCACTCAATCGCATAAACTGCAAAAATATCCTTAAAGCCACTCTCCAAAAGATGACGTATGATGAGACAGAGGAGTTACTTGTAGTATTAAGATGATTAGTATTAGTATAGGTAGGTATACTTAGCTATTAGTTTAGTCAATAATTAATTCTATTAAAAATGTATGTAACTTTAATTATTTTCCATAATATGTAATACCATAATTTATGTTTTCCATAGGCGCATATCGCCTGAAACACAGGATAACCTAGTTCAGGCACAAACAATGATTTATTACCTAAATAAAACTATATTTGTAATTTTATGTGTAGCTAAACAGAATGTCATATTATTTAGTACCTATTATATAGAAACTAATTGCTTATTTATTTGTTTATGCATACTAACCTAGTTTTAAAGCAAATATTGTCCATTGTTGATGTGAACGAAATGAATTTGAGAATAAATGATTTATTTATTTTATTTATCTGTCTGTACAACTTTGCAGTAGAGTCTCTTGTGTCTCTTAATTTCCAATTTGCATAGGGAAGTGTCATTGCGGAATACAATGATCACTCAATGTAATATAAAATCACTATCACCATTCCACAGTTTGTCTTCAAAATATGTATGAATAACTATTTCATTGTACACATAATTAAAATTGAATGTGGATAACGGAACGTTTCCGTAGTTTTTCCATAATTATATCAGAAAATATTCATAATTAAATAACTTTTTTCCACATGCGCTAAAATAATACAAGTATATTGTTATTCAATCGTATACAATACAAGTTAAGCATTTTTTCTATAGTGAGTGCCAGTTCTCCTTTCCTTGATTTTTGATCTTGAAGACATTAAGATTCAAAATCATTTGGAGATACAGTTGTGGTTAATCTGACTCCATACAATAATAATATGATTAATTGATTGATGTTGTATGTTTTAGTCTCTTTTGGAAGACCCGTTGTATATTGGATTGCGCCAAAATAGAACCAGAGGAAAGGACTATGATGAATTTTTGGATGAGTTTATGGAAGCCTGTGTAATGAGATACGGCCAGAACACACTATTGCAAGTAAGTTTAATAACACTCAATATAATGAAACCCCAAGTCAAAAGTAAATACTTATGATGTACCGCATAGAAAAGGAAGAAATAAAACATGTTGATGAAAAAATACTTATCAATGCTTCTTTTATAAATTCACAGTTTACAGCCACTTTTTATGTCCTAAATTTCTAGACCACATTTGTTGAGACAATTTGAGAAAAAAATTGTGAAAATAATGTAAAAACATAAATAATTGTACTGCCGTTATAGAATGACATGAATCAAATTTGACAAGGGGTCCAAAAATTACCCTGTATTATATAGGTATGTTTGTTTTTATACTAAAATTCCCACCCGAGCAAAAATTATATTGTGAATTCAAAATTCTTAAACTTAAATACACTCCATTTTTGGGCAGTAGTGTGATATAAAAGTTAATTGTTAATTTAATATCCGACTTTCAAAGCCATAAGTTTTAATCCATATCGTTTTGTTATCAAATAGTTTAGTTGAATTATAAATCAAATCCACCAAACTAAGATAATAAAACAATTGCCGGGTAACGATAAAACACATTGCATAAGATTATTATGATAGTATCATTAGTACTTACATCATATCTGAATTTGAAGCACGCGACAGTATGTCTAAGGTATCTTATCGATATTCACATGCGATAGTATCGATCTAAGTAATACTTTTTCCTACGTGATTGATTATGATCTTGGCTAGCTCAAGTGCAGTCAATGTGCTTTGAATACTTTGAATGAATTCACTATTAGCCTCTAATTTGTAACATTACTGCCCTTTCCACAGTCACTTTTCTATTTTAAGCGCGAAAATAATCAGGTGCAATCAGTGTACAGCTCGCGCAATTTAACTTAAACCAAACCATTAGACAATGAGGCTTGCGCACTAAACATTTTTGTTGTATCTAAAATTGCTATTGCGCAAGTCACCTTGTACTAAAATATGGGTATAAAGTTATTTTGCGCTGGCAGTTATTAACTTGGCGAGTCATTCAGCTCCTTTTTGATATAAAAAATGCATTTGAGAATAGCAATAACGTTTGTCTTAAAAATGTAATGATTTATAAAACGTTTCCAAATGTTCACCGTATTTTTTAAGATTTTACAGAATATAACATAATCATCGTTATATCCTTGGTCGTCAGTAATGAATGGTGTGGATATTTACTCTAGTTATCTCCATGTAGGAAGTGGTAACTAATAAATAAATAACTCAAATACAAAGGAAATGACAGACCATTTGTTACGTAAAAATTCGCGTCACTAGGTGATGTGAGTGCTCACGAAAGCGATAGCAGTCATGTGATTCATATGGTGACTAAATCCGTTTCCTTCTTGATCGATTCTTAGTTCCACCGCTCGAAACTTATTAAACTCGGTAAAACCACTGATACAAAAATTCTAAAATTACTTAATTGAAAAAAAAATGAGTAAACTCATTCAACACTGTAGATTTTTTTTGTTTACTTACATCTGAAACACAGTACTGAGTAAATATATATTTATTAGTGATGGGACTCGAATTAAAAAAAAAATTATTCGAATTGATTCGAATCACCCATATGTGGTTCGAATGGTCGATTCGAATTTGGAGATGATTCAAATCACTGTGATGATTCGAATCAGCTAACCAATTCGAATCAGGTGTTGAGTCTAATAATTCGAATCACGTGATGATTCGAATGATTCGAATCGATGTGATGATTCGAATGATTCAAATCGATGTGATGATTCGAATCAATAACAATATCTTAAATTTATACGTTCATAAAAAATACGTTTAAGAACTAAACGTTCCTACTTTTAAAATTCACGTGTGCGAAACCACTAGTGGTTTCGCCTACCTTACGGTAGATTTAGTTTCGGTACCTTAAGGTAAGCTATTGTTACGCCAACAAAGATTCGAATCAAAAAACTGATTCGAATTCCAACGGTGATTTGAATCAGCCAATCGATTCGAATCGAGCTTGAATTGAAGTGATTCGAATCATTCGAATCAATTGGGGTTCGAGTCCCATCTAGAATATAGAAAAATAGAAAAATATAGACGATTCAAAAGTACTTAATAATTAAGTTTATTTGAATAAAGCTTATTTCACTTTCACTTTCACATCACTAATATTTATTGATGAATTTACGCCCTGCTGAGCAAACATTATTGTGGTTCATAAAAGTAAATATAAATTGATATTGAATAATACAAAATGAAATTTACTGCTATTACTAATAAGGTTTTCTTTCCAACAACCAGTTCGAAGATTTCGCCCTGCCCAACGCTGGTCGGCTTTTGCGTAAATATCGCAACAAATACTGTACGTTCAACGACGACATCCAAGGCACTGCGAGTGTAGCTGTCGCCGGTCTAATGGCCGCCGTCAGGGTGACAAAGAGAAAGCTTAGTGAGAATATTTATCTGTTCCTTGGTGCTGGCTCCGTGAGTATAGCTATAGAGGTTGATAGCATGTAATAATTAGGTAGAGTCAACTAATGGGGTATTTACATGGGCGACTAAAGCCGCACAACTTTCGCCGACTGTGTAAATGGCAATTCGGGCAATTCGGCCTAGGCCGCAGGTGACTGAACAAAATTATCTGATCCAGTGGCCAAAACTGGAACTACGTTATTACATATTGTTACCTAGATTATGCCATCAATAACATAGAAGACAGCGACGCCATCACCTGCAATTCAATTTTGGAAGCGACTTGCTAGGTGACTAAAATCGACCCATGTAAATAGCCCATTACTAAAAACTTAAGCTTATAGTCCTACAGTCCAGTATTGATCGAGATATTTTGTCATTTTATGGTGTTTGATGGAATGTTGACTGTACAGTACGAAGCAAACTTTACAGCTGCTTTGAAGTTAGACGTAAGTCGCTGCGCAATACGCAATTTAGATGCTCCTGCACATAGTGGATAAATTCGTCGCCATAAAGTTTGCATCGCACTGTAAGTTCAATTGCTTTTCTCAGTAAAAAATCCTGAATATTTTAGTCAATTTTTATATTTACTTAGTTTTAAAGATTCGGATATCTGAAGTTATACTTACCATAGTTTTAGAATGATCTCAATACTGTTAGCATACTTATCTTTTTCTTTTTCAAAGTATAGAAGGCCCAGAAATTGGGGAAGTGAAACTGTTACTTATTTATCAGTGAATAATTATTTATTTCTTTTTATTGTAATGTTTTTGGGGTTCTAACAATATTATTAAAGAAATAACTAAAATATTAACGGGATGGTCAGGATGCATACTCGCACAGGTATAATAGCAGTAATTTGCTTACTTCTATTCCGTCTGCACACTAATTACTAAACACATTTTTGGTTTTATTTATATAGATAAACCTTCTTTCGTTTTATTTTACAAAAGATCTTTCTTATGAAAGACCTTTCTTTCTTTAAATAAATCGCAATACTTAAAATAATCAATTTTCAGCAAGATATAGGACTACTATGGATCGGTACTTATATTGTCTAATTTTCAAAAAGTTTTATTTAAAAGTTTTATTTGTGCCAAAAAGAAGCATCAATGTACCACACCCTGAAAACGATTGTTATAGATTTTGGAATTAGACAATAATATAATAAGTACCCTGTTACCAGGCAATCAGTTATTACCTGTCTTTTAACAGAAATAGATAGGCAACAAATCCTCAGTAGGCCTATCTTTTACTGAGGCCGTTAAAGACGCTTCAGCTGGGGTATATTAGACATGAACACTGAAGAAATAAGCAATGAAGGATAGGATAATGGCCTTCGATCAAGAATATCCTAGATAACGTTTCACAAACTAAAACAGTACGCAAAAATAGCAGTTCAAATAGCGTCCCACTTACAAACTTGGCGCTTATTTTGTACATAATCACATCTTATTTTGTACAAACTCACATTTTATATCACTTATTTTGTACAAAATAAGCTTATTTCGTACAAAAACTCATCTTCTATCACTTACTTTCAGCAAAATAAGCGCCCAGTTTGTAAGTGGGACGCTATTTGAGATGCCATTTTTGAGACTCTGACCGGACATCTAGAGTATTCTTGACCGAAGATAATGGCAGAATAATTTTGCTGATTTACAAATGAAACTAGTCTGCGCACTACTGCTAACTTGGAGCTAATGTAGGTTTAGTAAACCTGGGGTCTTATTTCTTTGCACATTTTCATTGGATAGTCATGGCTGTCGAATGAGAATGAGTAGCAAAGAGCGCTCGACGCCTTTCAAATATAGGGCCCCTGTCATTTTATTGTTTGCTATACATTTTCGGATGTTGGAAGCGAATTTTCGTAAATATTCAATATTTTTCTATGGTAATAGTTATTATTAAGTACCTATCAACAACATTTTAAACAAAATTGGAATATAACCCGTTCAAAAGGTCACCATCTAGAACAGCGCTACCACGAGGGATAAATCTGACATCCTGCTGTTGTAGCAATTTTTATTATTTATTTCATAAACATTTGTTTTACGAGGGTGGATTGATAAGTCCGTGACTTTGAAAAGAAAAAATACTTTTTTTCATAATTTATTTAAGGTGGTACCCTGAGCGAAAGTGGCGCCGCGTAGAATTATATTATTTAATATTATAATTCTAATACATAATTTTAAAAATGTTTATCGTGGAGATTTTAGGGCCCACAGTCTAGTATTTTTAGACGGTATCGTTACATTCCCTCGTAGTCACTCCTAGAAGTAGATAGCAAAACTGCTAAAAGTGGCCGTTTTTGACACATTTGCTATCTACTTCTACGAATGACTACGAGGGCTGGTAGTGATACCTTCTAGAAATACTAGACCATGGTCCCTAAAATCTCCACGATGAACATTATTAAAATCTTTTTCTATTAATAACTTAATAAATTAAAACCTCTGAGGGCGCCACTTTCGGTCATACAACCGCCTTAAGGAATCTTAACAATACATTTTTTCAAATTCGGCAAAAGATTATTACTTTTGGAAACAAAAAGCTCAAGCGACTTTTCTTAATGACCCTGTCGACCCTCTCGGCGGCACTAATGACATCAAAATTCATCGAATGAAATTGCGAATCCTTCCTATTCTCTAGATTCAACCCACTGAGATTTTTCTCCTACCAAACATGAATAAATGTCTTGGCGGGCAAAGATTTTCATCAAACCAAAAGGTGGTGTCTGAAATGGGCCCTCGTTTCAGTTACCAGTTTTCAGGCGATGAAAAAAAACAAATAATGGTTTAAAGAGGTAGGAACTTCGTTGGACTGAATACACAAAGCTACAATAATTATGTAGAAAAATAAAACAAAATATTCCGAAAAAAATTTTTCTTCATTACAAAGTCACTCCTATCAATCCACCCTCGTATTTTCCTTGTAGGTGTAGTATAAAGCACTATCATTCAGAAGAAAGTGCGATGCCTAATTCGTGTGTATTGTAACCTACCATTGTTACTGTTTGTCATCGCTCACTTTCTCCCCTCGATGTACAATGTACTATTTCCAGGCTGCAGGTGGTATAGCGGGTCTCACCGTGTCAGCAATGGTGGCTGAAGGCTTATCAGAGCGCCAGGCGAGAGACCGAGTGTTCATGTTTGATGTGGACGGATTACTGTCCACTCGCCGCCCAGGCGGAGTCCCAGCACACGCGAAGGACTTTGGCAAGGATATTGAGCCGGAGAAAGACTTTGAAGCGTGTATCGCTAAGGTCAAACCGAGCTGCTTGATTGGTAAGACTTTTGGTAGTGATTCTATGGATATAATTTAGATTGTACTGTACACTATTGGGTTGTGGGAGAATATAGTGTTGTCTATTGCACCACCAAAACAGAGTCCGCACTAATAGTCTTACAATATTTCACAAGATGCATTTATTACTATAATTAATAATGAATTCTACCTTTTATTAATTTATTTTAGCAACATTAACATCGTAATTACAATAACAATTAAAACATATTGGGAAGACTAAACCTAAGTTATACAGGGTTATTTTTAGACCCCTTGTCAAATTTCGTCAGGATATTTCTGACAGCAGTACAATTTATGAAATAAAATATTTATTTTTTACATTTTTGTCCCAAACTTTTCCCTACACAAATAGAAATTGTTGCCACTGTTTGCGCATCGCACACACACCTGGCTGGCAGTCGAGTGATCGCCCCCCCTCCAGCCACCCGACTTCCCCCGCTTGTGCGAGGGTGAGCATGCGTGCCTAGATTTTTAGGATATAAATAGTAACTGCAAACTGTGAATTTAAAAAAAACCTTTTCTAATTTTCTCCTGTATAACTCTGTCGTAAATACAGCGTGAAATTTTAATCATTTGGTTCCCGCAGTGGGGTGCTCCACTGTGGAAAACAAATGATTAAAATTTCAGCGTCGACAAAATTCAACTGATTTTGGACTTTTGGACGTTCAGTTGAACATTACATTGTCATGTATGTTTTTTGTTCGTTGCAGGCTGTTCAACTGTCGGTGGCGCTTTTACACCCAAAGTTCTACAGAATATGGCCAAGATCACAGAAAGACCTATCGTCTTTGCCCTCTCCAACCCGACTAGCCAAGCTGAGTGCACTGCGCAAGCTGCCTATGACAATACTGAAGTAAGTGTTTTCTCTTCATTCCTTCTTTGATGAATATAAATCTCTTTATTAGTCTATATCTTTTATTCTTACAATTTAGTATTTTATACTTACAATGTGTAATACCTGAAAGCACAACTCTGATTGGATCAAGACAAAAATCCAGCACCGAATTGATGATGATGATGACGACATTTCTTTACATACTACTGGTTACTTTATAATAACATTGTTATTTCGTGCTTAATACGGAACACTCTAGTACTAGACCAGAGGGCCTACTCAAATGGCCATTCTTCTAAAATTAACGCTAGTAGAATAGAATGACAATGTACGGGATTAACAGGAGCTAAGCGTTAGCTTATGTCATTCCCACAATATTGTAATTCTTACTAACGTTAATTTCAGTCAATGTTAACGTTAATGTTAGTTAAGCCCTGTCACAATACCAGCGTTGTTGCGGTGTGAGCATTGTTCTCATCGCAACAGCATTAAGCTGAGGCAGGGTCCTGGTTGGCTCGTCACACACCCTATATTTATTTATTTTTTCTATTTGTGTGTCTTTTTTGTGTGTGTGTGATATTGGCCAATAAACTATTCATTCATTCATTCAGTAGAATGGCCATTTGAGTAGGGGGGCAAAGGTGCCATTTTGCCCGCATACAATTTTTTGTCTTTATATGGTTTTGCATAACCGGAATGGCATATTCGCATAATGTTATAAATTCGCAGAATAATTTCATATTGGCATAATGATTACTTGCATTGCACTATTACGTTTCCATTGCGTCCAACAACGCACGAGCCGAGCGAGCGAAGCGAGCGTGCCGCGACAGCGGCCAGCGAAGTGCCAGAACTGACTTGCTGGCGTATATAAATTTAGCCATAAGTTGTTATGCTAATAAACGTACTACTACTAATAGTAATGGGTAAAAATGTATGTAATAAAATTGAATGCTTTTGATAATTATGATTATATTATTTATGCGGAATGAAAGTATACGTGAACATTTATGCGGTATTATTGTTATGCGAATTGATCATTCTGCCAAAAAACCTTATGCCATAGTATTTTATGTATGATTTAATTCACATGGACCCCTAGACTACTATCGCTTGTGAATGTGAATGTTTCTACCATAGAGTAAATAATGTTTGGTAGGGCCGCTGCATCTTCGCGTCCGGTTCTCCCTTCCCGCCTGTCAAGTACAACGGCAAGGAGTACCTTACCGGCCAAGGCAACAACGCGTACATATTCCCGGGCATCGCCCTCGGAGTCATCGCTACCGCCACCCACCATATACCTGAGACTATGTTCTTGACTGCAGCTAGGGTAAGTATTAAAGTAACTAGAGAATAGTTCTCGGGTGAATCAACGGGCGTTTTGAACGCCGTCATTCTCCTCAACATATTTTCATAATTTTAGAGTAGGTAAGAAAATTCTGTCCCCGTGTGCAGTGACGAGAATAAGTCCCAGACGAGTAGCGCTTAGTAGCATAAATTAAATTATTTTTGCCACTTGTCAATGACAATTTTATGTCGAGGACAATGACGGCGTTCAAATCGCCCGTAGATTCACCCTCTCCCTCCTAGTCAACTACGACTTCAAGGAAAACAGTCAGCTTCAAAACGATCCAAGCATTTACCTACCAAAATACCTAATCATTTGACAAGAATGAACCTTATCACATTCATTGACGACCTCCGTGGTCGAGTGGTTTGCACGCCGGTTTTCAAGGCGTCGCCATCTCTTGAGGTCCCGGGTTCGATCCCCGGCTGGGTCAATGTAGAAAATTAACTTTTCAATATTGTCTCAGGTCTGGGTGTTTGTGATACCACCGTTGTCTCTGATTTCCATAACACAAGTGCTTTAGCTACTTACTTTGGAATCGGAGCAATGTATGTGATGTTGTCAAATATTTATTTATTTATTTGTTCTGAGAACAAACGAAAGTGCACCTTAGCATAAAATAGGATTCCATCCAGCTCGTTTTAGCTCGTATTTCATGCATTCTTTCGGTACATGCGAGTGAAAAGAATGGTCTATCTATGTCTATGGTTATATTTGATTAGTCAAAGAAATGTATCTGTTTCAGACTCTTGCGGAATACGTAAGCGAAGATGATTTAGCCCTTGGCCGAATTTACCCATCCTTGTCGGAGGTTAGGGACGTGTCTCTTGCCATTGCTGTCAATGTCGCGAGGATGGCGTACGACGAAGGTATGTTCTTTGGGTTTTCATCAGGGGCCTATTTCATATAGAAAAGAAAAGAAAAGAAAATATTTATTAGACGTACAGACGTGAGATGATATTTACATGCTGCGTTTGTACATTAATGAAAGAAAAACATAAAGCAAAAACAAAAGAAAAATAGAAAAAAAAAATTATCTCACGGCTGCGTCAAGGTAGGAAGCCAATCAAATTACAAGCTAATTTTATTAGTGAATTTTATGGAAAATCACTAATAATATTAGCTTGTATTGTATACAGTATATAAAAATAAGCATCTTATATTATAAGCTAGTTGCCCGCCCCGGCTTCGTACGGGTGGCGCCATCAATTGTATTGCGATTTAAAATGACGAAAGAGGGAAACTTTGATTTTTTACGCCTTTCCGTAAATTATGTTAAAAAATTGTCCTGATAATAACAAACAACAAAAAAAAGAATTATCTGATTTGGTGCAGCCGTTCTGTGTGTGTGTTTGTTACCTCTTCACGCCTAAACGGCTCGACGGATTTGGATGAAATGTGGTTGGTAGAGAGATTAGGACCTAGATTAACATTTAGGCTACTTAAGATAGTTAATACACTCGACGTCATAAAAATCGCACCTCTTCGTAAACAAGTTTGGACTTGGGTGGCCAAGTCTAAATTTATTTTCGAAGAGGTGGTGGCTATTGCTAGCTAATGTTTTATTGTGTAAATGTAGATATCAATTAAAAGTACATTAATGAGCTTTCAATTAATAATAGTTTGATTTAATTAACATAACAGTTACCACAATTAAACGCTTAGAGCGTTATTGCTTGCGCCGCCATAAAAGGGGTCAATTCAGGAAATGTGGGTAAATTCGCTATCGAGATGATAGAGAAAACACACTTCAACAGTTCAATTAAAAAAAGGAATACCCAAGATGGATACTATTGCCCATGAAGTTGCTCAAATATTGCAAAAAAATAGGCAATGTAATGTTGCTCTGAAACTGAATCTCAGTAATTGATTCCGTTCGACGAGTATTCCAACGGTTTCTAGAGACTGTTGGCTATGTCCGAAGGGGAAGAAGTATATAACGACACTTACCATTAAATTAGATAGGATAAAATTAACTTTGAAGAAATTTTTGATAAAGTGCGATTTTTCTGACGCCGAGTGTATAATTATTATGCCGGGTACATATGGACTAAGAGCTAGCCCCGGAAATAGGTGGACAATTTACAGAGCGACGAAATCCCTCTTGTTAGTTTGCCGTGCTATCATTATTAACAAATCCGGGCACCTCGTGATGGAAAAGTAGTGCTGCCAAAATGCGCAAAAAAGGTGGTAAAGTTTGATGCCGCCTGGCACCACTTTTCCACCGGTCAAAATTCCTGGTAATGTTATATTCGATTTAGATATATGATTGGTTTGCTATTATACCACACCAAATCCAGAGCTCTGTAAATTGTATACCTTCAATCGCTTTTCAACCCCTTTGTTGCTCAACCTTTCCCACCCCCACTACTGAAAATCTGCGAGGTGCCCTTATCTGTTAATAATGATAGTGTGGCTAACTAACTAGTAGGATTTCGTCGCTCTGTAAATTGTCCACCTATTTCCGGGGCCAGCTCTTAGTATAATAGCGCATGTTTTGCCCTACACAATCAACAAAACATCTCAACATTCAACAAAATCCTCATAAGTTTTTTTTGTTGAATGTTTTTGTTGATTGTGTAGAGCAAAACACGCGCTACGGACCCGGCATTAGAAAAAATCGACTCACCCGTAGCACCTCAGACGGGGTGAGTGAGTGAGGTATGCTAACGTGTGAGTCGATTTTTTCTAATAGATTAATTATCTTGATATAAAAATATCATTGTGAATGCCTAAAATCTGAAAACTCAATAATATAGGATAATTTTTGACGTGGTCAAAGGTACATCTACGTCTACGAACGAAATCGCGGGCAGCCGCTAGTATTTCTATGAATGAGTTTATGCAGACCGAGTGGGAAAGATTTCAAGCATTCGCGATTTTCATATTGAGTGTCGCTTACATCATTCCTAATCCTAAACAAAATACACGCATCTGCTCGAAGAATCTCGCTGATGTAGGTACTATCCCCGCAAATTGGTAATGAACCTGCCCCCCTAGCCAAAGTAACATTTGCACATTTTCGTTATCGCTTCGCTTCGAAACATGTATGGATTTGACGTTTTAAAGTTCGATTGTTAACGAAACCATAGGGCCTAGCCAAAGTAACATTCGCAAATCTTCGTTATCGCTTCGCTTTCGAAACATCTATGGGATTGACACAAGGTTTCGTTAAAAATCGAATTTTAAAACGTCAAATCCATACATTTTTCGAAGTGAAGCGACAGCGAAAATTTGCAAATGTTACTTTGGCTAGGGGGGCTTATGTCAATCCCATACATGTTTCGAAAGCGAAGCGATAACGAAGATTTGACAATGTTACTTTGGCTAGGGGGGCTTATGTCAATCCCATACATGTTTCGAAAGCGAAGCGATAACGAAGATTTGACAATGTTACTTTGGCTAGGGGGGCTTATGTCAATCCCATACATGTTTCGAAAGCGAAGCGATAACGAAGATTTGACAATGTTACTTTGGCTAGGGGGGCTTATGTCAATCCCATACATGTTTCGAAAGCGAAGCGATAACGAAGATTTGACAATGTTACTTTGGCTAGGGGGGCTTATGTCAATCCCATACATGTTTCGAAAGCGAAGCGATAACGAAGATTTGACAATGTTACTTTGGCTAGGGGGGCTTATGTCAATCCCATACATGTTTCGAAAGCGAAGCGATAACGAAGATTTGACAATGTTACTTTGGCTAGGGGGGCTTATGTCAATCCCATACATGTTTCGAAAGCGAAGCGATAACGAAGATTTGACAATGTTACTTTGGCTAGGGGGGCTTATGTCAATCCCATACATGTTTCGAAAGCGAAGCGATAACGAAGATTTGACAATGTTACTTTGGCTAGGGGGGCTTATGTCAATCCCATACATGTTTCGAAAGCGAAGCGATAACGAAGATTTGACAATGTTACTTTGGCTAGGGGGGCTTATGTCAATCCCATACATGTTTCGAAAGCGAAGCGATAACGAAGATTTGACAATGTTACTTTGGCTAGGGGGGCTTATGTCAATCCCATACATGTTTCGAAAGCGAAGCGATAACGAAGATTTGACAATGTTACTTTGGCTAGGGGGGCTTATGTCAATCCCATACATGTTTCGAAAGCGAAGCGATAACGAAGATTTGACAATGTTACTTTGGCTAGGGGGGCTTATGTCAATCCCATACATGTTTCGAAAGCGAAGCGATAACGAAGATTTGACAATGTTACTTTGGCTAGGGGGGCTTATGTCAATCCCATACATGTTTCGAAAGCGAAGCGATAACGAAGATTTGACAATGTTACTTTGGCTAGGGGGGCTTATGTCAATCCCATACATGTTTCGAAAGCGAAGCGATAACGAAGATTTGACAATGTTACTTTGGCTAGGGGGGCTTATGTCAATCCCATACATGTTTCGAAAGCGAAGCGATAACGAAGATTTGACAATGTTACTTTGGCTAGGGGGGCTTATGTCAATCCCATACATGTTTCGAAAGCGAAGCGATAACGAAGATTTGACAATGTTACTTTGGCTAGGGGGGCTTACGTCAATCCCATACATGTTTCGAAAGCGAAGCGATAACGAAGATTTGACAATGTTACTTTGGCTAGGCCCTCTGGTTGCCATGTTTTTAACCTCGAAAACGAAAAACAATTGTAATTTTTTTATATACCTACTTAGACCCTATCTTATTGAAAATAATAATTCAATAACTTATATATTAAATTAAATTAAATTAAATAATTTTTATTTCAGATAATTTACATCCATGTGTTAGTAATTAACCTTAATACTATTGTTAGTAATTTAATTTAAATTTAATTGAATAGGTACTTATTAAAATTATTGTGCCAAGACTGGCTATCACAAAAAAGGGTAGATTCCCGTAGCTGTCACTCTTCGAATAAAGCACTTCCACAGTGGGGAAGTGTACCGATTTGCCAGAGTCTTTAGGATGCTATTGGGACTGTCCCTCACTCTGCGGATTAGGGATGCGGTTTTTTTTACGCAAGATAGCTTCAAAACCATCAGTTTGGTATTCCGGAAACATGCCAGATGCACTGCAAAAACGAGGCAGACCCAACATCATCCTAAAGATATTATTATAAAGGATACGCAGTGTCTCCAGCGACTTTTTAGTATGGTTAACCCACAGATTTCCCGTGTATATGTTTTGGCAATATGCCTTAAAAAGTGTGACTTTAACGTCTTCTGAGCAACGAGAAAATCTGCGAGCCAACATATTACCTCTAACCGCCAGAGCCCTACGCTCCCTTTCAATATCAGCATCGTCTTTGAGGCTACTAGTAATGATATGCCCCAGATATTTAAATTTCATCACACGATTTATGTTCACGCCATTAAGGGTAACGTTAGCTGTATTATCGGGACATTTACCAGCAGCCTCAAAGATCATGAGCTCGGTCTTTTTGACATTATATTTGAGCCCATGCTCAGCAGCATATGTCTCACAGACATGCAACATTTCCCTAAGGCCACCCACCGTGGGGCTCAGCAGCACCATATCGTCGGAATAGCTTATATTATTTATGCTAATGCCATCTATCATCATCATATTACATTATCTATTAGAATTGTATTGTTACATGTCATTTTTAGTTGCGGATGACGTCAATGTGGATGTGACAAGGTTCCATCGTATTACCAATTAGTATTAGTTCCAATTTGCTGGGATAGTATGCACTTGTTCGTGCGATCGCGGCGAAAATATTATTATACGAGTATTCTTGCATAGGTTAAAAAGTGCTAGAGGGTTTATTTTTCTTTCTTTTTATGATGAAACAAGCGATATCATAGTTTTAACGTTTTAATTTCAAAACAATAAAACTATTATTAGAAGTTAAAAATTTAAATAATGCCTGCAACCGCAACCCAAAAAAGTTTAACCCGTTATTATTTTATTAGGATTGAGCAACATATATCCCGTTCCAAAAGATATGAAGAAATATATTCAATCATTTATGTACAATCATAATTATCAATGCAATATGCCGATAATGTATAAATGGCCTGAAATCAAAAAAATATCTACAAAGAAATCAACCGGAAGTAATGGAACGTAATAAAATATTAAACGAAAACTAGAACATTTATTGAAAAAGTTACCTTATATTTAGTATGACAAATGATATGATTTCGAGAAGATAAACAAGATTGGATAATTTAAAGCAAAAGACACCGAGTTTTCTAAGTTTTGGAAGAAAATACATTTTAATTTGAAACAAGTATATTAAATTTAAAAAAATGTGTCTCAGGGAAGTGAGTTTTCCATCCTTTGGATCATGGTAAAACTTACAGATATTATATAAAAAGTATTGTCAATAGAAATCCAATCACACAGAAGTTACATTTTTAGTCATTTAATAAAATAAACATCAATGAGAAGAAATAGTTATGTAGTAGTAATTTATTATATTTTGACCTATTGTATCATACGAGTAGTTTTCTATTTATAATGTCATTGTAGTAACGTACAGAAAAGACTTAATAATATAATACATAATAATGCGTTGCTCATGGTAAATAGAACATTGTTACATTTTGTAGAAGTAGATAATTTTTTGAGAAACTATTGTGATTACATTTATGGTCTGGCTACATCTGCTTTTACTCGAAAAAAATACGGAATACCAATCAATGGTAAATGAAAGCTTACACATAACAGGCATCTGTAATCTTTGTGTCAACATCACTAGTGTCGTAATGAAAGGTGGGTTCAATGACCGTCCACAGTCTCAAGTGTAGAGCATATACTTTAGCATGGCGACTGCACAATCGTGTTCCGTTCTTCACGGCCTACGCGCTTACTTGGTTATACATATTGGTATGAATTGTGTCCACAAGAAAGATGAAGCATGTAGCCAGATCATTAAAAAAATCAGCGGGAACTACATTTTAGTATACACGTGGGCCACGTACGCCGCTGGGCACGTCGCAAAGCACATAGGGTCTAGTTTTTTAGAGCTACATCATATCCACGTGTATCCACGCCGTGCGATGGGATGCATCGAAAAGTATGGCTTCTGACGCGCCCATAGAGTACATTATTGGACGCGCCCCGTACTTGACCCACGTGTGCCAAATTTAGTTACCGCTTTCTGCTTCTTCGACACTAGACGGCAGGCGTAGATAAACATTTTGGTGAAATGTTTATATGTTTTATGTTTGAACAGGTTTAGCTTCGTTATACCCTCAGCCGGGAGATTTGGGAGCACACGTCAAGAACCAAATGTACAATTTCCATTACCAGAGCGCCATGCCCGTGGTATGGGATTGGAAACCCATGGAAAAGCGCAACGTACGACCCCTCAATCCAGTAGCTAAGTATTTCTAAACTCAGTATTAATAATAATTATTTATTTTTAAGTTTAAATAGGTAACAGACCTGCTTTTACTACTGGCCGCGATAGTTTGAAATTCGATCATGAATTATGCCTTAACGTTCTAAAAAATATCAGAACGAAGGTTTTTATTGAAAATATTTACTATTAGATTTTCTAAATAATGGTGCCTGATACGTGTTCAATTTTATTTGTACATATTGATTGTTTAATTATAATATAGCACCACTGTGTTATTTGTTAAAGTTGATAATGTTACTGTTTCGTAATAACAACTGATTGCAGTTACATAAGTTAAGATTCCCGTTTAGGTGAGTCCTAATATACCTACTGTTTTTAGATACAATAGATCAAAGAAAAATAGATGTATTCTGTGTAACAAGCAGCAATAAAGCTTTTTACATAAAGTTCTTCTTGAAAGATATGTAACGTTAAACTCGAATATGTTAATAAACTTTGTCGAGTTAGTACATCAGCCAAGTAGACGCTGCTTTGTTTAAAAATATATACCTACTAGAAACTGTATGGGAATAAATAAATAGCCTAAAGGTTTTAGACGCATCATAACGGATTTACCTTATTATAGGAATATTAAAAAAAACTTTGAGCCTTTTCTTATCTGTCGGCGCAGCATCGGTACGACATCAGCATGCTCGGTATACGCGGTACCGAAAGCTTATGTACCCTCTAAACGGTCGCATTTCATGTCAAGCACGTACACGTAACCAACCATTTGGGGGCGTGGCCTACTTTTGATTGGCCTCGGTAATATATTAAACTATTCTGTGGTGCTTGTCAAGGATTCTAGACGATTAAATTTGATAAGCAGAAAAATTTACGTGCTTGACGGTCCGTGGTTGACCCTTAAATTACTGTACGCCTATATTTCAATAGAGCATTCTTCGACATCAGCATGGCGCGGTACAAATTCGGTATAAAATCTGTACCGCGCCGACAAATGAGAAAAGGGGCCTTAGTGTTGTTAGGCAAATTGCCCCATAATTTCATCCTAATCTTTGCATTTAAAGATGTTTAATTCATTATGCTGTTGTATTCGAGCGAGGTAAGTAAAATTAAATATAAATTATTGAGTGAATAGTCATTCTTTGAAATAAATGCCTAATTGTAAGTATTATTTTATTCTCAAAATAACTTTTTTACTGTTTTTGTTGACACTTTTTGTTTACTGATGTGACTAAAAAGGTACTCATTGTAAATTTCACATTATCGTAGTCTAGTAGAGAAGTGGTTTGTTTACATAAGTTCTTGTTTAAAAATCCCCTGGATTGTAGTTAGCAAATGACAATGGAATGTTCAATAATGTTTCTTTTACATATAAAATGTATTTAAATGAAGTATTCATAAATACCTCTGCCGTAGCAGCTATTGATAAGAGATATCTATAAGTTTTAATTTTACATTAGAATCCTCATTACACAAATTTTTTAGTCATCCATTCAGAGAAATGATGGCGTAAAACAAATTTTAGACGTATTTTTTGGCAATAATACTTATTGCTGTTAGTGTTTTAAATTATAGTAGGTACGTATAATATGTGCAAATTGTGAGTAATGTAGTGAGGCATAAAATATGTCAATACCAATATTTTGTTTTCGATGTCAATAAAATCACGGTGGCCTTTATAATGCGTTCATTTTAGCTTTTCACTTGATGTTAAATGCACTTAATAATATTTTATATTATGTTCCTTAGAAATCGTGGTATAATTGTGTGATATTTATTCATATCTAATAATAACTACTTAAGTACTTATTTGCACTTTATTCAAATGTTGAATTGTTACTTCAGAAATGAGAATAAAATTGTGGCGTTTAGTTCGTGTGTAGATTTAGTTCCTTTGTTGATTTTAGTTGAATCTTTCTTAGCTAGATTACGTAATGTTTGACTTTTAACCACCGTATAAATACGGCAAAATAATAAGTTTAATCAAAGTCTAGTCACTGCAGCATTAAATGTCACCTAGTTATCTCAACAAAGTCATTTAATCTTGCATTTTCCATGTATATGATAATGATAAACCAATCATGATAAGATTTATAGAAATACATTTATAAAATAAAATTACAATTTAAAGTTGTAATAAAGAGTTTTATGTGCCACTATTGGTGTAGAAAATGTGAAATTTATTTTCAGTTTTGAGTATTTTAATTTATTAACTCCAGAAAGAAAGAAATAATAATGTAACATTATTGTTTTGTTTATGATAATTATGGTTTTTACACTTGCGACTATTAGTTAATAAAATTAATTTACGACACATTGTGTCGTAAAAATGAGTATTAAACATTTTAAAGAATTAGATGAATGGAGCGTACTATTAATTATACTTAACTGACTTTAATGAATATTGTTGTAGGTAGCTTTAGTTTTCGGTTATACAGTCTAGTGAGACAATATTTCGCTGAGCGAAGAAAAACGAGATTGTTTATGTGATTCAGTTGGTCATTATTTATTTATGTATCTGTTGATACAAAGTGATGTTTGTTGCTGTGACGATGTATTAATAAAATATGGGTAACTTGAACTGTACAAACTATGCAATAATGTTTGATCATCCAGTGTACGATAGAATTGTTTTGTCGTAATTTGTAAATTATTTTAAGAACGATCTTTACGTCAGGGTCTTATTTAATTATACAGTTTTTTTATGTCAATTAATTTGTTTCCCTCTCGCATATAACGCAGCTTCTAGATATGAATGTATGTATGTTAACTTAGTTCAATTGTTACAAAATAGAGATGTTACTAATTAAACATGTTCTAAACAAATTGTGTTTTGTTGGTAACTAACCTAATTCCCAGTCTGGATTCACTTGAAAATCCGTTAGGTAGGTAGGTAACCGTAGGTAGTATATGGACTAACTGAGATTTGAACTGTTTTTATCGCCGAGACAAAAATGACAACTTTATCTGGCAAATAACTGTTTTGATCACTATACAATAGTTCTATTACCTTGTACTATTATGTATTCTGTGCTATTACGAAAAAAGTGAAACGTCATTTTTGTCTCAAGGGTAAAAAAATAATGACTAGGAATGACTGGTAATATTGTCGCGTAGGTATTGACAATACCTACGCGGCTACGAAATCTGAAAAAATCATATGGTATTTTTATGCTTATGCCGTCTGAAGACCACTACCTACTATACCCGCAAATTGCTAATGCGCTGGAACCTTGTCACATTAACATCCACGTTGACGTTATCCGCAACTAAAAATTACATGCAACAACACAAGAAAATTCTAATAGGTTATTTAATATAATTATTATTTTCAATAAGATAGGGTCAGGTATGTATATGAAAAATACAATTGTTTTTCCGTTCTGAGGTTAAAATCATGGCCGCCAGGCGCATTAGCAATTTGTGGGGATACTAGGTAAACCTTATCCAATACTTTTCTACGTATCAGTCGTTCGGCTGAGGATGTTAAGCCTAGCATTTCACATTTTTACTGCGCTACCCACATCACATCACATTACACCACACGTAAGCTTGCATAGCAGTAAACTTGTAGGTACACACACACACATACCTCGGATGCGTAAACGCATTCCCCCTACTACACATAGGTGCAGTTGCCTTTCTTTAGTAGTCAAACTTATTTGACCACGAGGAATTTGACATCGGTTTGTCAGTAGACTGTACGGTGCGTACCTACTTTATGGTAAAAAAACATGTAAGTAGTGTAAGTACCGTGGTGTTGAACTATGTGGCCGGGCAAACGTGATAACCTCCTCTAAATGTCTGCTACCCTCATAGATATAGTATATTAAAAAGGGGGCTACCCTGGTACTTTCTGTATTATATAAACGTCAAAACGTTATTAATATTCAAATAAATTCTGGTCAATCAAAACCAATGTTTACAAAAAAAACTTATGTCTAAAAACCAAGGACCGGAACCGCTTACCGTTAAAGGGGTTTTTGATTTGGTATTTCATAGGCTTGTTTTTAAAAACCCTATCAATACGGTAACCCTATCGAAAGGGAAACCCTATCGAAAGGGTAACCCAGGTAAGCACTTACCTACCGAATCCGAAAACCCTATCGGGGAAACCTTATGAAGGCTTTATGAAGGGGTTTAAAAACGTGTTCAAGCAATTTATATCTAGTCCCACCTGGGCCGAAGGCCCGGAACGGAACCGCTTACCCTTAAAGGGGTTTTGATTGGGTATTTCATAAACCGCTTACCGTTAAAGGGGTTTTTGATTGGGTATTTCATAGACGTTTTCAAAAACCCTATCAATACGCCTATCGAAAGGGAAATATTTGGTAAGCTTTTTAATAGGGTTTTCCTAACAATTGGCTAAACCAAAAAAAGGGGTTTTCCGGTCCCTGCTAAACACTTTTGTTTTAAGCTGACTGACAGCAAAATATCTGTCGTTTAATGAATCTGCTGTGTACAGACTCTACCATTTCCAGAATCTGCCATTTACTGAAAAAAAAGGTTTTTTATGACGTATTAAAAAGAAAAGTTTACACAAAGCTTTTTTACTTGATTGGTACCTACCTATGTCTTGTCTACACAGAGTTCGTACGTACACAAAAAATTGTACCCGGAGCTTGAAATGTTACAATGCACGCAATGCACGCTCCGAATCTATATTATGTAGGTACTTACGTCTATCTTTTGGTATGGAGTTACGATAGATACAATACATATCTACGAGTAAGTATATAGGTAGGTACTAAGTAGATGGGTTCAGAAAAGCAACCCTATTTGTTACAAGCAAGTACCTATTTGTTACAGTAAGCACTAATTTACATCCACTCTCTCATCGGTGGGCTTTTGTGCATAACCTAGGTAGTAGATTATATAAGTATTCTGTGGTAGTAGGTAGTTGGTTTGCAACTTTATATAGCGTTGCGACAGCAATATGAGGCGGGCCAATATTTGCAAACATGCCCATCACGACGCGGGCGACTGTATATCGCAGTGCAGCCTGTTCCACAGACATATTCGCGACCCGATTTGCCCCGTTCATAATGTGGAAACATACGGATTTGTAATTTGAAACGGCCAGCCCGTAATGATTTATTTATATCGTCTTGAATATAGTCGCCAAGACGAATGTAAAAGTACTCTTCAGATAGGTAATACTTGAGATGCTCTTATAGGAACAGCATCTCAGGTATGATCTCAAGATAGCTCTCAACGTTGAGAGCGGTTTAATAAATATGGTGGATCTAAGTGAGTGTTGAGACGTATCTACAAAAAGTAAAACCTTCCAGAATAAGACAGTTAATAACTCTTCGGTGGTGATAATATGTTTCTGTTGGTGAGTAGACCTAAAACGTAGTGATTAAGTATTTCCTCTGTGACTGGGAGTAGACCTATAGAATAGAGTGCCGCGGTGTTAAGTATCAGGTTGTAGTCAACGCTTCAGTAATTTCCATGAAAGCGTCATTGTAGTCAATACCTAGAGCTTCTTTGACATGCGCGGCCTATCTACGAATGTGTCCTGTGAAGAGCACTTCAAAATATGATTCTCAAAACGGTAGGGCATCATTTCAGACTTGGATCCCGTATATGTCATGCCACTGCCCATAAGGTTGATATTTGGATATTATTGGCCGGATAACTATCACAATAAGTATCCGGTGCCTCGAGACGCACCAGATTTCCGTGTCTATTGTGCCGGCGGCGCTACATATTCGCCAAGCTTCGACACAATTTATCGTACATTGATGCTTTTGAAAGAACATCATTGTGCCGATGCTTGGCGAATATGTAGTGCCGGCACTACACTAGCTAGCTAAATGTTGGTGTATGTACATGTAGAGGTTATACAGTGACGTTGTGGGACATTCTGTCTCTATTCTTGGTGTTACACAGCGTCGTTACTGTACCCGAATTTGGTCCCGTGTGTTACTGCCCATAAGTGTTGATAGTTGGACAGCAGTGGCCAGCTAACTGGCACAATATCCGTCGCCACGTGACGCGCCAGATGTCCCCGTCTATTACACTGGAACGTTGCCACTGAAGAGACACGATGTTGCTGTAAGTACATTATATAACTCGGTCATTTAAAAAAAGCGATTAAAAATCACTACATCACTACATATTATAAAACAAAGTCCCTCACCGCGTCTGTCTGTCTGTCTGTCTGTCTGTCTGTCTGTTCGCGATAAACTCAAACTAATAAACGGATTTTCATGAGGTTTTCACCAATTGATAGAGTAATTCCTGAGGAAGGTTATTGGTGTATAATAAGTTGAGTTTTGATGTAAATTAATAGAAATATGACGACAATTGTTGGAGAAGTCGTCAAAAATTAAGCCGTCTTGGAGCTTGCATCGAAAACGCTGCCTAAACCTTTCGAGCTATAACAAAATGTACAAGGGAATTTTGTCTGTTATACCACAGAATAGATAATCGTACTGTTATACTTAGGTCTACAAAAAAGTCCGCGACGGCATATGTCTATCTTAGGATAGCTTACTACAGCCATTTTAACTTTTTTTTAAATAGTCTCAAATAATGTGGTAATTGGAAAGGTATTTAGACGGAATGTAGCGTTGGCATTACTTAATTGTGATTACAATAGGGGGCCGGGGGCAGATAGGTAAGTATTTATTTACATTAGGTACCTACCTAACTGAAAGATACTCGCATATAAAAGCACTTTTTTAATCGATTAATAGCAAATACAAACTACTTAAATACTGTTTATTAATTTCGACGTTTCAAGTTCCAATTAAATTAAATGTTGAGTTTCAAGAATCTTCAAAACAGTAATTCTGTCTGTTTGAACTCTATCAAAGAAATAAGTGATCTGTCTTTTACATTCCAGAACTTATCTTAAAGTTTCAACTTAGGTAAGTACTTAAATAGCGCCACGTAGGTTGTACCTAGGTACCTACCGAAAACTTTGACACTTCACTTGTCAATTGATTTGAAACTTTAATAAGTTGAATGTTAAGTTCATTAACACCAAAAGTTGTTAAAGTTTCGAATCAGTTAAAGTTAATTAATCGAGATGGCTAAAGTTTGGCCTCGCTGCCCTCAGATCATATCACTATACCGTAGGTATGGTGATATGGTAATCATCATCATCATTATATCAGCCGCACGACACCCACAGCTGGGTATAGGCCTCCCCTAAGGATCTCCACGACGATCGGTCCTGCGCTGCCCGCATCCAGTGGCTTCCCGCTACCTTCACCAGATCGTCGGTCCACCTTGTCGGGGGCCTACCCAAGGAGCGTCGTCCGGTGCGCGGTCGCCATTCCAGAACCTTTCGGCCCCAACGGCCATCGGTTCTTCTCGCTATGTGTCCCGCCCATTGCCACTTTAGAGGCCGTACTCTTAGCTCTTACAGCAACCTTAAAGTAATGTTGTTATAGGGACAGAGCTATCATCGCGTATAGCGCCATCTCATTTACAACATTGCTTCAATATTATTTTTGACAGTCATGGTTAGCTCTCAGCTGAGCAATCCTTCGAACGATGTCGGTTAATTTAGAAGAAGTACTGTAGAAGTCTTATACAAGTTATATAAAATGTATGCCGGCTTGTAAAATAATGCACTGCTAAAAGCTAAATTAATGCCTACACCGATAGGACTTATAGAAGTCACAGGAAAGTTATTTAAAATGTATGCCGGCTTGTAAATGCACTGCTAAAAATGGTAAAATAGTCTAAAAAGCGCATTAGAGATTAAAATATATATATAATATGTTTTGAAGTAGGTAATTGTTCTATGGTAGCAAGATAAGGGACTTTAACTCGTCTACGCTAAATACTTTAGTATCTAGTAATAAAGTCATAACCAAGTCTAACACTTTCTCTATGAAAATGTGTTATTAGGATACAATACAAGTAGATACTACTAGTAGTCTTGGGAACGCCGTTTCTTCTTTGCCGTTTGGAAAGGTCTTGAATTTTGTTCCCAAAACGGGACTTGTAGAAGACTACAAAACTATTCTGAGACTTTAACGAGTAGACTTTGATTACCTTCCTGTAATGCTATTTTTTAGTAGGTATTAAGGCCTAAACATGCGTCAATCCGAGCGGGTCGATCCATGATGGAGTGAAATCGAACGAAATTTTACTCACTTTGGGTTCAAATAAGTGCGCGTTCCAACGCGGCGGTTGCGTTGAGAACTTGCACCGAAGTCTCAATTTTTACATGTTTTTATTACTTTTCTTCGCTTTCAAGTTAGTTAAAAAAACTATTCAATTAAGATTGAAGGTATTATCGCCGATTTTTATGGTTGGTTTTAACATAAACGAATGTTCTGTTTCCGAGAAATTTTGCAAATAAGATCAGAAACAGGGTCCACGGAATATTTTTTTACATCAAAGGTGGTAACATTTTTATAAATGCTTACAATTAAATCTATTGTGTATTATTTCAAGTACATTATATATTTTTTCCATGATAGCTTCACGCGCGTAATCTTTTAATAATTTGAATTGATTATTGGGATTTGACGCACCTTAAGGCCTTAAAATCTGTCTTTAAAATCATCATCAGTTACAACTACTGTTCCTCGCAATTCTACATAATAGCAATTACAGTTTTGAGAGTATTTTAATTAGAGGAATCGAAATAGGTACTAGGTAGGTAGGATCTTCATAATATGAACCAAAACAAAATACCTATCTTACTTAATTAAAATTACACAAATACTTAAGTATCTACATAAGTACCTACCTACTCCAAACAAGACCTACCTATACTCTCTTGAGAAAATAGGTACTCGATAGCAGTCTCGAGAGTTCAATAAAAGCCTAGGATCAAAGGGCAGATAAGTTCTTGTAAAAGAAAACCAATGACTTCAATGGCTCTTTTACAGGGTTGCCAGATCGGAAGTCCAAAATATCTGGAGAAAATTTGAAAATGTCGGGATTTTGCGGTTGTTGTCGGAAGAAATAAATATTTACAATAAGAAATATAAAAATGTAACTTAAATGCCCGTATAGTAAGCAAACGGCCGCGCAGCGCGATTTTTAGTTAGTTTCATCCAGTAATATTGTACTCTTGCCTTTCTATTATAAGACAACAGCCGCGCTGCGTGATTTTTTAGTAAGTTTCATCCACTAATCTTGTAATCTTGACTTGCTATTGTAAAAAAAAAATCGATTTTTAGTCAGTTTTATCCAGTAATCTTATATATAATCTGTGGTTACATCCGAGAAAATTATTGCTTTCTAGAGAACTTTCGGAACAGCTGATTTTCCGGGGGATTTTTTGATTTTTCGGGAGTCGGGAGATCACTTGAAATTCCGGGAGAATTCAGGCGAATCCCGACCATCTGGCAGCCCTACTCTTTTACGAAATTCTGATCAGAAAAACATTCGGCCTCAGAAGTAGCTAATTTAATTTTGTGTTTATAGTAGAATAACTAACTACCTCTATTGACTGAGCCCAATGGTTATTGTGGCAATGGTGCTAAAGTATTCCAGTTGAAAACAGTAGCAACTTTAGTTCAAAAATTAGAATGCAGAAGTCTTCTTTAGACTGTACGGTCAGTCAGCTCCCCGGCCAAGTGGCCTCCGCCATTCATTGGCGACAAGATTGCCATTGGCTACAAGAGCTTTGTTGTGGTCGGAGACGAAACTTGGTCACCAAACCGGCAGGATCCCAACCAAGGCAATTTGGTAGTGGAGCTGATAGGTTTGCCACGTTGCCCGCCTTTTGATATTTGGAGAATGGTTATCACAGCTCTACCAAGTTACCTGATGCCGAACTTCCAAAAACCATTCTGAACCTTTTGAGATTAATTCAATCCATTCATTCAGTGTGTAAAAATATAATTTAATATTTCTTGTTCTCAGAATAATATTACAATGTTTCATTACAATCGTTTGAAGCAGCAGCACAGAGCAGTGTAGGTAACAGTCATACATCACTTGGCACCTGTCTGGGAGGACCGTTTGCTCGTTCCACTGCATGAATATAAACCGCTCTTTAACACAAATTTGGACTGTGTCAAATTTGCATAGCAATGTTACTAGGTGTCATAGCTATAAAAACATTGAAGGAACTTTATATAATTTTAAGTCTTCGAGCAGCGACGGCTTCGTCCGAGAAGCCCGTCTTACTCTAAGTTTTTAATAGATTTAATTTGAACGCAAAATATCTATTACAGACTATTAAGATGGTTTTTTAATAAAAATTTATACGTACCTACCTTACCTACCTATTTAGCTAGTTCAACTACGAGTATAAAGTGAACAACACCAGTAAGTAATACTTATTGAAATGAAACGTTTCGTGCATGAGTTTGTCAAAAATATTTTTTGGATGCAACTTTAAAGCATCAAAAATTATAATGGGAGTTACTGAAATGCCGAAGTCCACGACGACTTCTGACTACAGAATAACGAGCAAGAGGTGTAATGCAGCACATTCTCTGAAAATAATGGCAGGCTGCGATGTGTAACGCTGAAATTATGTCGCAAAGCCCGTCACAAAATATTTTGTTCGCACTGTGTCCAAAATACCATTGTTGCTTGGCAAAAATTCAAAAGGCATTCTGCGTGTTTTCTGCTCCACAAACATCATAAGATTTAACTGAGGAGTTTTTTTACTGATGTGTTTTTTATCTATGTGCTAGATTTAAATCAAATTATTAAAGCCTTTCATGTTCTTTGTCATGAAAATTGACGAGGCTCTTTGCCCGAACATCCCAATTACATTGGTGTGAGGGATAAATTTTCGTGTTTGAAACTTAATAACGGAGCTTAACACAATACATATAGTTTACTGTAACTTTAGTTAAGTGATATTATAAGTGAGTGAATTGTTCCCTTTGAGTTAATAATATCATAGTCATAGAGGCAACTCTGAAGCATGACGTAGATAGACGATATTCATGACTTCGCCGTCGAAATAATAAAGTAAGAAAAATAACAATAAGTACAATCGTTTTCATAGGGACAAAAACTAAAATGAAAAGTGGACGTTTGGCAACTCAAACCAAAAGTTTTAGACTTTTTTCTTTTGCATACCTACATAAAGTTATCAAACTTCAAATAAAAATGGATGCAAAAACAATATTTCGCAATAACTTCCACACAATAGATAGTAAAACATCAAGAAATTAAAAACAGTTAGGGCATTTTTTTAATGCTCTAACTCTAAGGTTAAACACAACAAAATACACACATAAGTACCGTGCCGCTCGTTGGCGAATATTAGCATCTTTACATTAATGATTGCGTTAGTAATTGAGCATTCATAACGTATTAATGATGGATGTGGAGCGAACTAATTAATTCCCCAATTTCAGACTATTGAACGGCAGTTGCGGAATTGAAATAAAATGTACTGAATTTAGATAAGCTCATGTGTAATAATGTTTTAGGTTCACTAAAACCTAAAACATACATGAGTTTGGTACGGTTACCAACAAAAGTAGCTTAACACTTTAGCACTTCGTCATATTTTTTTTAATTTATTAATGTGTCAGACTGTGACAACTGCTAAAAAACTTTGGTATGACAAAGTGATTTTCGTTGCTGACTGTACCTACTTGGGGGTTTACTCTTTTGCACGACGTCCGTTACTTTATTTTCTCACATTAGAAACCTATTCAAAATAACAATTTCTGGTTTGCTAGAGCGACCTTTTGCTGGTTGTTGTCAGTCAATTGGTCGTATTCATAAAAAGAAGGATATGCGTATACTTGCCGAATGTCAAGGATATACTTCTGTTATTATGAATACATCATAATTATGAATATGTTTTGAATACGGCCCATCGCAAGAGCGGCTCATTCATGGTTACCTATAGGTAATATTATTATGACATTTGCATATTATTTTGCCTATTAAAACTTCTTCTGATTATGAATCTTAAGGCAAGGCCAGTTCACGAAATTTACTCTTTACTATGTCTTTAGAATAAGGTTGAATATTGCATAACTTTAATTGACGCTTCGCCAGAAATTTGTCGAATTTTAGTACATTTTTATTGATTTCTGAAAAACTGGATCATTTATTAAAAATGTACTCGGTTATTGTGTTAGATCGATAAAAAAGCTATCCTTTTTGCATAAAAAATCATATCACTGTCGTTGAAAATTACGAAATCTGACGATTTGAAATTTATTTTTATAAGTTTTTATGGTGTTATTCAGGATTTTTTTACAGAGTTACCATGCAATTTTTCAATATTCTGTTCGGTTACTTTGCTTCTTTGTTTCTTTTTCAGTCTTCAGTATTTTTTGTGAAGTAGAATTTTACATCATTTCTTCACATTAGAAGTTCAAAAATCAGACTTTTCATCAGATCGTGAACTGGCCTCGCCTTAAATTATGATTTACTGATATCGACAAATTCAGAGCATCTCGTAGCGTCGTAGTCCGTAGCAAGCACGAACTGCTCGCCTTAACGTGCTAGTCGCTAGTCTTAACGTCTGCGTAACTTCTTTTGAATTCGAAATTCATTCGCAATTTTACCGACATCCAGAGTATAGGTACCCCGTAGCACGTAGTGCGTAGTGAAGCCAAAACTTCTTTTAAATTCGAAATTTAAATTTACCGACATCCAGAGTAGACCCCGTAGCACATAGAGCGTAATGAAACCTAAAACTTCTTTTGAATTCAAAATTAAAATTTTACCGACATCCAGAGTAGACCCCGTAGCACGTAGCGCGTAGTGAAGCCATAACTTAATTTTGAATTCGAAATTCAAATTTTACCGACGCGAAATCTACAGTAGACCCCGTAGCACGTAGCGCGAAGTGAAACCATAACTTCTTTTGAATTCGAAGTTCAAATTTTACCGACATCCAGAGCGTGTAGTGAAACCAAAACTTCTTTTGAATTCGAAATTTTAATTTGACTGACATCACAGAATACATAATTATTCCGTTAATTATTACTTTAGTATTCCGATATCCTGGGGGCTAATTGTCTAATTTTAAAATCTATCGCAATCGCTTTCAGATGTGATACATGGATGCTTCTTTTTAGCACGAATATAAACTTACCAACGAAATGCAGCAATGTGTCACATCCATCTGTCAAATGAAAGCGATTGCGATAGATTTTGAAAATTAGACAATAAGAAGGCAGATTTGAGCCTGAAGCAATGCGCGTTAAATATCAGATAGCCAAATTTTCTTTTTGTTTTTCCTAATTTATTTACTGTAGTGTTACTGACTTCCGTATAGTTGCAATGCGCGAGCACTAATTTAGTGGTGCTTTGTAAAATTACCTAAAATTGAGCTCATGGCTACGAGCTGTATAATTATTTCGGACTAATTCACATTCTCACGCTATTCTGCGGTAGAGATTATACCGAGAGCCAGTTTCAGGATAATAATATGAATAAGTCTTTGAAATTTCGCCACTTATGTATCGAAATGTAAAATTTATAAGTAGAAAATCTCAACATCAAAGGAAATATTATGTTAAAACGAAATATAACGGCCTTACCACAAAAGATTTTAAAACACTGTTTAGCTAAAGTGATGCTGTCTCTTTCAAATAATATTGACAAAATAGTGACAGCATCACATTTAAACAGTGTTTTAGTTAAATACTTGTTAAACAGTGTTTTGTGGTAAGGCCGTTAGTTACTTTTACAAAAACATTTTTTAGTTCATTTTAGTGTTGAGATTGTTGAGTATTTTTTTGTAATATAAACGATTCTGTAAAAAAATGTATCTATCGTCGTTGTTACTTATTATGTCATCTATGTATGTATTATGTATTCATATTGAGACTAAGCTCAAAGCTTTGTTGTTTAATAGGGTGAACTCAAAGCCTTCATAAAACGATAATTTAAATGGAAAATTGCTGCGGTACACTGCAAACTTTACACTTACATCTGGCGTCAACTTAATCAAGGTAGTCGCTTTCTATTTCACACACACATTAACACTTCAAACTAAATATCGAATAGAAACGTGACACATTTAATGTATTCACTCCATTTCCATTTGTGAGATAATGAGATCTATTATTTGTTTAACTATGAACTCTCATCAATCCAAAGCGCTTTGTCATTGGGTTCAAATGGGTTCCTTCAGATTTCGCAAGGTAACATGAGTAGTGAGAAAGTAAAATCCTTATTAGAGGCGAAATAACTCATTTACAGAAAATATAATGTGTTAGTAACATTGTTCTTAGTAAACCAGTAAAAACGAAATACGAGATACTTTTTACTGTAAAAAAAATATAGGGATCATTTAAAGCTGCATTTTCAGTTAGGTAAGCACTTATTTTTCTATCTCCTCCAAAAAATACGTGTTGTTTGATTAACTTATAACCATATTCTATATCAACCTACTGGATGTATATTTTTCGATATAAAATAACTTTAACTAGAGAGTTCCTGTTGGCTTCTTATTCATTCATTCGAGCTTAGAGTGACTGCGCAAGTTTAATGTTGAAAGGTAGTATTTACCCTCGCGTTAAACTGTTTGATTTTTCTCCTTAGTGACATCGTCGTGTCGTAGTGACTCGGTGCAATATCGAGAAATGTGCAACTTCCAAATGGCTGTCTCGCTGAGAACTGCCAGCGGCATTGCAGGTAAGCACACCCATAGGACGACTACGGACTTTATGGAACATTGTCCCTACTAAGGACCTTTGTATGTTTATTGCTTCACTTCCTAAACTTGTAAGGAATAAGACAGTTATTGTAGATAATTAAGATACAAGACACCCAGTAGGTACATATATGATACTTAAGATAAGACCTTACACACTCTCCAATATCAATAAGTAAGTGGGTATAAACATAAGAATATTCTTATGGTATAAACTTATTGGCGGCTCTGAAGTTAGCTACTTACGCGCAGCCGTGCTCCACCACCACTCGTCTCTCCCTCCCACTTACATCGAAATTGTGTTCTGCACATCGTCTCGCGCGATGTTCCGAGCCGCCAATAAGTTTCAAATGTAGTGTACATATTTTATAAATATTTAAAATAGCACCCTAATTGGTTGGTCAGCGTGAGATGAGGCGACCAATATGTATAAGCAAACGAGATGTAAGAGCTTCTACATCAGCCATGTCAAACTGAAAATCATTGGTGATGGTCAAATGCATATTGACAGTAGAATTTAGTGGGCCGCAAAACTTAACTCAAAGCACGTAAAGTGATACTTTTTGAATTGAATGCGGGTCGCATCTGGAGGATCTTTTTAAAATTTGACCGGGCCGCAGTCAATCCTGTATGCCGCATGTTTGACAAGGCTGTTCTGCATACTATTGTGGCTGCACAGTCCGGGAAAGACCAGCTGCCATCAGCGGCATTCCAGGCCATGCTGGCGAAAATTGTACGGTACTAATGACTACCGAGCGCATACCTAGCTCCAAAAGCGGCATCATGTGTGTAGAAACCTTATAAACTCGCAACAGTTAACAAACGCTTTCAATTCGCAACAGTTAACAAACGCACACAATGTTATTCTTCCTGTCAGCAAAAGACGTCCCGAATGGGTGGTAGGGAAAAAAATTGGACGATTTAAAAGAACTTTTTAATAAAAAATATTTCTATTTCATTTATTATTAGTTACAGGTTACAGATATTCTTGAAATCGCTTGAGGTGTGTATTCCAAACAAATGGTAAGGGTTAACGACAATATACTGGACTGACAATGCAACAGCGCTTGAGTGGTGTACGTACACACTCCACGAAATGAACAAGAACCATTCTATATAGAAATTAGTTTGTGTGACTGAGCAGCTTTGTGCTGTGTAATAAAGACCTCATGTTTCTTTAAAACTGTTTTGGAGTTGTACACTGCAAATACTGGCATGTCTACTGGGTGAAAAGTTGATGTTCTGACTTTAAACTGCATTTTTTTTAATTTAGACCGTTATGAATGTTGTACGAAGTACTTATAATTTCCTTGAGTACCTATTAATTATCTCGATGAGTACTATATTATCTATTCTGTGCTTATGGTAAGAAAAACAATAAGGCTCGTATTATAGAATCAAACTCAAACTCAAATCTCTGCTTGAGTGCAGTTAGAAAGGGATGGTGCTATTCATCGCATATAGCGCCATTCCTTTCTAACTGTACTCAAGCAGAGATTTGAGTTTGAGATTGATTCTATAATACAAGCCTAAGTAGGTGAGTAATGAGACTTTCATGAAGAAAGCGTGTCTTTGGAGATCTTATTCCTAATTTTCCTGTTTTCAAACAAGAGTAAGTTTTTTTTAGTTTTTACGTTTTATTATAAATCCTAGTTCAATGTAGGTCCTACTTAAGTAATTTAAAAGGATTTGTGTTCTAATATTATTAATAACCCTTCCTCGTTACTGCTCGTGTAATTTTAGTAAACTTTAACTAGTTATATTAATTAGTCGAACTACGGAGTGCGTGACAGACGGAACATGTAAATGAAAATAAATATAATAGGAACACTGACCTGCTGCCTAACAAAATGGCCAGGGACGGACTAACGGTAACTAAACAAAAGAAAGAATTTAATATAACACAATATGTTTAATGTTAAAGTCTCTCAGCAGTGGCTGTCGTGCGGTAAAGTTTCAATTTAAGATAACACAAACATTTTGTTAAGATATATAGGTAGTTTTCAACAAAAAAGAAACACCTAAATGGTTTTTAATTTTTCCGATTTTAAACAAAATGTTTTCAGCATGTAATCCGACTTGTACCAACCAAAATATACTAGGTTTTGGTACTTAAAAAAATAAACAAGTATTTAAATAGACACTGAAAACAAAATATATTATATTAAAGTAATGACAGACTCTATTATCAAAATGTTCAATTAGCTAAAACACAAAATAATATTTAACGAACAATAACGTCCAAGTGCTTGCCTGGCAGAAGGTCTCCAGCAGTCACGCAAATGGAACATAATGTAGTTCGTACTAGAGGTTTATACGAAAGAAATTAATACATTGTACTTTAACGATTGGGGACACGGCTTTACAAAAGCAATCTAAATAGGAATGCCTTAAAAGTTATATCTGTTAAGTGGTTACTTATCGCGCAGGATTATTGTAGTGTTCTTTGACGGTGAATAAAATAAATAATAAAATAAAATAAATCTTTATTTGTTCTCTCACACAGATCTATAAATACAGCACTGAGACTTAAAGTAAGTTGTACAAATTATTGGTTTAATAATATAATCTATGTGAGAGACTGGTTTCTATGCTAGGAAAAAACCTGTATGACGGATAACCAGCCTCTCCAACTGCGGACCAACAACGGGTGCGTTAAGTACCTCTTACTGAGCAAAATTAAGACAAACAGTGAGAGAGAGAATGTGTGTGTGTGTGTGTGTGTGTGTGTGTAAGTATGTGTGTGTGTGTGTGTTTGGACAATTACGAATAATAAATAATTATGATGGGACAATAAGTAGATTTTCTGTGTCATCATAACTTAAACTTTTCAAAAAGGTAGTAGTAACCCTTTTACATTTGTATTTAGTTAGCGGGTAAATAGTAACCTTAGCGTTCAATTTGTTATACAAATATTTTCCAAGGAAGCCAAAAAATCTTCGGGAAAAGGTTGTGGACCAGGAATCACTATAATGGCAAACTTTATGTTTCAATCGCTTTGCAGAGTTTAGCGATGGGTCAAATTTTGTCAGGGAATGTTGTTTTAGAATAGTGTTTAAAACAAAAAGTTGCCTAACGGTCAGAACATCGGACAAACAATAAAGTTCCTTTGATGGAAAACGAAACGGTAAGAAGTTGCTAACTTTGAGGACAGCTCTTTGGGCTCTTTCGAGTTTCAAAAGTTTAGTTTTAGTCGTACCACCCCACACTGTGATGCAATAACTTATAATGGATTGGCATAAGGCGAGATACACCATTCTTATGACACTCTTGTCGGCAACATGACGTAAGTTCTTAAAAATAAATAATAATTTATTTTTAAGAAATCGCCTGAAAAGATTGAAAATACGATCGACTTTAGTTACGACACTATTATAATAACTTCATCATCATCATCATCATCAGCCTATCATCGTCCACTGCTGAACATAGGCCTCTCCGAGAGCACGCCACTGAGCACGATCCGCGGTTATACTCATCCAGTTTTTGCCAGCCACCTTGCGAAGATCATCGCTCCACCTTGTCTGAGGGCGTCCCACACTACGTTTGCCGATACGCGGTCTCCACTCAAGAACTCGTCTGCCCCAGCGGCCATCGGTTCTACGGCTAATATGGCCGGCCCACTGCCACTTCAGCTTGCTAATCCGGTGGGCTATGTCGATGACTTTAGTTCTCTGTCGGATCACCTCGTTCCGGACCCGATCTCTCAGAGAAACTCCGAGCATAGCCCTTTCCACTAATAACTTTGCTTCTGTTTTTCTTTACAGGGTCGATATACTTATTCCTTGGCAGTTAAGTGCAATTTTTTAATTATTTGTTGAATATATTTCTAGAGAGACTTACTTTATTATCAAAATACATGGTAAACAAAAGTTTTTGAACCCAGCTGTCCTATTATACTGCTACAGTATATTAAAAAAAAAAAAACAATCACACTATTGTAGACAGTAAGTACCATCGAGGTAAGTACAATAAAAGTGTTAGTTGTTGTAAAACGTAATTTCAGACACCACAATCGAATTTCTGGGTCATTTTAAGTAATAAATCTCCCGATATCTGGCAACGTTAATTACAAACGACAAACAATATGAAAGGTAAAAACCCCAAGGGTGCCATAACTCGAGAACGGAACGATCTTTGTTCCTAAGATTACGTCGATTTAAAACATTAATTTTAAATATCTTTCATAAAAATAATATAAGGGTTAAACACAGACCATGTAACTAATGGGTTAATAACTCGTCACTTACTTTCTCGTAAGTCATATGAGGATAAATTTAAAGCCAAAGCAAGTAGAAATAATGTTCAGCATCTCCACCATAATGTAAAACAGTCACTATCGCGTTCATTTTCATTTTTTTTCATGGTTTGGTCCATTGAGTTAATTTGATTTCATAGAAATCGTAAACATTTATGTAATTATATTCTATGTGTGTTATATAGCATACATATACTAATTTTACATGTGGTGGTTTATGCTGTGCAACATCAAGAAGGACGACGGTTATACTCATCCAGTTTTTGCCAGCCACCTTGCGAAGATCATCGCTCCACCTTGTCTGAGGGCGTCCCACACTACGTTTGCCGATACGCGGTCTCCACTCAAGAACTCGTCTGCCCCAGCGGCCATCGGTTCTACGGCTAATATGGCCGGCCCACTGCCACTTCAGCTTGCTAATCCGGTGGGCTATGTCGATGACTTTAGTTCTCTGTCGGATCACCTCGTTCCGGACCCGATCTCTCAGAGAAACTCCGAGCATAGCCCTTTCCACTAATAACTTTGCTTCTGTTTTTCTTTACAGGGTCGATATACTTATTCCTTGGCAGTTAAGTGCAATTTTTTAATTATTTGTTGAATATATTTCTAGAGAGACTTACTTTATTATCAAAATACATGGTAAACAAAAGTTTTTGAACCCAGCTGTCCTATTATACTGCTACAGTATATTAAAAAAAAAAAAAACAATCACACTATTGTAGACAGTAAGTACCATCGAGGTAAGTACAATAAAAGTGTTAGTTGTTGTAAAACGTAATTTCAGACACCACAATCGAATTTCTGGGTCATTTTAAGTAATAAATCTCCCGATATCTGGCAACGTTAATTACAAACGACAAACAATATGAAAGGTAAAAACCCCAAGGGTGCCATAACTCGAGAACGGAACGATCTTTGTTCCTAAGATTACGTCGATTTAAAACATTAATTTTAAATATCTTTCATAAAAATAATATAAGGGTTAAACACAGACCATGTAACTAATGGGTTAATAACTCGTCACTTACTTTCTCGTAAGTCATATGAGGATAAATTTAAAGCCAAAGCAAGTAGAAATAATGTTCAGCATCTCCACCATAATGTAAAACAGTCACTATCGCGTTCATTTTCATTTTTTTTCATGGTTTGGTCCATTGAGTTAATTTGATTTCATAGAAATCGTAAACATTTATGTAATTATATTCTATGTGTGTTATATAGCATACATATACTAATTTTACATGTGGTGGTTTATGCTGTGCAACATCAAGAAGGACGACGGTTTGTTGTAGTACCTATGACTACAGCTATAACTGTCAAAAGTAATATCGAAGCAATGTTGTAAATGAGATGGCGCTATACGCGATGATAGCTCTGTCCCTATAACAACATTACTTTGAGGTTGCTGTGAGAGCACAGAGTAGGTACGCAGGATGCAATCCTAAACATTGTCATTGTCAGTTCCGTATCTCTAAAGGAAAAAAGGGACCTTTATCACTTCGTTGTCCTTCTGTTTGTCTTTTAAAAAGCTATTTTTGTAAACGTTTCGTCAGCGCAAACTCATGGTAAAACGCAACTTTGCCACTATTCGGTCGATGGCCTATAAATTATCAAAAATTACCCCTTCATGTTCAACACACGAAAATCGTATAAAGCACGTGGTGAATTTATGGCATAAGTCTGCAATTTTATGTAAATTTCGAAAATAATGCATTGCTTAAAAGTATCACGGATACGTAATGGTGTTTAAAAAATAATTATACTGGTGATTTTAGTTAAAACAGAAGCTTGGTAGAAATATTAAAATAAATTGGCCTATAATATGAACAAAGCCAAAAGTTTTTGGTTTTGCACAAACGGATTTGGGACGGAATTAAACGATGAAACTAAAAATGATTCTGGTTTTGGTGCTGTTAGTGTTCTAGTGATTTTGGGCTCAACAACGTTTCAAGCTTAGTTTTTTTATGTAAATTTAAACGATCTACCTTCTCGACTATGCATAGTAAGGTAATTTTCTAGAACTGGATTCTAATTTTTAAGCTAGCTAGGCTAGTAAGATTTGCTGCAATCTTGGTTTTTAGACGCTTGTTACACCAACAACACAATACTAATAATAACATCACGTAGTCGTAGTAATAAGTTAAACATTGCCAACCTTCTGGTCGTTCAAACCTTATTCACACAATATGTGAAAGTTTGTAAGTTTAGATATTTGTTACTTAATCACGCAAAACGGCTGAACAGATTTGAATGAAACTTGGTACACAGATATTTTAAAGCCTGGATTATCATAGGCATATTCCAGTTGTATTTCATTTAATTGTAGTTTGACCCCGAGACGTTACGACGATAAAGTTCAAAAGATATTAATCGTGCGTGTCAAGCCGGTTTATGACAAATAATGTACTAGGTACATGATAAACTATGTACCTAGTAAATACATGTTATCATAAATCAGTTTGACACGGTCGAATTGAAATTACCGGGTATGTAAAGTATTGATTGCTATAATAGTTTTAAGTACTTTTAAAGTTACCTTTTACTGACGGGAGCATCAGCGCCACTTAGCATAACTAATCGCCTCAAACTAAATTTTATGGTTGTCGTCGTTGTTAAAGAACGAACTACAAGATACAAAATAATACAAGTTTTATGTTGTACATGTCAGACATACCAGCTTTTAACATGCTTATGTGAAGAAAACTATGAATTTATGAATAAGAAGCAACGAGATTGTGCGAGGATTGGAATTCCTTGATCTCTGGCTATCCCCATTAAGAACTGTCAGGCAGAATCAGTTCGATGTCTTTCACAAACGAACTTTGAACTAATCAATCTTTAACACAATCTCCAAGTGCTATGGATAAAATCTAAGGCTATGAATTTTTTACTAATTTTCCACTAGTGAAACCTTCATTACCGCCTAAAGGGAAATCTTAAGTGCTCAAAAAGCCTACTAACTAACTAATGGGTTGGTTCGTTGAAAGCAGTCAGTGTGCCGCGACCGCTACGACGGAGCACTTGTCTACGGAGCTTCGTAGTCGCGTTACGAATCGCTACGCTCGCTACGAGCACGATAACTTTTCTAATGTTAACTTCTTACCATTTTGAAGTTGAAATTAAACTATTGATTGAATATTAGATTTTGTGCTATGTATGTTGAAACTGTTGTGAAATTTTAATGAAACAATGCTCAGTGACATTAGGGGAGGGCAGTGACTGAATAGTGCACACGGTAACCTACTTAAATGCTTCGTTATAAACCTGAGGTGAGCAATAAATTTTATTTTTAGATAGGGAAATAAAAATTAAAATAAAACAAGTTAGACCGGGACTTATTCGGGTTTTCGGGATTTTTTTGAATATTTGACTTTACGAATAGAATTGTGTGTGCGTATTTAAGCAATTTAGCGATTTTATTGTCTTTAAAAAAAGTTACTGTTACCGTTGACTCAAACGAGCGATTCATGACAATCGATTTTCTATTGTATTGTATAATGGTAAAAATGGCTCCTATTATGTTTCTGTTTTTGTATTCCCATCCTGCCTAGCATGACCACCGAAACACGATATGATATAGTGATTTATCACGTTGAACTGTCAAAAGACAATGGATTTTGACAGTTGGGTGTCGATAAAACGCTATATTACGCTATATATATTGTGTTTGGTCGGTCATGCTAGGGGGGCTGAGTGACTAACTATTTAGTCTCCACTCCTAACGTTTTAGGAGTATTTAAATCAGCATGACAATTTAATAATAAATGGATCGAACAAATGATTATGCTTGTCTCAAAAAACATAATGCCCTTACAGGATTCGAACTCGGAACCCTTAGATTAATAGGCAGGATTGATATCGTTGTACCAAACGGTCTTCAAATAGGTAATCAATAGTTTATTGAGGATGCTTTCCAGGACGCCCTATTGGAGGACATACATATCGATCAGATCAGCTGTGCGATTCTATAAAATGCTATTTTACTGTCAATCTTCGACTCGTGTTTCTGACAGATGTCAATTTTCAAGATTTATCGTAAATCGCAGGTTATAAAGGTATTACAAAATCGATATGTACATGTGACAGAAAACATGAAGGACAACTAAGTATTGCATATTTTAATTTTGTGAGTTGGCACTTAGAAGAAAATACTATCGTGTCCTATTGTTAAAAGCCAAGTCAAGATTTCTGAGCTAAGTAAGGGGTCTGTCTTTGCATTGCGTAAATGTTTATGCACTTTAAAAAAAAGATAAAATGAAATTCCCTTGGGATTTGATGTGAAACCGAAAAAGTTTCGAAATATCTGAAATATGAATTCCCCCATATTTCAAAAATTTCGGAAATCTGAATCGACAAAAAAAATATCTTAATTAAATTATCGAACCTGCTAACAAAATTTCACGAATCGGTTGAGAAATGCGACCGGTATAGGAGAACAGCCGGACAGGCAAACGAAAGCATTTTTGCTCAAGCTGAAACGGAGACGCTTCGCTCGCGCAACGCGCTCGCTCCTCGCTCGATCAATCATACATCTACTAATTATAGGTATCAAAACGCTTTGAATATAGATAATTGACGCGTATAAAGTGATTTGAATAGACTGATAAATCGATTTTTCATATATCTTTCTGTACTAGATTTTTACTTTCATAAAACGTTAAAAAACGTCGTGTTCAACTAACGCGTGGGTATTTGTTATTGTCACTATGACAATCAATAAATCATCGACATTCACAATTGCCTAAAGGTTTTGCTACACGCTGAATATTATTTTTCAGAAAGTCTAATTTAGACGACGTAAAGTTGACAGCTCATCAACCTACCACGAATTGGGATTTATTGGAATTGATACTAATTTTGTAAGCACATTATAACGGTAATAACAGGAAGGTTTTAACTGCTTTAAACAACCAATAAAAATTGTACCGTTGTCTCCGAAGTTCGTAAGAATGAAATGAAAAAATGCAAATTAAATTAATAGGCTTTAAATAAGGATTGGAATGAAAGCTATGAAAACTGTGTAGCGTCTAATTTAATCGAAAATTTATTACTACGTTCTTTAAATAATTAGTGACTACTTAATGCAGAATGAATCGATTTTATAATTACGAAACTCGTCCTCGTTTATTTAATACAGTGTAGTATTCAAGAATGGATTAAGTTCCAAATGGAATGGATTCCTAACATTGTTGCACGAACAATTTCCTAAGCAAATCTTAGCCTTTTTAATTAAGCATCCTCATTATGTTACATGGAAAAATTATAAAAAAGTTTGGCGAGTTTGAGTTTCTAGTCAGGAAGTTTCAAGTTAATTGACTTTTTTATCTTGATGAGTTTATTCTTTGCTCATAGTTAAGGGATAGCAGAGGTAGGTAATGACTAATGAATATTATTATTAAGTCTTTGATGGTTTGAAGTTACTTGTTCGAATACAATATTGCCACTGCAATGCCATCTTTTCTTTATATATGTAGGTTTTTTTACTTTATTGGTATTGCTATCTTTATTACAGTTTGTTATTGTAAAAAGTTACTAACAGGTCTCACTTTTCGAATCCTACAATAATGGAAAAAGAGAAGCTTTAATTCAGCTGATCAACAACTTGAAAAGTAGGAGTAATCCATATTTTAATACATCTATACAGTTTAGCATATCTACAGAATCATTACATTACATAACCATTGCATGTTAATAAATTAAAACTCATTGACAATAATTTGTCGAAGGAATTGATCCTCTTTTCACAGAATAGGTATCCATTTTTTACTATCATAATAATTATTAGCAAAGAATCCCAAGTTTCCCATCTGTTTACCAAACAAAAATAATTATTTGGTGTTATAAAGTTACTGATGACTATTATTGTATTTGGATAGTAAATGTCCGTATTAGTAAAAATATCCATGAGCATTGCACACAAATTAATTAGCTATTAACAAGTTGAGACAGCTCCAATCCTCTTTGCGAAAGTAGGGCAATATCCGGACAGACAAACGAACGGGACTATTAATCAATATACCTATATATAAAAATATTATGTTGAAGCCACGAAGCCTCGTTGATATATGTAAATAGTCACGAAATACGATGGTTCATGTATGCTATCTTAAGCAATTATCATTATGACAAACAATATTTTGAGCAAAAGTAAAAGCTGACTCGAGAAATGGTTTTTCCAATAGTTTTATTCTCATACTAGGTATTTTCAAAAATAGAAGTTCAAAAGCTCTATAGTTTCTTCGCAACTGTAGTAGTTCTAATAGAATTTTTAGTTACAGTTAAAGTCGTGCTGATTGATTTCTAATTTAAGAAGCTCGTGCAGTGAGGTTTTATATGCAGCTGCTCCTTGCTTTTTAGCAGGACCTTTTTTGCCATTTTTCGTTCTTTCATTACTTTTTTCTTTACTTTTTTACGTTGTTACGTTGTACGTTGTTACGTTGTACGTTGTTACGTCCAGTTAGGTTAGAACAAAAAGAGATTTATCAGTTTGAGGACATCGGCTACATAAATAAGAAAAATTACTATAGACTTGAATTTATGAATATCGCTGAATTGTTAGTACATTAATTTAAACTAAATTGCAGAAGATAACGACAAATTCACACATTGAGTTCAATATTTGTATCAATACCAACGCGATTCATTCGCAAGCCACATATTATGCGTATTGGGGAATCAATACCTCATTTTAAATGTAACGCAATGATGTTACAATGAACTTATGTGTTATCCGACAAAATGTCGATAATTGTTAACGAGAACTGTAAACGTGTTAAATCTATGTGCACAGTGGAAAGTTATGACATTCGGTATTTATCATAAATGAAGATGGACGTGGCGACCGTGAAAGCGAGTAGAGTCGTGAAAAATATTTTTCAACGCAAGTGACCTGAAATTCAGTTCGTTTAGTTTTGTTTACATAGATATTTTAAGGCGTGAAGCTGTAGTTATCATGGAAAAAATATATTAATATACCTACTTGAATGTATGAATCTGTAATGTATTTAAAAAAAAAAAACAGATTTTATTGAAAGCAGGTTCACTCCATTACGGATCGACCCACTGTAGCAATAATTTTTTTTTTTTTTAATTTCCATGGTTATTGACGTTATTAGAATAAACTATGTCGGGATTTACAGCCTAAAAATAATCAGTACATGGTGTAAATCCCGACATAGTTTATTCTAATAAGTTATGTTAATATTAAATTAATTATGTTATCATGTGATAAAGTTAGACAGTTTCGTTATAATTATCTCCCTCTCTCCCAGTGTAATCTAGGTCACCGACGTATCAGTGGTACCAAACTACTGATTACATCAAGTAATATCGCGTCTCATTAACACATTACTACACTGAAACATTCCAATTCGACACCCAAATCACCTACCAAATACATCAGTAACAAAAGTAGTAATACATAAGTTAGAGTATAAACACGTAAAACACTTGCTATAAAACATCTGCATTAAATTTACGAGGAAACCTAAAGCTTTATCAAAACATCTAATATTTGTCTAAGTTTCCAAAACGTAGGTCACCAGTGTCACCACCAACCCATTGTGCATTATAATGCGCTAAGTCGTTAATGAAACTTTGTCTTGGGATGTTTCGAGCTAATTATGAACTTGTAAAACAATCCTAAGTGTGCATTCTCGGTGTTAGAGAGTAGGAGCTTACAAATTCCTATTTATCTTTGCCCGTATCTTGACTTTACTAAAACACTTGGATGTTTTCTTCTGAAACAATAATTTTGGAGCTACTAAAGTGTTGGCAGGTTTTGCAGACGTAAATTTTTGGTAGCTTAAAAGTTTAAGTTACTAGTATGCCGCTGCTGATATCTTAAAAACAGATGCAAAATAGTGAACCATTGTCATTCTCTGAATTTCTTTTATTTTGTTACTTTATCTTTAATAGGTACTTTATATTTGTAGTGGAATTAACGCATAAAAAAGCCGATAAAGTAAATTTTTAGGCCATAGCATTGCAATATTTTCTCAAACCAGATTCCGTGTACATAATATGTGATCCTGGTACTTTGATGACGTAATGTTTTACGAATAACTTTCTTTGTAATTTTTCATATCAAGGGTGAGTCGGTGTGACCACGGGAAAAAAATCCCCGTAGTCACACTGGTGTGGTAAAACGGTGTGACCACGGGTCAGTCGGGAAAACTACACATTTCTACAATTGATTTCAGTTATAATGTGTTGAGTGGATTGGAATATGTCAATTAGTGGTAACCTGATATGCCACAGTATTACGTCCTTATGTCGAATGCTGCGGAATTTCGTCCTGATGTTGATTGTGAATCTTGTTTGGCTTCGGTTTTGCCCAACAGTGAGATAAGTTAAACAAATTAAGTGAGTTTGTGTCTTTGGACATTTGTATTTAGACATAATGCTCGAGTCAATTGACTGCTGTTAGTTGATAGTGAGTAATTTAAGTCAAACTTAATTATTATCGATACTCGTTAATACAAATGATGATCAAATTTCTAATAATGAATTTGATATTATAGAAACATAACCACTGTCGGTATTAATTTAGTTTCAGATTCTCACAAAGGAATACATACAGATAAATTAATCCGCCTTAGCATTAATTTGTTCTTTGTACTTTTATAAAAAGTAAATAAAGAATTACTATTTTTATAGTTATCAAATCCCAATACATAATGCATAAATTGTACCTCTTCTCGGTAAGAAAATATTTTATAATCAAAAACCTTTATAATAACAAATCATAACCGTTGTTAGTGACTTAAAACAAATGGTAGCTAATTATTATCCGAAACGATTTACTAAGTCTTGTTTGTATTACAAAAGCGATTCTCAACGTTTATCATTTGACTGGAGCGAAGTGCAATGCTAATTGAGTTCAAACAATCTTGCCTATGTTCGGTTTGTTCGCCGGGAGCCGAGAAACACCAAACGCGCAATTATAATGATGTTTATACAACACGCATGGTATATCGCTTAAGATAATGGTCTATGTTCTGAATCACAGATATAAACCAAGATAGAAGGGCTATGAAACCCTTATGTAACCTAATTCAAAAAAGAAGGTTCTATTTCACCGAGCATGTGCGAAGCGCGAGCGATGCGTCTCCGTTTCACCTTGGGCAAATGCTTTCATGTATGTCTGTCTGTACGGCTGTTCTTTTTTTATAGGTCGCATTTCTTTGCGATTTTTTTTGTCGATTCAGTTTTTTAAAATTTTCCAAAAGATATAAAAAGAAACATATTTCAGCTATTTCATTCAGTTGCGAGTTCTAAAGCTCACAGAGCCACTAGTGTATGTTCGTGATTTTCTCAAAAACTACTAAACAGATTTGGATGGGGCTTTTGCCACTCACTGCTTGCTAACTGATTGAAGGTTTTAATTTATAAAAAAAATCATAACAATCACGAACCAGATCTATCCTCTTCTGGGTTAAACATACTTACTCGTAGATATCAAAATAATTTACATTTTTTTGTGTGAAAACGTATAGTATTTTTTACTTTTTTGGAAAGTCGTTATTTTTCTCGTCATTTATGCACCTACCTACTTTTCATTGAATTTGGAAATATTACATACCTACTTATCTCCGGTGGATTCCTAATTCCTACCTATCCACTAGAGGCTTACGTAGGTAGGAGTAGATCAATATTTTCATTAATCGATGATGAGTCCATTTCATGCGATTCGGATCTTTAGGTTTACCCAATTGATTTTGAAGAAGGCATATTGTCACCTACTTCATAAGTAGGAAGTAAATACTTGGGGTACCTAATTAGATATTAGGGTTAGCCCAATCAATTATTATTTATTTATTTTTAGTTCAGCACAAAGTGCACGTGACCCGCCCACGACTCAGCTCTATCTTAATTTATTTCAGTGTTCTGAATTACACTTGATGCAGGCCAACTCAGCCATCTGTTTATTTATTAAGGCTTCATAAACTTGATATATGTGAAGCTTAACAACGTGAACGTATTTCGCGAATAGAATAACAACGACAATAATTTAGTTGCTTCAATTGTAGATTGTAGAGCTTAAATTACTGTTTGATTGAGAATTTTGATGATTTTGATGTGTGCTGTAAATGTCACTATAAGTTTTCTAGGATTTTGTAAAATAGACTTTTTATCCCGGTGCGGTCAAAGGTTCCCTAGAGTCCACACGTCGGCCGCATTAGCGGAAAAATACAGACACTTTTGTATTATAAATATTAATTTATAATACAAAAGTGTCTGTATTTTTCTCCTACACTAGGTTAACTACTGACTGGATTAGCTATGATTGCTGATAGGATCAGTGATAAAAGATGATAACTTAGACGATAGATAATTTTTAACTATAAAAGATACACTGTTGTCTTTTTCTCTGTCAAACTATTTGAGTTTGACATTGAAAAGAAAGTGACAAAACACTGTGTAACTAGACATCTGCTATACAATCTTTATTAGTAAGGGGGCTAGTATGTAATATTTTTGTAGCTTAATGAGAAAAGTAAGTTCATCAAAGGGTACTATACTTAATTCGATCGCGTAAAAGCTTTACTCGTTGCTTATTAAGTAAGTTCCTGTAAAAGTTGCAGGTAACGTCCGCTACCTGCCAATTACATGGAATGGCGTCAGGCGATGTGTGGATAGCAACTTGATTGCTTCGACTTCTGTTATGTTATGTTTGCCTGGTAACTATCAGGGTGGATGGATAAAAGGAATATTGAATAATCCTCTATGAAGAAGTTAAATCTGAAATAATTGTGTGATGCTGAAAATAATTGTTTTCAATAATTGTTTCACACAATTATTTTCAGCCTTTATAATATTTCCAATGATTTTCATTTCACTTTGTATTTTTATACAAAGTGGAAATAAAATTATTCTTATCGTTTTGCTTTTAAACGAAAAAAAGAATCAATATATTCATTATTCACCTTGTTTTATAGATACTGCGCTCTGTTGCGATTGTGTTATTCGATTTATGAAAAGAAGTGCAAAGTATGAGACAAACTCTTTTAGGAAAATAGCAAAATGTTGTGGAAAAATACAAGCACGTTCGTTGTTACATCGATAATGGTGGAGATATCGATGTATACATCTTGCATACTGATTCGTGGTTGAAGAGGGAAAATATTCAACGCTCCCGCTACAAAATATAAAGTCCTCCGTTCCACGAATCGAATTCGCCTAGGGAACGAAATACTCGACGCTCATTGGTCAATGCGCGCGGCTAGAGCTAGGCTATAGGCTAGCTAGGCTATTGAAGGTAATGCGCGCGCCCACGGACCGATTTTCTTTGGGAGCTCGTTTTGGGGAATAGACTTTAGACAAAAGTGCAGCTCTGGCGAACTCCTTGGTAACTGCTACAGCACTGAATATAGCCTGGATTGGTCTGAAATTAATTGTACGAAAATTAATGTGCTCGAAAAACCGCGATTTGTTCCGAGCGACTGTTCTGTCTACTTTATACTCTGAACCATAGAGTACATTATTATACTAGAGACTCTGAACTCCCACTGTATTATATGAACTTTGCTCGGAACAACAGTAAGGAGAGTGTCAATTGTTCTCATACCTATCACATTCGAGAGCGGGAACTATCTCACTACGACTGTTTCACAATGTGTCGTATCCACTATTGTTTCTGTATTTAAATCGGAAAATTGCAAACTTTTACGTTGTTCTGACAATACGAGTACCTACTTTAACAGCCAAGTCTGGTTCGGCTTAATCCCAGTTTTAACTAAGTACATCTATTTTATAGGAGATAGAGATCGTTTACTTACGCCTTTCAGATTTTCTTTAATGAATGGTGATCGTGTTTTGAGTAATTAGTGAAAACTTCATTGCAATTATAGACTTGTGTAAATCCCAAATGAAATAATGATTTTAATTAATTTGGTAATTATAACATCGCTACTTTTCAGGATTACAGTTATTGAATTTTGTTTATTAAACTACGTATAAAAGATTTTACAATCATATTATATGTGAAAATGTATCTGCATCAGAATCGAGCGCAAACAGAAGTTTGTTTGCAACAACGAGCGTCGACGCGCGTCAATTGTTCGCGTATCACACTCCAACTTCGGAAGTGATGCCGGTTTATCCTTGTTCTATGTTATGGTAATCTTTACATGTATAAGTGGATATTATAAGTTTTCAATATAAATCCTTTGTCAATAACATGAAATAAAACACTTTTTAACGGATACTAGCGCGGTTTTATTGAAAGTACTTTGGTAATTAGTTGGTATTTGGTTTGATTTTTGATTTTTCTCGACGTTTCGGCACCTTTGCAGCTGCCGTGGTCACGGGGGACTGAAGCTACTCGTGAGCCTACCCTCAAGCGATGAATTTTAAAGACGTTCAGAAATTAATATTTAATAAATAATTTGTCAACAAAATAAACTGCTCAATGCTGGCATTTGACAAGCAGCTTCGCGCTGTTGATATAAGGCATTTTCAAACTTTATGATAATCAATATTGCTAAGTAGCTAATGTGTTTTTAACGAGTAATTTCTGAAAAAAGACGACATTGCTTTTTAGTTGTCATGTGGACACTGACCTGAAGATTTTTTTTTCTAATGCATGTGGGTGATTTGGCTCTTAGCAGTGATAAGAATGTAATCTATGTTTGATTAGTTACTCTGTGGCTGGGACTGATAGCAGTGCTCTGTGGTGATTGGTCTTTGGCTATGGTGACACAAAATGTCATACAAGATTTTTGATTTTTTTCTTTTATTAATTTAGAAATAATTATTTATGTAAAGTACGAAAAGGGAAAGAATAGCTTCAAATGTTGTTTCCCTTTTTTCAGGTAAGTAGGAACTTAAATAAGTACTAATTGGTTTGTTTAATTTGTCAGAGGATACTGAACTTATAAAAAATTAAATCTCTTTTTTCAGAGCAACACAAACTTTTATTTTCACATCCAGTACCTATTACAATTATATGAATAACAAAAATAAAACTAAACGACATTCTAAGCGATACTTTTGATTTGCTTCTAAATAAAATATGCCACTATGTATCTTTCACATAAGTAGGTATATCTTGGGTATATCAGCTCACAGAAAATGTTTCGAACAATGCTGACTGTCGCTCGTCAGTAAAATTGTTCACGCATACTCCTTCAACTTCGCAGATTGTACGGGGGAATGTATCAACTTACGCCAGGGATAAATTGATATAAATTTTTATCAGGGTGGTTAAAAAAAGGTCCGGTTAATAGCATTATATTTGGTAAAGTATTTTTTAAAGTTGCATTTAAAATTATGTATCTTTGTGGAATTATGAGAAACACGATGACGTGGTAGCTCTGCGCATTGGTAGTTTAAGCAACTTTAAGACATAGTATGGGTGACCAAAAGTTTATTACTCGAGCTCCTCCGTGCTTCTGATTATAGAATAAACCCGAGGGGTGAGCTATGGGCTATGACTCATCTTTCATAGTCATTCTTAAGGAAGACTGTGGGAGAGAGAGAGAGAGAGGGGGGGGGGGGACATTAAAAATGGCTGATGGATGATGTATTATTTTCATTTCTGAGATTTACCTCTACATAGAAATAAAACAATAAAGTTTTGGCACCTTTTGCAGCTTTCGCGAGTGACTAAAGCTCTGACATTTTTGACCACCTCTGGCTTGACATTCATAAATCTTCGGGCGTATTTTCTATCTCCATTTATTTGACATCGACCGTAAAATAAGAACAGATTTTCGCTAGGCGGTTCGTCAAATTTCAGGTTCAAAGTTTACCTACTACATGACACCGTCGCGGTGCCGGTGGCGTGACACCGAATATTATTAATGGATTCTAAATTGCCTTTAAAGCATACTTCCGCATATATACGTCCCTTGTCAATGTTACTTTCGCAAATTGAAAATTTACATTAGCCGATTTATTGGCGCAGAAAATGATATAGCAAATGATGTGCTTCATTTTATGTGATGATATCAACGAATCTACGCTTATTATTTTTCGACTTATAAACGTTTATCATTTGTTTTTCATTTTGGAAGAATAAATATTTCAAGCACTCAATGTGATCATTAGGATCGTTTTGTATGTGTACAAGAAACACTCCTTGGCAGGTAACCATGTACTGAGGGTCAATTACGAAAATTTTAACGCGATACACGCAGCTGCGTCCGTGCTTCGTTCTGATTGTTTTCTATTACAAAGCACTTGCGTATGCGATATCGCAAAGTGATTGCGCAAGTTTGACAGTTTCTATTTAGCAAATTCAACACAATTCGTTCAATAGTCTATGATATACGATAGACAAATTGAAAATCTTTGTAATAGCTACAACCGACTAACTGCGGACGAATATCGTAACCAAGTGACTGCGTTACGCAATTGCGTACGTTATTTTCGTAATAGGCCCCCTGTACATTGTAATAGCCATAGTTTATCCTACTAATATCCAACTTAACCTAGATTTTCCGAATGCGGTCGAAGTTTTTCTATAATTATATTCAATAGATAGCGCCTTTATCACTGGAAAACGCGGTGCATCTCAAAATTTTTCAAAGAGCATTTACCTACGCCTTAAACATTTCTGTTTAATTTTAAAATAATTAGTAATTTTAAAAAATAATTTTAGTTTTGATCACCGGCTATATTTTGGACGTTATTAATTTTATTATTAATTATATTAGCATACTCACTTTTGTATAATAGCATTTGTTTATTTTTATTAAATGATCCGATAACAAACTGTTTTAATCATTCTGTTCTATTATACACTTTCCATTTCATGTTTTTTTCACTCGCCAGTCAGCAACACGTCCGCAAGTCATCACGCTCTCCCGTTCGCCGCATCGGTATTGCCATGCGCGCCCGTGTTGCCATTAATTCTAATAAATAATTGCCATTTAAAAAAAAATCCTGAAATAAAATACAAATAATCACTTGTAACAGTGAATTAAGCGGGTAACGCTAACAATTTTTTTTGGGGTTTAAATCAAAGCTTAATTATTGCGATATATATTCCCATGAGGTTTAATAGGCCTTGTTACAACATAAAAAGGTTGTGTTTGCTTCTTCAAAAATAAAAGAAAAAGTAGGAAAAAGTAAGTAATTATATATGTTTGTAAACTAACAGGCCAACTGGGTTTATTTATTATCTCAGGGGAGTATAAACTAAAATTGGTCAATCTCGGAATCCTTGGATTTTTTAAAATCCCTGGATATTTCAAAATCCTTGGATTTTTCAAAAGCCTTAGATTTTTTCGATAAAAATTTCGATAAAAAAGTGCTTTCCATAATACCCAACATCTGAACTTTAGGTAAATATGCATCCGAATATCCGATCTCTACTTATGATAGATAATGATGCTCCAAAGTATCCGACAATGTTTATCATTTTGCTACAAAAGGAACTCCAGATTCGCCGAATGTTAATTGAAAATTTAGCCAATTATTTCCAATAACGAGTTAGGTGTTAAAATTGCTTTGGGCTCAGTGTCCCGACCCCATTTTAGTTTGAAGTGTCGCTACACAAAGCATCAGAAAGTTTGAAATAAGCAATTAAAATTTGGCGGTCTGATTTGATTGAATAACTAAATTCAGAAATCAATTTTCATTCAGCGAAACAAAAGACTGTGATAAACAAAGTTCGTCAGATTATTGGATAAACAAAATTGGTTTATGCAAATATGAGGCTTCCTGAATCTTAACATAACTTTCATGTGATTAGGATTTTGCAATGAAATCAGACACCTCAATCTTTTTTTCAACAATATTTTCAATTGACAATATTGCCATGGAACACAAAGTAAAACGTATCATACGGTATAAAAAATCAGATGTTATGTTTCTTAGGATCATCTTATCTTATCCGTTTTTATGGTCGCAAAACAAAACATGTCCTTTGTAATATACAGGTATTTGATAGTACCCTTATAAAGCCAAATATGGTAGATAGAGTGCCATGCATACAACACCGTGACAACCCTAGACGTAAAAAGGCCTGTGGTGTTTTTTCCTTCCTCGTGGTCAAACTTATTGGTCAAACTGATTCCATGAATACAATTAATGATCAAAAGCAATACACAATTTCTTTCTAGGGGTGCTACTATGCAGTTTATCATAAAAATATTTTTTTCAAAAAATGGTGGAATTCAAAGTTTATAATAATGTTCCGGGATTAAATGAATGGTAACCTATCTATCATATTCGGCTTTATAAGGGTATTACGGAACAACCTGTATACAACGTGTTTTTCCTGATATCCCATAACTTTCAAAAAGTCTGGAACGGGTGGTAGGAAAATATAGACGATTCAAAAGTACTTAATAATTAAGTTTATTTGAATAAAGCATATTTCACTTTCACTTTCACTTTCACTTTAGGGTATTGATGAGACCGTGAAACTGAACAACTTTTACTATGAGGCCAACTCTGAAATCGCAAAAAAAATCACCTGTTTCATACATTTTGATATTTTCTATATTAATTTTTGTATGAAACATCTCTTTGTTTTTCGCGCTTTCAGAGTTGGTCCCATAGTGAAAGTTGTTCAGTTTCATGATCTCATCAATACCCTAGAGTTATGGGATGTAAAAAAAACACGTTGTAGTGTGTAGGGCAACATCTGTTTGTGGCAGGCCTTGTTTATCTTACTTGGGGCTAATCTGATTACCGGATAGTCGATCAGGTGATCAAGTTTACGTATGGCTTAATGGCCGTAACCCATAACTCACGCCTTATTAAGTTTACAGTGGCATATATTACACGGGTTTATCATTGATATAGTTAATATTAATTTACATGATAACCATATGCAGTCATGATATAATTTTCCAAACTTTCTTTAGGCACTTAGGCACCAGTTTCATACACTATTCCAGATAAATATTGTACTAAATAGCACTAAATGCATTACCAACTGCTTTGCTTGCGTATAACAAAAAGTATTTTAATTTCTGATAATTTAATATCTTGATAGTGTTGTATCTTATCAAATTATATTATTGCTTTTTCAATTTATTTTACTTATTTACAAAGAAGAGATCGTTGGGTTATACATAAATATTGTATCATTACCTTACGTAACTATTACACCTATTTCAAAGATAATGATTGTATCTTTTCTACCTCACTATTCATATAAGAAATTGTTTGTCAAAATGTATATTTATTCATTTGCGGTTCAATTGTTTCAAAGTTAGAGAAGGGTTTTCACAAAGGAATTTTACTACTTCCTCAGTTCAACTTTTATTGTAATGTAAATGACTTTTACTCAACAGGATAAATCGTTGAACCTTCGCTTTGTAAATACCATTAATCAAAGAAATTCTACGGGTCGGGATTCCGGTCTAAATTCTCGTTCATTACTATTCCCTTATAAATCGATAGTTCATAGAGTAGATAATTTGTACTAGTAGAACATTTATTTATGTTTTGTTGTATTTAATGTTTTCTGTAGTTGTATTATTAATTCCAAATGTGTTCTGAAGCTTAGCCCTAATTATAATAATTATAAACGTTTTTATCACTAAAAAAAAGTCCCGATGAACTGAGAACCTCTTCCTTGTTTTGAAGTCGGTTAAAAACTTATAATAGTTTTATAAACTTTATGAAAAACTTGTAGTATTCGATAGTATATTCCTAATCGTCACTTATACATACGTTCAATGACATTTCGAAGGTCGATGTCTTTAATATTACCTAGGAACCTACTGAGAAGCAGGATCATCATAGGAAATGATAGCTTACTGCGCATTATTGCAAAACATTTGAAAAAATTCCAAATTGTAACACATCAACCGTACTATACCTCACATGACCACAACGCGTTAACTGAAATTACGACAAATTTGAGAAAATACTTTCTGAAACTGTTCGTTTTCTTTTATACGGGGGCAGAAGTAAGACAGGAGCGTGTGGGAATTTCACTCCAACGGGTTTCCTTTTACGCTGAGGCATTGTCAATTTCACGAGTTAGGTACGTATTTTAGGGAGGCGACTTAAAGATAGCTGGGCTTAAGTCGCTACTCGTTAAAATCCTTTCTTTAGATGTTGGGATTTGTATGAATCACACGGTCCCTTGATGGAGAGATTTGAGCTAGGTTTGTAGAAATTATTGGGAACGATAATATCATTGTAAAGGAAATTAAGTATTTGATTAGGTGCTATAAATTATGGCACGGCAATAGTGTTTTTCTCTCAATCAGTATCCAGACTTTCAAGTCCAGCGATTCATCGCTAAATGCGAATACAGGACTGATCATTGTGCAGATCCTTTGAGGGAGGCTTGTGCCCAATATAGTGGGTGTTGTGCTGTGGTTGCTTGTGGGTTGACATGATGATGTTGAGCATTAAAACACAGACTATAGATATTAGTTTATGTATGTACTGTGATTAAAACACATAAACTTAATATTCCAGAAGTTTGAGTATGACGTTCGAAAACACTTTGTTTATAAAACGAAGCATTTATACAAAGACAGGTTTTTATTTCAAATGCTGAAATTACTTTCGTTTAGGAGTTTAGGTTCCATGTTACCATTTTGGAATATAAATGAAACCATGTCTGCTACAAAGGATAACACATGCCAATTTAAATAAATTTTAATATTTCACATACAAAAAAATTTCGCTTTAAACTTTAGTTACAACATTATCAATTGTATGCTAATTCGCCTTTGATATATGGACTGTGATAATTTTGCGCCTTTGATGTATGTAGGTATAAAAGTTTGTATCTTTGAATAAATATTTATGCAGAAAATATTTTGCTGTAATAGACTCTTGTGTACTGAAAACTCTTCTGATTTCATAGAAAATGGTTGAAAATGGAATAAAGGTTTGGGTTTTGGAGATCTTCTTAATTTTGCAGTAGTGTAGTACGTACCCTTATCTAATTAAGTTTTAAGTCTGCGTCTGGTTTTAGTGAATTTGTTGAAAGAATAGCATCGTTTGCCACACAAATTAGGAGTGTCATAGATATCGCCTTCTCAATAAAATAATGGTAAAATAACCGAAAAATGTACGTTCTCGATTCGTCGGATTGATATATAATATTGTTGCGAGAGGTTGCCAAACAGGATTACAGGAGCGTGACTTGGGAGGCGCAAATCTAATTGAGAGTGTTCGCTTGCCAATCGGCTCGGTGTCTGCATTCGAAAACACACACGTTTCTTTGTGAAAATTTCGCTTTACCGATATCCTTACTTTGTATCTATTTTTGTCAAATCTATTTGCGCCCGAGGCACCTACTGAAACATGATGTGGATATAATGTCCATTTTGACGACCCTATTTTTTTTTAGATGTCCTCCGTGGTCGAGTGGTCTGCACGCCGGTTTTCAAGGCGTCACCATCTCTTGAGGTCCCGGGTTCGATCCCCGGCTGGGTCAATGTAAAAAATGAACTTTTCTATATTGTGTCAGGGTTGGGTGTTTGTGATACCACCGTTGTCTCTAATTTCCATAACACTGTACTTTGGCTACTTAAATACTTTGGAATCGGAGCAATGTATGTGATGTAAAATAAATATCTTGACTGTCAAGTATAGTACAGTAGTCATGCAGGGATATATTTAATTACAGCTAATGTAACTGAACAAAAGTATTTATAATTTAACTCAAATAAAATATTTGAATATATTTTTTAAGAGACCATACAGCTCTTGATTACAGTAGAAGTAATTAGAATCATATTTATAGCAAAATTCAATATCAATTGCAACTAATTTTGGTTTTTTAATATTCTCCGAACGGTATCTTTCAATTTTGTTGACTATTTTTGACTCCAATTTGATAGAATCGGCGGAAACACGTTTATTTTGTATCAATTTTGTTCGAATATGGACCACCACAATAGCGATGTAAATGGCCCCGCTTGCCGTTTGGGGTTGTTTCAGATTGCTTTGCCATCGACTCATTGAATTCAATTGAGCGGGTGCTATTTGGAAACTGCCATTGTGACCATAATGATAGCTGCGAGTAAGAATAAGACTCACTTAAATTGTTTAGTTTTTCCATCTGATGGTAGACGGTCATTATAACGCACTATGTAGTTATAGTAGTATAAGATACTGATGCATAATGAGTGTTTTAATACCTAGTTATGTGCAGTTTCATACACTACTTTATCTACACTCATACATTTGGGATTGAACCTACCAAATAAAAGATCAACGTTACAAAAGAGAGAGAAAGACTTTGGTTGTATTAGCTATGTACCTACCTTGTCATAAGTCATTTCCTTAGCTGCATCTAAAATAGTTTTGCAGAGTCAATTTTTTCACATTTTTAAGCAAGAATAAAAACACCTACGAAATTCAGTATAACAAAATGTAAAAATTGAAATCAAAATTCAAAACTTTTTTTGTAATGCTCTAAAAATGGCGCGCATTCCATTAGAAAAAAAAAATGAGATGAGTGCATTCTTGCAAACTAATAAGTAATAAGTCATCGATCACCATAGAGTGCATTTTAATCATGGGAAGTATGTGGGAAAATATCGTTGTTTTTTTTTAATATAACGGCACTACCTTCTTCTTTGATTTGCCCTGTATCGTAATGAGAAAAAAAGTTATTTTATGATGCAGCTGACTGCATCGTAATGAGTTTTTTAATTTTACCTATTCACAGAAATAAAGTACATATTTATATTACCTTTTTTGAATTCATATTTGGAACATTACGTTGTGAGTGTAGATAAAATTTTTTCAACACATACTTGCTCGTAAAGTGAGCCCTAATACATCGCTTTTAGGGCCATAAACCGAGCTATAACAAACGCGTGCAATAATATATAAAATACTAGTACGTAATAGAATTAACCCTACATAGTTAAATTAGTACCTTACTGCAAGTTCTAGGCGAGTAAACAGAGCATTCCCAATTTAGCCGGGTAATACAGTTTTTTTTAATAACAACAAAGAGGTTTTATGCTGCTGAAAATTCATATACATTTTTGGAATAAATAAATGTGTAAGTGCTTAATTAAGTCAAACAAATATTTATTATTATCAAATTATTCATAATTCACAATATTTTGTTATAAAATATTAAAATATTTGCATTTTATCACTTAAAATTATAATTTTGAAGTAGGCTGTATGCTCAATCACCCCTTTGTTCGCAAAACATTCTTGCGTTGGGCGTGTGAAAAAAAAAAAAAAACCTGCGCGCCTTTTCCCATAATTATTATATTTTGTTTTTGTCGTATTTGTTGCTGTGTGGTAAATTACTTTGTTTTTTCCCCACAAATGTGTTGAAAAACGTCGTATGAAACTCGTGAGCTCTTGCTTATTGCACACTCGGCTGAGTTACGCCCTCGCCTGCGGCTCGGGCTGCACTGCAACCCACAGCCTTGTATGCAATGAGCAACCTAAGCTAACTTGTCTCATAATGTACTATTATAGCTTTCCAAAATTCTCAAGTTAAGTATAATATTGTGATCAAATAAAAAAACATGCTTTCATTATATATTAATATTCATTTAATGTTCATCAATAATGCAAAATGAAGAAGTTTCAAATGCGATAAGTATAATGAAGCAATCGATAAAATTCACTTGGAGATGACGAAGTTATGGCCGAGACAACTTTAAATTTATGGCATTTTAATTTCTTATCTTTGGACCAAGAAACTAGGAATAAAAACTTTGGCATTTTTTAAAATGCTGTTAGTATAATAAGTTATAAGGCACATACTCCTATTATGTGCTTAGGGTCAATTCAAACTTTGACTTATGAATAAAATACTATACAATAGAACACGTATTAAAAAAATAGGTAAAAAAGATATTAGCTTTTACTTAAAATAGCAAAAAAAATAAACTTTTATCTTATGTTTTCGTTCAACAAAAGGTTAGGGATGACCTAAAAACAATTATATTTATTTTCCGCTCTCCCAAAGCAAATATCATCTCATCCCTTCCAGAAGAAGACTCGTACCCAAGAAGTTATATTTATTTGAAGCACTTACCTTCTTGCTTACGGGCGCAAGTTGGCGATTGTTGACCTGGAATTAGGAACACACGCCTAAACAAACATTCTCCTCTTAGATTTGCTAACTGGCCCATTTGGGCCGAAATACCGAGGTGCTTTCTTGCGACTTTACAAATTGAACACAAGTTTATTCTAACAAAAGATAGCAATGTAAATAGGATTTAAAAAAAAGTTGATCGTTTCGAGATTACAAATTTAACCACAAAAATAAAAAGTAAAATAAAAGTAACTTTTGACGATAATGATGATGATGAATATAACTTTAACTGTTAAAGTTAAATTACGTTAAGTAGGTACTTTGTTAGTGAAGTTTCCTAGATTCAAACCGTTTGATACATAGTTATAAAATATAGTTTAGTACATGAGCCTAATCGCGTTACCGTTTCAGTTTCGTTTACAGAAAAGTACTTGCTTTAGTTTTGTTACTCTGCCTAAGGAGTCTTAGGATTACAATCTGGGACAATTTAAGTGAAAATTATGAAGCTAAACCAAAGATTTTTAGGTAAATATAACCTAAATGACAACGTTACGTTTTTGGTTTTATCGTTCAGTATTACATCTTCAGCGGTGACGTTTAATGCGCAGAAGTCATTATTAGGCTTTTATTAGGTCTGATTGGCGGGGGACGTAGTGCGGGGCGACTGCAAACATGCGTAGTATCCCCTCCAATTTCTCTCACCGCTCACGATTTGTGCCTGCACCTATAATAGTCTAAAGTGGCAAAACGATTGATCTCACTATCGACGCAAAATAAAAATACCTACTGAACTTACTTAAAGTACCTTGAAGAGATAACGAGGAAAACGGTCCACTTATACCGAGTCCTCAGTTTAAGATCACTCTTGAGGTTGTTTTGAAAGCCTTTTGGAACTCCCAATAATAATGAGAGGTTTAAGTATTCCACGAGGGTTCTTTAACAAGGCGCTAAAATCTTATAAACGACGTTGGAAAACACGCTCGCTGTAATTATATTAAATCATATTATCAGTCCATCGTTTGATGTTTTTACGTCTATTTATGACAGTTCCAAATTGGACGCTTTGTGCTTATTAAAATCTAGGTAAGAGGCAAGCTATATCGTAGGTATATTTTAATAGTAACTTTTAATTTATTTGTCTTTTTATACAAGCAATGATCAAAAGTCTATTTCGAGTGTATATTTTCTATCAGAAATAATTTCAATCTTTAAATTAGAATTTTAACGCTATCTGTATTGAATCACAATATCTTAAATTGTATTTTTTTTTCAGAATTTATTTACTGTACATTTATAGGTATACAACTTACATTTTTATCACTAAGTTTTATAAGATTGTAATATTCAAGTAAACGAACCAGTAATAATGAAAATACAATTAATACATATCTCTATTAAATTACTAACTTTCATTAAAGTGCAACTAATACGTCTGTATTTTATATAGCTAAAATTATATTTGTTGGAGATTGTTAAAAGTTGTCACAGAGTTAAATAAGTTATAGAACCACATCTTTCCAACTTGAATACTTTATAACATAAATCAAAAGCATTTAAGATATTATATGCTTACATAGCCTCAAGATACAGCAACGTAGTCTGACATTACATATATGTCTAAAGACCATTAATTGTAACCCACAAAGGGATTGCTTCATTGCGCAAATACTGTACGCGTTGGTATCGATGTCACTTTGGAGTACCGAGTATTTATACGGCAATAAGTGTCGGGTGCGACTATAGAGTTATAAAACAAATAAAATACTTATCAAAAGATATTAAAGTGTATATTTTGTAAAAGTACTTAAGTATATTAATATCATTAGACATGAGAAGAAATCATTGAATCCTTACTAATGATAATTATTATAAATCTGAAAGTAAATTTGTTTGTTACGTCTTCACGTCTTAATTACTAAATCGATCATTGTAAAATTTTGCATACACGTTGTCAGGGGTACAAAGAAGGACATAGGGTACCTTTTATCCAAAAAAAGTACTGTTCCCGAGGGGTAGAAAAAAAATAACTGATCATGCAGACGAAGTCGCGGGCGGTCGCTAGTTTGCTTATAATTTCAGATCAAGACCTGTCAATGAACCAATATTTCTGTAAGATTCATAGCAACTACCTACTAATATTCGTTTACCTACTTATGGATTATAAATTGCAAAAGTTGCTACCGTTTATTACGATACACATTATTGAAAAAATTCATTTCAAGGTATCCCTTAAAAACGGAGTGCACTTCATTTTTTGTAGCTCTATCTCTTTTCGCCGCTCTGAACTAACATTCGATATATAACAAGAATTTAACGCTCAGCGACGACTGGTTTGCCGATGCCAAAGAGCCCGGAAGCAGTCGAGTGGTTTTCTCGCTCTAGTAATCGATTTTTCCGACTAATAAAAAGAGATCTAGCTACGAAAAATCCAGTATAGATTTACATAAAATATTTATTAAATTTGTTATTAAAATTATCAGACTTTCTTTTCATTTATCTGTCTTCTTGTAGATTAACATAAAATATTTATTAAATATTCGTTATTAAAATTATCAGACTTTCTTTTCATTTATCTGCTTTTGTAGGTCTATGGATAGGACCGATAACCACTGTTCGCACTGTAGTTAATCTTCTTAATGAATTTTCATAGACAATCGCAGGTCGCTTGCTGTTCGCTTGCTGGTGACGTCAATGTATTGTAGTGAACAATGCACCGAATGAATTCATAACAATTAATAATGTTTAACTTTTCCAGATGTCACAGTTTTGCAAATTAATACTTAATTCTTCAAAAAAGGAGATACCTAAAGCTTTCTACCTGAAAACCTCGGAACCGTTGCCCGTGAAAGCATTATTTTTTTATATTATTCAAAGTTTGTTTCAGTCCCGTTCCGTCATCGGTGTAAGAAACGTGCTTGAATTTATTTTCGCACGCGTTAATTTTTTACCATAACTGTTCATTTAAATGGTATGGTGTAAAAGGGTAAAATAATGTGCATAAAATGCTTAAGGTAACTAACGTATTTAAATTGATAAGGATTAATACTGAATACTTCTAAATAGCTTTCCAAATTACCGCATTGTAAGTGACCAATTTGTTTAGAAGAGAAAATGGGTATAGTAAGCTATTCTTAAAAGATAGATATATGCCACCGCAGACTTTTTTGTAGACCTAATAAAAATGAACAATTTCATCATACATTATTTTGTTATAGCTCAAAAGGTTTATGCAGCGTTTTTGATGCAAGCTCCTAGTCGGCTTAATTTTTGCCGACTTGTTCAACAATCATTGTCATATTTCTACCAATTTACATAAAACCTGAACTTATTATACACTAAAACCTTCCTCGAGAATTGCTCTATCATTTGGTGATGAAAATCCGTTCAGTAGTTTTTGAGTTTATCGCGAATAGACAGACAGACAGACAGGCAGACGCGGCGAGGGACTTTGTTATATAATATGTAGTGATGCGCCATAGTAATAGACCGTGAAAGTGTGGACGTCACAAAATGGCGGAGTTTGATATTTTAGGTAAAAACAAACATCTGCAGCAAGCAAGTTTCTCCTCTTGAGACATGGAATTCCACACAGGAGCAAAACAATACAGCATAATATAATATAATACTGAGATAATATAATACTATACTAGTAATCTAGAGTAAGACGCGCTTCTGGACGAAGCCGCGTTGCTCGAAGCTAGTAATAATACTTATTTCTAACACCAGAATAACTAACAATGAATGAATGATTTATTTGCACAACCAACCAATAATTTGAAAAGAGAGCAAAAAGTGCAAAATTATCTTCTTTGTCAAATGTAGTACATTTGGGTAAAAACTTATGATAGCGTCGTAGCTTCCACTGTCTTTATAAAACTCAAAGATAAGAAGAAGAAAGAAATAATCTAGAAAGAAATCTTAGGAAAATCTAAGTATTGTTGCTTAAAATACAGTTCTCCAAAGATCTTTGTTACAGACTAAAATAAAGATAGGAAGACAAATTTCGAAATACTTTGCGAAACGATAAGAAGCATCTCGATAATAAGAAGCGTTCGATTAGAAAATATCCGATATAAATCCTAAACTGGAATCTTTTATACAACTTGGAAGCAATTTATTTGGGGGTTAATCGCGATTCCCCCTTTTGTACGGCGCAGACCGATCTTGACGTTTACGTACTACAATTTGACGTTTCGTTTCCTTTGAGTGCCAGCTTTATATCCTGGATTATAGGAATGTTCGAGAAAGATTTGCTTATGATTGATTACAGACGGAAGTAAATAAAGATTATGGTACTTATGCGCTTGAGTTAATATTTATAATGTGCATTTGTTCTTATTGAATAGAGTTTTCGATAAAAAAAGCTGATATTTTATTTAGCCAAAGATATGAAGCATTTTACAGCAACAAAAACACTGGTTATAAAACTCTAAATGACTATATAGGTTCGCAAGGTACATTAATATTTTTTGTAAGAAAAAAATAAATAAAAACATTATTCTTCCTAATTGTTATCACAAATTGACAAAGCTTTAAACAGTGCTAAAGATTAAATTAACATGGTAAAATGAAATTTCTTTTCACAGTATAGAAATATAAAATCATGTTGTTACTTAAGTTTTGACCTTTATCACGAGCAGAGTTGTAACAGACTTTAGAACATCATTTCCAGTAATGTGTTGAGTAACACTAGCCAAAGTAACATTGTCAAATCTTCGTTATCGCTTCGCTTTCGAAACATGTATGGGATTGACATAAGGTTTCGTTAACAATCGAATTTTCAAACGTCAAATCCTTACATGTTTCGAAGCGAAGCGATAGCGAAAATTAGCAAATGTGACATTGGCTACAGGCTTCATGTGAAATTCAGGAAGATGAGACTGATATATCAGAAATACGTAGAGTGTAGTGCGACGGCATTTGTGGGGGGATAGGTAGTAGGATTGTTGGGAGACAGTGAGAACGATTCCAGCGGGCGGATCGTAACTTAACCCGTTAAGTGTCGGCGCCAGAAACATTTGTACGGTTTCCATACTTCTGTTGGGCCATATAGACTAAATTCAAAAGCTTTAAAAACTTTTTGTTGTTTATTCAGTGATACATTTTGTTAAGAGCGTTTTATGAATAGTGGTTGAGAAAGAAGCTGCATTCGTATACTACAACTAACAATACGAGCTATAGAAACAATGACTCGTCATGAAATGTTTTACACTCGTATTCACAAATAACACTCAAACGATCCTTGACTACGCGAACGCACTACGTTAAAATAAAGCCTTGTGATTGGTTCGTTTGTTTCACGTATGACGTGTGATGTGATTGGTTCGTAGGACGCTGTGCGTCCGCGAGCACTATGAGAACTTATAGTAATGTTTGTGAGATCAACAATTAAACTAAGAAAAATACTTACTTTAAGATTGATAGATTTTCTTTTATTGATGAATTCATTCAAAATGGATTCTAATTTTTATTGTATTAATGATTGAATTAAATAACGTTGCCTGGAGCAGCTGCTAATAACACACATAATTGTCACTTTTATACATTGACCTCTATATTATTACACTGGACTGGCTGCTGTCAAACTGTTTTTGTGCCTATTTGATTTCCACCATTTTCGCGCTGTAGGACGCAGCGTGCGTACAGGGTACTAAATCTAATAATGTGCTTATGTCGACGCAAATACCGATAGCCCTTTATACAACTTAAAACTTCCATTCAAACATGTCAAAAATGACAAAATTAGTTCTTTAGCACGCTAGTGGCGTTTCAAATAGGCACAAAAACTTTGCTGTCAAACCATACAGACAGCCAGGCCAGTTAAATAGAAAAAAAAATACAGGTCAAATGCTTTAATAGCACCATAGTTTTTAACGCCGGTTGCAAAACAATTAACAGTAAAAAAATAAAGTTAACCCATCTAGTTCCATTAATAAAAATTGCTATTTAGCAATAAGGCCGCCTTTTGTGTGCTTTCTCTGTTTATTGTTTTTCTTTGTAATATGTCCTGTCTTAGTGTGCAATAAAGTGTTTTTATTATTATTATTATTATTATTAATAAATGTTTTCACAGCATGCTATTAAGATTACAAGTAAACAGAATTAATTTCGTACGGTGCACTTTACATAATTGAGAACAAACACATTCGGCGCCGCCGTCATCCGGCGACGACACGGTAAATCGTGTTGACTCTAATTTCATGGTGTGAATGAGATTCGTTTAGTACTTATATAGAGACGAATTTATATACGTAATAACGTCAATTACAAGGTCTCCCGCTCAGGGTTTGCGAACCGATGGCGTAGCTTCTTTGACATTCACAAGTGCTTGTAACAGCCTAGACTGAATAAATCATTTGAATTTTTTGAACAGGGTAGATGAAATTTGTAAAATTATCGTATTGAGAAAAGGAAATTACTAAAGAGCTATAACAATAACTGTTTTAATTTCAGTAGTTTAAGATTGGCACTGAGAAAATAATGTTTTTATGTGACGATTTTAACATGTTTTTAAGTGTTACTGTCTATGTCACACGCGTCGACTAGACTAGTGTTGTGAAGTGGAACCATAATACGGACGAATAGTATTGTAATTTTCAAAAATATAATTGAGAATTTTGGTTCCTTTGTTTTGAGAGAATTCATTATTCTCTAAAAAAATGAATTCTACGATTACAATCTAATAAAGTATTTAAAAAAAGCGAGTCTGTCAGAAGCCAAGAATCATCCAAAGATTAAAAAGGAAACCCTCCTATTTGGCAAAGCGTGAGAAGTGCTAATTGAGAAAGACTTTAACTACTAGTGGTGGATAGCTCGGAACGATAATGGTGCAGTTACAGTTACTATAAGCGATATTAAACTAGCTCCAATTGTGCTGAAATTGCTGGTGCGCTTTTATCTCGGGTTTGACAAAATACAGCATTTTATACAAACTTTCAAGTCCTTACTTTTCAAAATGAATTTTTAAAAATGTTCCTATCTAACTTTCTAGATGAATCCTGCTTATGCGTATGAAGTTCATTCATCTCGAATCTCATTAAAATCGGTTAATTATTCTCGAAAAATAAGGATTTGAAAGTTTGTATGAAATGCCGTTTTTGTCAACCAACGCCCTTCGTCAAACTCCTAGCTCGAAATAATCGTATAGACTACTCACGTGCAATGCAATAGCGTTGTGATTCCTACTACTCCTGATCCTACTACTCCGTAAAAGACTATTTAGATGATAAGACAATATTTTGATAATAGTTTTGTATGAATTGACTTTTTAATTTTAATTTCATTGTTATTTTATTTTTCTGCTTATATTAATGTTGCATGTCAGAAGACAGAATATGGCTGATCGAATTTACTATGTTATATCTCTTACTACCTGTATTCGCAATAAAATGATTTGATTTGATTTGATTTGATTATTGTGTAGCCATGTTTGGTTGTAGTAAATTTCGTACATGCATAATTTTCCTTTGGTAGTGAAACGAAACGAGCAAATTATTTTTATTATATTTATCACAAGCAATTAAAACCTATCTCAAGTAGGGTTTTTTGAGGAAAAAATCTGATTGTTTTAAGTAAGAGGTAAAGTCTATACATAACATTATTACAACGGGCCTCCGAAATTTCTTTCAGTCTCCTAAGAGAGAAAATACTTTACAAAAGCAATCAAGTTTTGTTCGTCCCACGGAAATAGGCAGTAACGATGACGGTATTATACAAACTTGCAAATTGGCCCACTTTCAGGTACATCGAAGCTGTTTTCTATTAGCGTCGTGGAACGTGAAACTTTTTTGAAGTGCAGCCTTCGACGCAAACGGCAAATTGAGATAAATGTCCGATACTAATGTCGTTTTTTTCGCATTCATAAGATCGCCAATCGTCGGTTTGTTAAGTACACGATCTCACCGGAATGAAATTCAAATAAGAATTAATTTGTTTATAAATAGGTTAGTAATTTTCTTTCGGAAAAGGTGTTTAACTTCCTTTACAATTAAATAAACATTATAATGTATATTAACAGTTTTCCTTTAAATGTACAGCAGAAGATGTAATAATAAATGATTCACTTATATAACAGGCTTTTGAAAAGGGCTTTATTGATACAATCGATAGTTAGGATGATGTTTCCAGAGGATAAAGTTAAAGATTTCTTGCCGACTACACATAGCGTCGAGGTAGTTAACGAGTTCGAAAGAACAATTTAACGACCTGTATTAGTGGAATATTACTCCGTGTAGAGAAAAAGTTATACTTATTCCGATTTATGATGGTCATCGTTTATTCAATATTTTACCAACAAACTATTTATGTAGATATTCCCTACATAAATAGTTTAGGTATTTGAGCTATTATTTGAAATACATACGTTACGTTACGTATACGCTTATAGCATTAAAATTAGTTTATTAATAATAATAATTTATTTTTCCAAAGCCTTAAAACTTTTTTTTCAGACATTTCCCATTTGGAGATGGGTAGATAGAGTAAAATAATTACTGAAAATAAAAAGCTATGAAAGGTAATTGTTTGTCTGCAGGAATCATCTTGATGAACTCATGCGCATTGGTAAGAATTTGGGCCCCAAGGGAATGATCTTGGTTTCATGTCCCTGTAGTGGCAATCACGAAGCAACGAAGCTCGTATGTTTGCTTAAGTTAAAGCTTAGTTTGGTAACTTTACTTGTTAATGTTTATGTTTACTTTAACTGAGTCAGATAAAGTTTCAGTTGCAGTCCAGTTTAATGTTGCTAAAGTTTAATTTTCAGCTTTGATAAAAAATATTCAATTTTTTCTAAACTTTATAATGAAACTAGCTTTCCTGTATTTCGTTTCAGGTTCACATCCTACGAATTTTTACTTTCTTTACCTTCGATATTAATTCATGATAAATTAATGTAGCTTATGTTCTTCCTCAGGGTCCAATTCTCATTTTTGTTTACTCTATCGCATTGGGTGTACCTGAAAGAATAGATGTATGTTATAAATAAATAAAATAAAATATTTTTTAAATTATAAGTATGTATTACACCATATAATAGTGTACTATTAACAGCAAAATTATTAAGTTGTTTGTATGAAGATAATGTTAATTAATTTTATTCTGTAGAAAGTCAATAGTTAGTTTTTCTAGTTTAAATTTTCTTTTTGTTTTCGTTAATAAAATAATAATACTGTAAAGATATCATACTGTTATCTCCTCTGTGGAATCTAAGTGGGCAGTAATCTTTCGGGTTTGCCTACTTACAACCAACCTTCAGCTAATCGGCTTTAATTCATTATTTATTCTTTGTACACTCGCCTTTCATCTTAAGCGGTGCTTAGTTAATTATTCAGAGATAGGAAATATACATTTTCTTCTGCCTTCCTCTGAAGCCTTTATTTTTACAATGATAAGATAATATTATCTCTCTCAGCGATCCAACTCTTCAAATAAGAAATAATGGAACTTTTGTCAGAATTTCCGAAACGAATAAATTAATGTTGTCATTAAATTAAGAATATGATGATATTGTTTTTCGCCCGTGAATTCGTGATGGGAAAAGAAAAGGAATATCTGTAATAACTATAGCCTCAAGAATAAACCATTGTTGAAATGTTTTTGAAATCAGACGTGTAGTTTTGGTCGTTATCTCTTAATTACATTTAAAATTAGTGACTAAAAATATTTCAATCACAACTCTAATATTTCCCAATTAGTTCCTAAACGATTATAGGATTAAACCAATAAAATTTGATGCGTACATTACTACAGAATTTGAATAAGCATGAATACTAAAAGCATGTTCAGCATAGATAATTAGAATCGGCATCATTACGAGTGAAAAATTTAATCCAAAGTATGGATATTTGGTAATCACCATGTTCAAATTGTTTCATGTTAGCGATTCAACATCACATGCAATTTGATAATTCAACATTTATGCGAAATATTTAGCGAATGTTAATGTATTAGACCGAGCTCCCACTGCATGAAACCTTACCTCACAAGCTGGAACAGCCAGACATGTGTTACAGTCATAGATATTACTTGTTTTTTATTATTATTTTTCTAGACACTAGATATTACTTTTCTCTTTTGATGGGTAAACATTTTGATCTTCAACCTCATGATGTAATTATCAGTCAAAATAGCGGTACGAAAACGAAAAAAAAAATTGTTCATCCAGGATATGCGATGGCAACCCACTAAAATCCAGTGTTCCTTAGTAATATCTATGGCTGTAACACATGTCTGCTGTTTCACCTTGTGAGCCTTACGGTTTCATGCAGTGGGAGCTCGGGTCTATATGTATTTGGATTAGATGTAAGAAGTACGTACACACCATAAACTTATTTATACTGGAATATTAAGTTTATGGTACACACTCATATTATGTTTGGAATACAAGGATGGTGTCAAGTGAAAAATTCATGATGGTTTTTTGTTTATTGTTTGTTTCTTTTCACCCCTCCAGCCCGTCAAATATTTCTTTATCTGTTGAGGTACTTTTAATTATAATATATTCCTGTGTGAAGGTGTGAAGGTGGACTACAGTAATAGGTAGCTGCTATTTGGAACTTAACCATCTGAGTACTTAAAATAAAAGGACACGAGCGTCATGAGTTTCGAATCACTTTTCCTCATGCTTGCAGCAAAAAGCGTTTTTCCTGCAAGTTTTCTCGCTGGTAGAGGTGAAAAGTTGTACCTATGTTTTTAAATCAGCTCTCGCTATAAAAATGTAATTTTTCACTTGTTGAACAAATAACTATTATATATCAGCTTGAGCTGGGAAGCAAAAAAAACTCTGAAAATACTAACCAACTAATGGTGTGATTTTTCATCGCTTCATAGTTTATTTATTTATTTTTGTATTGTCGGAAGTAGTTTTCTTTTCGTATAAAGTTTTTCTTATCAAAACTTGAAAATCTAAGTGATTGTAAGTTTTAAGTACTTAACTTTTGCATTAGTTAAGTTTGGTTGGATACGTTATAAAATATACAATGGTTTGCGACAGCCTTAAAGCTCAGTTGCACCATCTAACTTTAACAATAACAAGCTTGTTAAAGTGCCGGTTAAGCACAAGTTAACCAAAAAAAGAGGTTGCTAGCCAGCATGATGTCCTCTGACAAATTTGACGTGACAAATAGGTAGCATTATCATTTGACGATAACTATAACTTTGACAGCGTTTTGGTGCAACTCACACTTATTATACGATTGTCAATGCCTTGTTAATAATCATAAACAATAAAAAAATATGAATTGAAACTAACACAATTCACAAAATTATTATCGAGTTCTGACCAAAGCAAGCAATTTGTCACCCACCCAGGTGTATTCAGGACACACCGGCTAATCAAGCTATCAGTTATTCCAAACTTCCTGTCAAATTGTACTTGTTGTTTACAAACACGGACGTTGTTTGCAACAATCAAACAACTTCGACGATATCGTGTGAAATACAGTCTATTATTCAAAAAAGGAATTCTGTGGCGATATATCCTTAAATGAAAAAAAAGTTTTTCAGACATATGTACAATTCTTAGTAAAAATGAAAACAATTTACTCAGTCGTCTCAGTAAATCAAGCAAAGTTAAAATCATAGTAATTGAGAATGTAATAATTACTTAGTTATCAAGCAAAGTCCAAATCTTAGTAAATAGGAAATTTTTACTCAGTCAGTAAATGAAACAAACTTCTAATCTTAGAAAATGAGAATTATTTAAACAGTCGTCAGTAAATAAAGCTAAAATTTAGTACCTACAAATCTTACTAAAATTTGATACGTATATCCTTCGTTGTATACGCTTATCATTACTTGTGTAAGCAACAGTTCTCGAGGAGGCTGCTTACCTGAGATGCATCCGCGACAGTAAGCTAGTAGGTCGCAGGCGTATGTCAACAATGGGCTATGCGGAGATTGTAAATAACTGGAGCTTCGCAATATTCAAATGCACAGCGGGATTTTGGTTACTTATCAAAATGAGATGTTATTTAATGATGTATTTAAAAGGAGGTCTTACGAACTATACAGCGTGAAATTTTGATCATTTGGTTCCCGCCGTGGGGTATGGTTCCACTCATGATTACAAGCAACTTTTACTAAGGGGCCAACTCTCCTCCTCGCAAAAAAAAACAGCTGTTCCATACAAAAGTGCAGTACCTTGTCCACCAGCCATTTTTGATGTTCCCACTGCGGGGGCACAGGCCTTTCTTATGTGTGGTAAGGAGGACGGGCCATAACCCACCACGCGGGCCCAATGCGAATTGGTGGGTGTTAACAACTGCAAATGCATCCGGGACCAACGGCTTAACGTGCCTTCCGAAACTGATCACCGCATCATACAATAGCTCTGTCGACTGCCATCTTTTGTCAAACTGCACGTGTGTGTGTATTTTTTCCTGTTTCCGCACACCATGCGCCAGCCTAGCTTGTTTGTCGCATACTTTTATGATTCGATGATGCTTGGAAAATAACAATTGTAACTAACTTGTAACTGTCTGTATACCTACATACATGGATATCAGTGACGAATGTGTAGTGTACGTATAAACCTTTCTGGTTTTTGTTGCACTATTTAGACTAAAATAAAAATGTAAATTTGTTTATTTAAATAAAATAAACAAAAAAAGCACGAAGGAGCTCGAGATAATAAATTTTTGGTCACCCATCCCATGACCGACCCTTGCGAACGTTGCTTAACTTCCGCAATCGCTGGGCCAGGCGCAGTACCTACTCGACCTTAATGTATATTATTATTCATATTTCTGAAAATGTTGAGATAATTACGCTCTTTTATCAGCGTTGATAAACACTTGGAATTGAAAACATTATGTAAGTAATGGTTAAATAGTATCTAACGTAAGTCCTTATTCATATTTTTCATATTGAAACTGTTGAAACGGACGCCACCGCCGCCGTTTTGAATTGTTTAAATCGAAAAAACACTTAGGTATGAAAATAGTGGAAAAAACTGATCCAATAGACTCTTAAAAAGTGTCGGGTTTTACTGAAATCGATGGTAGCAAGTGCGGTGGTGAAATTGAAACAAAAAGCTTTTAAATTCCGCTTTCTGGTGAGGGCAACCGCAATCGTTGTACTGTATTCATTCAGTAATTACTTAGGTACTTACTTGAATTTTGGCAGCGTACATACATATTTTAATTATAATCTTTGTAATTGGTTAATAATAGTACATTATGAAACAAGTTAGCTTAGGTTGCTCATTGCGCACAAGGCTGTGGGTTGCAGCCCGAGCCGTAGGCGAGGGCGTAACTCAGCCGAGTGTGCAATAAGCAAAAGCTCACGAGTTTCATACGACGTTTTTCAACACAATTGCGAGGAAAAAACAAAGTATTTTACCACACAGCAACAAATACGTTAAAATTAAAATAATTATGACCAATTATGGGAAAAGGCGGGCAGGTTTTTTTTTGTTTTTTTCACTTGCACAACGCAAGAATATTTTTCGAACAAAGGGGGTGAGGAGCATACAGCCTACTTCAAAATTATAAATTTAAGTGATAAAATGCAAATATTTTAATATTATAAACATTTGTTTGACTTAATTAAGGACTTACACATTTATTTATTCCAAAAATCTATATAAATTTTGAACAGCATAAAACCTCTTTGTTGTTACTAAAAAATAACTGTATTACCCGGCTAAATTGGGAATGCTCTGTTTACTCCTCTAGAACTTGCAGTAAGGTACTAATTTAACTTTGTAGGGTTAATTATATTACGTACTAGTGTTTTATATATTATTGCACGCGTTTGTTATAGCTCGGTTTATGGCCCTAAATGCGATGCATTAGGGCTCACTTTACGAGCAAGTGTGTTGAAAAAAATGTTAATTGTATATAAGTAATACTAATTAGCACATACTTTTTATATACATATATTTAACAACCCCTGAGCTAGAATGACACTATAATCGCCTCTGAAATCGCTAAGGACTATTTTATGTCGTATAATGATCAGTTTAAAAGCAAATTAGGAATTCGGTCATTGTCTAGTTTATAAAAGTGAACTAATGGCCGTATTCCACTAGGTCTGTCCATCAGCCATTTTAATGTCCCCACTGCTGGGGCACAGGCCTTCCTTATGGGTGGATAAGGAGAACGGGCCATAACCCACCACGCGGGCCCAATGCGGATTGGTGGGTGTTAACGACTGCAAATGCAGCCGAGACCAACGGCTTAACGTGCCTTCCGAAGTACGGTGGAGCTCGAGATAATAAATTTTTGGTCACCCATCCCATGACCGACCCTTGCGAATGTTTTTATCCTCCGCAATCGCTGGGCCAGGCGCTAAACCACTGCGCTATCGAGCTCCTCATATAGGTACTTACTTGGTTATAAAAGTAGATTTATTTTTATTGAAAGATGGAACTCAATAATTACATTAGGCAAATAAATAATTAAACTGACTGTTTCTTACTAGGTACCTAGTGGAATTTAGAGGAGCTCGGTGGCGCAGTGGTTTAGCGCCTGGCCCAGCGATTGTGGAGGATAAAAACATTCGCAAGGGTCGGTCATGGGATGGGTGACCAAATTTTTTTTATCTCGAGCTCATCCGTGCTTCGGAAGGCACGTTAAGCTGTTGGTTCCAGCTGCATTCAGCAGTCGTTTAACCACCAATGTTATGTATGGCCCATCTCCTTATCCACCCATAACTACGGCCTGTGCCCCAACAAATAATATATATATAGGTACTTGACTATCAGCCATTTTAATGTCCTCACTATATATTTCGTTTCTATATGAATTTAATAAAAAAAATACAAAAACTACAGACATAACACAAGTGACTTTAAAATGTTCCAGTTTACGTTGGAAAATGTTTGGTCTAGTTTTCTTTATCTTGTTATGGACACACTTTGGTATTTGCTGTCGGTTCACAACTTTTGCTAGTGCCATTCAGACACATATGGCACTAGAGCAAGACAATTTAGAAGTTGTGAATCTGGTACACAGATGCGGCGTTCGAGATTGAGAAAATTAAATCGTGTTTATTGTAAAACTTTTTACAAACAATCTGCTGAAACAAAAATGTGAACAAAAAAAGCTTTTATGAAAATTGATAACTGTTGGATAATACGTGAAGTAAACACAAATTTCTTTCCGGTTAACTGTCCTTTCTATTTTATTAGTAGTACATTAAATTTAAGTAATTTATTAATAGATTAGAGGACATTATTTTTACTATGTCCAATTAATACCATTTATTATTTATACTATTTCTGAACTTCTAAGCAATTTTTCCATCATTATCTTTTTAAAACAATTAACGTACAATTTCTTATTTTTTTCGTAGGACAAAAGTAAACAATCAAAACACTTTTTTCTTCATCAAACTTACAAACTCATTCGAAAACAAACCACAAAAGCAGCTAGACCTGAACAAAACAAATAAAGTGGTTCGTCTATACGTAGCTCTGGATGGAGCAATAAAATGTAAATAGCTACAGAAGTGTTAAAAGGAGTCGTGGTAAAAGTTTAGCTCACGCGAACTTAGCACTCGATGGCGTCCCTTGGAGTTGAGGCGTGGTACAAGTGAATAGCAAAAGCGGGTAAATTGTGTAAACTTGTATAGTCTGTGTATCCTTACTTGTCTTATTTGGTAAACAACCTTCACCCAACTCTTTACGGAAAAGAACAGTATAAATACAACAAATGGTTTCCCACACAAAGGTTAGAAAAGAAATTGCTAATTATTTGTGACAATTTGATTTAATAAAACAACATATTTTTAAACAATCATTTAGATTTAAAAGACTTATGACAAGTGTAAAAATCTGTCTACTAAATAGAGTGAGGATAAACAGACTATAATTACGTAAATATATTTTAAGAAAAATATAAAATAAAATGATTATCTACCTAAAAATAATAATATTGTAATCAAAACATTATTATCTAGTCTTTTTACTAGTCATTTACACAGACACAGATATACTAAATTAGAGTACAGTATTTTCTAGCCTCTTCTCGTATCTAATGAAGTTTCAAACTACCATAGTAGTAACTATTTAATATTTTCCTATATTTAATTTTATTTGATAGAGTTCTTATTCTTTAAGAAATCAGCACTCCACTTTATTTCAATGTGAGAGTCACATTGAAATTAATCAAATAATGTTAATTAATCGCTATAGGCTCGTGTTTTGGCTACACAATAAACGATTCCCGCTTTGCCGAGGAAATCCGCCGCAAATGGGCTCTGGGAGAAATATAAGTATCGGACTTATATTGAGGCGGAATTATGAGGAACCCTTTAATAAACGTCCGCCTTATATTTTGTTTGATCACAGGGACCTTGTCTTGAATGTACGTAATATTTGATAGATGTTTTTATTAATACATCCTTCATTATTCTCTTTTGTGAAGACTCATTTCAATCGTGTCGGAAAGGAGGGTTTTGGTTGGGAATCGAGCGTTAGAATAAAAAGCTGCATGAGTAGCCTTATCTACATCAGCTAGGTATTGCATTTAGTCCAAAAAATTGAGGTAATTTTATTTTATGTCGTATGCTTCGTGAAATCTGCTACAAATCGTTAAATGTTTAATTTACAATCATGCCTTTTCAAACCACCAGGTCGTCTTTAAATTCCACATCGGTAATGGTTGGTAAATTAGCAACCTTTACAAGCTTTAGAGTTCACAGCTACCTTTGAGTTCAACATATTAGGTGCTATTTAGCAGTAAAACCAATTAGCAATATATCGGTATGCTGCGTGATGTCTGTAGAATTTTTCGTAACTAAGATACTTGTACTATTATTTATTCTGTGCTCAGGTGTCCAAAATTTGTGCTTATCAAATAAGGCAAATCCACAATAAATGCTTAAACTTAAAAAAAGTGACGTAAGCCAAAATAAATTATGACAGTTACACAAAAATGTGAAACAGTTGTCAAAAATGTACTTCCAAAATATCGAGAATATTTTGGTAGCATAATAAAGTCATTAATTGGCTAAATAAACATTATGAAAATATATCATTAAGTATTTTCATTAATTTCCTTTCCATAAACGTTAAAGTTTACGGTCGCAATTTCATTTATGCGTAATTCATTATTCCGAACTAGTGACTAATGAAAATGCTAACTAGCTGAGACGTCAAGTGATGATGTATTGACATTCGACGCCTACAGTTACTGGACATTCGCTATTGTTCCCAATTTGGGACGCTCGGCGCTCGTGTGAGTAAATCGTGCCAAAATTGGTTTATTTTCCGTTCCATTTTTACTTGCCAGTAATCAACACAATTGTTTTCGTCACACGAACGAAATAATGTGGACGTAAATTTTGCATAAAGTCGGGTTCTCATTTAGACGTTTGAATGGGGACCTAAAATGTAATCTTATTTAATTTATGATACGGTCTGGACGTTATGTGAAATTCAATTATGAAGAAAATTTATTAATAAATTTAATATCTATGCGTAACTCAACTTTTGAGCGGTAGACAAGAAGTGATACAAATCAAATTTTCATAAAATTTTTGCCAGTTTTCGGCCTTCATCCCCTTCGGCCGTTTTCGAATTGTCTAATTGTCTAATTTCAAAATCTATCACAATCGCTTTCAGGATGTGATACATCGATGCTTCTTTTTAGCACAATTTTTGCCAGTTTTCGGCCTTCATCCCCTTCGGCCGTTTTCGAATTGTCTAATTGTCTAATTTCAAAATCTATCACAATCGCTTTCAGGATGTGATACATCGATGCTTCTTTTTAGCACAAATTAAAACTTACCAAAGAAATGCAGCAATGTGTCACATCCATCTGTCAAATGAAAGCGATTGCGATAGATTTTGAAAATTAGACAATAAGGAGGCAGTTTCGAGAAAAGAATTAAAATTCTCGATAGTTATCTAAGTGTCGTCATCCATTGTTTGGATTTAGTTAACCATTGTATAAGTATTTATGAGAAATGGAAGTTTCAGTTCAGCATAATGAGATAACATATTTGTTTAATTCACTGATTTTGTTGTACATTTACGTTACATAGTAGGTACACCTAGCGAGCGATTTATTAAGACGTAGTATGACATTGCGATTGCAAAGCAATTTAGCCTAAGATACGAAAAAAAAAGATTATTTTTAGTCAGATGTCATGTGATGTTATGTCCGTTACAAACATAGTGTGAGTTGCACCAAAACGCTGTCAAAGTTAAAGATATCTCTGTTTTTGGCTAACTCGTGCTTAACCGGTCCTAGGACTATCATACAAAAATAATTGAAAGAAAGGGTCTTTTATAATTATTATCGAATTTTATTTAAACGCTATTGCAAAATAAAACTTTCGTTACTACCACTATTGAACAATAGGTAACGCTTGACTACATTTTTACCATTCAAATTACGAACGTGCCTTCAAGAGCCGTGGTGCACGGTCCGCTTCCATTTTCCAGCGGAGCTTTTGAAAGGATAAGTTGACCAGAAATAGTCGGCCGTTCTGCGGCCGTCGGAGAGCGGCTGCCCGCAATCGGAAGGTCGCAATTATATTCACTCGTTGAATATAACACCCGCAACCGGTACTATTGTCCGGTTTACTTAAAGTTTGTTCACGTAGCATTTGCATTAACGATAATTAATTAAGTTCATAAACAGTGGGTAATAAGTGAGCTGTAACTGTAAACCTGCTGATACCGTAACACGTGAATAATCATCATTTGAAAAACGAGTACCATCAAGCCTAGTAAGTGCGCTACGACAAAATTTTGCCGACACTTTTCTAGCGTTGCGTTTGATACTTAGTTGAAATTGAAAAATTATTTATTCTAATAAACTTAGAAATTTAGTAGGTACTTCTGAATTGTCTATATTTCCCAACAACACATTCGGGACTTTTTTAGCTGACAAAAAGAGTGGGAGTAAGAAACTATTGAAACTTAAGCTTTGTGACAAACACATCAGTGTGCGCGAGGCAGAGTGCTTACGCAAGAAGTGACCGCATGTCACAGTTTTTCAATTCACGTATTGTCGCTATGCAAGCCGCTCGCGAGCCACATACACACTGATTTTTAGTTATAGCACATAATATAATACTATATACTGTTATAGTAACGTAGGATACACGACGTAGAATATAGGACGTACAGGTATGGATCGCTAGTGTCTACCCTACCTAGCTGTAGGGTTTCACAAGACATTTTACTTGACTAAAATAAGTTCAGTTAACTGAATTAAAAATGTCACGTCTGTGGTAAATGTCCTATATATATTTCTAATATTTGAATTGAATTGAATTATCATCCAAAATTTTGGTTTCTTTTGTGATTTATTATTATAGATGACAGCACACCCGTATTATGTTTTCAAAGCTACCTACCTACGTTTAAAAATAACTTGTCCCGATTTTTCATGCGCACATTATGAGATACCAGCTGGCACAGGCAGATTTACATGGCATCTGTTATATTTCGGTAATGCTGTGTGATTGATGTACGTCATGTTTATTTATTTAAGGCACATTTCCTGTAAGCATATGAATTGAATATAATATTTTGCTACACACACCCCTGGCTAATTTATTCTTCATGTCTTTACAGTCTGAAAAGCTTCTTCAATCCTTAGAAAAAAGTTTTTATCATAATAAATATAATAATTTTCATCATAATATTTTTTGTTTTATCTACATTGGTTGGTACTGGTAGTAGGCAAGAACTTTATAATCATGTGGTAGGGCAGTTTTCAAGCCTGCCTGGCTAGCAACCACCAGTTTACCTAAGTCTGACGCCATAAAAAAATGTCTTCTGGTAGTTAGAGGTAAGATAGCCAGTTTCGCAGTGGTTGATGATTCCGGGTAAGTGCACCTTGTTGTCGTCACACATCAGGTGAGATGAAGGCCAGGCACTGACCCCTTAGTGAATCATCATCATCATCATATCAGCAGCACGACACCCACTGCTGGGTATAGGCCTCCCCTAAGGATCTCCACGACAATCGGTCCTGCGCTGCCCGCATCCAGCGGCGCACCGCGACCTTCACCAGTTCGTCGGTCCACCTTGTCGGAGGCCTACCCACGGAGCCGAGTCCTTTCCGAACCTTTCTGCCCCAACGGCCATCGGTTCTTCTCGCTATGTGTCACTGCCACTGCCACTTCAGCTGAGCGATCCTTCGAGCGATGTCGGTTACCCTAGTTCTTCTGCGGATCTCCTCATTTCTGATTCGATCACGCAAGGAAACGCCGAGCATGTGAACAAAAAAACTAAATTATACAAATTTGAGTGTCAACCTTTGTTTAAAATTGTGTGTATTAAGTAAAATATGGTTAACAGTCTATTCTAAACGACGACGCGCGTTCACAAGTACGATAGTTAACATAACACAGTTTCCAGCCAGACTCATTCGAGTGCATAAGCTAATTTACTATGAACTACGAGAAAGCGATCGCGCAACCAAGTTATTCGAAACTCCAAGCGCACATAATGCACCATTGATTCTATAAGCGATATATGAAAGTTCTACTCTAGAAACTAAATGGGACATGTAGTAGGGGTATTGTTACGCTTGAATGAACTTTCGCACCCTCTGTGTGGACCGAAATAACTATACACCACGTATAGACAAAAAGAATTTGAACCTTATGTTAAAAAAAATAAATTTTGTATTCAATTTATCCTAACGTTTTATCGTAAACCGTTGGTAACATTTTCGTCTCTTTTCCACCACTGAAAGCACAAATTGACTATGAAATAATCTTGAGATGTAATATTTTCATGTTTATTTCTTCATGGCAAAAAAAAAGATTCTTATATTTTTAACGGAATAACATTTTATCCTTTCTTGAAAAAAGTTATTATCCTGTTCTAAAAATAATCATAATCATCGGAACATCTCAAATATCGATATTTCAGGGAGCTGAATAATAAAATATTTACAAGCACTTTCCTGTTTATTTATGCTAAGAGCTGTAAAATTATAATAAAAACAGCTGAATATTTTATGTGCTTTTTGGTAATAACTTGGAAGCTTTTCTGTCAACTATAAAACCAGTAATTAAATTCCATGAAACATAAATATTTGTGCTGCATTACCGAAATTGTTTTTAAACTGTCACTTTTTATTTTCAGATTATTATAGTTTTAGTTACTACCTAATATTTATCCACTACTATTGGTTATTTGTTTTCCTTTACTTCTAATAACTTACCCTTCGATATAATCAAAGAACTAACCGCATAACTTTTACTGTTCTTGCTCTCTCTTCTGTCCTAATTATGTAGAATATCTGTCATAAACGGTAGATTAAGGACTCCTAAATCTCCTCTTCTTACTTCATCATTTCCTACTTCTTACATCTTTTTGACCAAACTGTGCCTATAATAAACTTTAATTTTTGAATTCCATTTGTCTTTTGTATACTGGTCGTGCTTTACAAGGCTTGGCGTGCTTTACATGTTTCATACCATCCCTTTATTCGATTGGTGCTTAAGGCAGTTTACGAAATTTACTCTTTCACTATGTCTTTAGAATAAGGTTGAATATTGCATAGCTTTAATTGACGCTTCGCCAGAAATTTGACGAAATTTAAGAAATTGTTATTGATTTCTGAAATACTGGATCATTTATTAAAAATATACTCGGTTATTGCTTTAGTTCAATAAAAAAGTTATCCTTTTTGCTTAAAAAATCATATCACTGTCGTTGAAAATTATGAAATCTGACGATTTCAAATTTATTTTTATAAGTTTTATGGTGTTAGTCAGGATTTTTTTACAGAGTTACCATGTTTTTTCTCAATATTCTGTGCGGTTGATTTGTTTCTTTGTTTCTTTTTCAGTCCACAGTAATTTTTGTGAAGTAAAATTCTACATCAGTTCTTCACATTGGAAGTTCAAAAATCAGTCTTTTCATCAGATCGTGAACTGGCCTCGCCTTAAGTTTTTTGAGAGAGAATAAGAGTAAAAATATGTTTTTTGCAAAATGTCAACCTATAGTATTATTTTCATAATTAATGTAGTTATTTGACTCTAATTTTCCCAACGATAACGAAGTCCAAGTGTAGATATTTTAATTGCTACTCCTTCACGAGGCAGATAATATCACGCGTAATAGCATGGTTTCATTGGGGTGGCCTCACGCGATCCTTCAGCACTTCGAGCGAAGTGCGTGCGGTAGGGCTGTCAACAGTAATCAATGATATACCTACGAATATTGGAATTTTTGACTTATGATATGGTTTGTTAAGGAAAAGGGCTTAACCATGATTAATGAAATTTTAATTTGAGGTTGTTTTATATTTGTATTTGTGCACGGTTTGACTTAGTAGTAGAGCAGCTCACCTAAAGTTTACCTGGCAAACATTTAAAAAAATCCTAAACAACAAATCTTTGTTGGGTTGGCAAAGTAAGTGAAAAACTTCTACTATGGGACCAACTCTGAAATCGCTAAAAAAATCGGCTGTTTCACACAAAAATAATTAACGAAATATCAAAATGTATGAAACAACTGGTTTTTTTTCGCGATTCAGAGTTGGTTCCATAGTAAAAGTTGTTCAGTTTGATGGTCTCTATCTACAATATTCGGCGTTGAGGGTTGTTTTGTATCATCCTGTATTTAAATTAATGTAAACTAATTGCACTGTATAGGTAACCTTTTCAATGCGGTATCGTCTCAGGTAAATATTTATATTTTCAAGAGAACATAATTATATTACCGTAGCCCGTGTTCTACTTACTGTGGTTTGCGGTGTACTGCTAATCTGAAATCAGACTTTTGATTAGTTCAGATATGTAAAATACCTAAATTATATTAAAAACTCATTTTTAGTGACAATTAAATATGTGACGTTATTTAAACAACAATAAACTATATTGACATACGATTAGATTCTAAAATGTAAAAGGTCATGTGATTAAGTGAGATTGTTTTAGTGTACTTGCATTGAAAATTTATTAATTTTACAGTTCATATTGGTAATCAGACTAAAAATATTAGCCAAAAATAAACTTTATTTTTATCCAAAAGTAGAACACTGTCTAAATATTGAGTTACCTTAAGTAATAACAACCTATTAACATCACGACCTTGACTGGCAGTACTTAAAGTTTATCAAAAGTACAATTTATTGTTGATAGGCAACCCTACTTGTACGTAATAAAAGGGGCAGGGAGTGAGTGAATTTCACATATACTGTTATAATGATATTGAGCACGCAACTATTCATTCGACTCGACGACTTAAAGAAAAACTGCTCAAAGAAAGATTTTACGCCACAAGCCGTATTTTATAATATACATACAAATTAAAACGTGCAAAGATAAAATCCAATAGTGTTGAAACTTTTATTTGTAAGGGAGTTAAAAATAAACGAAATTAGATTTTCTGTTAATATGGCGCCGAGTTTCCCGCGGCGAAAAGAGACTGGCTAATAGAATAGGGGTCTTGCACACTGCATTATGTAGGTTAATTGCAAAATGTACTGCACTTTTAAAATTAAATTGCAAAATATTATACTCTAAAACAAAAGTTAATTCAGCTTGGTTTGGCACAATGATATTTGCATTTATTTGTACTTAACATTATGACACTGTGTTTTTCTTAATCGTGAACTATTTGATTTGATAAAATGTGGAAGAATGAGAATCTAAATCAAACAAAGATAGAAAAAAACAATTTCGAAAAAACGAGAGATCGAAAACTTTACACATTCATCGTTTAACTGACCGTCACGTATGTACTGATTATAAATAAATATATATTAATATCTGTTGTAAATAGATGTATTTGAGTGAATTGAGCAGTAAATATTATTAAGGAATAAAACAGAATATTTTAGCGTCAGACATTTTTACTCTCATTTTTTGGACAAGGAACATGACACGTTCTTTTTACGAATATTACATACGCCAAGTATTAAATAAGGTTCTTTGCGAACACCAACCAGCAACACTTCCCCTGAACCACAATTTAATACAAATTAAACTTTAATTAAACTAAAAATATATAGTAACCACTTACGATGACAAAGGAACTAAACTAAACCCATTTTCATAGAGCAAAACTTCTGCTTGTCTGAATACAATGGTTTGGTTAGCACATCGGCAACCATTTGCTCCGTAGGAAGGTAACTGATACAGACTACTTTCTTATCTACAGCCTCTCGGACAAAGTGGTAGCGAATATCTATGTGTTTTGTGCGTCTATGAAACACTGGATTGACAGCTAATTTTTGGGCCGATTGATTATCACAGAAAATCTCAACTGTGTAATCGGAATTGAGAATCAATTCAGCCAACAGATTTTTAAAATAAGTGGCCTCTTTTGCTGCCTCACTCAAAGCAACGTATTCAGCTTCAGTGCTAGACAGACTGACACACGTTTGCTTTCGACACTGCCATGATATAGTGTTCCCAGAAAATTTAAACATAAAACCCGAAAACGATTTCCTATCGCGAATATCACCACCCCAGTCGGCATCAACGTATCCCTGCAGTTTATTGCAGTTAGACCTACTATACAAAAGACTAGCATTTTGTGTTCCCTTGAGATACCTCAGCACACGCTTAGCTGCAGTCCAATGTTCCATAGTGTGACAGGTATTAAACTGACTCAAGTATGAAACTGCATACGCAATATCAGGGCGCGTAAATACACACAGATACATAAGACACCCGATCAATTGCTGATATGGGACTTTACCTTGTTCTAACGGCTTACTATCAGTGAACTTGACATTGGGGTCCAAAGGAGTCTTGGAAACCTTGCATTCTGACATACCGAACCGCTCTAATATCTGTCCTATATGACGTGCCTGGGACAGTTTCATCGTCTTATTTGCTCTATCTCGTTCTACTGCAACACCTAGAATATGACGAACTGAGCCTAAGTCTTTTATTTTAAATGGTTTCCTAAGACTGTCCTTTAACTGATTAGCCAGAAAGACATCATTATAACATAAAATAAAGTCATCAACATATAAAGCAATGTAAATAAATGATTTATCTAAACGCTTCACAAAAACACATTGTTCTAATTGACATTGAACATACCCGATTGATAGAAGCACGTCTTTCACCTTCTCGTACCAAGCACGAGGCGCTTGCTTCAGACCGTAAACTGCTTTCTTCAGTCTATAAACTTTAGATTTATTCTCCTCGTCAACAAATCCCTCTGGTTGACACATGTAAATGTCTTCGTTAAGCTCGCCGTTTAAAAACGCAGTTTGGACATCAAGATGGTCAATTTCCAAATCCATCTCAACTGCTATAGATAATAACAGTCGCATAGTACTGTACCGCACTACAGGGGAGAAGGTTTCATGATAATCTTCACCGTACTTCTGCGTGAAACCTTTGGCTACCAATCTCGCCTTATATCGGGATATCTTCCCCTCGGCGTCACATTTAATTTTGAAGAGCCATTTATTTTTGACCACGTTCTTATCTAATGGCCTATCAACCAGTTCCCAAGCGTCGTGTTCTATGAAAGAATTGATCTCATCTTGCATCGCTTGACGCCACAGATCACTCTGTTCAGAGTTTAATGCCTCTTCAACGGAACACGGCTCATGTGGAATTACATCCTTAACATACATTGTCCTTGGCTGTCTAGGTCTTAGATTATACCTGGGTTCTTGAACGATCTCCTCAACACTATCTTCATAAATTGAATTGTTGTCGCCGTCATTCCCGATACCATTATGTGAAGGGCCTGGAAAGACATCTAATGTACTCTCATTCACGCAGGTAGGTGCATCATTGCCTGACTTCCCCTCAACGTTTGTTTCTTCATCTTCCTCTGAAAGAAACAGCTGTGTAAAACTCTGCTTATTATCACATGACTTAGCTGGAAAAACATTTTCATTAAATAAAACATCCCGACTTCTCATTATATTACGAGTCTTGGGGTCATACAACCTATAGGCTTTATTAAACTCATCATAGCCGACAAGAATATACCTCTGGCTTCTAGGTTCAAGCTTATGACGACGCTTAGTATCTGGAATATGCACAAAACATTCGCATCTGAAAACTCTCAGATGGTCATACCTCACCTTCTGACCTGACCACACTTCCTCCGGTGTTTTACCCCCTAACCTACTGGAGGGTGAACGATTGATGAGGTATACAGCTGTATTTGCAGCTTCAGCCCACAGTCTGTGATCCAAACCAGAGTGTAATAATAAACACCTCACGCGTTCTAAAATTGTCCTATTCAGTCTTTCAATGGATGCATTAGTTTCATGACAGTACGGAACCGATAACTGATGTATAATACCACTATCCCTAAAGTACTTACTCAGTTCCTGATTCACATACTCCGTCCCATTATCTGACCTGACAACTTTCACCTTGGATTCACACTGATTTTCGACAAGCTTTATAAACTCCTTAGTTTTAGCAGTGACTTCGTGTTTGTATTTAAGAAAATACACAAAAACTTTCCGCGAGTGATCATCAAGAAAGGTTAAAATATATTTCTTACCTGAGTGAGACGGAACAGGAATATAACATAAGTCTGTGTGAATTAGGTCTAACCGCTTTTTAACCACATCTCGTCCCGATGGTTTACAAGGAAAACGTGTTAATTTGCTTTGAACGCATGTTGAACAAAATTCTTTTTCATTGTTTACCTGGAACTTGATGACATCTGACAGTGACTTTAAACTGTCATAACCTAAGTGGCCAAGCCTTTCATGCCAAGACTCCTTTGTAACCTCTTTATTAGCACTGAATGCACTTCCGATAGTATGCAGTTTATAAACGCCGCCTAAACACTTAACCGAAGTAATAAGTAAATTATTTTTAAATATATTACAATAAGTGCTAATAAACTCTACTCTAAAACCTTTCTTAGTTAAACTACTAACCGATATTAAGTTTACACTCAAACCCGGGATATACATTACATCTTTTAATATAAAGTCACAGTCACCTAACTTAATATTTATATCACCAATGCCTACGCATTGCATTGCTTGTCCGCTCGCCACACTCACTTCTGAACGATGTGGAGTAAAGTTTTGCAACCAGTCCCGTACTCCTGTCATATGTTCTGACGCTCCGGAGTCCACGTAGAAGGCATTCAACGGTTTAGCAACCATCATGGCTTTAGCTACTTGGTTACAGTCTTTCTTTGTGTGACCCAGCTTACCACATTTCCAGCACTTGATCTTCTTACTTTTCTCATCCTTAATTCTGGAACTTTTCTTTGTAGCCAAGCACTCACCACTTCTGTCATACCATTTCTTATCCTGCAGAAGCTTAGCTTTTACAAAGTCCGATGTCAAATTTGACACGCTCTCCAGAGCCATGATCATGGGATCATACTTAGATGGAAGACCTTGAAGAATGACAGCTGCTAGAAATTCGTCATCTATAGGCTTATTGACTGCTGTGAGTTGTTGTGATAGTGACAAACAGTTGTTGATATACTGTTCCATGTCACCACAAAAATCATCTAACCGCACGCTGCACAGATCTCTCAGTAACCGCAGTCTCCGCCCTAGACCTTTGTCTTCGTACGCCTTTTCCAGATTTTCCCAAGCTGCTTTCGCGGTGTCGGCATCCATAACGTGAGAGATACAATTACTATCAACCAGGAGGCATATTTTTGAGAGAGCCTTCTCATCAAGTCGCTTCTTGATTTCTGGTGTACTCTTATTGTCTGCTGGATATCCACTTATTGAGTTCCAGAGATTATCGTGCACAAGCAGATTTTTCATATTGAACTTCCACAGGCGGTAATTCTCTCGCCCTCTAAGTTTTTCTATTGCGAAACCACTGCTACTGCTACTCCCTTCACCACCGCTCATTTTTATTTTTATCAGGGTAAAATCTTCAAAACTTACTGTTTTTCCTTGTTTTACAATATCCACAGTATTCACAGGTTAACTACGCTCTGCTACCATGTTGTAAATAGATGTATTTGAGTGAATTGAGCAGTAAATATTATTAAGGAATAAAACAGAATATTTTAGCGTCAGACATTTTTACTCTCATTTTTTGGACAAGGAACATGACACGTTCTTTTTACGAATATTACATACGCCAAGTATTAAATAAGGTTCTTTGCGAACACCAACCAGCAACAATATCATATTCCAAAGTAAGTAGACAGATAAAGTACTTGTGTTTTGAAAATCAGAAATAAAGACGGCAACACAAACACGAGGTATGGTCAAGGTTGGTTTTTTTAAATTGACCCAGCTGAGGATCGGATCATACCCAGTAGAGATGACGACGCCTTGAAAACCGGTGTACTCAAGCCACTCGACCTCGAGGTCAATGAGGAAGAGGTTGGTTTAATATTTAACGGAAGTAATTAAATAGAACCAATGACGTCACGGAAGTCAGCCTCGATTCCCATGTGTACGCAACCCCTAAGAAACGAAAAGTAAATTCTCCTTGCACCACACTAATTGGGTGCTAAAGTAAATATTTAAAAAGGTGAGCGAGGAACGTGAGGTTTTAACTTTTCAATTACATCAATTAGGAGTGTCGGGCGCAGCTGCCAGCTGAATTATTAGAAATAAAATAAACCTCATTTTAACGTTGCTTCTGGCGACGAATGGAGCAGTCGTTTTCATTAAGGCGAGGCCAGTTCACGATCTGACGAAAAGTCTGATTTTTGAACTTCCAATCTGAAGAACTGATTTAAAATTCTACTTCACAAAAATTACTGTAGACTGAAAAAGAAACAAAGAAGCAAATTAACCGAACAGAATATTGAAAAATGGCATGGTAACTCTGTAAAAAAATCCTGAATAACACCATAAAAACTTATAAAAATAAATTTCAAATCGTCAGATTTCGTAATTTTCAACGACAGTGATATGATTTTTTTATGCAAAAAGGATAGCTTTTTTATCGATCTAACACAATAACCGAGTACATTTTTAAAAAATGATCCAGCATTTCAGAAATCAATAAAAATGTACTAAAATTCGTCAAATTTCTGGCGAAGCGTCAATTAAAGTTATGCAATATTCAACCTTATTCTAAAGACATAGTGAAAGAGTAAATTTCGTGAAGTGGCCTCGCCTTAAGCGCAATGTGAATTATTACGGAACTTATTTAATATTTTCAGTATTTTAAGAATTTAATTTTTGTTCCTTTAAACGCTTTTAAAACTTTCCAATCTTAAAAAAATACACTTTTCGACCTGTATTCAGCTAGACTTGAATAACTTTAAATTACTTATACGGCTGAGGTTATTGGTGTAACTAATAGTGTACAATTTTTTCGGGGACATTTATTAAATTACATGAGATATTTATTGACGAGGATGATTACTAGGTCACATATGAAAGGTCATACAGGTGCCCAATGTTTTCTATAACATGGAATATAACACCGATGAGGATTTGTGATAATTTTTAATCAACGCAACGGCTGTGAAAGGAAAATGAAATTATCATTAGTTATTTAGTAAAGTATTGATCTGTCACGTGTTTTGGATATTATTCAGACTTTGATTAGGGAGAGAAAGGTGTCGAATCCGCATTCAGTGTGTATTCTTTACCTACTATTGTACCTACACTTTAAAGTATTTGCGCGGGAGTATGATTAAGTGGCAGTGGCTGAATATCCTAAAAAATTTTTCGAGCAACCATAATTTTGATTCTTCAGCGATAACGTCCTAAGAATAACAAGATGCCTGGCCCCCGCACTCAAGGGAGCCCTTCGCATAAACCTACCCGCATTAATGACATCAAACTCTTTGTTGCTTTTGTGTTTTTTTTCAGCGTAGTGGCGTGAATTGATTTCCATTTACATATAAAACGTTTTACTGCGATTACTTCGCTCCCCACGTTTATTACTTTCCCAATGAGCCGTGAAAAGATCGTTTTCGACATTATTTTTACTTATATTTTTTGGAACAGTTTACGGTCATTATTTTTGTTTCCTATTTGGTATTTTATTTTTCCAGCCATTACTACACTACACAGATTAGCATAGTGTAGATCAGGTTAAATAAAAGCCCACTTTGCCATTTGCAATTAAATAAATTGGCAAACAATCCCTAAAGAAGAAATGTTGAATTTGAATGAATATAAAAAGATGGCAATATTTTTTCACGTTTGTAGAGTTTATTATTTTTTAAATTTAGGCGTATATGCTATAATATGAAAGGCATGGAACCTGAAAAAGGTAAGCAAGAAACAGATTACATTCCTGCAAATAAAAGAAAAAGGTAATCCTTTTTTCTTGTGTTGCAATCTCTGAAATTTCGTATCGTCACCTAGCTTTACAAAGTATAGATGAAACCACGCGATTCCGCTATTGCATGAATAAGTAAAATGGGGGGTAAAGTAAAATAGGTCTCCTTACTTTACGTAGACAGCAAGCACAATTTTGAAAGAGTATTTTATTCTTGGAACCGGAATCAATCAGAATGTGGAAATGCGGCCGCTTCGGACGTCATCCATCGCTCGTATCTGATATTTTTCAATTTTAGAAATCCGGTCCGTATCAAATGGATCTGGGAATATTTATTCTTTGCCAAAGTTTTTTCAAACTCTAGACTTTTTTACTCTACGTAGCGATAAATATCACACTATTGAAATAAATAAAAACGGTTTCTATAAGTAAACATGATATCGCAAAAGTTACGTTGCTCAAAATCACGAGTTAAATTATAATAACACTTTGGTATCATCATCATTAAGTACGTTTTAGTTATTTTAGCTTGTTAATGCAACTTATCTCTTTATAAGGTACATATTTATTCTTTCCAACTTCACTGCATTTGGACTGTTGGAAAAAAAGCTTCTTCCCAAATAGGCTTTCACTCGAAGTCTTCCCCATAAGTCAGTTAAGTGAGCTTACAAATTTGCAAAGGTTACTTTCAAAGCGAATGCAAACCCTTCACTATAGTCTTGGTACATAATCGCTTTTAGTGTAATTGCATTTCTTTAAGTATGAAAATAAGAAATAATTCTCTACGAAAATATTTCACTTTTTTTTAAATCATTGTTATTTTAAACTCTGTATGAAATTAATATTTTGGTGTTCTCCGAGCCATTCCGACAGTACAGTAATGTTGGTATTGTTATGGTATCAGCATTGTATAATGCTATAAACTTGGATATTGTATAAAAATAATCACATTACCCTTCTTGCAGTTGCGTAAGAAAGTATTTTTGTTGTGGTATTTTTCATTGCAAGTTAGATTTAGAATTGTTTAGTAGTAGGTAAGTAAAACCTATTAAAAAATTTATTACGTATTTTTAAATAGACTTATAACCATGTTAACCTAACTATCAGAATAAGTAAATGATCATCAAATCATTTGGTGGTGTAGGATTTGGTGACCATTCTCCACCAAATGTTTCTGGTCCTTTAAATATATAGCCCTTAGTAGTAAAAACAGGAAGCACAATGGCTGTCAATTGCCATAGTCGTATAATATAAAGGCAATTTTTCAAATCCGCCCCTCGAAAAAACAAATAAAATTTGTCTTGGCCGCTTTAACTTTCTGGTGACGGATAAGATCCACCTGAATTTGATTTGTGGGAAAAAGGTTTTACTGAAAAAATGTTTCCGGGTAGTGGGTAAGGCTTTTATTTGTCACCTTCAAAGTAAATGACTGTAACGAATTTTATTCAATGTTTTATTTGAAATACTTTGAGTTTGTCATATTTGATGATTTTTTGACAGTGAATTATTTGTCATCATCATCATCAGCCTATCATTGTCCACTGCTGAACATAGGCCTCTCCGAGAGCACGCCACTGAGCACGATCCGCGGCTATACTCATCCAGTTTTTGCCAGCCACCTTGCGAAGATCATCGCTCCACCTTGTCTTCTTTGTCTTTTACTTGCTTAATACGTTTGAAATACGCACAAAAATTTACTTAAAAAAACAGAAGTTAAAATGATGATAGTATAGAAAACATTTGCGTGATGTTACGTTGATTACAAAAGACATGAGACGTTTAAATTCGTTCAATATAAAAATGTTAATAAGTAGAGGTCCCAATTTGCAGTAAATAATATTTTGTATTTTTGTTTTAGATATTACTAAAGTGAGGGGATGCCTACCCGCCATGGGACCTCGTGGTAGTGCAATGGAGGTAAGTCTTATAAACATTATCATCATCATCAGCCTATCATCGTCCACATCGAGCACGATCCGCAGCTACTCTCGTCCAGCTTTTGCCGGCCATCTTGCGAAGATCGTCGCTCCACCTTGTCTGAAGGCGTCGCACACTAAGTTTGCCGATACGCGGTCTCCACTCAAGAATTCGTTTGCCCCAGCGGCTTATAATCATCTTACCCATCAATCCACACTGGGCTATGGCCCATTCTTATTATCAGTCAGACAAGCTTCAAAGTAAAGCTGTCGAAAAATATCTTGAGGATTTTGAAATATAGAGAACTTAGTCTGAAATAAACATCTTTATTTTGCAACTGACCAAACTTACTTGAAAAGTAATTTAGTTAAGTAAAATAAAAAGACGTCGTCTTATAATCGAAAAAAAAATTACAAACTGTAGGACCATAGATAAGATAAGCATAAGTCTATAGTTAGAAAATTCACTGACATTTTTACTGCGATATCCTTCAGTATTATGGCGGCCTTGGAAGATACCAAAATAGTTTAACAAAATTAGGAACATTTCTTCGTTTTTATGGCAGCGGAGCGCCGCTTTCTGCTATTTGCTTTAACCTCATAGTTGGTACTCCGTCGCATCTGTGTTTCTTCTCGGTACTTTTATAACAAGGGCCCGGGGATACTGCGCTGACAAGCGCTCTCCGCGGTATTATTTTATCTTATTTTTTTATAAAAGTTCGGAGCGACTAAGTAGTGCTTTTATTTCTTTTGCCCAAGAGCCCGCTTCAGTTGGTGTCGGACAATGAATGAATGCGACAGTTTTATGTTTTGTAGCCTACATTTGTTTTTCATTTTAGTAGGGTGAGTATAGTATTTAACTTTTCACAAATGAATGATTAGATGAAATAAAAATAATCGCGATAAAAGCGGACAATGTTCGACTCTCTCCGTGACACTACAAACGACGAATTGCGTCCGATTATCACGATTCTTTTTATCTAATGGCTAGTACTATTATTTATTATGTGGTTATAGGCCTGCTGATACGTCATACGTCAAAACTGCGTCAAAGTAACGTAAATGTATTTAGTGAGTCACAATATAGGATGTAAACAGTTCGGTATGCAATGTCTTTTGGGCTACTTTCTCATTTAGTTCGACATGATTAGAGAATAGAAACTCAGAAGCACTGCTCACAAGTATCTTCCCATTCCTTTGTTCATTGAAGCGCATTGTGCTACAGCCCACAGCGATTAGTTTCTATATCTCCGGAATGGCACTACAGTTGGCAGACGGCTCGGTCTCAAGTGTACGACATAAGTAGTCGGGTCGTAGGCCAAGCAGTTAAGATTCCTAGTTTCTCTGGAGGAGTTCATGTATCAAATCGATGGATGGACTGGACAAACTGTACCTATATTCGGTAGGGATATATTCCGGCATATTTTAAAACGGATAATGTCATATTCATTTGCTAAAAAAGGCAGACGACCTCAATATTAAACTAGGTTACCCCCCAACACGTCCACATTTGGGGCACTTATTTATTATGAAATCGTATAATTATTTTTATTGTAAAGGTTGATAATAATAAGCATATTAGCGTTATTGCTAGACTTCACAAAACTTCCAGGAATAATTGTCTTTTTTCATTGGGTTTTTTATAACATATAAATGTGAAAATTTGTGGGTTTAGATGTTAGTTCCTTAATCACGCAAAAACTGCTGAACAGATTTGGATGAAATTTGACACACAGATAGTTTATGGCTTGGATTAAAACATAGATCACAAATTCGCTTTCAAATCCCTAGTTACCCAATACTTAAAATCACTGGACTATACAGAAACGGAAATCTACTTAAACCCATACAGTAACTACATAAATACTTGATTAAGAAAATTTAGCTCATATTTAAATATATATTACGGTTGAATGAATACATTATCTTGTCTTTGTCCACTCTCTTGAGAAATAGCATTCTTACTCCCTCCCCCTCTCCTCCACAACCCACATACACGAACACTCTCACACACGCACATACACACACACACACTCACTCACACACACACACACAAACACACACACACACGATACCAATTGGGATACCAGCTCTGCAACCCCCAACTTCTTAAATATTTAATTATTACACTTTTAGAAACCTATGTTCTTAGTTAAATATTTTTACCTTGTTTTTGCTTTTGTAACTAAGCATATAAAGTGTTTTTCCTTTTTTAACATTAAATACTGTCACCTCATAAACCTAAGGTTAACTGCGAGTGGGGCCTAGTTACCTGTAGCTCAGGTTCCTCTGGAACCTATTTTGGGGACTAGTCTCTTCCTTTAAGTTATAAAACTTTATCCTAAGCTACTAATGTAAAAGAGAAAATAAATGCTTTTATTATTATTATTATTATTATTTAAAGATACTTTTTATCCCGGTCAAAGGTTCCCTAGGGATTTTCCGAATGTCCACGCGGACGAAGTCGCGTGTGGAAGCTAGTTGTAAATAAGTATAAAAAGCACTAACTAAAGCATGTTTTCAAATAAATTTTATAGCTTTCTATAAGATTTTTCAATTTCGGAATTTTATAACAAAGTCGTAACTCTACTAATATAAAGTTTGGAAACTCGAAAAGGAAATGTAAAGCTAATATCACTAGAAAGTGCTATAAAACACTCAGCCGGGAGTTTGCGAGTTCAGCCGGAATCTCATCATGGCTGCATATAAACTAGTTATTGTTAACTGGCTATCTTCCAGGGCGGTTATTCTGGTATGCCATATTATGGACTAATAATCCTAGGGTTTTATCATCTAAAAGTCATGGTAGAAGTACGTGCATATCGTTAACTTAAGTTTTGGAACAACCAGTAAAGATTATATAAGTAATTTATTTTTGGTCTGATATTTTTTATGTTTGATCCCTGTTCTGATCTTGATACACGTCTTTTAATGGTTGCAGTTACGTCTTTTAATATGCAGATGCAGTCCACTTAAAACACCGCTTATTAGCTTTTAAGTACTTTTTGGGACATACAAATTATTGGTTATCAGTTATTACCAACAAGTTTGTTTTTAATTGATTTAAGTAGGTAATATAGACATCCTGATCTGATAAGGCTGCCATATCAAATGCGTAACTATTATTTCAACACACTTGATCGTAAAGTGAGTCCTAATACATTGCTTTTAGGGCCATAAACCGAGCTATAAGATAGATAGAAAGATAAGTAGTTTATTTGCCAAAACACACACATTCATACAAATAAAAATGCATACATTAAGTTGAAGACTAAAAATAAAAAAAGACAAACAAAATTGACATCTAGGTACACATAACATAACAAAAGAGAATCAGAAGAAGGCATGCATGTGTGTGCAGCAGCAAGAAGGGTCTAGGCTCGGTGTCAGTAAAACACCGATTTTCAGCCGTCACCCGGATGAAACGCGGGTACCAGCAACTGTGCTAAGTCGGGAACAAGTGTGTGCGTGTTCGTGAGTGTCGGTGTGTATGTGCGTGCAATAATATATAAGACACTAGTACGTATTAACCCTACAAAGTTAAATTAGTACCTTACTGCAAGTTCTATGCGAGTAAACAGAGCATTCCCAATTTAGCCGGGTAATACAGTTATTTTTTTAGTAACAACAAAGAGGTTTTATGCTGATGAAAATTCATATACATTTTTGGAATAAATAAATGTGTAAGTCCTTAATTAAGTCAAACAATAGTACATTATGAGACAAGTTAGCTTAGGTTGCTCAATGCACACAAGGCTGTGGGTTGCAGCCCGAGCCGCAGGCGAGGGCGTAACTCAGCCGAGTGTGCAATAAGCAAGAGCTCACGTGTTTCATACGACGTTTTTCAACACATTTGCGAGGAAAAAACAAAGTAATTTACCACACAGCAATAAACACGACAAAAACAAAATATGATAATTATGGGAAAAGGCGCGCTGGTTTTTTTTTTTTTTTCACACGCCCAACGCTGAAATATTTTGCGAACAAAGGGGTGAGTGAACATACAGGCTCTTCAAAATTATAATTTGAAGTGATAAAATGCAAATATTTTAATATTTTATAACAAAATATTGTGAATTATGAATAATTTGACAATAATAAATATTTGTTTGACTTAATTAAGGACTTACAAATTTATTTATTCCAAAAATGTAAATGAATTTTAAGCAGCATAAAACCTCTTTGTTGTTACTAAAAAATTAACTGTATTACCCGGCTAAATTGGGAATGCTCTGTTTACTCACATAGAACTTGCAGTAAGGTACCAATTTAACTTTGTAGGGTTAATTCTATTACGTACTAGTGTTTTATATATTATTGAACGCGTTTGTTATAGCTCGGTTTATGACCCTAAAAGCGATGTATTAGGGCTCACTTTACAAGCAAGTGTGTTGAAAATATTTATTATTATCAAATTATTCATAATTTACAATATTTTGTTATAAAACATTAAAATATTTGCATTTTATCGCTTAAAATTATAATTTTGAAGTAGACTGTATGCTCACTCACCCCTTTGTTCGCAAAATATTCTTGCGTTGGGCGTGTGAAAAAAACAAAAAAAAACCTGCGCGCCTTTTCCCATAATTATCATATTTTGTTTTTGTCGTATTTGTTGCTGTGTGGTAATTTACTTTGTTTTTTCTTCGCAAATGTGTTGAAAAACGTCGTATGAAACTCGTGAGCAACCTAAGCTAACTTGTCTCATAATGTACTATTATACATCTTACATTCATTAATTACCACATTAGGATGTAATAAAATTTGATATTAACTTGATTCATAAATCCGACATTGTAGTAGTGGTTATAATGCATTTGTATCCACACAAAGAGATTCCCTATTATGTTGTGAATGTTTTTATGGTCTAACATTAAGGTTTGAATGAGCTCGCAACATTATTTTACTTTAATCCACCACTGAAACTCCATTGTTGAATCCGACGAGCTAAACACATTAAAACAGCTTCGTTGGTCGACTTTTTAATAGACATGTGTTAACTTTTAGCGTGGCATGAGTGGAAAAGTTGAAAATATGAAATCGCAGTTTCAAACAAAAGAACCAATAGGGAATGTCTGAAAAAAAAAACAAATTTGCTGAAATTTTTCAGAATTTTCGGATGCGTGAAAAAAAAATAAGTCACTTCTTCTTCACAAATGTACGGAAGTAACAACTGAATGGAGTTAATACCTTAGCTATCACCGGCCACCAACCACAACATGTTTTAAAAAAAAAGGTTTTGACATACCTACTTATAATAACTAAATTACTATTTTAACTTCAGAAGCTTTAATTCGGTTATGCTGAATTCCTTTTTATTTTATAAAACTTTTGAAGAAATAAAAATCTCCTATATATTTTTAAACCCTACCTACTTAATATTTAAGTATAATACTGTGTAATTTCTGAGCTAGATTCTCAATGCTTCTTTACATGTAATAATTAGATAATATTTTAGCTTCTAGGTCCTTTAATTCGGTAATGTTGAATTCCTATTTATCTTGCTGAAGGAACAAAATATCTCCAAAATATTCTTAAACCCGTCCTAATTTTTAAGGTGGGTGGGTTGCCTAAATTTTAGGATTATTATTAAATCCTAAAATGTAGGCAACTCACCCACCCTGAGGTTGGTTACGTGTAAGTTAAACTCATAAACGGAGTCATGAGAACACAGCTGCTAACGATAATAATGTATGTTAAACATGTAACATGATGGGGAACTTCTGAATATGCTAATTTATGAAAATTGTTTAACTAACGCAAATGATTTCCTACTTAATTGTGATATTGAAATTGGGCGTCTGCTAAGTGGAGTATTTGAAATAAAAACTTGACTGCGGATAACTGTCTCGATTCCATTAATGTTAACGTTTGTTACGTTAACACGTTTGAAGTTACAAATCAGAATTGAACCGAACCAATTAATTTTTAATGAAATTGTTTTTAAGTGCAATTTTTTTATAGAATTATTAGATATTAACATTATTTTAGATTAAATAGGCCAAATAGGACGTTAGGACTACTTTCACCTAAATAAGTATTTATATTTTTTACTATTAAAAGTGTATTACCTAAAAGAAATGAACTTATGTTCAAGCCGGCAAAATTATTGAATGTGAATGCGCCTTTATTAGCATATTAGCATAGTAAACGGGTGTGGCAGGGATAGCCTCTAATAATCTCTTTTGGGGCACTTACTGACCTGTTAAATTAAGACAATTATGAACACATTCCACGAGTTACAAGCCAAAGGACAAAGGTATTATAAATCTACATAAAATAGTATCTATCTATGTCCTGACCTGACAGACTGATTCTTCAACGCATATCTCAAAATATAGATACTAGACGGATCTGTGAGTCTACTACGTAAATATATGGACATGAAGTTCAGACTTATTTTGCCATTTGAACTCCCTATTTTTATGGCTTTTGTCGCTAGCCGCTTTAGACGAGCGTCGTTAAAAGGAACAGTGAAATCGGCAAAAAAACTATAAAAAATAGGGACCAAATATCAAAATAAGCCTGAAATACTCATGTCGGTATAGTTACGCGGCATAGACCCGATAGTTTGGCATAAAGGCGTAGTTATTATGACAAAGGCTATAAACATCTGCTAACAAAGGATTTCTGAAAATTCCTTCAGAAATTGGATTTCTACGCGTACAAAGTCGCGGGCGAAAACTAGTATGTCATATAAATACCACACCGTGGCAGATTGTAAAGGTACAATATCGAAGAACTAGAAAGCTATTGGGATTGATGTAGGATTGGTAGGATAAGTAAATAACAGACTATCAAAATATGAAACTCTTACTTTCAAATCAAATCATCATGTTTATTATTCAAAATAACTTTTTACACAAAGCGTATACGCCAAAAGTGGCCTGAATAATACGTAAGTTAAAATTTATACAAGTTAGTAGGTACAAACTTTCCTTGTACACTTAATAAGATTGATGTGTTCTGAAATGATATTATGCCGCATATAACTCAAGTCACTGGCAACATCATTGAAATAATTAAGGGCGCGTAAGTATGCCGTAAAATTAGATGAATAATGTCTAAGTAGCGAAATTTAAGTTTTCTAAAGAAATAGGATGCAGTGAGTGAAAGAGACAAAACTTAATGAAAATAACCGACATCGCTCGAATGATTGCTCAGCTGAATGAACGGGACACATAGCGAGAAGATCCGAAGGTGAAGGTTGCGGGAAGCCTCTGGACGCGGGCAGCGCAGGACCGATTGTCGTGGAGATCCTTAGGGGAGGCCTATAACCAGCAGTGGGTGTCGTGCGGCTGATATGATGATGATGATGATGATGAAATGGCAATTCGGCCTAGGCCGCAGGTGACTGAACAAAATTATCTGATCCGGTGACTAAAACTACATATTGTTACCTAGGTTGTTCCTTTCACTACATAGATAACAGCGACGCCATCACCTGCACTATGCAATTTTGGAAGCGACTTACTCTTACTAGGTGACTAAAGTCAACCGTCCCAGGTGACTAAAATCGACCCATGTTAATATCCCATTACGAATCTAATGCAATTTTCCAGAATCCATTTAAAACAAATAACGATTTCATTTTACAGGAAAAAATAAACCACATAAAACAAAGGCAATTTTATTTTCTCTAAACCGTCGGCGGATATTCGTTAGCAGAAAAACCGTCAATTAAGCTCGCAAAATATTACTAATCCAGGGATCAGAAACATGCCCATTTTACCTTTGATGCTGACTGTACCAAAGCTTTGTCCGTAATCCTCTGTAATCCTGGGTAACGTTATCATTATTTGAGTTAGACAAAATGGATCGCGATTCCTTTTCCATTACTCATTTTGATTGATACATTTAACGAAGGAAAGACGTGATTGCTAATTTGGGCTTTATTTTCAATAGCTTGGGTTTCAAAAGGTTATTGTCTGGAATTAGGTACCGATACATTTAAATTTAGGAATCGTTAAGTGATTATCATTTCAATTCATAATGTCGGATGTTGTAATATTTAAAGTAAAAACTCAGGTCTCTGAAGTCACTTAGGTTAAAATTATACGAAAGGCAAATTATTAAAAAATGTTCTAATGACATCTAACTAAATATTTTAAAACTTTTTTACTTAAAACACATCTTTTATGAAAAGTGCAATCCCAAGCTTATGCATTTTTAAGCCAAGATGATACGAAAAAAATCATCAAAATGATCAATTATGCTGAAGCTAAGTGCCTTGGGGTATTAAGTTCAGATATACTCTGAAATGGCTGTAATGCAAATAGCATTTCTGTGTACTCACCGTGTCATACAAACTAAGTGTATACTGTACTCAACCTACTCATCGATATGACTATCGTTCCCAATCATAACAATTTTTCATTATTATTCCACAAATTACGATTCTACATTCTTCGCTATAATTAGGAATATTTTCAGAGTATAATGGAATTATATTAGTTAGACTCTCCAATGGTAAAATTTTGTCTTTACTTTTAAATAACGTAAAAAATGGAAATTAATGTACTTTTGAACAGTCCAGTTTTCCCTACCACCCATTCAGGACGTTTATCTGACATTACAGGCAAATGTAGGTATTTGTTTAGGAAAAGGGAATACTTATTTGTTAACTACCCTCCAAACACAGGATATAATATACAAAATAAATCCACTGTTTTCAACGATTCAAATATTAACAGCAATAGTAAACATGGTTTGTGCGTATCCACAGGCCGTTAAGTGAAATTAATTCGAATCTGTAAAAAATACCCGAAATTGAAATATCTATTGGGCCTGTGATTGACTTTCAATTGTTATATTAGCTACCTACTGACTGTAATACATTTAGCTGTTGATCCTTTAAATAACAAAATTAAAAATAAATTACTGTAAATGATACTTTTAGATTTCCATAGACATACCTTAATTTTGATAAAGATTGATAAAAATCACGATAATTTTTTCGCCACCCTTTTCACTTTTATAGGCTGTGATAGAATCTGTAAACTCGTCATTCCTAATTTCAACCGAAGAGCCGAGTATCTACTAATTAACATTTAAAAAAATACGGTCTCCCTTCTTTACTTTACTGAAAGTAACAACTTTTCTCCTCTTTAAATTTTCAGTTCGGCGTAGATGAATTAATCAGTAATTCTATCAGATGTTCTTAAGGTTTTTTTGTGGAAACAAGCAATCCGAATACTACATTTATTTCTTAGAAAATTTGTTCACAAACGTGAATTTCGCTCACATTTCACATTACTGCACGAACATCGTAATTGATATTGACACCCCGTTGAAAACGGGCTCAACCAAACGTAGGTCTTCGTCCTATTAGGTACACAAATCTAATAATAGATTAATCATGAAGTTTGCACCTTAATGCTTTAGACGATTTTTCGTAGTGTGCGATTATTTGTCGTAGAATCAGGAGGTATGAACTTTTTTCGGGTATAAGCGCATAAAAAACCATGCGATCCCATCCCAAGAGTTGCATTTTTGGAACAAAATTATCGTGCTACCTACATAAATGCGTGGTGCGCGCTAGGTCTTATGCCAAATAGTGGAACTAAACAGTTTAGTAAAGTAACTTCTCTCAGCGACCTAAGTGGATCTTAGCCTCTAACATCAAAGTAGTCCAATTCATTCGGTCTTTCATTCCAGTTTTCCGACTATTTGGGGTATTTACGTACTTATAGCTTTTATAGATCTTTAGTGCTTTTCCAGTGATTTAGTTTCTAATCTCGGATTGTTCGATAGATTACCTTATACTGATAAGTCTCATCGCAAAGCATTTTTTCGTTGTGTAGTATTTATCAACAGCAATTTTTTCCTGATGTTTATCGTGAAGTCGTCTGACTCTCCATTGTCCAGATAAACTTTTTATTTATTTAATCTTTATTGCAAGTATACAAAATACAAACAATTATGGGAGCTGATAAACTTTTTGTTAAACTGTTTTTGTTATTTTTTTTATTCTATCTTAGTAATTTGTAAGCAGCCGAAGTGTTATTATAACCATACCTACAAACGTTACAAAGTCAAAGTCAAATAAGCTTTATTCAAATAAACTTAATTATTAAGTACTTTTGAATCGTCTCTATTTTGCTACCACCCGTTCCAGACTTTTTTTAGCTGACAAGAAGAACGGGCGCAAGAAACTTATCAGCTGTACAAAACGATTTATTACAATAATTCCATTAAAATGGTTGAGTATTTTGATATTTTAAAATTTTATCCATTATATCTATCAACAGTACACTGTCGATGACTGGCGTTTATCTTCGGCCATTTCTGTTATAGGTACGAGTACAATTTAAATTAATCATTGAAGTTATTTTAAACAGGTTGACCAAAAAACTCCCAGTATGTTCTACAGACATTCCGTCTTTTGTTTCCACTGTGGAGTAATTTCAAAACGTGAGATATGAAAGCTAGAGACATAAGGAGACGTATGAAATATGGAATGTAGCGAAAACAATGTCTGGGGTACTTTTGTAACCGTTATTTAAAATTAATGTCGCCTCTTTGTGGCCGGGTGTGGCGTTTACCTGCGAATCTGAGATTTTTATTTTCAGAAATTAAATGAAAATATTTGAAAACACTCGAAAAGAGTTCAACATAATGTAGTAATATATAGTTATTTTGTGTAGTTTATTTCAATGAGCATGTGAACAATACATGAATGATATTTTGTATTCCGCCCGGCCCATTAAAAGGTAAAATATAATAGCTTCTTTATTGAACGTAAAAACAAGTTCTTATTTAAAATTCCAGTGCAAAAATCGGTACCGAAAGTAAAATCTCAAATGGAAATGTATTTAAAGCAGTTCCACACTTAGTCGCAATAAGTATCAACATATAGAAATAGTTAGTAAGCGCTCCAGAAACTTGGCGTATTTCTATCCGAAGCTTTACTTATCTCCAACCATCGCGAAGCCGGGCCAAAGTTAAATGAGGAAGAAAATCTATGGGTTGTTTAGTTGATTCCCGGTCTAGCTAATTCTGAAACTACTTAATCTTCCGACCAACAAGTTTAAGCGGAACCAGTTACCAGATCTACTATCGTTTCTGTGGATTCATTCGACAGTGGATAGTGGGTCTAGTACATCCAATAACTTTATCAATTTAAAATTGTTTCGGGGCTTAATTGTTTAGTAGAAGCTGTAAAAACTTATTAGTGTATTTGTTTGTGATCGAAATGATTTTTAAATGATATCATCATCACCTTTGTCACGGGGTAACGGGATCGAAATTCCGTATAAGAGTATGGCGAATGTATAATACTCGTATGCTTTTATGAAATAAGTATAATTAGTATATGTTTTGCTCTATTTGAAGCTCAAATACTTGTAGAATGTGTACAGAATTTTATTAATTTATGAATACTGAACTTAACTAGAGACTATTGTTTCACTATTGCTATAAGAACTTTGTTGAAGTAATATAATAAGTCTATGTTGTTGCCAATAATCCTGTCACCCTGTTGTAATTATCTGGTAACGATATATTCAAGTTTGTAAATATCGTTACTTATGGCTGTTACAGCTGATAAGTTTCTTGCGCCCGTTCTTCTTGTCAGCTAAAAAAGTCTGGAACGGGTGGTAGAAAAATATAGACGATTCAAAAGTACTTAATAATTAAGTTTATTTGAATAAAGCTTATTTCACTTTCACTTTCACTTTCGCTACAGTGAATTGGATTCTATTGTTAGTATTGGACGTAGAACAAAATTTGTCTGGTTTGTGCTGTTATAGGTTTTAGATGGACTCGTTCCGTTCTCTATCATCAAACAATTTAATGGCAAGCAGATTGCGATCGATCTTGTCATTCCGTTCCGATGCCAACGGTGGCGGGGCAATTAATTTATTGAAAACGCTTCTGGTAATATGCGGGATTCGAAATCCCGTTTACATTTGCCCGTGCCGTTTTCCCTCGATTTTCTTTTCGTAAATGTTCGGGAAATAATTTAAGTTCGTTTGGCGGCGTATGTGGAATGTAAATAATTTATATTGTGAAGCATTCCGCTTGCGGAGTTGCTGTTTGTTGCTTTTTACTTGTGCGTTGCTTTGTAAAGGTGCGAGTTGGCAGTGGACCGTACGCTACATGTAGCTGCGACCAACGTGTCGCCGCCTTATGTCGTGTCGACACGACCGACGTCGCGTCATGTCGTTGCAGTCATTATTTCGAACATGGTAATTTTTTGAGCAAAATCGTGTTGTCCAAAGTAGGCACTACTGATGTGCGGTCGGGCGACACGTCGCGGCTTTGTGTCGCTGGCTACGGAAAATATTTCATAGAAATACATAGAAACCAGAGTAGTGTGCGAGCGGCTAACAACTCGCACCCTACTTCTATTTATCTTAGAAAAAAATATACAGCTTGAGTTTCCTTAAAGCTCGTACCTCTATTTATATACAGTAATAACTTTTAGCCCTCTAATAAGGACCAGAATTAAACAATTTCTACCAAAAGAATATACCAACTATAACAATCTTATAGCACTCACTTCGCACACGTAACGGTCTCGAACGACATTATCGCGTTGTAAAGCGGTGGTTTAACAACGCCTCAGGTAAAGCCGAGTGTTAATGTAACACCTACTGGATTTGCTGTCCCTGTCTAACAGGGAAGGGTTGAGGGCGAGCTTTGATGGAACCAAGGAATAACAGGAATAAACGTTTTCCTTGTAATCTGACGACTTGTCATTAGACTCTGGGCACGGACTTTGTGTTAGAGAAAACTAATCGGTTTTGCGTTATAATAATATACTAAATTCCCATTGGGCGTAGTGTGGCGGTATATAACAAACAATTTGTGATATTTTTATTTTGTATAGAGTAACGGCTGACAGTCTTGTTTATCAAGTGACAACGACCCTTCTAGTTTTTGCACTGGGAAAGATGGTTGAGACGTTACCATTATTTTTAACCGACTTCCAAAAAAGGAGGAGGTTCTATGTTCGTCTGTATATTTGTTTTTTTTTTGTGTATGTCCACCGATTACTCGAAGACGGCTGGACCGATTGAAATGATTCAAACGTTATTACATTAGGTATACTCCCAAGTTGGTCCCATTTTTAAAATTTGGAAATCGATTCAGTACTTTTCAAGTAATTTTGAAAAAAGCACGAAAATAGTATGATTTTGTGTGAATTACCTCGATGATTGGTCGTATTACTTCTTTGTTTATGAACTGAATAAGATAATATTTTTTTTGTTGGAAGAGGGATATCTTAAGTGTAGTTTTTTAACCGACTTAAAAAAGGAGGTTTTCAGTTTGACCCGTATTTAAGTATGTTTCTCCGCGATTATCTTACGTTTGGCTGAGCCGATTTTTCTACATATATAATATACCTTACCTACAAGGTACCTACACTAAGAATAAAAAATTGTTTAAAAAAAAAACAAAAAACCGACTTCAAAAAACCTACATCTAAAAAGCAAGAAATAATATTCGTAATAATAAAAATACGTCTATTGAAGTCGGGTGGGGCTTTTAGAATAAAAAAAAAGGAAATTGTACTCCAGCCCCACCCGACTTCAATAGACGTATTTTTATTATTACGAATATTATTTCTTGCTTTTTAGATGTAAGTTTTTTGAAGTCGGTTTTTTGTTTTCTTTTTAACAACTTTTTTCCTTGCGTGGTTGCGGTAGCAGAGGCAGAGGGAACGTCTGTATTACAATTTTCAGCCATAATTTTCAAAATTTTCCCATAACCTGTGATATTTTTATTTTGTATAGAGTAACGGCTGACGGTCTTATTTATCAAGTGACAACATGACAGGTATTTTAAATTAGAAAAATACTGTAATTTGTGGCCAGAGCGCTGCATGGTATTCATGGTATAATAAACGTATAGGTTCAACACAATTAAGTTACACTGATTGGTGCTATGTTATACAGGCTGTTTAGTAATAGCATTACAAAGCCGAATATGGTAGATAGGGTACCATGCATACAATTTCAAAATTATTAATATAAACCCTTTATAATACTATTACAAAACACCCTGAATCGTCTTTTGTTTTCAATTTTTTTTGAGCTACCTACTATATTTGAGCGCTCAAATTGCGTATGCATATAGCATGTTCTTAGAAAAATATATTGTACTTATCACCAATTATATAATGAGAAAAATCCAGGGCCCCGTTCGTCTTAAGCCTGCCCTGTGTCTTTACTGTACTCTCAGCCTAGGGTTTATAGTCCTGTAGTGCTTCGAGAATTAGATTTAGTTCAGCTTGTTACTGTACTGTATTTTACCACAAGCAACCTAGCGGGGTAAAGATATGTTTAAAATAATAAAATATGGAATAGCTGAAGTCGTAGAAGTTTCAAATGCAATGCGAGTGCTAAAGAGTACATGTTCATCGCCTAACTAACGTGTTAGCACAAAAGCTACAAGAAATGTTCCTTTTTTAATAAAACAATTTTCTCTTCTCCGCTAATAGTCAAAATGCGGAAACTAATCTATTAAGTGTACAATCTTTTGACGGCAGTCCCTAGCTCGACAATTCTTCAAGAAGGGTGCAAAAAGATTAATCAAACAAATTGCGTCAGTCATTTAAGGAACTTGCTTTACCAGAATCCTTTATAAATAGGACCCATTCTATAATACATTGTGGACACGGTTCATTGCTGCTTGAAGTTAACCAAAACTTTATTGATGTAAGTACATTTTGTGCCCTATTGATAAAGGTGTAAAGTTTGAAATCGCAGTTCACAATGTGTCATAAATAATTTGTTGCGCGCTTCACTGCGCCTATATGCCTGTCTGTATTAAATAAAGTTAACGAGTGAAAAGAAAAGCACTTAGCAACTCGCGCAGTGAAACTTTTTATCACATCTGAGTTTTATAAAAAAAAGATTATTTAAAAGTTCAGCAGAATTAAAATCTCTATCTGACAGTTATGTATCAAAAAGATCTGTCAATCATTTCCTTGTTAGTATTTTGAGATGAACTTGAAAATAGAAACTGTATAGTCAAATCTTTTTAGTCAGAAAAAAGTAAATAACTTGATGTCAAATAAATTAAGTAAAAAGCATAAACATAATACGATAATTTTTCTAAGTCTATGGTAAAAAGTAGTGTAGGTAGATATTTCCGAACTATGGCCACAAGTAACACAATAATATGACTATATTAGCTATCTATCTATAGTCAAAATTGTTTTTTTTTTAATTCTATGTCATGTTGGTTTTATTTAGTTAGTCGGAAACTCTTTAAAAAATGTCACTCATTTTTGTATCAAAAATATCGAAATTCATTAAGATATTTATTTATGAAATTGTACAATTGCAGAGTTGATTTTGATCTTATCCAATAGAAAAAGCAGTGACGTTGTTAATAGACAATAATACGAATAACGAGTTTGAACTCCCCGGGTACCCGGTGAATCCATAAAAGTTGGAAGCCTCACGGGAGTGACGGATCCCCTAAATCCCGAATTATGACGGCCGGGACACCCCCCTGATTTATGTATGGGAAACACCTTTAAAAATAGCGTAACCTCGTTATTATATTTTAGCCGCAAATGAAGCGGAAATATTTTGTTAACTGCGAGATTTTAAGCCGGGCAAAATTTTTAAGTAGCAATGTTGAAATGTTAACAAATTTTTAAGCTTAAGAAGATAGAATCTAGTGGTAAATATATGTAGGTAGTATAGAATAAAATCTTAAATACTTGGTGGCTATAAGTGATTAAATATTAAACCATATTGTATACCTATCTAAAAGAAATATCTCCTAAAACGAAAATTGCGCGGCAGCATTCAGTCTTAAAATATTTATGGAATAAAATTTCAGGCTGTGTGCGAGCACCGAGGGTACCTCAAAATTAGAAAAACAGCTTTAGAACCATTTTTTTTCCATTTTATATTTTCTCAATATAAGGGTGGATGCATGATTTTTATTTACTATTGAGACACCATAAACATGCAAGGGTGTATTGTGGTGAAAAAAACAAGATAAAAAAAACCCGCCTGCATAAAAAGACAAGTCGACTGAAAAGATGGAAACAAGATTAAATAAATATTAAAGGCAACATGGCATAATAACATGCAGTCGGAGGCATGCATAAAGAAAGTGACATTATGAATGGTTGAATTATATGCCTCCGACTGCATGTTATAATGATGTAGCCTTTAATATTTATTTAATCTTGTTTCCATCTTTTCAGTCGACTTGTCTTTTTATGCAGGCGGGTTTTTTAATTTTTTAAATTATTTTTTTTATTTATCTCTTTTTAGTTATTATATATTACGGTCATGATATACCTTTTTGAAATCCTTATAATATGCCCTTTAATATGACACCCATATTGCAGTATTCTAAAAAAAAAATTTTTTTTTACTACGTATAATAGCAGCGTACAGCCGCCATGTTGGTTTTTTTATAACGCCACCTTCTTAAGAACACTTGGGCTGAAAAGACAAATCTAACGATATCTTAATCATAGAAATCCGTTTAGCCGTTTGAAAGATATGAGGTAATAAAGAATATTACATACAAACATACTTACAAGATACGCGCGAAAAACATAACCCGCAGTCGGGTAAAAAGTGAGGTTTGAATCACTCAAAAACAGACTCACTGAATATAAGTTCTCGTGTATGGTATTTTCACTACCAACATGGACATCGCACGGTCGTAGCACACTGCGGCGGACTACGAAAGTTTGGCGGTCTGTAGTAACAGTGCTACGCGACTTTACCTATAGTGTTGTGTTGGTGATGCATTGGCAATAGTAGAGAAGGTGGATTCAATATTTCCTGTTTATGCCGTCGTCGGCTGCTTAGAGCGTTAGCGTCACAATATTGCTAAAGAAATGTACTATTGTGGTCTCTTTCAAACGCTGACGTCGGCGTATGAAATGTATTTTTCAACACACTTGCTCGTAAAGTGTGCCCTAATACATCGCTTTTAGGGCCATAAACCGAGCTATAAACGCGTGCAATAATATATAAAACACTAGTACGTAATAGAATTAACCCTACAAAGTTAAATTAGTACCTTACTGCAAGTTCTATGCGAGTAAACAGAAGATTCCCAATTTAACCGGGTAACACAGTTATTTTTTTTTCTTTTACAAATCTGGAGGCAAAACTGTCCATATATGGCAGCCGATGCCCTAACATACGTTAGTTCGTGCACGGTAAAGGGACAATACGCGCGCACAAGATTTTTTTCTGAAAAGTGGCAAAGCACATGTGAGTTTCCGATCGGATCGTATAAAGAAAAATGCGTTTTTATAATAGAGGTTTAGCGCCTGGCCCAGCGATTGCGGAAGTTAAGCAACGTTCGCAAGGGTCGGTCATGGGATGGCTGACCAAAAATTTATTATCTCGAGCTCCTCCGTGCTTCGGAAGGCACGTTAAGTCGTTGGTCCCGGCTGCATTTGCAGTCGTTAACACCCACCAATCCGCATTGGGCCCGCGTGGTGGGTTATGGCCCATCCTCCTTACCACCCATAAGGAAACATTTTCCAACTGTATGTAACTTCATTTTCATGTGATTATTCCACTTGGAAAAATAATATGTGTATGTTACAGTATTCTTAATAACTAGAATATGTCTGGCGTATTAAGTATGTACAAGTTGAAATGAGCGAGGATTTGTGTGCTTTTTTTCTATTAACACACTGTTTTCAAGAATTGCGTTTTCCTGGAAGTTACAAGGAACATAAATTAAAAAGTGTTTATTCGACAAAATATACCTACGCCTTGAGCTAATTACTATCTGAAACTGACATTTTTTATTTAGCTTTCAATTTCTCAACCGTTTTGGTGCTTAACGCGACATTATTTCCACGAGAATGGAAATAAATTATAACAAGAGCACTTAACTTCAGCAATTGTCGCATCTGCATAAGAAATACAATTAAGGAATCCTTTAACACAGACCGTAACTTGAAACAAATTGAATCCAATTAAGTGTAACTCTCAGTTAGAGCTGGTTTCTGAGTTTCATTGATTAACACTATTTCACCGTTTAATATTGTAGCTACATTCGAATCCGAATCTAGAGCTCAATAACGCAGTGGCTTAGCGCATTCGGCCGGATATTAAGGCGGTTAAGTAACTTTCGCTATGGTCGGTCATCGGATAGGTGACCATCAGTCAGTTTTAATGTCCCCACTACTGGAGCACAGGCCTTCTTTATGGGTGGATAAGGAGGATAGGCCATAATCCACCACACGGGCCCAATGCAGATTGGTGGGTGTTGCACCCGGGACGCTGTAACGTGCATTCCGAAGCTCGGAGGAGCTAGAGATAATATATTTTTGGTCACCCATCTCATAACCAACCCTTTCGAAAGTTGCTAAACCTCCGCAATCGCTGGACCAGGCGCTAAACCACTGCGCCATCAAACTCCTCATCGGTTTGGACGTGTGACCAAAAGTTAATTATCTCGAGCTCTTCCGTGCTAAGAAAGACACGTTATTCAGTTGGACCTGGCTGCATCATTTTAGACCCGTATGGTGGGTTATGTTATGAGCTATCCTCCTTACTACTTATCCATCCATAAGGAAGCCCTTTGCCAGTGTGGACGTGTCTGAATTTTGAGTTGCATTTTTTTTTTATAATTGATCTTTTCAGATATTTCCATTTTCTTATGATGATGTTTCGAATGAAGCGCTATTCACTTCGTGAGAACAGTACTATACGGGTAGAATAATGGCTTGTAATGTTATTGTCTAGTTGACAAAGACTGCACTGGCAATGTCACAGCTGCATTGTTGCATTTATATTTCTTTTGAAGTGCAGTATTTAGCGCAGATATATTGTGTTGGGTGAGCGAATTTATCCATCGATTAAGTCTTAATTATTTAAGAATATCTGCGTCTTCTGGCTATAGTTTGTAGTCAACTTTACTACTCTCACACTTGCTTCCTATGAAATTGGCGTTTTTACCCCCCAAATAGAGAGCCTCTTCACTTCTTATATTGAAAATATTCATCAATTGCATGATATTATATCGAATAATGACCATCATAGACAACTATCAATATAAAATAAATCCTTATTATAATTTTCTCAACATAAGAAATACCTTAAAATTTACTCCATTTTTTTAGCTTTATTGTTAGCAGAAATTACCACTAACTTAAACTTTTTTTATTTGCTTAATCTAACTAGCATACGTTATCTTAATGTTGAGAATGTTTTATCCTACTAATATTATAAATGTGAAAGTTTGTGGGTTTGGATGTTTGGATGTTTGTTCCTCAATCACGCAAAAACTACTGAACGGATTTGGTTGGAATTTGGCACACAGATAGTAAATAGCCTAGATTGAAACATAGAATACTTTTTATCCCGATATTCCCACGGGAACGGGAACCACGCGGGTGAAACCGCGGGCGGCCGCTAGTAAAGTATACATACCAAAATTTAGTTTCTAAATATCTCAAAACTTGCTTTCTTGCTTTTAGTCTAACCATATTTTGTCACCGTTTACGAATAAACAACAAATTTTCTACTGAAAATATTGGTTGTTATTTTATGGAAATAAACAATAATGATCATAACAGAACATAAGCATAAGTATAGCATTAGTGAGAGTTCCACGGTGGTGCTAAGTGAACAACATTATACGAAAGTAATGCATTCAGTGGGAGTTCTTTCTAACAGGGTTGTCAACAGCAAGTTATTTTAAACCATAAAAAAAATATATTCAAGGTGTTACAGATTGAGATAAGCGTTTACTGACTACGTTTAATGACGGTAAAAATAGCTCTAACAAATAAAAAGTCGACGACGACTGTAGCCTTTGATCATCCTCCTGCCCTTAATATGTTGATTTATTTGGGGTCAGCGCAGCGTGTCTTTTTCTATCATATACCTTGTATTACAGTACCATTATACTTTGGTTTGGTAAAAGCACAGAATAGATAATAGTACTAGCGTACAGAAGTTGCACTCCGCAAAATCGTTTAAATAAATTGCGACTCTTGCTCCGACACAATAAAGTACAATTCAAGTCGCACAGCGCTCCCTTCGCTCCAAAACATTCACTCAGTAGTTGCCTCTCTTTCTATCGCGTAGGTCTTATCTTTTCTGATGTATGAAATTTGTCCTCTCAGAGGACGCCGAGCGGTTCAGACTCGCGCGCGGAGTGACAGAGCCCTGGTAAAAGCCTTATAAATCCGAAAATGGTAGTTGGTACATAATTAGGCACTATTGCCAAACAGCTAATAAATAATGATGATGACAAGTTATACACTTGTCATCTCAAAATTATTTATTTCCTTTTTCATTTATATTATATTTCTTCTATTAATGCTATATTAAAATAAAGTACTTACCTATTACATCGTTTCGGTTTCATATTTTTCCTTTTGACGCGCGCCGAAAGGATATATCATAATAAATTAAATAATAATGCCTTATTTTCTTAAATAGCCGGCAGCGGGCAGCCCTTCCCTAGGGAGTGAGTGCGGACTCATTAACTCATGCCTAATGATGTGCCGCTGTCTTAGCTCCCTTTAGAACTCTATTAAATCACGAAGGGAACGAACGTTTTCAGCGTCGCCGTTCGGATACAAAAAACTCGAAGGTTTTTTCATTATCTTACAATCTGCAACGTTTTTATTAAAGCTTATTTTGAACTAATTATGCTGCTGTGACTTTGTAGTTGGTGACCAGAATTGAGTTGCGGTTTAATTATTTTCGACACCATCGTTATCAGATACCAAAGTTATTATAGATGTATATTTTTAAGACAAGTTAGTTAAAAGGTTAGGAATTATACTAGATGTCTGATTAACAGTGGAACTTTAAAATTTAAAAAAATATTGATTATTATTTGTTTGTTCTAAAACAAACAAAAAAGTTTATTAGCATATTTCATATCTTATTTGCTGAAATTGTTTTGTACTTGATTTTTTATATTCATTACACTTTCGAACACGTTTTGCTTAAAAATTCTATAGGTACTTTACTTATTAAATACAGTAACAAAATGCGGACTATTAACCAAGTACCTAGTTTATTTGCAATAAAAAAAATGATTATTTTATGAATTTTTTATAAGGCTCTTTTGAATGTGTATAATATAATTTAACGACTTTTTTGTATTACAAATCAATCGTTCGTCTTGAAAAGCTTACGCCTACATCGAATAAACTTTTTGCCAGCAAACTTTTCTTGCTATCTTACAATTTATACAAAGCCTTATGTCATCGAAATGGCTACGAATATCGGCAAAACATGGTCGTAAACAAACCGATATGTACAAGAGGCGAATATTAATCTTCCCCAAAAGTAATATAACACGAATGAAAAAACATCAGTTCGATAAAGTCGTGGTTTAGGCGCTCCGCAGACAGAGCAATTTTGATCTGCATATTGCAACAAGCAACTTCAATAATTTACTATACTTGGTTGTGTCAAGTTGCTAGTTCCACTTACTGGGGCGGTGATCGCAATGCGCCGAGCGATTTCACTCCCCCCCCGTCCCGGTGAAAAGTTTATCGGTCACATAATTAAAAACACCAGTCGATTTTCATACAAACGGGGTAACTTTGAAACCTTGGTTCTCCGCTAAAGATTGATCTAGCTGTGATCTGATGATGGCCATCCAGGGAGTGATGTGAGTACAAACAAGGTATTGTTTGTATGAAAATTGACTGGTGTCTTCAATTATGTGACCACTGAATATATTAAAATGAATCAATTCTGCCAACAATACCTCTTGCCTAAGTTTGTATTTTAGTCTACTTTTTAGGTTTTTACCTACTTAATTTTTAAATATTTTTTAAACAGTACAAACCTGTAGAATTATAACATGCGGTGAAACTCTGTCATTGGCTAAGTGTAAATTTTAAGTTTATATTTTAAGCATGATTGTAGCAAAGAAGCTGTTGAGTTTCCTAATAAATAAAATAAATAAAAAAACAAAGAAGAAGATTAGAATCACTGCAAACATAAACTGGGTCTTTTTGTCGCTGCAATTAAAAACTATTAATTCAATATAATAAGTCTATGTTTAAATTTGATAGTTTCTCACACTAAATCGATGATTTCCTAATCTTAAGTTGCTCTGTATGCGGACCGCCTTAGTTAGGATGCTACAAACATGCAGATGGTGCCACATTCATTTTGTAAATTCAAAGCGAGAAATAGTTGAAAAAAAGAAACCACTTTTTTATTAAAACTTTGATTAGTACCGTTTTTTTAGTTGTAGAGATAACTATCGCAAACGAATCTTCAATGGCTGCAGAATAAAATTTTACTTTGAAGAATTGCACAACATTACATATTTCCGACGACATGCTGCCGTACTGCTTGTAGGTACTGTCAATAACTATATAAAATTTAGAAAAAATATTTCTGTAATCTAAATGTCCTATGTAAATCTAAATTCCTTTTAGGTCGAATGAGTTTCTTCAGGATTTCTCGACGACGCGACATCTTTCACAAACGTCTTGATAACATGAAAAATAGATTGTGCGACCTATTATCTGAAAAGTTGGCCTTGTGTCTATATTGTTAAATCAGTTATCTACCTCTATAGTTCCCTCTATAGTTAGTGGATCGCAGCAACTTCTATTTTGCTATGCGTTTTATTCTATTTTACCTAAACCGAAAAAAAACTAAAACTAAAACGTTTTTCAAATTCATTTTTCGTTCTTGCGTCGTCGTACTTTTTAATTGTCCAATATACATATATATCGCGCACATTGTTGGGAAATGGAAAAATAAAAATAAACTGGAAAAGTTTTTGATATGAGAGAGGTGATGTATTTCAGGACCCACCTACATTTTATTGTTTTCAACTAATAGTTTTTTTGTCATATGACATATTTGGCTGATATAATATTAAAACGATGACAAAGTACTTATCATTGCATCTCTGACACTTTTTATTTATTACTTAACTAAACCGCCATATCTATGTAGCATAGCAATCATAACGATGGTAGATCTCGTAGCACAAAGCTCGTAGTGCGTAGCTTGTAGTAGTCGCTTTCGTAGCACTTATTGAATCCGTAGCGTACCAACACCAACAGCCGTAGAACAATGAATGCTACGAAATATAAATAAATATTGTAGGTACCTATTTTTGCCTGTCCCTAAAATTTTCACAATCAATTATTGCATATTAAAAAACTTTTTGCTCAAAGCGGTTATCAAATGAAGTGAAGCCGTTAAAAATGTAAAAAATATCACAAACGACCTCAGCCATTTCCTTGGCCGCTGGGCACACGACCGCATTAAGAAGCATTAGTTCGCCAACAAAGGGTGGTGTAACAAAGTGCCCACCTCGGCGACAATGGGAGCATCGCTTGTTGTTGCTACACCGTGTTGTAAGACAACAGCAGATTTTATAGTAAAACAGAGACAACATTACACCTTATTTTATAGTAACTTTGGATATATGATTGCTTAGACTCTTAGAGCAACGCGGCTTCCGTCCGGTGCGGAAGCCGCGTTGCTCTAAGTATGATTGCAAATATAAGTTACGAATTCGAAAGAAACTTTTATCTTTCTAAGTATCAGTAATAATTTGGAAAAGTTTGTGTGACGATGACGAGCATAGGATATAAACACACAGAGAGTATGGTTCAACTGTCATATTAGTAATATTTGTTAAACATGGACTTTTCGGAGGAGCTAATCGGCTTTGTCCGCGTGTCTTATCCATCGTGTAAGTTTGTGGTAAAATCTTTTCCGTCGAAAGATAATCGGTTTTTTATCGGATACATTATACGGATTGTCGTCATGTCATTTCAGTAATTTGCGCGACAATATCACCTCCATTACTTACTAAACAGAATAATCCGTAGCGGAAAATATGAGCTAAAGCATGTATGAAGTTTCACTAGTTTCTCTTAAACATTCAAGCGGTTATGCATAATAGAGCTTGTGTACACTTTGTACGTATGTAAGGTACGTATAGTCATATGGTTGATTGGTTAGCCGCACCACCTCATAGCATGCCATGAAGCTTAGCCTCTGTTCGTTTAATCACTCTTACCGACCACTGCAGGGAACAAAATCAAATTACCGAGTGACGTAAAAGGACACGGCCACCACCGTATTGACGAAGTAGTGAACCTAAAATGTTTGATGATGCGAAACGATTTAACGATTTTCTTTATAAAATTTTATAAAAGAGAAGATTTATCAAACATCTAATAAATAAGATTTTAACAAACTCGATAGGTACAGCTACTTATTATACGGATATCGAGATTATCGAGAGTAAATTGCATGACTGCACTGCAGAGACAAATAGATTGAGTCATTTGGTCGTTTCCAATAGTGTTATTTTTATTTCCTAATAATTTTAGAAAACTTTTTACTTTTCTATCATCAAAGCTGTTATGTTGTTATTCCCAATATTACAAGGTTAAAATAAAGTGACGGCAAAGCCAGCCCGTCACTACATTTTTCTTGTTAACGACTTAATGCACCATCTCGTTACTTCGAAGGAAGGATAGAATTTGTACCCATTTCAGCGACGCGAAGTGCCGTGGGTGAGGTGTTTGCACGTATATCTTTTGCTTGTTCTTTTTCTGGTGTAATATTTTTAGTAGCTTTTTTACGGCGGGTTTTTTACTTGTAACAATTCTAGACGTTCTTGTCATGCTATAGTGTTTTGTCCAAATGTAATAAGTCCGAATATGTAGTGAAGATAACTAGAAATTACCTTTTTGTTACAATTTCTAAGATCCTAAAAGTTTAGTAAATAACGATTGTATTTTACATAAAATAGACACTTTTAAGAATAGAAACGCCATTTGAGTGAAAAAACACAAGGGGGCTTATAGCCATCCGCTAGCCAAATCATTTATTTTTATTACTCGTAAAATTTAAAAAAAGGAAACAACCATGACCTCTTAAATTGTCTCTAATATTTTTTTTAATTACGAGTACTCTTCAATACTTCATTCTTTCTTTCTTTCATTCTTTCTGTAAGTTTTAAAATCCGTTAAAACCAAAAGTGGCCACTGTAGTTTTAAAACTAGTACAAAGAATGAAAAGTATTAAAGAGTTATTAAAAAAATATAAGAGTCAATATAAGAGGATGGTTGTTTAGTATTGAACACGTTTTTATTAGGTTGCTTTCTCGTTTATTTGTTTGTTTGTCCACATTTTTTTTAAATATTGACTTGGTTTACGAGTAATAAAAATAAATTAATTGGCGGCGCTAGTGAGGAGATAGGCCCCTATGGTAACTTTGTAAACTACAAATTAACGCTCATGTAGGTATGTTAAATCTTTTGTTCAGTAGTTAACATGTTGGCTCCAACAAATAGTCATTCAATCTCACTACTTATTCGTTTTCTAGTCGCGGAACCGTGAGAGTTATTCGAGAAGTTTGCTCGTTAAACCTCAAGAGACACGGATAACTTCCAAAACGGAAACAACCAACTTTCGCCGTCTTTAAAATATATTGTTCGTGTAGTAATTAAGTTTTAATAAGAAATCACAATAAACGACCTGTGAAAATATATGTCGCTAAAAAGTTTCTAAAGATTTCTTAATTTTACTTAGGTAAATCTTTTTGTTAACATTTTTATTAGTGTCTCTCCGTGCTTATTTGAAAGTAAAAATATTTCGCTGAAATAAATTGGTCTTCAGTAACTAAATTGTTGAATATCACTATGGGCTGGTTTTCAACAAGCGTTTCACGCGTCGATGTCACTTCGCAGAGACTCTACACTGAAATTAAAAACAATGTGTATTATTCAAATTAATATTACATATACATACAACATAGAAGTCTTTGGTATTATCAATGTGACCAAATTTTGCTAGTACCTAACTGTAATGTACCTCCAAACTGATATCTGTGCTGATATGTTAGAAAATAGTTTTGGTTTCATCAAATTCTTTTTTTTGATTTGATTAGTAATTATCCACTAGCTTTCGAAAATGATTATACCTAATATACAAGTGATGTATACTTCCACACAAAATTGGCATTGTATGCCGGGTAAAATTTCCAACAACTTTTTTTCAAGAGGAAGTAAACATTCTGTGAAGTTTTATTACAAAAAAATGGGGTTCGAATTTCGGACGAAAGTTTTATTTCGACCTTCGGTCTTAGCGGAACAAATAAACGGATCATGACTTTAGAAAATAGATTTTTTTCTCGTAAAACAAAGGTATTATTAATAAAAGCTTCGTTCACTTCAAAGCGCCAATTAGTAGTTTCCTTATTGCCATCAAACTTTCTAAGTAATTTAATTTCAGAAGGAAATGGTATCGAAAAGAAAAATAGTAATCAATTGGACTTCTTTATGAAAAAGTTTGTAACAAAACGGAAAGATTTATGTTTCCAACTCTTGGCACAAAGTTCAAAGCTATATAACTATGTAGATACCTACAGTTAAATACATTTGAACTTCCTTTACTGATTTTTACGATTATGATAATTATGACACATACATCACACATCATCAAGACTATCGCCCTCACAAACGTGAGGTTTTATGTTTGTTTGTATAGACCTCACGTTTAAAATGTTATGTTTGTTTGTAATCTACAACCATCTTACGTGCGTGGTTTTTCAACAAAAATAGGCATGATGGAGTTGTGTAATCTGTCTTAATTAGCTTTTATTATAGTCATACGTATAAAATTGTTATTCATGTCACAAGCAAGAAAACAATATTCTAGTTGCAGAAACATTGTTGAGTGAATGAAAACTAAATAATTCAGGTGGATTCAGGACACATCCTGGCTTTACTGGACATCAGCAATCAAGTATTATTAAACGTGCTCGCATCGCAACTCGCAACACTTCCGCAAAAAGCCATCGCAAAAAGGTTTACTATTTTAATTATGGGTTTTTTTACCTTATTTTTGCAGATGACCTTAATTACGAGTTAGGTATAATGGAATTTTAAGGGATCTCAATACACTGGAACATGTAGTTGTCTTCCTTGGTGGTTAAAATTGTACAAGCAGAATATCTCTTGGGCTTGGACATAAGTACCCGTATTATTATAGCCTCTCTTATCGAGGTCTTGGATTCACTTTGTTCGTCAGGAACCTTGGAGAACTCGTGACAAAGCGACAAAATAACGTCGCTGGTCTCGGAAATCAAGAGTAAGAAATGTTACATGTGTTTTTCTGAGTTTATGATACGATTTTTGGTACCTAATTGATATTTATGGCAATCTGGTTTCAGGTATTCTCTACCTAATTGCATTACGTATTGTTATTATTCCGTGGTTTTTATTGAACACCGATATTGACTACAAAGTAAATTAACCCCCTTATTCGAAATACCCGTTAATAGTCGTATACGTAGATGTGTCGCTATTTGCCGTCCATGCGACGGGGACGCCATACGTCGTCCGTGGCCTAACGAAGATTTACTGAGACAACTCCGCACGTATCCCTATCATAGAGGCTTACGGACTAAGAGCGGTTTTAATCAGAATCTATGACTCGGCCCTTTTTGAAAGTAGGCGATTCGGGGAAATCGAAAGCTATACACGTCTCCAGAGTCATAGGACTATTATTGTCAACGTAATTTAATACGTTGACAATAATAGTCCTATGACTCTGGAGTCTGGACTGAAGATGTCTTTAGGAGCCCGTAGCGTTTTTGCCGCTGACTGCAGCTCTCTCGCTCGCACATTTCATGTTTTCTCAAAATTTCTAAAAATCGTAATTGAAAAATGTGTCTCGGCCACTTTTCGCAATATAAGATTACAGAAATTCTAAAATATATTTCAGTTTTTTGTAGCTAAAGTACAAAAAGTTGTCGTTTCTAACAATTATTTGAACTGGCAAATACGATAACTTTTTGTACTTCAGGAACTCGGAACTGAAATATATGTTGAAATGTCCGTAATCTTATATTGCAAAAAGTGGACGAGACACATTTTTCAATTACGAACTCTGATTTAAGAAATCTTGAGAAAACCTGAAGCGAGCGAGAGAGACTATTCGTATTAACGAAATATTGAAATTAAATACCAATAGTTATAATGCTATTTAGTATATTCATTATTATGAACTAATGTTTTTCATATTACATTTTAATTTGTAAGTTCAATGAAAGATTTAAAAGCTCCTTATTGTCAGATTGCTAAAAGGATTTCCATGCAAATATTAAATTTTCTACCACGACAACTCTATACTTCATTTGTATTTAATGGCTATGAAGATAAAGTTTCATTAATTTAATTAAGAACATTATAAATTGAGTGATGTGACTCTCAACTCAGGGGAATTCTAAAGGAATTAATGAAATCATGATTACGTAAGTGCTTGCATGGTATCTGCGGAATCTGCTTTTCGCTTCAGGAAGGAAAACCGACCTGTGAAACGGAACTAGCTCATTTAGATCGTGAGCCGAACTTAAGCACTATTTTTAAATATTCACAAGATTTATGAAACGGTAGAACACTCTGTTAATGAGCGAATAAAATTTAAACTTTATTAACTTCATCTTGAGAATGTAACAAAGACGACCTAAGTAAGATTTAATTAGCAACATTGTTATTGGACAATCTTGGATGAAAACAAGGATAGCTGTTCAAAGGGAGGATGCCAAATTTCACGAGTATCTTACTAATAATATAATTAAAATGTGAAAGTTTGGATGTTTTGATGTTTGGACGTTTGTTACTCAATCACGCGAATCCGGCTGAACAGTTTTGAATTAAATTTGGAACATAGTTAGTTTATAGGATTTTAATAGGATACTTTTTATGCCAATCAGAGGTTCTTTAACTAAGGTTTTTTTAATATCCACGGCGGGGCGGGCGGAAGCTAGTCGACTATAACTAGAAATCTTAAGTCAAAATATCTTAAATAAATGAAAATGTATGTGGGATTTGTTTCTGAACGTATGAGTGTGATGTGTGACTGCGGATGTTGAACGAATGTGCGAGAGAGAAGGAAGGGAGGCGTGAGAGGGACGAAAGACAGACGAATGGACGACGAAAATCTGTGTGTGTGCGCTCCGCATTTAGCTTGTGAAATCTTGTTCTTTTTAAATCAGAAAATAAAAGTCAACGTTTATAAAAGCTGTTTAATTCACCGAGCCCAAGATTCTACATGTATGATCTATTAAAATTAGGTACAGGTTTGTTAAAAAAACTAAGCTTACTTTAAAGGGTATATCCACTTTCACTTGCATCCTATTTTGCAATAACTGTCTCAAGCCTACTTTTTTGATCCCTACACAGTTTATCTTTATAGAAAATAAGATGACCTCGCTCCTGAAAAGAGGTTGATAAAAAATGTGCCAGATTAAACTTGTTCGCGAGCCTATAAATCCGGACGCTTCTGCCATAAGCCATTACCACAACATAGAGGGACTACAGAATTCAAACATTTCCGATTTCCGACACTGCTAGTGTATAATTACTAAATTCATAGTTCAAACTTTCAAAGTTTCGATTTCAAAGAGCGAATTTCAAAATTTTTGCCCAGTGTTTTTATTTGTTATTTAGAAATTACTGATGAAAGAAAAAAATACGGTATTTTTTTCTTTTCCAAAATTTTTATTTTAAGTCATCATAATATTAATTTGAAAACTTGTTCATTCTAAAAGAGCGTAAGTTCCGTTTAAAGGATTTCTGGCGGACAAAATCCTTTGCCACATATTTCGTAAAATAATTGATCAAAAACTCCGAAAAATTATGTACGGTGTCAGAAATTGAAAAACCTCGAAATGGTTTTCGATTTAAGGTACCTTGTAAAAAATGAAAACATGTCAATTGTGAAAAGCAATAGAGTTCGAAATGTTTTGAGATTCCGTGTCTGTGTGAGAGTGTATGTGTGCGTTGCTCGAGCACTTATTGTAGGTATTGAGCTTGTCTTTTGTAGTCTCTCTACTATGTGCCATTATCCTGGCGTCGTTTATAGCCGTGTTTGGTCACTGCCTCTGAAGAACCATGATGAATTATCTCTTGCTCGTTGAAATACGCTTTGTTCGCAGACGTTGGGGATTTATCGGAATTTGAAGCTTTGTGACAGCTGCATTTCAATGGTGATTTTGACGGAAGTATCTACTTATATAGTGGAACTAGTATTTTATTGTAGGTATTGAGCTTGTCTTCTGTAGTCTCTTTACTTTGTGCCATTATCCTGGCGTCGTTTATAGCCGTGTTTGGTCACTGCCTCTGAAGAACCATGATGAATTATCTCTTGCTCGTTGAGATACGCTTTGTTCGCAGACATTGGGGATTTATCGGAATTTGAAGCTTTGTGACAGCTGCATTTCAATGGTGATTTTGACGGAAGTATCTACTTATATAGTGGAACTAGTATTTCGCCCTGGTGCGCGGGCAGCTGGAGCAGCAGAACATTAAAATTTAATGGTAGGTATATATCGGCATGGTTATGGTTAAAAAAATATAAAATAAACTTCTTAACAAAATAATCAATGTTTATTACTTAAATAATGAATGATAATGAACATTTTATCCCAACAAATTGTCTGTCCACTGACACAAAATATTTTATTGTATCTCAGCTACTTGAATCGATATCACGAAAATTGATGTTTTATTTCGGTAAATAATTTTAATATAGAAAATCAGAGACCAATTTTCTTTACATTTGCTCTACTGTTATTACTAAGAATATTCTTTGTATATTTCTAGAAGATTTAATTTTATGAGTTTCGGTTTCGTTTTGTTGATTCCACGAATTGGTTGTAGCTGTTTTTTTTTTTTTTTTTTTTTTTTTTTTTTTTTTTTTATCGTTGTTCGCGCGTATCTTCGACATTTATGGACCCATTTCGATAATTTTTTTTGTTCGATTGAGTTTTCTTGCGAGATGGTCTCATTTAATTTTTTTTCAAATCGGTTCAGTAGTTTACAAGAAATCCTGAAAATACTATGATATTAAATCAACTAACTTGACAACTTTGTTATTTATGAACCGAATTAGATGTTTTTTTTTGTTGGGGAAGGGATACCGTTGTGTAGTCTTTTTAACCGACTTCAAAAAAAGGAGGTAAGTTTTCAGTTTGTATGTTTCTCCGCGATTATCTCACGTTTGGCTGAGCCGATTTTTCTACCTAAATATTATACCTACACTACCTAATGCAGAAGGTACCTACACTAAAAATAAAAAAATTGTTTAAAAAACAAAAAACCGACTTCAAAAAACCTGCCTCTAAAAAAAGGAAGAAATAATATACAAATCATTAGATACGCATTATCATTGTTATAATAAAACACGTCAATTGAAGTCGGGTGAGGCTTTTAGAATAAAAAAAGGAAGATGTTCTCCAGCCCCACCCGACTTTAATAGACGTGTTTTATTATAACAATGATAATGCGTATCTAATGATTTGTATATTATTTCTTCCTTTTTTTAGAGGCAGGTTTTTTGAAGTCGGTTTTTTGTTTTTTAAACAATTTTATCATTCTGATTGGGCTACACATTTTTATTCGAGATCCTTTGAAATATAGAAAATGGAAAATAAAATACAATAAATGGTTATAAGAAATAGAAAATGCTAGAAATAAAAGTAAAATGTTTCAATAAAATAGTATTTATATTATATTTAAATTAAGTATTTCTTAGAAATAATAAAAATATTACCTTTTGGCATCATTCCCTCTGTATATACACGCTGAAATTTTAATCATTTGGTTCCCGTCGTGGGGATTCCACTCATTCTCATGTTTCTACAAAACATAATAATCGAATATTAAAATCTGTCTTAATACTATTGGATAGGTAGAGTTAAAAAGTTTAACATCCTTTGACATACCTCAAGGTGTTCATAAATTGTGATAATGATTTAGGTCACTGTTATGTTTTTTATCTTACTCTATGCGCTGTAATGTTTGAATATACTTTATTTATCTGTAGATGTCTTTAATGGTTTTTATTTGTTCCACCCACTAATTTCACAGAAGGAAATATCCGTTGTCCTTTGATTGCTGTTCCCTCAATAAATATTTAATTAGTTACTTGACAAAGTGACAGGTATTAGTTTCCAGCGACCTTGACCGACGGTTCGGGTAATGAAGATTTACATTCACTGAGGTTTCAATGTTATTGGCAATTTAGTTCTATTAGTTTCTTGCATTTAATAAGCTTTACAAGTTCTGTTGTTTCTGCTTGATTTAAACAACGAAATGTTTTTATTTTAGACGACCATTAAAGCAAAAAGTAGTACATAAATGAAGATTGATTTCCGAGCTTTCTAAAGAAAATAAAATTCAAGTAAAGTACGGTCAGCCCTAGAAGTAGAAAAACACTCTATTACAGAGGACAGCCCCCCCCCCTACAATGACTGTCAAAAGTAATATCAAAGCGATGTTGTGATTGAGATGGCGCTATACGCGATGTATAGCTCTGTCTCTGTAACAACATCACTTTGAGGTTACTATAAGAGCTCAGAGTACGGCCTCTTGTCACAATAATGCACAGGTGCGCGCATACTTCAGTCTTAATAATAATGAATATTTGCGAACTTCAGCTTTATATACCTACTACAACGTAAGTCAGATTATATTCTTATGAAATCGTCAAATTCGTGACTCGTATGGCGATGTGTAATGCAAACTTGATGCAAACTGTCACCGCAGGCAGGTGGTACAGTTAAATATACGTCACTAAAATAGTAGTAATGTAAAACAACTTATAATGCGGTTTTAGTTCAGCATAGTATCCGCTAGACGGCGCTGTACATGTGTTCATACAAAATGACTTGCTATAGTCGCTAGCGACTATCGTACCGTACCAAAACTCATAATAGAGAGGTATATAGATGTGTCAAACATATTTATTTATGGCTATTGGTTAATTGACGTTTTTGCCGACACTCCTAAACGTTTCCGCTGTATATAAAAGAAATAAAATTCTCAGTTATCCAAAATTTATTTGCAGCACCGCCGGCTGCATGAAACCAGTGAGGCTAGATTTGTTCATATATTACCATCACTTGCCCATTTACTGAATGTTATGTTCCTCCCTTTTTATTGCCTAAGTTAGCTCCTTCCCTACAGATGATATGTGCGAGTTTGCGATAAATTTGCTTATATTATAGCATGGCATCCCGGTTCTAAACATATTTGGCAAGCCAGCTTTTTGAGACGGAAACAAATAACAGTTTTGGAACTTTATGCAGCAAGCTGGTAATACGATTGTGATGGAACTTCAAAATTTCGGTGTTGATGTCTGGGATGTTGTGATTTATAACATAACCATTTAAAACTAAAATATATGTACCTAAGTATTATTGTTATGATTATATAAACAGATATTAATTATTGATAAATACAATCATTTAATTAATAAATTAGTCTAATAAGCCGCCCCGAGTAGTCCCCGGTGCAAATGTGCCCATAACGCTGGCCGCGTTGCCGCGTTGGATGGCAATGGACAACCTTTGCACCAGAAACGACCCAGAGCGGGGGTCACAGGTCTACAGGTACAGGGGTCACAGGTACACAAACTAAAATCTATACTAATTAAAAGTTGTCCCTTAAACTGCAGATAAAATGATATATTTTTCTTATTTTTGTGATTTACAATATTCATAGTATTTGTACGTTATTTATAACTTATATAGGGTGTTTGGAAATAGCCTTATAAAGCCGAATATGGTACATAGAGACCATCAAACTGATCAGTTTTTTCATACATTTTGATATTTTTATTATTAATTTTTGCAAGCTGATTTTTTTTATAGCGATTTCAGAGTTGGTCTTTTAGAAAAATAGTTCGGTTTGATGGTCCCTATCTACTATATTTGGTTTAATAAGGCTATTTCCAAACACCCTGTATAACTTGCTTACCTAACTTAGTAGTAAGGTAAGCGTTCAATACAATGGTGAAACAATCGCAATTTTTGTCATATACTTATTTGTTTAAATTCATGAACGTGGTAACAACAATGGAGCTACTATACAAGAATTTAACAAAAACTACTTTTGCTTTTAAGCAAACTGTTTGAATTCCGTATTTCCATAATGCAAACATAGCAGGATGAGCTTTCGCTGACCCAATTCACTTAGCTCCTTACTCCAAGTAGGAGGTATGCCAGTAACATGATCTCCCTACATGTAAAGCTTAACATTTTCAATATCTAAAGTATGAAGTAGGTAACTGTAACTATATAACATATGAGCCAGAGCCAACCATCCCGTTGGGTGTTAAATATAAAAAATGTGGCTTGATAGTATAATAGTCTGTGAACACAGGCGATGCCAAGACGTGTATCGCTAATGTGATATATTCCCGGTAGACCTAGCACTTTCAAAAGGTAACGTTATTTTATTATTTCTCCATCAGCCTTTTTTTTTGTCCCCACTGCTGGGGCACAGGCCTTTCTTATGGGCGGTAAGGAGGATGAGCCATAACCCACCACGCGGACCCAATGCGGATTGGTGGGTGTTAACGACTGCAAATGCAGCCGGGACCAACGGCTTAACGTGCCTTCTGAAGCACGGAGGAGCTCGAGATAATATATTTTTGGTCACCCATCCCATGACCGACCCTTGCGAACGTTGCTTAACTTCTGCAATCGCTGGGCCAGGCGCTAAGCCACTGCGCCACCGAATTTCTTGGAGCCTAATTTAGTAACTTAATCGCTCTTAATATGACAATCGGTTTGTTTGCATTCTAGACGAATAAACAATGTTTACATCCATCAATTACTTATAATAAATAAAAATACTTTATTGATTAGTTTCTAAGCTAAAAACAATTTACAATGCAGGTGTTACAAACAATAGATTTTGTCTAATCACACGATCAGTCGCCCACCCAATCCAACGAACTAGGCACAAAAGACCTGTATCTCGAGGATTAGGAAGCGAAGACAGTCTGATAGAGATTCTGTGTGTAAACTATTTTAATAAAAGTCGTCGAAGCAGTTTGTATTGCCGCAGCAATGCATACGTACTTACAGTAAATAACACGCTGAAAATGATTGCGATATGCACTGGAGTTACATAATTTGGAAGTTGGTTTAACCAGTGCCAATCCCGGAATGTTCACATGACAGGAACGAAGATGTTTATCGTCGTACCCACATTGACGGAAAGCATAGCGTATAGTCCCTTTTAAAAAAAAGTATATACCAATTCCGTTTATACCAAACAAAGCAAAGCTAAATAAAGCTGGTAATAATGACAGGTTAGGTATAATATTTATTTTCTCAATTGTATAAATAGTTTGCAAAGTTTTGAGTAAGTACTTACTTCTTCTTACATAAGGAGCGAAACCGTCTTGCCTGTTTTTCTTTATGAATATTAAACAAATTACTTGTCGTCATTATTAGTGGCCAACAAAAGCCGCAGAACATTAACAGTTCACACTTATTCACTAACTTATTTAGTGCTTTGTCTCTTTTGTTTGCATTTAAAATGAATAACATGAACAAATAAGTCTGGGTAAATTGTCATGTTGTAACAAATTCTACAAAATTGTATCAAAACTGCCTGAAAAATAAAGCCTTTGAGGAGAATGTCGATGGCAAACATTTTACTGAAGTCAGTGTGTGTGTATAGGATGTGTAATTTTAATTCCTTTTTAGCCTAGCAAAATTACTTCAATTGAAAATCGTATTTTACAACGTTTTATCGTAGTGATTGAACAACTTTCCGAAAATTTAGAGTTGAAACTTTATTATTTTCAGCGCAGCTGCTTTACCTACTCACGTCGTTGCAAATTTTTAACACACACTATCTATATATCAAGCCCCTGTTCTGTTGTTTAGATAAACAGCCTGCCTTTCTCGTGATACCCCTCGTTCCAAGGGTCAATCTCATCGCGCCTTTACCCTGATTCATCGGCAATTGTTCTTTTTATGGTGACGTTTTGGTCTTCGCTATCTCTGATTAAGAAATTTGGCGTTTGCTGCACGTTTCTTGGGTTCGCAAAGTCTTGTGAATACAAAAAACTAAAACTTGCAGCAAATCACTATTATTACCTACTTAATATTGAAAAAAGAAGCAGGGGAAGAAAAGTCTATGATAAAAAAGTTATAGAAGACATTTAGATTCACATAAACACAGTGGCTCATGAATAAATTAACTGTTAATTATTATAGAGATCCCTTCACTACTACTAAAAGTATAGTTATTAGGTATTTATTAGTACTTAAAGTATATTAATCGTTTAACAAAAAAAAATATATTAAAGTGACATTACCTATATATATATATATATAGCTTTTGGGATATTCGGCAACTTGTTTAAGTTACTATTACTACTTTTACGGCACTCACATACAATAAAACTTCGCCGTGATAATAAAAGTTGTTGGATTTTTCAGCTTCATGTCATCTCACGGACGTGTTCGCAGCCAAGATAATTTGATTCTTTCACGGAACTCCATGATATTTCGAAGAAAGTCACATTAAAAACTTTGGGGAAGCAGTGCGTTCAGGCTTGCTTTGTAGTTTCAATGTGATTTCGATGTATTTGGGTGATTTCTGTAACTTCAAGTCTGTTATTAATATTCGTGAAAAAAAAACTTTTGTTGGTAATTTTACATTTCTTACTATGATTTAATGCTTATTTTCGAAACAGTTTATTAACGGTTAAACTTTCTTGAGTTATTTTTACTACACACTGTAGTAAACACCTATTATGAAAATGTTAAATCATTTGCTATAAATACATCACCAAAGGCAAAAATCATGGTCTTTTACTCCATCTATAATATTACTGTTAAATACGGAGACACAAATAAAAGATATCGATAGTAAATTATGTTATATTGAAAGAGAACTAACTGATTAAATTAGTAATAGATTGAAATACCAAGCTAACATCATTGGAACTAATTTATAGATGTCAATACAGCAGAAGTTTGGGAATTTGTATTAACTTGAAAGCCGAATAATTGTAGAACTAAGTAATTCTAATTAATTATTATGTTATTCTGTGCTCGAATGATCGATTATGTGACGAAACTAGATCGCTATTTCTCAATTAGTCAAGACATATTCTAAAGTTGTCTTATTCATCATTCACTTTACATCTCGAATGTGACCTTGAGAGATGAAGTGTCAAACTCGTTAATAACCTTGAATTAGTTGTTAAAGTTACTGTGGCAGACTTGAGTGATAAACACCTCTACTTAGGTGGAAAGTCGGTAAACTTCAAGTTACTTAGCTCTGCGAGCTCAAATACAGGTGAATGTTCGTTTGAATATGTTTGAATATTGAAGCAGGTAAATGATGTTCAGGCGTTGCGTGTATAAGTACACACGACAGCACATCAAGTTAAATAGTTGAACTGCGAAAAAAAGGTGTCAAGGTCAACATTAACATCTGATGTGTCTGTAAATACATTATTAACAACAATTTGTGAATGTGTAGAAAAACGCAACTAAAATTTTAATCGCTACTACAGCTTAGTAGGCTAACAGAAAAAATAAAATATCAATGAACTTATACATAAGTACTCGTTATTTTAGAACTTAATAAGAAACAAATCTTTTCACAGTGACTTTGGGTTAATCGCTTAATTAATCGCTGTAGTTAGTTTTCGGTGTGAATTTAAGTATATGCGTAAGGAGCTTTTCTTTCGGTTCTTCAGGTACTTATAACTAAAAAAGCTCTTCGGTGAATGCCCAACTGCGACACCAATCGGTTAAAAAGAACAACAAAGAAGAACAACAAAGTTGCACGAAAAAACGAACTTTTAATTTTTATATCAAAACCTCTACTATACATAGTTACTAGTAACGTTTTCTTATTTTCGTTATGATTTCCACATATATATTGAGAAGAAATTGTGTAAGTACTACAAATGTTTAGTTTACCTTATTTTTATCCAATAAATCAAAGAAAATCAATTATTCAAATTCTAAATGAAGTATTCTTTATGCCCGCTACTTATTTAGAATTTTGCGAACTTTTACTACAAATAAAGTTGCTCCCTGGAGAATGTAAATCTCCATTATTCGTAATCATTGGGAAATTTCCCATATTTCTGCTATATTATTATTGTTTGTGTACTTTTATGTTTCCTTCTGTGGAAAAAAATAATTGAATGAAAAGATAACATGTCTTTATTTTGTATATTGCTCATATATTTTGAGAATAGTTGTTATTCTAATCATGTTACCAATAAAATGTTGTAACAAATACTTTTTAAAGAATAAAGAATGTGAATAATATTCTAGATAGGGTAAACACAAACAAAATCATTAATTAATTAATAGATGATCTTAGAAATGTTCATACCTCTATCCATCTTTTAATATATATATAGTGGAGTCGGTCTTTGATTGAACTGTCCACGTTATAAAATTATTTCAGTAAAAATATTTTTCTATACAATGTATACCTGAGTTTGTGGCCTCAAACCCTCAGAGAATAACTTGAACAGCGCAATGCGAAATCATTTAAACACAAAAAGAAGGTTTTCTTCTTGAAAGGTACCAGGAGGATATTAGCGGTTTCCGTCTAGAAAGTTTAATAAAGCACTCTCCCGCATTCGAATCCCCCATTTAACTTTGTCCGGGCATAAGTCCGCGGATTACTGGGAGGACACTGCCAGTAGTGATACTCTCGCCCTTTTTAATCAGGCTCACTGCATTTGACTAATTAAATCCGTTTATTCGTTTAATGCTTGTTATTGGTTTTGCAAATAATAATTCGTTATTTTAACATTTTTATAATTTTGATTGCCGAAAGACATTAATTGTTAACATTAGAGACATGCTTTGCTGAAAGAACAATGATTAACAATAGGTTTTAAAAATAATGATGAATAATATTTTTATTTTTTATTTTAATCGCTGAAGAAAGACAATTGTTAACACTACACACTAACAATAGTTTAAAGGTTTATGAGACACCGTCATTGCATAAAATTAAATTGTAAATGTGTTTTTTTTTCTAATAAATAAATAAATAAAACAATAGAAGCATGCTTTTAATTACTGAAATACATTGTTTTTTTATACTCAACGGGGTAGTGCTTGGCATTCACCTCACCAGTGACGATAAGGCCGAAGGTGGAAGCGCACTACACCCGGAATCCTCATCACTGAGGAACTGGCCATCTTACTATCGGAACACAACTATTTTTAAACTGTTGTTTTTGCGTCAGACTTATTTTAAGATGGTGGTAGCTAGCCAGGCGGACTTGAAATAAGTTCTACCACCAACCAAACCGAGTACAAATTGTACCCCCCATGAGAATCGAACCCGAGACCTCTGCGTCTTATACGGGTGGGCGAACCACTAGACCACAGAGGCGGTTATACATAGTTTACAACATAGATGCATGTTCTATTTTAAGAAGGACTTACTTTACACACAGAAGCATGCTTTTAATTAAGTAGAAACACACACTACTCGCCTTTCAAATAATGTGAATTGTGGTTTGTGTAAATGATACCACGTAATTTTCAGATATACATCAGCTCAAAGATATTGCATCAGCTGGCATTTATTTCTTATTATAATACTGTTTGTAGCTTCGTACAGAAGTAGTTAATAATTAAAAAACTTTTTTTAATTAATTGCGCTACTTGATGTCATTTCCCGAGAACTTTCACATTGTCATGGCATTTTTCGTGAAATCGGATTATTTTTCCTTTTAAAAGATATTATAATAAATGTAGATTACGTGTCACTATAAATTAATAACGCAACAGATACTAGGAATCAGAATTTACATTGTCGAATAGCGGTATACAGCAGAACTCCCAAAGGATTGAGACATATGGCTTTCACACGAATGAACACACAAACAACGCATGTCATGCCACGTACAGCAATGGCCGCAAAATATACAGTACAAACAAACAAGGCATGTTTTCGGGTGTTCCATACTACCGTCGAATGTCATAAGCTTAGAGTAAGACGCGTTTCTGTAAGCCGCGATGCTCGAAGGTCATAAGCTATACTTGAGCAAGTAAAGCTTGGATACACAATGACACTAGATACTCGGAGTTTAAACCGAGTGTCGACGTGACATTGAATCGTAGAGAGTTTCGTCCAAACTAAGATCACTATTTCATAACTTATGATAACAGTATCGTGCGCAGGTTATTTAGCGCGCACCTGGGATCAATGCTTTATATGAATGTGAAGGTAACTCATGAGAAGATAATATGTGTTAGGAAATGATCGAAGAGAAGGACGTACTGCGCTAACCCCTAATAAACTGAGTGAGTGGCAGAAAGACAATGTTGATGTCCTAATTCGTGTAACCGCGCGACTAAAGATATTGTATGGATTCGTTACGCACTAAGTCCACGCGACCCAGTGACTTAACGTAATCGCGATAAATCTAATCAGTAGATACGACTCTGCCTCGATGTTATCGTGTAACCTTAGCTTAAGCCGCAGGATCCATTGTACCGTATATATCAAACTATCGTTTACTTGATACACCTACGAAGTGGATGCACCACTCGCGCCAGATTGCGACGACGCCATCTGTCACAGGATATACGTGGCGACCGTTACCCGAACTGTGGCTTCTTGTATTTCGTCTTGTGACAGTTTGTTTAGATATAGAGTTTACAGATTGTATTATGCAGTTGCAGGAAGTAAAATATGACTGTATATGACATTTTGTGTTCGCATAAGCTTCTGCGTGACTTCATCTTTTGTCGGTGTAACATGATTGCGCAGACTTCCAGTTTTATATGACTCCTCGATATTTAATATTGTTGGCCTTTTCTTTTGCCTAAACATAATTAATTTTAAGAGATTTTTAGATTTGATTGGTGTATGTGGTCGTTCAGTATCAGGGCCAGAAGTCTCAGCTTCGGTTCTGATGTCAGTTGTTTTAGGAATTTGTTTGGTGGTAGGACTTGTTCTAGTTATTAAAAAGCCGACTTTTTAGTTAAGTCACAACCACAACACCAACGTTGTACAATAAACTAGTAACAAAGTTTAAATAATGTTGTAAACAAAACGAATCCAGGAATTTGTTTAACAAAGTTTGTTAACTATATTTACTGTCGAACGTTAAACTCCGAAAAACATAAACTCGACGCTTAGTACAAAACTAGAATTTTAGGTAGGTACCATCTGCATTGAATTTGGAGCGCACTTCTGCCACATCGTACAAGTTTGTTCAGAACTAACTTGTTCTAGAGTTAGTAAAAATGGCCAAGATAAAATATTTTGCTGATCCACATGTTTTATGCGTGTTTCGTCGTTCGTAAGTCTTGGATTTTTGAATTTGGGTAAGAAAAGTAGTCATGTCATGAGATTAGTAGAAACTCGTCGACAATTTGTCGTTGTCCAACAGCCATTTTTTTGATGTCACTGCTGGGGCACAGGCCTTCCTTAAGGGTGGTAAGGAGGATGGGCCATAACCCACCACGCGGGCCCAATGCGGATTGGTGGGTGTTAACGACTGCAAATGCAGCCGGGACCAACGGCTTAACGTGCCTTCCGAAGCACGGAGGAGCTCGAGATAATAAATTATTAGTCACCCATCCCATTACCGACCCTTGCGCTGGGCCAGGCGCTAAACCACTGCGCCACCGAGCTCCTTATTTGTCGTTGCCTCATAACTAATTGAATTAGTATTCTTAGAGCAAAATGTCCTAGTTAAAAAAACGTTAGAAATACGACTATCTAAATACCTTAGCTAAATAGCTTAGCATAAAGAAATATTTATAACTTATTCGACTACTGGACTTTTTGAAAGTCGCTTAAGTTTAACGTTTAATCCCTTAAACCAATGCAGCTGATCACAAAATGGTCTTATGGGCGATTTCAATCTGTACTTTTTACTCCACTATCGGTTTCGCTTTGGTATCTTGAGTTAAATTCTCACTAATGGATTTCGTTAAAGTACATTGGAAATTTAAAGTACATTGGAATATTCTTCCGGCTTCCATAGTTGATTAAAATGACTTTAGCTTTAAAGTGTGCATCTTGTACGGGGTGGCTTTTAGCAACGCTTAGCTAATATGAAAATTAAAAAAATCTAAAATGAATATTAACCCTTTGTACGTTACTTGCGATGAAAATTACTAAGCCTTGTGATATTTTTTTCAAATAGCCTTATTACAAGGCGGGTTAGTACACATGGCGTGACTGAAAAACAAAGTGAAAAAAAAAACAAAAGTTGTAGAGCAAAGCACATTTTTTGTAAATATTTTGTTAATTTTAATTTTAGATGCATTTACTTTATGGTTCCGTAAAAGTACCTCATACAATAATTCTTTCAAATTATTTCTTGTAACTGTTTTTTTAAAGCTTCACACAGCAGTAGCAAACTTTTAGGGGATCCGTGGCAGTAGTGCCAAAAGTGGTACTAAAACACGGTACTACTATTATAAAATACTTAAGGAAATAAAATAATAAAATGGATCAATTTTTTGTTGCTGCGACGAATAAACGTAATTATTATAAAAAAAGTTCTCACTTTTAACCATTCATCGACGTCCACCCCAAAGGCATTGTAATGAACCACTGTTGTAATTAATCACTTGAAGTAATTAACGGTAATCAACGCCCACGCAACACCAACTAATTACTACCTCCAACAGGCATGTAAATTACATTCTAAAAATTTGCTGGTATAATGACCGAGTTAACTAAAATTGACAAAAAGCAATTTAGGAAAATTTATATCAACTTTGCTATAGTTATAAATAGCATAAGAGGTTAAAGTCACATTCAAGATAAATAAATCACAATCAATTAAGAAGGTGGTAGGTATTCTTCATGTCTTCCTGTAGTCGGTGGATTTAATAAAGTAAGATCGTAAAGTTTTTCTGTTCAAAAGTAATGTTTTGGACATAAAGATAATTTGAAAACTACATTAAAGCAAAGACATTTAGAAGACACTTCAGTTCTTACTAGTTATTATAGGTTAGATGCGAGTACATAATATTTTTTTACCTATCCGAATTTTTAAGAAAACAAATACCTAGTTCATTACAGGGTATAATTTTATTATTTTATCTTTAGACAAACCACGAATTACTAAAACAAATTTTGCTAAAGTAAATGTTTTAATAATTTAACGCAAAAGTTCAGACACGCGAAGCTGTGGTTTGCCTGTTAATTACTGACTTAAGCTAACGCCGCACGACCACTCCCAGCGATAGCCATCTAGAAAGCCGTCCAAATTCAGTGCCTAGCACAGCTATAAAGTATATCAGGTTTACTACTGACACCATTCGAGTATGGCTTGAGATATTATCTAGCTTTGCGCTCTTTTAATGCTTTGGTTGAAAAGTATTAGAAAGCAAGGGTTGGTAAAATTGGATAACAATTTTAGAAGTAAAGGAACTTTTGGTAAGGATTCATTTTTTTAGTTGCACTGCACATAATATGATAAGCCATAGACATTCAACAATCCACTTCCTAGCAAAGTCAGAATGGCCGTTGCCAGTGTGGTCAGAATAATAAAAGAACTGTTCTGTTTAAATCAGCCGAAACCTTGCAAATAATACGAAAAAAAATATTAGGATACAAGCTAAGAAGTTTCTTTCGTGTTCAAATTGTTTGGGAGAAAATAAACTATCACACAAATATATTGCCTCTATCAGGGTTTCTTAATGTGTGGTCCACGGACCCCTGGAGCTCCATGGAACGTGTATCAGGGGTCCGCAGTTAACCCTTCCTATAATGAAACTACCAATAATAGTGGTTTTTTATATAAGGCTTGTTTTCTTTTCCTAAAATACTCTTTGACAGGGGCCTGTGGAATATACAAATTCTGAAAGTGGCCCGTGACTGCAAAAAGAAACACCTGTCGATTTTTTTCTAATCGACAACCAAAAATTTCATTATCACACTTACTACTAAACCAACCACTTCGTCCAATAAATTCCCCGTTATTTCAAAAGTTTAAAAACTGCTCTTGTTTTTAAAGTTTATAAAACGCTGTAGCTTGTTGTAAATAAACCCCCAGATTATTCATTGAAAAAACTACGCTTAAGTCGGGGTTTTACGAAAATAAATTAAATTTTTCATTGTGCTCGAGTGCTGTGCACAAAAAGGAATGTTAATGCAATTTACTAGATGCACTATACCTGCAGGAGAGTTTTTAGTGTACACGACTTAAAATATGGAAGGTGACATCCAAGAGCGTGTGGGAGAGTGCAAAAAAGTGTGCGGTAGCTGGAATTATGATATTACGTTGAGAAAACACACTAAGAACGTGGCTGGTTTTTATTATGAGAATGTAAATGGTTCTGTAAAATGTTTGCATTCTAATCAGCTGCTGAGCTATAATGAAACGAGTGGAGCAATGAATAGAAGTAGTAGAATTACAGAGAAAGTAGTAAGAAACAAAATAAAGACGCATCATCAGCATCATGAGCCATTTGTGAAAAATTGTTTATAGCAAAGTATTTACATATAAATTCTACCTATAGATATTATTTGTCTGTAAATCTTCCATGGAAATAAATACGAGTAAATATAATTGTGCCTACTACTGGGGAACAGGCCTGCCGCATTCTCCTTTTCCATTCAAAAGGAGAATGGGCCAAAGCCTAATGGCTTGATGTCTTCCGTTCCGAGACATAGAGGACCACGATAAAATATTTGTCACTCATCTGATAACCGACTTGACACCTGACTGTATTTTATCTTGAAAGACATTTAATAATGTTTCATATTTTGTTACAGTTATCAGCAACGCTGCTGGTTCTCCTCCTTTCAATGAATGCCGTGGACGAGGGTCACGCTGTAAATCCGAGTAAGTAGACGTTTTTGTTTATTTTATTTTATTATTTAGCTCATAACTTTTTATCTTAAGGCGTACATTTTGTACTATACAAGTAGCCAACTATTGTATTGATTATGGGCCATAGTAATAACTATTTATTACTATGGCCCATAGTTATTACTTTGCTATTGCAAAGTTTAGGATTGTGAAGCTGTGGTCATAGTCTAGCTAGAAGTTTTTCACTATTTAGATGAGTCTCTTACCTTACCAAGGACTCGTAATTGATGGAATAAAGCATTTTTATTAAAAGCTGTAAGAATTCCAAGAAAACAATATTTGTTTTGGGATAGGTACAGTCTGCCCTTGACAATAATAAAGAGCCATACTAAAACGAAGAATAAAAATAATGGAATCATCTTGTCAATATTGATATCATAGAAGGTGCCTTACTTGAATTGAACAAATATTACCTTTACGAAAAGGAAATATATTATGTGTGTGTCGTAATAAATCTGTCGCCAACAGTTACTGACGTAAACGGTTTCGTAAAATTGGTAGGTATTCGAAAATCTATAGGTACTAACAAAATCTTTGGTGATTGCCATACCATACCTTGAATCCTTGATATAAGGTATAAAAGTATTGTATTTTATTTGTTGAACTATCATTCACGGATGACTTCTTGGTTTTACCTTTTGGTTTTCAGTAAATTTCATGTAGTAATTTAGGCCGTTGTCAAACCAAATATCTTATATAAATAAATAAATATGTAAATTGACTTGAGCATAATTTTACATATCAATTTAAAAACTTGAAATTCTCATTTTTACCCTTTAAAATCAGTTATGAAAAATGACAGCTCTCCTTCCAGTGGACTGACCAGATGATCCATTGACAACACCGCATCACGATGTCCTTCAATTTGCATAGAAATTAATCTTGAACAGATCGGGTATTTCGATTTGCACTGATGCGGAGAACAAACATTCTAATCGATAATTTCCACAAACATTTATCGAGGCCCCGAAAAGTGCATGTTTGTTTTCACGACGCCAGCGTTTGGCGCGTAAACACAGCGGAGTCTCGACCCTTGTTAGCCCCATCATCTCTATAAACACCGCCAAGAGAAATTGCTCCTTGGATGCTCCTGAAAGAGTACAGTTTTGTTCGTCGAAAAGTCACAATGGTGATTACGAGGGCCCGTTTTGAGTAAAGAAACCCTTTGCAACGTCGCATTTATTCGGCGGTTTGTCCGGCTTAGGTGTAGGGTTAGCTATTTGTGCGGATAATATTCTGGAAAATTATCTGCCAAACACCTCTATCATTTGTGGCGCGCCGTTACATTAGGACAACCCCGCAAATGTGTTGCTATGGTTTTAAATTGGGTTACTAGGGAGCTAAACCTAATCCCGGTTGGGTGAGTAAAGTATTCATACGCTCTGTGGTGAAATTGTGATACGCAATCTATTAGAATCGACTGATAAACAAACAGATTTTAAGTTATCATTAATATGTCATTTATTAGTAACAGTTTACGATGCCTTTAGGTTTTAGAACTATAGTCTACCTACATAAGTATTTGGAAAAAAAAGATATCAGATAGAGTCAAAATTGGTATCTCGATTTGATAAATTCATAACAAAGATAAAATTACAAATTGACGTTTTTGTATAAAATAAGTCAGTCGTTTTATTAAAATAAAAACAAAGCTTTATGCAATACCCAGTGTTAATTGAAGCTCTGCTCAATTCCGGCGGGATAAAAGCGTAACTCTATGTAAATACGAACAATATTAACCAAAAACTCACAGACTCATTTTTATTAAATCAACATCAGCACGTACCCCGGTCTCCGTGCAGGCCATTATACAAAAAACAAATGCCTACGCTGCCCGCCGAAAAACCACGTGCCGCGCGGGATCGCGCCGAAATGGGTCGAATGCATTTTTCAGTGGAGAAAAAAAACAAAACTTTTATTCGAGTGGTTCAGCGAGGGAACCGTTTCAGCTTTTGAACAGGTTAATGTTCATCACAGGAAACAAGGGGAACGGAAAAAACGGAAAGTGCTCTTTGTAAACATAGCTGGATGTTTTATACAGCTGTGTTTTGTTCGGCTTTTAGTAGCTGTAGTTTTGAGTGCAGAGTGGATGCGGCGGGACGATTTGGTTGTTATTTCGAATTGTTGCTGAACTTTTTAATACGGAACCTCTCGCTGTTGTATTATGTTGGTTTTTAATTTGTGCTTTAAAAGTGTCAACTGCGTGTGTCTATTTATATTTTAGAGTAGTTTTTGCTGTAGAATGTTTTGTGTTCACAGACTTTGAATTTTATAATTTTGACCATTAACCGTTATTATATTCTTACTTTTATATTTTTAATTTATTTTATATATAATAACCACTTAACCGTGAATTATAAAAAAATAATTGCATTTTCTAAGAATCGGTAATTTTTTCTTCATGTTTTGAACTTTGGTGTACACAGACGTGGCCCACATCGGGACATCACCTTGCTCACACCTAAGGGTGGCTTCCCAGGTTGTGTGACGATGCGTGATATTGGGACTGACGCGGACAGCCGGGTGCGTAACTTTTAAGGTAATATCGAATGTACGTTGTTGTGAAAGAACATTACGCTCGAATCTCATCACCGCGTGGTTGGTTACAATAGCGTCTACCAACCTTACCAACCTGATATTTTTCACTCGTTAGTGAAGTTACCGTTGTAAAAGACACAATTAGTATTTTTACATAGGTACAGTTATTCCACGCTGTCATAGGTGCAACTATAATTATGAAGTAGAAAGCGTTTTTTACTAATTTGCGGTAAATTACAGTGTAACGACCCCTAACGAAAATGACGCATTGAAATAATATTTGCTTAATCTATGAAATTAAAATTCGCTCCCGCTGACTTAGCAGTTGAGGCGGCATTTTATAAGTACCGTACCTCCTATGATTAATCACAGCGCAGCAAATAACGGCAGCCTTATGCGACCAATTTATTATCGCTTTAAAAGAATCCACTAAGCTATTTCACTCTCCTTTGTTGAATATTACAAAAGGGTTGAGGGCTTTTCACCTACAGTGCCGCCCATTTTTTATTTTTGTATTAGTGTATTATTCTTTGGACTATAAAGAAAACAAAAAGCCAGAAAATTTTATTTCAGTATAATATTAAATAACAAGTTTTAACTGTTAACACGAAGTTTTGTACCCATTTTGTTATTGTTCTGTTGTGTATGTTTTAAAAACCTATTTTTATAAAGCATTCAGTGAGATAATGACTTTAGTATCGTATATCGAAAAGAGGATTTATTTAATTTAATTTTTAATTAGTGAGCGTATACGAAATATTTGGCATGTTACTATAATTACTGGGTTTCAATCGAAACAAATTCTTTAGGGTTACCAAGTATTCATACGGATATCAAATCAACTTCTAGAAACACTTTCAATTTGGTTCCAGATGTTAATAAAGATAAAGACAATCTCAAAGTATATGTTTCGGCCTGCAACACACAGGGGATTGTGAAATATTCGAGTTTCCAAAGGCATTGGACCCAATTAGGTCCCTTATTACGTCACCACGCTGAGAGGAGCGGTGATGCATGAAATTCCTGTATCTAAAGTTATCTAAGGCCGAACGGAATCCCGAATGCCGTAATTGAATTTGGACCTATAAATAAACCCTTAGGGTTGCAGATTGCAACTCAATTTCGGATAAGATGCGATATTCCTTTGATAGGTTGACATGTTTTTTATTTTATTGGTAAATACTTTGAATTGACTTTTGCTTTTTTGAGGAAAACATAAGTACACTCTTCAATATAAAATAATTATTTATGAAAAATTCTCGTTACCAAAAAAATCTTATAATTTTATCGAATTCGGTTCTCGGTTGATTAGTAGACTTGAAACTTGATTTTAATTTAAATTAGAAGTAACCAACCTTTAGTTGAATTGGACAGTGAAAATATTACATAGTACCTAACAATATTTATTTATACAACGTGTTAACGAATGAATCCAAAATATTTAAGTTATTAATTTTTGTATGAAATAAATGATTTTTTTGAAAAGTTGTTCAGTTTAATGGTCCTAAGAAATGGTTTTCCTATTTTGAGATTATTCATTAACACGTTGTATATACGTCCCTAAAGATATAAATTTTATACTTACTAGCAACATTTATATTTTTCAATGGTCAAAGAGAGCTGATGGGTATAATTTTGCAGCAAACGTTTCGTCATCAATCACGCAGGTGGGAAATCGAGTCAACCCGCCAAACGTAACTGTATCATTTCCCGACTCACTCTACAGAGCGACCGATCATCGTACTAACGATGAACGGTTCTTAACATAATATCATTTAAAAATCGTAAATGTTCCACAAAATAGAAAGTTTTATTCTAGCTACATCTATATTTTTCAATGGTCAAAGAGAGTTGATCGGAATAATTTCACAGCAACCGTTTCATCTTCAATTGTCGCAGGTGGGAAATCGAGTCAACCCTCCAAGCGTAACCGTTTAATTCCCGACTCACTCTATAGAGCGACCGATCATCGTACAAACGATGAACGGTTCTTAACATAATATCATTTAAAAATCGTAAATGTTCCACAAACTAGAAAGTTTTATTCTAGCTACATCTACGAGGATTTTTTTCAATGGGCAAAGCGAGTTGATCGGAATAATTTCACAGAAAACGTTTCGTCTTCAATCACGCAGGTGGGAAATCGAGTCAACCCTTCAAACGCAACTTTGTCATTTCCCGATTCGCACTATAGACCGACCGGACATCGTTGAGAGGCCTCGTTGACCGGACACTGCGAGTCATCCAGATGTAATACTCGGAAAGAGTCGTTGTATTCCCGGAATCTCGATTTATTATATCGATTCACCGGTTTATGGTTATCGTTGATCAAACTTGTAAGATTATAGTTGCCGTATTTAGCCTTCAAATGATAAAAAAAATAAGATAACAGCTTTTGTTAAGAGTTTGTACACCCAAATCTGCCCCAATTCCTACGAGTTGGGGAATTCGTTTCACACCACTTTTATAGCTTGTTTTATTGTAGTAACGACAATGATTGCGACACAGAAGCTGTTCCCTCTCGTGTTTATGCGCCTATTCCGTTTTGTGTCAACGTTATTAGGGAATCCTCCTATAGCTTTAATTAAACCTTATTCATCAAATGATTTGTTTCGTTTATTAATTTCGTCCTAGACAAAGAGCATAGACTATAAGAGCTTGATTTCAGTTTTCCATGTTCATCTAAAAGGGAATGTAATGAAAATGTTGCATAAAAAATCTTTCTCACACATGTTGTTTTGGATATGAATAATATAGAATAGAAATAATTAGAATAGAAATAATATAGAATAAAAATAGATAGAGATAGGTATAGAATAGTTAGAATATATACAGGGTGTTTGGTAATCTATATTTATAAAATCGTAAACTGAATGACTGACTGACTGACTGACTGATCTATCAACGCACAGCCCAAACCGCTGGGTCTAGAGACTCCAAATTTGGCACGTAGGTTCCTTATGAGGTCTAGGGGTGCACTAAGAAAGGGTTTATCAAGGGGGTAAAAAAGGGATTCAAAGTTTGTATGAAAGTCCCTCAGTTTTGAAGCTAGGATTTTCAAATTTTGTGTTTAGACTGACCATTGAAAATAAATAAATACGGGTTTCAGCGTTTTTCAAAATTCTACCCCCGAAGGGGTCAAAAGGGGGATGAAGTTGCGTATTGAAGAAAATCCTTTATTTTCGAAGTAAAAATCGCTAAATTTATAATTTAGGCTTATGGATAGACATCTAACGCAACGTATATTGTTATTGTTAGTATTTGAACCCCTATTGGGATGAAATGGGGGTGAAAATGGGTAAAAAACCCCAAAAATAGATATGGATGTCGTTATTGGGGTTTTCGGGGATGACGATTGCAAAAATGACATTTATTTTGAAGTCCAACACGGTGGACATGATTTGACCCCTAATGGGGTGAAAATGGGGTTCAAATTTTGTATGAAAAAATAATATAAAATAGACATTACATTTTTAAACTTCGTTGGAGCACATCTAAAAATAAATAGGCAAACATATATTTTGTAATTTTGAAAATCAACCACTTAGGGGTAAATGGGGTAAGTAAACATGAAAATCGATGTGGATATCGTTCTTGAGGTTTCATGGGATGGTGGTTGCGAAAATGTCTTAATTTATTTTGAAGTCCAACACGGTAGCCATGATTGGACTTGGACATGCACATCTAGGGGACGGGGACGGGGACGAGGACGGGGACGGGGACGGGGACGGGGATTCTTTGTAAATTTCGGAGATAAGGGGAGGAACGGTTTTTTTTTACATTTTTCATCATTAAATCGAAAACTATGCAGCTTAAAAAAAAGAAAAATTGTTTGCAAAATCTTATTTGCAAAATAGTTGGGAAACGTCATTTTAAACTATTCCAAATTTCAAGTTGATACCATTAGCAGTTCTCGAGATATCCAGCTGTGACAGACAGACAGACAGACTGAGTCACACCATAAGGGTTCCTTTTTACCATTTTGGTACGGAACCCTAAAAACTTGCTACGTGTTTAGGCGACTAAAATCGACACATCCCTCAAGACTCTGAATTAACATTCGATCTCCGTTAAAAAACATGACTAACCAGCCATCAATGTTCTTTGTAATATCCTACATCAGATTTGGCAAACTCTACCACAAACCTCCATACTTCACTTGAGGTTATATAAAAAATAATAATAAATAAAAACTGTATTAGGGCCAATAATAAATATGTTTTTTTTTAAATAATTATCAATTGAAAGGGTTCAAAAAAAATTTCTGAAGGCTATGCATTTCAGATGTTTTCGTGGTCGTCTTTCTTACGACCAGCTTCTTAATAAATACGAACTATTAACTCTTGAGCAACGGCGTACACAATTAGGAATGATGCTGTTGTGTGACCTGTGCCACGGCAGATATGATTGCATTCCTTTGATAGACAGGTTACATTATAGAATCCCCACTAGAACTCACAGTAGATCTTTATGTCAACTGTTTGCAACCCCCCATCGCAGAACTAATGCTGGTAAACGTTCTCCAATTTTCCGGCTTACACAAAGTTTCAATAGGACATTTAATTCAATAGACATAAATGCCACTAGTCCCTTTACTTTTAAAAAGATGGTTTTAGATAGACTTTCTGCTACAATGTAAGGTTAAGTATTTGTATTTCATGTAGGTACCTATTGTTGCCGCTGCATCTAAGTAAAAAAAAAAAAAGAAATGTTATTTGCTCCATAACATGTGTAGTAGATTATACTTTTTTTTTAATTACTTACTTTAAGGATAACGTATGTTGTCATTTTCAATGCGTATATGTATGTATACAGTTGTGGTAAACGGTGTTGGTGTCAAATTTATTTATATCATAGTTTACACTACTTTAAGTTACCTTTTAATTTGTCACTGTTTGTTTACTCAAATAAATAGAAAAAAAAAAATTATGCCGTTGAAAGACTGATTTTCCTTACATAAAAAAATCTACAACATTTAAGGTTGAATCGGCCTTGCAACTGGATATCAAAAGGATTTTTTATATAAATATCAGAAAACGGAAGCGTTCCGGAGCGTAACGACACCAGTTTTGTGTATGGTAACACAAGATAAGGCGAGCTATTCACAGGGTTTTTGTTTGACTATAAATATTATGTTATGTGCTTATCGTCAACAAAGGGTTAGTCTTATAATAATTATGAAGGTCATGGTTATTGCTGAAGGAAGTGATAGTCACTTTGGTGACAAAGTAGCTAAGCTATTGTGAAGATAATGTGTTGCGTTTTTAAGACGCACGAAACTTACTTTTTCAAACTACTATTGCGGTCACAGAATATATTAAAATCCGGGAAACAAATAAGGGCATACAAACTAAAATGTACTTTTTTACAGGGCCTTAAAAATTAGTTACTCACTAATACCAACAGGTACCAACTTGTAAATAATGCCTCTCAGTACCCTCGCAAATGAATGCAAAATTTCGTCACCCTTCTCGCAAACAAAATAAATTATGCGCGTCGCATCCAATACATACTTTATCTGTGAGATACCGACAGCTTAGACTTGGAGGTAAAAAACTAGAAAGAAGGAAGCTGTAACATACTGATTAGCATTAGACCATTTTCGTTGTTCATCTCTTTATTGTAAATCTATCTTCTATCTCTATAAAAACTCTAAATTCTTAATGTTTGTGAGCGACTGAATGACGCAAAAACTGCTAAACCGATTTTGATAAGCTTTACACAGTTGATAGCTTGGGTTCCAACTTAAAATCTGTCTCTTGTTTCATCTAATTCGGGTGGGTGGAACCAAGGAAACAGCTTGAACTTTCCGTAGTACCAGATTTCATACTTACACTGAGGAGGTCATTTAAACTAGTGGCTATATTTTCTACTGTCCAGTCGCAGCGAAGTTACGGGCGGAGGCAAGTACTTACATATTTTAATAATATTAAAATTAATTAAGTTGGTTTCCATTGAAGTGTTTAAGTCCTTTACTATGTTTGGATTGCTTACCCATCATAATATAGTTTTTTATTTACTACCTCCCTCCTAAATGTTAAATTGTAAAGTGTGAGTCTGTGTTTATAAAAGTTACTCCTCCATAGAAATGCAAGCTTTTGCCACTTCTTCAAAGAATTTAATTCCTTACTCCGTATCTTCCCTTTTACATATGCATGTCGAATTTTCATACATAGTCTCAGTGTCTGCAATGCTCAGATACGTAGTTATTTACATAACGTCTTATTAACTGAGAAAGTCGTCCAGTTTTTAAGCGAGGCATTCCCATTTTCTCTCTATGGCTGAAGAAGTTTCTTCTGTTTTTAGACTGGTGCCATATCCATTTCATAGTAAGAAACTATATTAATCTCCTTTCAACGCCCTTGTCCGAAACAATTTGGGTTTAGCGGACTTACGTCTTTTTCTTCCCTGCCAAACGTCATTTTGGCAGGGATTTTCCCTCCTTTTTCCTTTATACTATTCCATACACAATTCACTTTTTCAGTCATCCCCTTCCACCCAATCCTATTACGAAGTTTACAGATTACATTTCACGGTCTAATAGCATTAATTTTACGGCTCTAATTCACACTCGGTTATGTAGATATTTTATTAAAACAAATGGCTCATCTAGTCAAGTCAACCCGCTACAGCGTCACCCAGGCTGATGAATGGCCAAATTGTCCCTAATTGAATATTAAATGCGGCTGTCCAGCAGACGGCGCGGCGTGACACGGGTTAGGTGCCTCAAACGCCGTGAGAACTGCCTAATGGACCAAGCTCGGGATTAGGTAAACTCGACCCCCAACGTTATTAAAACTGTTTATGGAAGAGGGATACTTTTTGATAAAGCCAAGAATAACTCCGTGTTGTTTATTAAAGCTGAAAAGTTTGGGGGCTTAACATTGTAATAACGTGGTGTTTCTGAACCCATTTCACAGGCGACTTTTGTCAGTTTGTGAAGTTCGAGTGTGTTAAACTACTCTATGTTGATCACTTATTCAATTGTTTAGCGTGGATATTCAACAGAGACAGAAAAACAATAATACAAGACAAAAGGTATGTCCTAGTTTTCTTGAAAGCTATCTGGTTAAGAAAATTATTTAGGCTGTGTGCTACATACAATATAGCACAAAGTAAGTAGTGGCAACGCTCTTTTAGAATAAAAACTAAACAAATAAGTATTTCACTTATTTGTATTCCATCATCATCATCCAGAATCAGTTTTAAGATAATTGGGAATAATCATAACACCGTTTGTGACAGAATTAAGTCCAAAGTTAACTTGTTAGATTTACTTGGGAGTTTATTTAGGAGGAGTTGGCCTTTCTGACATTTCGTCTGTTCCCAAAGTGTAGTCTTGATTGAAATTGTAATCCTGTTGTAATAAGTTTGGACCAGTTTATAAATTTCAGGAGACGTTATCTGGGTATTTCAGTTGAATTATCAGAACCTGCTTGGTGAGTTTGGAATTAAAAATATTTTAATGTTTTAACCACTGGTTTCAATGGTAGCTTTTTTAATACAATAGTGATGTATATAAAAATATTATCATTGTTCTATTTAGTAATCTTGGGTACGTAATTGTGACTTTTTACTTAATAAAGATTAACAATACGAACTATTCAATAGAGTACAAAATTGAGACAAAAATATTTAATACTGTTTGCTTTGAAAAAAAAACGAGCCTTTCAAAAAAACTTTCATAAGACTGTGTGTCGACTTTTTTTTGTTTATTTTCTTGTTGAATATCACTTTCTCTAATCATGATCAATTAATGTTTTATCCACACATCAAACAGCTTCAAAGAATTTAATCTTCTGCAAAAGACATTTTCATTCTCAACGCTAAATGCTATCGTTTCTTTACCTCAGTCTATTCTATTATTATAATCCGTTTTAGATAACATTGTTTGCGTTTCCCCTTATCTTTCAGTGAATTCCTCTAACCCTTAAAATCTTGACAAAAATGTACTTAATAAATCATTTTGTCCTTTATAAGGAATTGTAAGTTTTTTGGTTTTTCTTTTCATAAGCAACACCAAAAGTTTTTTTTAGTTCATCAAAGCTCGCGTCGCCTCCGGCGTCCGGAAAACAATAGGTAATCTATTGTGTCTCATTTTCCAGGCCTTGACGGGTTAAATAACGTCATTAGGAATTAAGATAATTCGTCAGAAAACAATCGAAAAACCTAGAAACCCTACAGAATAGCGAAACATCAAGTTAATACCAGTATAATAAATTATACCAGATTAGTAAAATTACGTGGAACGTGCAAATTGTTCTGACTCTGCGAAAACTCGCCAATAAGAATTTGCTAAGCCCCGCCATAAACTCTGCAATCTGAGCCACGGAGGCTGTTTACGAGTAAACTTTCACTGTTTGCCAAAGACAATATGACTCTAAGTACGCAGAATTAACAATAGCTGAGCTCTCTGGCCCCTATTAAAACAATATGGCTGCTCAGTTAAGCTAATTATTTACGTGCAGGGACAGACATAGTGCTAATTATACTCGTACTTGCTTCAATTATTATTATTATTATTATTATATTTATTTCAGATATTAAATTGCATCCATATTTGTTAGTTCAATGATTCTTTTAGTCTACCTAACTACAGTATAAGAGTGTTTTACTAATTTCAATTATAATCAAACAAGAGTGAAAGCAAAAGCTATTAGTTTTGCCAAATTCCTATATAATGTTAAATTATTTATAAAAAATACTTATATTCACTTCTCAAGCTTACGCGCTCACTAGACATGAAATAAAACACTTTTAACGGATACTAGCGCGGTTTTATTGAAAGTACTTTGGTAATTAGTTGGTATTTGGTTTGATTTTTGATTTTCCCGACGTTTCGGCACCTTTGCAGCTGCCGTGGTCACGGGGGACTGAAGCTACTTGTGAGCCTACCCTCAAGCGATGAATTTTTTAAAACGTTCAGAAATTAAAATTTATCAAATATTTAATTAGTTTAAGTTTTGGTTTGGTTTTAATTTAATTTTATATGTTAAAAAGAGAGAATCTACTGAAACTACTACCATTTCAAAAAATTGGGAGGCCCCTCCAAGAAAGAAATGGTGAAAGAAAACTTGGAGAGGAAGGCCGACCTCCGTCCAAAGTACTTTCAATAAAACCGCGCTAGTATCCGTTAAAAGTGTTTTATTTCAAAAATACTTATATTTACATGACATGATAATCTGGTTTGCTATATTTATTAAGGAGTTTTACTCACTATGTGAGTTTAAAAGCCAGGCTTTCTGTTATGAAATAAATATAAAGATAATATTTATTTATTATTATGAGGAATTTTCGGAATATAAACAAAACCATAAACAATAAACAACCCTTTAGGGACAATCTCTTTTTGAATGTTTACTGAAATGGTAAATGGGTGGTTTGTTTGATTAATTTATTCATAAATGTATGAGTACTTTATAAAGTATAGGATGTGATATTAGTTAAACAACAGTCAAATAGCAACAATTCAGGGCAATATTTAATTTCCTGTTATACCCCTCTATAATACCTATATGGTAACAATTATTACTTCTGGCAATATAAACGTTACCTTAACCCTTTAGCTCTCATATCTAGGCCTACAATTATAATGGCTTTTGTAATTCTGTTGTAGGTTATGATAAAAGTCACTTAACAAAAAATAATACAAATTTTCTTTTAATACCTAACAAGAAATTGTTGTCAAAAGCAGTATTAAATATCTTTAAAGGTTCTTCTTTCCGAATAGTTAATTTAAAGATTGAAACGAACAAGCTACGTACCAGGATTACTTCGATTGTCAAGATCGAATGTTCCGATGTAATGTGTGTTTGCTCACTGTCACTGAACGTACAGCCGGCCTACCATAATCCTACCCCAAAATGGTTTAGGACTAAGATTACTGATAAACTTAGTTTCGGAGTAAGCGTCCCTTAAGGCTATTTCCATTTAACCCTACAAAGTTAGTGTAAATAATTTTAGATCCTCTATTAAGTTATTAGTTTCTACAACTTCTTTATCACAATAAATTAATAAAAACAAACAAAGAAAATATTGTTTCATTGAACTAGAAGTTCATTTTAAAAACAACTGCCGATTTTAAACAATTAAAATATTTATTTTACGTTAAAATTTAAAACTGTTTTGGTTTGATTCGAAAATAAAACTTATCACAAAAAAGATAATACACAGATTTTATTTATTAATCACTAACGTAAAAAATTCACAGTTTTCATTTTATGAAAGGTTCTATCAGTCAGGAAGATTCCAATAGTTAATAAGGTCGGGTACAGTCTTTACGGAATGACGACAAAATATCTTCTTGTGTAAACGTGTCAGGCACAACTGTAGCATCACTGAAAGGGTTTTGTGGCACGGTTGATTCTCCTCCAGAGAGTCCTGAGCCTCCAGGATATGAATGTGTAACAGTAGGATGTTTATAATTTTCCTTCAAAACCTCTTTCTTCTCAGAGTCCCAAGTCAGAGCGTGGATTTGGTCCCGCCATCTTACTATCACCGATGGATACGGGTCCCCTGCATTTAGCGTTCTAAATGTACATTGCAGTTTCACCGGACCTTCCTTTGCTATATCGACAATCCCAACTTGTACATCACTTTCACTAAAAGCTACTTTGCTTTCAGAAACTGCGAAGAACAAACAACCAACAAAAATTACAAGCTTCATATTGTATGCGACAAACTGTACTGAGATATTCTCCGAGCAACTACACTTGTCCATTAGCATCGTAAGATAACGAAGGTCATTTTGGTTCGTCTGATAAATACACTGATGACGTAATACATAAACATGTTTTACCGGCTACTCAATTGTAATTGCAATACTGTGATAGCTGTTACTGACGAGTTTTTCGAGAGTAGACTACTTTTATACAAATTCGTATGGAAAGTTATAACAACTTGTAAAAATAAAAAAAATCTGCAATTTATTTTCTGAAGTTGGAAATTGCTTTCGTTAATGTACGTTTAAAGCAATATTACGTAAGTTATTCTCTCCATCGTCACACAAAGTTACAAAGCAACTGAGTTCACAAGAACAGAGATCAAAAGCAAAACTGTGGCATACAAGGAATAGTTTCAATAAGCCGCAGTTGAACGCAATATTACAAGTTACGTTTGATGTCTGCTGTTTCTATTACGTACCTAGTTAAGGTTTGACCACGAAATCGATTACTTCCTGCATATCTTTTATAGTTTACGTGCACAATGTTGATTTACTTAAACTGACTCAATTATTAAAAAAAAATTGAGAGCTTCATTATATCGTAGCAATTATTTGTTATGTGGTATCGTTTTGCATTTGTTGGTAATATTTGTGGTTTTTATAAGACTGTATTTTCTGAAAGCTGTGTATCTATTTTATATTCGGTTCGGTTCGGTTAGCTTGGTATCTAAAAAGTAATTCTTCGTAGTTTAGTTTCTTTATTATTTTACTACATTTGCTAAAAGTCGTAGAATATAGGTTTCAGAAACATGTGAGTACTACCATGTTGCACCAATCGTTTGGTACATAGGTAGAGTTGCAATTTATTTATTGTACCTACAAGGATATAGTTGGTGTGATAAAGTAAATGTTCAGCTACCTACTTCTGATGCCAAATGCGAATACTTCATAATCCAACTTTAATCGTATTCTTCATGCAAGCAATTTTTATCCTTATGACCTCTAGTTTTAGTTGCAGATAAGGGTTACCTCCACCTGGACTTTGTTTCTGCTCTTCGCATCAAATTGCTTCGACTAATTGATCTTGACTCGGCAGTTAAGTTTATTGGCTCAGGAGTTCGGTATTTAGTTCTGGCGTCGTTAAAATTGGTGATTAGCAAATTGTACTGGCATTTGCTAGTTTTGTAGACAGTAGATAGATATTATTAGTGAATGTAATAATTTATGTTTGTTAACGATTGGGTTGGATTATATTAGGTAAGTACGTCCGTAATTATTGAGTTCTGTGAAACCAACTTATTATCAGATTTTTAAAAAAAACCGACTTCAAAAAAAACCTGCCTCTAAAAAGCAAGAAATAATATACAAATCATTAGATACGCATTATCATTGTTATAATAAAATACGTCAATTAAAGTCGGGTGGGGCTGGAGTACATCTTCCTTTTTTTATTCTAAAAGCCCCACCCGACTTCAATTGACGTATTTTATTATAACAATGATAATGCGTATCTAATGATTTGTATATTATTTCTTGATTTTTAGAGGCAGGTTTTTTTTGAAGTCGGTTTTTTTGTTTTTTAAACAATTTTTTTATTTTTTATTTTTAGTGTAAGTACCTTCTGTATTAGGTAGTGTAGGTATATTATTTAGGTAGAAAAATCGGCTCAGCCAAACGTGAGATAATCGCGGAAAAACATACATACATACAAACTGAATACCTCCTTTTTTTGAAGTCGGTTAAAAAGACTACACAAAGGTATCCCTTCCCCAACAAAAAAATCATCTAATTCGGTTCATAAATAACAAAATTGTCAAGTTAGTTGATTTAATATCATAGTATTTTCAGGATTACTTGTAAACTACTGAACCGATTTGAAAAAAAATTAAATGGGACCATCTCGCAAGAAAACTCAATCGAACAAAAAAAGAATCATCTAAATCGGTCCATAAATGTCGAAGATACGCGCGAACAACGATAAAAAAAAAAAAAAAAAAAAAACATACAATCGAATTGAGAACCTCCTCCTTTTGATGAAGTCGGTTAAAAAAACATACAATCGAATTGAGAACCTCCTCCTTTTGATGAAGTCGGTTAAAAATAATACCATTTATGCTCTGGTTCCAAAGGAAGTAGGTTATGGAAATTAAAACAACGACTGTACGTGTACCACAATTTACTTATGTACCCAACAAACACGATTTTAACTGAAAATCGTAATTATAAAATAGGAATACATAAAAACAAAATGATGGACTTGTAATGTAAAATTTACCTATAATTTCTCGCCGGGCGCGTATCAGCCGAGTTCGATTGTCCGGCGGCGAAGCGTCGAATTTCCGGAAAAGTGCGCCTAATGCATATTCTTGTGTAGGAAAGCAGTCACTTTATAATATTATATACACACATTTATAATATTATATTATATACCAAGTTATAATATTATATACCTACATTAAAATTAACATCCGATATTTTCCTTCGATTTCTCGCCATATCTCCGCCGAGTTCGATTGTCCGGCGGCGAAGCGTCCAATTTCCGGATGATTTTCCGGAAGTCCACGCCAATGATCGCCGACTAGTGTGCCATCGTACTTCATACCGACCTATTTCCAATGCAATGCAACACTTGGCATTCAACTTTACGTTTTACATTGTTTGATTCTTAGTTATCAATATTGCAATTTAATACAAATCAATTGAGTATTAGTAGTTTTCCCACGATTTCTCGCCGGTCGGCGTCCGGCAGACGTGATATCTCAGCCAAGCTGGATTGTCCGGCGACGAAGCTTCAATTTCCGGATGACTCCGGAAGCCCGCGCCGATGATTGCCGACTAGTATCCGTACACAAGTTCTAATTGCAATACCGACCTAATTTAGTATGCACTGTTAAATAAAATTAACGTCGTACAACAATAGTTTTTTGAAAATCCACGGAAAGTAAAAATCTGACATACTCATTTTCATTTCGCTTTTTATTAAATTTATCTTTGACAAAATAATTAAATTTTTTTATAGAATATAATATCTACCAACCAGCCTACATAGTTATAAAATTGAATAACTATTTTGCAATGTTGGTTTTCATTAAAATTATTTTGTTTCAAATCTCAATACTTCTATGCGGAAAGATAGGAAAAAAATATAGCTGGCTATCAACGTCAAATTAATCCACTATGTGTTACAAAATCTTATTGAATCCATAATTTCGGTGCTCGAAAGATTAAGTTGTGATTAACAAAATACTTATCGAAATATTGTTTCTCAAAAATTATACAGCTTATAACAAAACGCTACTTAAATATCGAAAACTCAATGAAATATTAATACAAAGTTTCGTTCGAACAAAACAGGCTTGATGAATACGTAATTATCTTGGTAACTTAGAAAAGCTTTAAATGAACTAAGTCTACTTAAGTTAGCGCCAAGTCATTTTCATTAATGCCGTTCAGTTATCAAAAGGAGAAATGCTGAGGTCAAATTGAATAGTTCCATGATAGTTTAGAACTGAGAAACTTTGTATGTAATTAATTTGTTTCTGTATTAACATTTCATAGATAAATACTTAGGGTTCTTGTCTATTTTGACGCTGTATTTGAGTCAAATATCAACAGTTTAAATTAGGTATAACTTTTTCAATAATCATACAAAAACGACTCCTAAGTGGTCGTTCTTTTCCTTAAATGCTAGTACTTTTAAATGGTTCAAAATTAAACATGTACTTTCTTTACATCTGCCATCCAACCGCATTGGCTGGGGACACAAAACAAAAAATCGGGCAAGTGCGTGTCGGGCCACGCGCCGTAGGGCTCCGTAGTTACCATACCATATTTAATACCACTATCATTTTCCGTCTGTATAAATAACTTTGTTTTTCACAGTGTTGGTATGAATGACAAAGTAATATTTGCGGTTTTGGAAAATATGATATATCTCGAAAACTAATTACCATACATCGTTCAAACCAGTTTTAGTTGAAAGTTTTTATTAAGATCTATAGCATATATTTTTTCAGATTTTTCACTCTCTTATTTCAAAAGTTAGAGGGGGGGGGGGCACACATTTTACCACTTTGGCAGTGTTTATCTTTTGAACGGCTGACTTAAAGAAAAAATTGTCTTAAAAACTTCAATGTCATTTTTAAAGACCTATCTATTGACACCCCGCACGTATTGGTAAACAAAAAATTTTTTTTTAGCTTCAGTTCCATGTATGGGGAGCCCCCCCTTAATCTTTCTTTTTTTGATTTTTGCGTTAAAATCGTTAAGCGGTTAACAGAATACATCTACCTACTAAGTTTCAACTGTGTAATCTTAATACTTTCGGAATAAAATAGCTGTGACATACGGACGGATAGACAGACAGACAGACATGACGAATCTATAAGGGTTCCGTTTTTTGCCATTTTGGCTACGGAACCCTAAAGTAACGTGCGGTGCAGAAATAATCAAACTCACAAAATATGGAAAATTATAACTTCAACACACGTATTTCCATTATAAGATTATCATTGATCAATCTTCCTCGTTAAAATTATAAATAAATATAGATTCGAGAAAGTAGCTTTTTTGAGCCACCTTACTTGGAAATCATTAATGACAAATAGTCAGATATCGTGGAAATAAAGTACACAGAAGTAGACAGTACAATAAAATTAATTCTAATAAAAAAACCTTTTTACCAAAAGCTTTATTTTGTTTACGTAAAAAGTAAAACAGATAAAACGTCTCACGTCGACCTACATACGGCATGGACGGCGAGACGTTTAGCAACCCCAACTACTCGAGCCCGTACCCGCCCCGCACCGACTCTCTGCTCTAACACTCTCAAAGTAGATTTGTTGTACACAGGTTGCTTGTGCGTACGGTTCACGTCGACGTACGGCAAGGAGCGGGGCACGTTCAACAGCCCCGACTACCCGCGCTTCTACCCACCCCGCACCGACTCTCTGCTCTAACACTCTCAAAGTAGATTTGTTGTACACAGGTTGCTCGTGCGTACGGTTCACGTCGACGTACGGCAAGGAGCGGGGCACGTTCAACAGCCCCGACTACCCGCGCTCCTACCCACCCCGCACCGACTCTCTCTCTAACACTCTCAAAGTAGATTTGTTGTACACAGGTTGCTCGTGCGTACGGTTCACGTCGACGTACGGCAAGGAACGGGGCACGTTCAGCAGCCCCGACTACCCGCGCCCGTACCCGCCCCGCATCGACTGCCTGCTCTACACCTTCCTCGCGGCGCCGCACGAAATCGTCGAAATCGTTTTTACAGATTTTGACATCTATAAGGAACATCTCGAGTGAGTACTCCAATGATTCGTTCGTTACTAATATGATGCGTTTTGGATCTGACACGATATTGTATATACAATATTGTATGTATTGTGTATAAACTTATTATTTTTGCCAAAGAAACATGGCATTAATTGAAATAAAACACTTTTAACGGATACTAGCGCGGTTTTATTGAAAGTACTTTGGTAATTAGTTGGTATTTGGTTTGATTTTTGATTTTCCGACGTTTCGGCACCTTTGCAGCTGCCGTGGTCACGGGGGACTGAAGCTACTTGTGAGCCTACCCTCAAGCGATGAATTTTTTAGAACGTTCAGAAATTAAAATTTATCAAATTTTTAATTAGTTTAAGTTTTGGTTTGGTTTTAATTTAATTTTATATGTTAAAAAGAGAGAATCTACTGAAACTACTACCATTTCAAAAAATTGGGAGGCCCCTCCAAGAAAGAAATGGCGAAAGAAAACTTGGAGAGGAAGGCCGACCTCCGTCTTTTATATTAATTAATTTATTTGCAAAAGGAACTAACCGTATCATTAGATCTTACAGTGTGTGTTTGGGGCTTTAGCTTGTGAATGATGGGGTCCCAGGCTGGTGGAATTTTCCAACCATCATCTCTATTGAAATTAGGATATTTATTTATTTCGATAGCCTCGCGGAGCATTCTAGGAATGAATCTACGTTCTCTAGCAAGGATTTGGGGTTTGTCAAATCTAATATAATGGTTGGGCCCCTCAAAGGCGTGTTCACTCACTGCAGACTTATTATCGCGCCTATGTTTCATGTCAGCTACATGTTCTTTAACGCGGGTCCCTATGCTTCTCTTTGTTTGCCCGATGTAGGAGAGCCCACAGTCACAATCTAGTTTGCAGTCGCCTGCGGCTTGAAGGGGGATATTACACTTGACAGGTCGCAAGAATTGGTTGATCTTCTTCGGCGGCTTGAAGTAAGTTTTGATTGACGCTCGCTTCAGAATGTTTCCAATCTTGTCAGTGACACCCTTCAAGTATGGTAGGATGGCAGGTTGACGCTCTACTGTGGCTGGTTTGGTGCGTTTTCTGTGACGAAGGCGTGGTACTTGCAACTTGTTGTTACGTCGTACTTGCTTGACGTGCTGAAGCTCAGCAGTCAGATGTTGTTTGTCACAGATGCCGCGGGCTCTCTGAAACAAAGATTTCCCTACGGTAGCTAACTGTATAGGATGATGGTGAGAGTCACCATTAAGGTATCTGTCTGTATGGGTTGCTTTACGATACACTGTATGGCTCAAGGTTTGGTTCGGATTCCTGATAATGAGAATGTCTAGGAAAGCTAGTTTATTATCTGCCTCTAACTCCATAGTAAATTGTATGTTGGGGTTTATGGAGTTAAGATGGTTAAGAAATGCAGGGACACTGTCTCTAGGTAGTATTGTGAAAGTGTCATCTACGTACCGTTTGTAGAACCGGGGAGTAACTGGTGCTGTGGCTAGTGCTTTCTCCTCAAAATCTTCCATGAAAATGTCAGCAACAATCGGGGATACAGGAGAGCCCATTGCTACGCCATCCATTTGCACGTAGAACTCCTCGTTCCATAACAGATAGCCAGATGTTAGGCATAATTCTAGTAGTTCTGCATATTCAATTGGCATGTTGTTATCAACTAGCTTTTTCCTGATGATATTAATGCAGTCCTGTACTGGTAAGCATGTGAATAAGGACTGAACATCAAAACTAACCATAGTTTCATCATCAGCGAGATGTAGATGTTGTATCTCACTGACAAAATGGTAGGAATCTTTTACAAAGGCTGATGTGTTACCTCTCAGTGGTGTGAGTATTTTCGCTACGTGTTTAGCCAATTTGTAGGTTGGTGAGTCAATTTGGCTTACTATGGGGCGTAGCGGAGCGTTATCTTTGTGTATTTTCGGTAACCCATACAGTTTTGGCGGTGTAGGGCAGGATGGAATAAGATAATCGACGTCAAGATCTAACTGTTCTGAATGTTCTTTGATGAGTTCTTTCGTTTTATTAAGGATCTTGGTGGTTTGATCACATTTGACATGTTTGTATGTTTTCTCATCGCTTAAAAGTTCTTGTATTTTTGTGTTATAATCCGACGTATCCATAACTACCGATGCGTTACCTTTATCAGCTCGGAGGATAGTTAATTCTGGTCTAGTGCGTAGGTTTTTTAACGCGACGAGTTCATCATATGGAAGGTTATGCTTGGGCAGTTTACTACGTCGTAAAACATGAAAACTGCCCAAGCATAACCTTCCATATGATGAACTTGCTAGAGAACGTAGATTCATTCCTAGAATGCTCCGCGAGGCTATCGAAATAAATAAATATCCTAATTTCAATAGAGATGATGGTTGGAAAATTCCACCAGCCTGGGACCCCATCATTCACAAGCTAAAGCCCCAAACACACACTGTAAGATCTAATGATACGGTTAGTTCCTTTTGCAAATAAATTAATTAATATAAAAGACGGAGGTCGGCCTTTCTCTCCAAGTTTTCTTTCGCCATTTCTTTCTTGGAGGGGCCTCCCAATTTTTTGAAATGGTAGTAGTTTCAGTAGATTCTCTCTTTTTAACATATAAAATTAAATTAAAACCAAACCAAAACTTAAACTAATTAAAAATTTGATAAATTTTAATTTCTGAACGTTCTAAAAAATTCATCGCTTGAGGGTAGGCTCACAAGTAGCTTCAGTCCCCCGTCACCACGGCAGCTGCAAAGGTGCCGAAACGTCGGGAAAATCAAAAATCAAACCAAATACCAACTAATTACCAAAGTACTTTCAATAAAACCGCGCTAGTATCCGTTAAAAGTGTTTTATTTCATGTCTAGTGAGCGCGTAAGCTTGAGAAGTGAATATGGCATTAATTGTCGTTTTTCCGTTTCTTTGGCAACAATTTTTAGTTTCATTGGTAAAACGGTTACAAAATGACGGTGTATAGAAAGAAGTTGGACAATTCGTATGAAAATTCGTCTAATAAAGTGGTTCTTTAATGTAGAGTACAGCGCTTTTAAGTACCTTACATTTGAGTTGCAAAAGAAAACTGTAAAAAGCAAATAGCTTTTAAATATTTTGTTCAGTGCTGTGAATAATGGAGTTAAAGTAAATTTTTTAAGTTTATAAATGTAGGTAGCTGAGAGCCGAAGTTGGATTCGCGGTCCGTTATTACTTGTTCAAAGTTCTCTATTTCGCTGCGCCCATTTCAAAATGCCCCATTTCTGAGCATCACAACTTTGCTCTTAGAAAATTGCTAACTTCCCCCCTTATTTCATTAAATAACTGAATATAAGCTCGGTGTGATGACACTAATTACTTTATTTACGTACAACTTTGCGATCAATTTATGACGCGTTTGAGAGATTACAAACAAGATAATTAAAATGAAGTATTTTACTAATAAATATAAAATTGTGTTAAATTAATCCATTTTGATTAACAGTGGATTTCATTCTAATTAACAGTGCGTGGTTAAGCACTTAAGGAGCGTTTAAATATTTATTAATCATTGTTTTTATGAAATGTGTATGAGATACCATTGATAAGCTCGCGCTCACTAATCTGTCTATACATTCCAAAGTGTCAAAAAAAACCTATCATATTATTTGGGATAGCTTGGTGAAGAAATATCAAGATGTGCGAGCATTAGGTACACTTTATCTTAACAATATTCTCAATGCGAAAAATTGTTCGAATACGGCAGCCAGTCTTAATTATTTTATTGAAAAATATTCGGCGTCTGTGTTGGCCTTAAAACAACTGAATATCAGTGATGTGACCGATTTCATACTTTTGCATTGTGCTCTAAGGAAGATCAATGTTCAAACTGTTCAAGCGTTCGAATTATTGTTATTATTTTTTCAAAATTGCAAATTAATTTGGCAGTGGCGATCATGTAGTCGATAGGAAGATACTTTGTTTGTCCTTGATAACATTTCCCATACCAATCCAATATAATATGGAGTTGCGGAATGCTATTAAACATAATGTTACAATAAAACCCCTAAAGCCGAAGTAATTGTAGATAGGGATATATAGGGATCATCAAACTGAAGAACTTTTACTATGGGGCCAACTACGAAATTGTGAAAAAATTAAAATTATTAATGATCAAAATGAATGAAACAGCTGCTTTTTTCGCGATTTCAGAGTTGGTCCCATAGTAAAAGTTGTTCAGTTTGATGGTCCCTATAGTTTTTTCATGGATAGCTGTTACTCCATGCGACCATTCATCGGAATCTAAGTAGGTATTAAGTAATATTGATTCATTGAATCAATCTTAGCTCAAGAAAGAAGCTCAAGAGCGGAAAGAATATAAACTAAGACCACGTGACGGACAAATAATTTATTTATTATAATTATTGTTAATTGTATAAAGTTAATATTTATATCACGAAAATTGAATGCTAGCTTTTTATTTGTATGTATTTATAGCATGTTCAGACATAATGCGTTAATTAAATTAAAACAAGCTTTATAATTGGTAGTTATTTCTTTGGCACGAAAAGCACAATGACTAGAAAGTATAAGTTATGTCAAATATTTTTTTCTGGCAAACTTTTTTAAAATTATGCTTGTTATTTGTTCGTCTTTCGAAGCCCGGCTAGTTGGCTGCAGAAGCGTAGGTAGTCGATCATTGTGTTGCCATTTTTTTGTACAACGGGTGCTTCATCCAAAGCGTAGTCTGCTTCCTTCTCCGTGAACCGATCTCCAAATGTCACCAAGTCGTGGCGAATTCTGTAATTAAAAAAAGAGTGTTAATATTTGACAACGACTGAAATCGTATAGTAAACGACGTAGTAGGGTTGACCTAAAAGGTGGAAAGTAGTAGTAGCTATCAGGTATATGTAGGCAGAACAGATATAAAGTTAAGTTTATGTCTGTAATGTCGTATCTGTGGTATATTGGTACAGTATGAGATACTTGATGGCTCGAGCGAATTAAATATGTACTAATTTTTGATTCACCTTTGTTTAATATTGGATACATCTTCTATAACATGTCCTTATTCATAAGGACTTACGTAAGCTTTTGGCTTTGATATACCACTATTTATACATATACGAACGTACAAGAAAATCGCAAAAATATAGTGCTATCACATAAATGGCAATGAAACTATTCTCATGCTATACTCCATGTTTTATATATCTCCCGGTAACTTCCATTCAAAAGCACAAAGAATGAAAACGCATTTTTATTCAGCCAACAATCATAAAGTTATGATCCGAGTCGTCGAGATCTCCGAAATACGAAACAAATAACTGAATTTTCTTAAACCACCCCGAATAGAAATATTTTTACCTTTTCTTAAAATTTTCCTCGGATTATGTGGCGGTGAAGGTAAGAAAGAATACACTGGGAGACTGGGGGATAGGTAAACTATTGAAAGTTAATTTCGAATGCTACAAAATAAAAAAAACATTTGATTGCTGAGTTTCTTACTATATCTATTGTCTCTATCATCAAAATCAACATTCACTAGCTAGATTCTGTATTACCTACTTGAAATGAAAGTTTGAATATTTTTGAGTCTCTTTTAATCGTCAACGTCGGTCTACAATTCTCTTTCACTCCCTATATGATTATTCTCTCATATATCATCAGCCATTTAATTACCCTACCGCACCGAGGCACAGGTCTTCCTTATGGATGGATAATAGACAGATGGGACATAACTCACAACGCGGCCCAATGTGAATTGATGTGAATGTTTTGTTAATGTTAACCATAATTATTATTGACAAATTGACAACCATGAAAAAATATTGTTTCGATGTACAACCTTTACCTACTAGTAGGATGTATCCCACCATAAAACATTTTCATGTAAAATGTTGCCAAGACGAGACCATAATGGCTTGCACTGTCAAAAGTTATCAGATTCTAAAGCTTCTAACTCTTCACGCCCTAACTCTACAAGCTCTAACTTCACAAATTCTACACCTTAGGGCGCTTCTACTCGGTGCAAGTAGCCCGCGCAAGTTGAGGCAATTGCGCAGGTTACACGCTCCGTGGAATGACGTGAGCGGGTCCAGCTCCATAGCATCGTACCCCCGCGCAAGCACGTTGAAGCGCGGGTCGCTTCTCCATGCACCGTGTAGAAGCACCCTTAGTAGAAAATATGTGGCTTAGCCATTTCGCAACACTCACGGGTGTAAGATGAAAATGCAGTAATGAAAAAGCCAAGCCACATATTTATTTTGACTAAGGTGTAGAGTTTGTAAAGTTAGGGCTTGTGGAGTACCTAAGGGCGTATTAAGTAAGAAGCTTGGCTCTACATGAGATCTGCCCCCTAACATGACTGACGAAACACGCGTGATATAGCGTTTTATCGACACCCAACTGTCGAAATCCATTGTCTTTTGACAGTTAAACGTGATAAATCGCTATATCACATCGTGTTTTGGTGGTCAAGCTAGGGGGGCAGATAACTTTTTGACAGTGCAGCGAGCTACTCATCTTGGCATCATTTTATATGAAAATGTTTTTGGTGGAATACAACCCTTACACGTGATGTGTACTACTATGTATTCTGTACCTTTACTACAAAAGACGTACCTACCTATTTGTTTAGATTGTGTCAGTAGCCGAATATATTTCTAAAGTCGATATCTTGTTATTGGCAACGAAATAAATCATATTTTATCCAATACAGCTGTAGGTAAACCCATTTGGTAGACAAGAATTATTAAACACTTTTTCTGTCTGATACGTCTGAAACAACGCGATGGACCGTTTTAAATCATGACGATTCGGGGTAACCGACTAATAAATCATCCGAATAGCAGAAAATATAATTTAATCGTGGTTCAGCATTGTTTATGGCCCCCATGGGAGGTTGGTATCTAAAGAACATTCTTTTGTAATACCTATGTCGAAAATAATAAAACTCTTTTAACGAGAATTGGTTAGGGTTGAAAATGATCATGTAAACGAAAACGAAACGTTTGATTTGCTATTATACTGTAACAGTAAGCTCTATTACTTTGTTTTTTTTTTGTAGTAACTTAAATTTAAACCTTTAATTTAAGGTACTACAAAAGGATTGTGTCCAAAGAAAGGTTTTCCTCTCTATTTTACTTACTGTAGGCACCTATTTAGTAAATATACATAATGACTCTGGTTCAAGTGCCAAGAAAATCATATAAAGAAATAAAATTAAAATAGAATCTTGTTTCGATTCTATTAATCACGCGTCATTAGGAGTATAGATCACCAAACAATTCTATGAATTAATATCGACATCGCTTGATGGATAGCTCTGGGAATGTACAAAATTTCACCCTTCCTCACTACCCCCCAGGGGGCTACGGCACCCAAGTATCTTTTTACAATGTTTCGTACTCCAGGCTTTGGGGGGCACTTTCCAAAGGCTACCCTGCTAAACTCTTAATTGAAATAGCAACTACATACTACAACAAAGACATCAAAACTTCAAAATATATTAAAGCCCCGATTTAATATCGTTTTAATCGATGGTACTAGTGGTGCAGTCCTTAATAATTTCCTCGCAAACTTTCTATGCCACAGAGATTAGATAAGTTGGCCTATTCGCGTAGTTTGAGGCCGTTATTACCCAGTGATTACGTAAATTAATTACATTAAAACCCCTCGAAGTTAGGTACTACTACACAGGCGAAGCGAACACCACTTAAATATTTAACCATATATTGACGAGTAAACCTGTGTAGATAGTGTAGATTACACATAGTGGATACTTCTTACGAACTTTTTTGAGAGCAATGTTTGTGGTCAGCGTTTTACTTACTTCTGTTTAATCGAATCGGGTAAAGCACAAGGAAAGAGTGAAGCTGCCTTTCTATTGTCTAATTTCAAAATATATGGCAATCGCTTTCAGGGTGTGATACATTGATACTTCTTTTTGACATAAATAAAAACTCACCAAAGAAATGCAGCAATGGGTCACATTCATCTGTCAAATGAAAGCGATCGCGATAGATTTTGAAATTAGACAATTAGCCCCCGGATCTATAATTCTATACTTTATGGTTTGGCTACGTGAAAAAGGTGACCGACGACGCGGCCAGCAAATGTTCCTTTCTTTGTGCGGTTGACACTCACATCTTACAGAAGAGCATTCACAATTTACGACTTCACACCAGATGCTATGTAATTAGTAATTCGTCCGCTGCGTCAGAGCCGTTACCACAGAAATACTGTGCCGTTACCATGACACGATTTTGCCATTTTTAATTCTCATCTTGAGTTTAGCTTATTTAGTAAAAGTAGGTACCTTTCTTCAGATATATATCCTGAATTATCCTTATCCCACCTCGACAGTGCTGCCGCTAGGGTCTCCTCCGAATCCAACTCAAGGGTCTTGTACCCAAGCAGATTGACAAATGCGTCAAAGTCCAAGGGATTAGGCGCCTGTAAATTAATTATGTGATTTAAATATGAAATAACATAATACTAAATAAATATACTAAGAACCTATCTTTCTCTTTAGAAACACTGTATTCAGAAACAATACTCATACGAACTGTGGGTGTTCTTCTAGTGTACTCCGAAGAAACTTTGTTGTACTCTTTATCGTTTAAACAATATTTTATAACCTGTCGTTTAGTTGTTGTTTAGTTTGTATGATCTGTGTGCTTAAATAAAAACGAAGCTGTGAATAATGTTCTTCTAGTGTACTCCGAATAAAATTTGTGGTACTTTCTATCGCTTAGACCATATTTTCCAGTCTGTCGTTTAGTTTAATGGAGTTTTATTGCTAAAAGCTTAGAGTAAGACGGGCTTCCGTACGAAGCCGCGATGCTCGAAGGCTAAAAGTGGCCACTTTTAGCAATAAAACTCCATTAAACTAAACGACAGACTAGAAAATATGGTTTATGCGATAAAAAGTACCACAAATCTTATTCGGACTACACTAGAAGAACATTATTCACAACTTCGTCTTTATTTAAGCACACAGATCATACAACAAGTACTGGTGTGTTTAAGCACCATGATTTTTTTACATTTTCGGCGCTAGTGTAGCGTAATAACCCTCTTAAGGTATCATTATCATTTTTTTATACTGATTGATATGATTGAAAATGATAATAATTATGTGACCCGTGTTTCAGCTTTCGTATATACAAAAAATAATGTTGTATAATGACCGACAAAGATTTTCTCTGGAATTTTTATTTATTATTCTAATTAATTTCTTCCAAAAGGAAGAAGGTCTTTGTGAATTTATCATATCGTTATTAGTAGGTATATAAATTAATGACTGGACCTAATGGAACCTTCGTTCAAATTGGTATTACGAGGTCAGTTCGGAAGTGTCTATTATACAGTAGAGATAAACGAAAAAAAATTTGCTTTGACAACGTCCTCGGAAAGCGACCGCGTGGAATGGGTTAATTGCTGAATTATTAAATGTTTCCCCGTGTGGTTACTGTCAGAGTTCAAACAAATATGGAAGGAAATATTTTTTCTTATTAATTTCATACATCCGCAGTCATACAAATCTACTATTAGGACCTAATAACAAAATCATCGACTCAATAAAGCTAGCTAGCTGTAAAACCCTTCAACACATATTTTGTGTAATCGTTACACATAGTTTCGCCTTGATATTGAACAACATAAATACAAAATAAAAAGGTAGGGCGTTACTAGAAATCATTAAGGATATTCTTACTGTTCAATTATTCAACAGTGAATGAATAAAGAACTCTTTTACAGCAACAAGTTAACTAAACACGATAAAGAGAAACTGCATGGAAGGTAAAATTAACCTGACCAGCAGCCATTTTTAATGTCCCCACTGCTAGGGCAGAGGCCTTCCTTATGGGTAGATAAGGAGGATGGGCCATAGCCCACCACGCGGGCCCAATGCGGATTGGTGGGTGTTAACGACTGCAAATGCAGCCGGAACCAACGGTTTAACGTGCCTTCCGAAGTACGGAGGAGCTCGAGATATTAAATTTTTGGTCACTGCATCCAATGACCGACTATTGCGAAAGCTGGTTATCCTCCGCGATAACAGGGCCAAGCGCTTAAACCACTGCGCCATCGAGCTCTTTTTTTAAATCTAGATGAAAATTACCGGGGTTAAAATTAACATTCCATCACTTTATCATAAAAAAATACCTCAGAAAGCATATTCCTAACGGCCTGCTCGTCAACCTTTTCCCCAAGGCTCACTAACGTTCCTCGCAAATCATTGTGGTCGATACATCCATCACTGTCAAGGTCAAATAATAAAAATGCCTGCAACAAATAAAATGTTACAACTACTTACTATGTAAGCGATATTATCATCTGTGGTATCAGAAATTTTCCAGCGACTAGAACCCTTTTCCCCAGAGAGATACTCTAGAGTCTAGGAAACTAATATTTGTATTCTAGTGAAGAGTGTGATTCCAGAGTAACATGGAGTAGGGAAATAGAGTTAGGATAGATAATAGGTTCGGAATAAATATCTCGTTATAGGGTGAGCGATCCTCGTCTAGCAATTTTTTCAACATAAAATATCAATAATTAATTATTATTAATATTATTATGAAATATGTAGTTTTCTGAGTATGCATGTCTATGCTGATATTTTCCGCAACGATTTAAGGAATACTTCAATAATCTATTTAAAATAAATTATAAACAACGTAACAAAAGCTAGGCGTAGTATGTAATAGTAGAAGAAACTATCAGAACACCTCAGAAAAATTCTTTTCAAACCTCAAACCACTATCCTGTATGTTATATTAAATTAATACATCAATACCCTTTCAGAACCGAGCCTGGCCAGTCTCACGGGTGTAATAGTTTCCAAAAGGTGTATCTTTCCTTTTTAAATATTACAAAGGGTTCTCCTTACTGTAGGGTTGCATCCATTTAAATTAAACTAACTATACAATGGAAGGAACAGGTCGTAAGATTGTAGGAAGAGTTACTCTTTATACTTTCATTAAAATACTTAAACCCGACCAATTCTTTCAAAGTATTCGAAGAAGAGCTTCTTAAAAAAACGCTAATCTTTGAACTCGTGTAAACTAAGTTTTTTCACATATCTCATAGGGATTTCATTAAGAGAAAACAATATAGAGGTAGTATGACTTATAAATCGATGGCTTAAAAGCTAAATTTTATATCTTAGGGTTAAATCATAGTCTTTCACGTACCTCCTTCAATTCAAATAATTTCGATTCGTCCAACTCGGCTAACACATTTGCGGGTATGGAAAGAGCTTCTCTCGCTTTTGAAGCGGATCTCGATCTCGCCGGCTGCGGAATCGCTATTTCTGAACCACTATCAGAAATTATGGAGCTCCTGTGGAAAATAAAAGAGTCCATTAGGTCTTCGCAACGTACCGAGTAAGGTAACTTGTGTAAATATTTGATGATGTCCGACTTCCTTTCAAAATATATTAGGTTGAGGAAGGACCCCGAGTCACTGTCACGTATTGCCTGTCTTTTTGTTGGTGACGATGTGACAAGGGATGGCTATTTACCCTCTCAGATCCCGTTGCGGATATAGTGTATAATGATAAATAACATTGTCAGTAAAATAGATGAATATTGTTAAAAACTTTGGGCATGTATAGTTTAGACGCAAGGCATGGGAAGGCGAATGAGTGTATTTTATTATTTGTTAAGCAATAGTGATACTTACTCTCCTACAGGAATGGATTGGAGTAGAGTTTCTTTGAATTTTTTTAGGTCATCTTTTACTTTGTCAGCATCAGGCTTACTACGACGACGTTCTCCCTTTTTAGTCTAAAAGTAAATTAAAATTTTAAAATCCAAATTTTTGTGATATTGATTATCATAATATAATTAATAACCTTTCAAACTTTTGCTTAGTTTCAAAGCTGATGAAATTTCCTGCCCATATTTCAAGGGTGATATCAAATGCATAAAACATTGAGTGTGAAACGCAATCCATAAGGAAAATTTCCGTAATAATAAGATAAGAAATCCGAGACTTACTTTCTGTTTCTCAGCGCCATCATTAATTTGCTCAGCCATATCTCCTCTATCGAGTTCTTCAATATTTACGCTAACAGCACTTTCGCATATGCCGGTTTTCCCACGACTGAGCTCGGTGGTGCACAAATTATTATAAATACATTTTAAATGTATTCAAGACGGAAGATTATATTGCATTTAACGTGAGTTAATTATTTATTTCGCTCGGGTGCACACAGATTTCGAGATTAGCTGAGATGTTTGAGTAATTAATCTTTGGGCCGAAACACTTCTGAGATTTCCAGGTCAGCGGATTGTTTGTGCTCGGTTTACATGGTGCCAGCCGTTTGGTAATGAAAGGGCAATTGTTTGCTCTCTGTTTTACTTATTATGTGCTTTTTGTTTGATTCGAAAGCAAATTATTAGTTATTATTTAATAGAAAATAAGAAATTTGTTTAAAAAAGATTGTGTCTTTTTGTAGCGCTTGTATCTTTTCTAAATACTTTAAACATTCGCGTAGATAGTAGACCCTTGCAGTTAAAAATCCCAAGTTTTTTGAGTTCATTTAAAACCAAAGTCAATAATAATTAAATGCACCGTGTTTCCATAAATAGCATTTTTTAAGGTTTTTAACTATCAAACACAGCTCTACCCAAGAAAAGGTATTTCATTAGAATCTCCAACTGTTAATTATTATAGCTCTTAACCAGTTAAGTTTAAGCGGATACTTCGGTACAGATACAACCATTTAAATGGTTGTAGTTCCAAGATAGCTAACTGAAATTAGTTTGCAGACATTCCACTAAATTAAGGGTTAACGAACTACTATTGCAACGTTTCCAACAGTGACAAAAGAATTTCCAGGCAACTAGTGAACGCTGCTTTAGGAATAGGTACAGGAATTTATTGCGTGTTAGATTATCACTTTTATTTTACTGAACATAAAAAGTAGAATACATTGCAGGAAAAATTGAAGTGAAATAACGAATGTTTTCTTATTGCTAACAGTTACGTAAATAGTAACGTTATGGTATTTACATTCGCTGTGTAAACATAACGTATAGTGAAATGTGCTATCCGCAAAGAAACGCGGTAATATTTCAATCATGTAGGTACGCGTAGGCAAGAAATAAGTGGCACATGTACGTACAGAACAGAGCAAAACGAATTGAAGATAAATATCAAAAGTTGGTTTTTACTACGCACAGAATTTTTACTTCCAACAGCTCCGTGGCAGGAAAGAAAATTAATAAGGGCACTATGTATGTATCTCATGGAAAGAACAAAAAACAAAGGTATTAAAATATTTATTTTCTCTCTTTTCCATAGATTCTATACATTGCTATATGATTATACCCATCTTAAAATGTTAACATCCGGAGACAGAGCTTGGATTAAGTATAATGATTTCATGAGCATTAATAAAAGGTTGGCGAATAATATCTCTCTGATATGTTTACGGATAAAATAAGGGGAAATAATTTTATGACGTGATTTTCAAATAACCTTTAAGGAAGTAATATATAAAAACTTTATTTAATTGTTATAGGAAGTAAAGTTACGTAATTTGAACAGAGAAAATTAGTGCTCAGCATTTTATTTTAAGATCTTTCTCTGCTGACCAAGAAAGTTCGCTCATAAACATATCTAAGATTTAGCATGCGAGATTAATTTCAAAAATAAATTACAGTTTATAAGCATGCCTACGAGTTGCTTACTCTGACGTCACGGTTGACGTTAGTCACTCGACACTAATTAGGTTATAAACAAAATGGTACTGTAACCTGACTAATTTACCGTTAGTCTAAGAATAACAGGCAACCATTTCATCTTCATTCTAAATGAGCATATCAACCACTCTTATTTTTTTTTATTAGAATCGTCCAATCCTTTAAGGCACTCAGTAAAACCGCGCTGGTATCCGTTTAAAGTGATTTATTTTAATGTGAAGACAAGAAAATCACTCGATTGCTTTAACCTTTCATAAATTCATTGCTCATAAACTCAGGAATAGGTCAATGAATGATGAATAAAACTGGTGAATTTCGACACATCTGATTGATTCAAAGTGGCGTCTTTAGATGCACTTCCCGACTATGGAAAATTCGCATCAAATATTCAACATCTTTTAAAGAACGCCGAAGAATAACAGAGTTTTATGCAAAGGTAGAGAGCAGCTTCAAGCGAAAAATCGTTTATATCAAATGTTTTAGTAATAAATAGCGTTTAGCTTTTACTTTACTTTAATACATTATTATTTTAACTACCTACTAAAGTTGTTTTAAATTAATTTTACTTTAAACGACATTCTGGAAGTGTGATTCTGGAAGACATTCTGAATAATTAATAAAATTTATTATTGAGTTTTTAGATTTTATGCATTTACAGTGCTATTTTTATAATAAGATAATTAATTTAATAGAAAAAATACTAGAAAAAATCAACTCACCCGTAGCAGCTCAGACGGGATTCGAACCTGCGCCCGTGGGATTCCGGCCCAGTGCACTGACCAATTATTATTATGCTATCGAGTCGCTCTGTAATAAAATTAATATTTTTATGTTTTTATTCAATATAGGCAAACAAGTGACACTGTCTCACATGAAATACCAGCATTTGGCACTATAAGATTGAAAACGTTACTTCCATAATGGTTTACAAACAACGAAAGTCGTCAATATCTAAAATTAAAGTGGTTATTAAGTGACGAAAGGCTTTTTTATATTTAATAGGCCTAGCTGAACCTAATGTTCAAAGCCCACCCCATAGTTCAAAACTAACCTTTTTGAATAAGATATGATGGCTAGAAGCAACACGCGAGCCGTATGATTGGTTAGTAATCGATATACGACTCGATTTTTAGTCTGAGGAAAGTGTGTAAACATGAAGTAATACACTAAAGGTACAATCATTTCTGACGTTTTGAAATTAGTTGAGGAGCAAATAAACATTATGCCGCTAGAAATTACGCTCTTCGTCTTTTAGATCTCTCTGAGCGAAACACGGCGACATCTAATAGTCGTATCAAGGGATTAACGCTTTCATCTAAGCACTAATTTTCAAAATTAAATGTACACAACTACATTCTAGGATATTACGCAAGAACATAGTTACAAATGTCGCAATATTCCTTTAATCGAAACTATGTATTCGAACATTGTCGCCGTGTCATTTGCCGTAATTGTACAAGTAACAACCACTCAGAGGCCTTCCGCTTTGCTATACTCGTTGCCGTTGTTAACTGGCCAATTAGTTGTGACCCGCGACATTCATAGTAAAATCTATTTAATACACTAATTTGGTTCAACCTCATCGAGGCGGGAGGTCTTCTTTAACTGGTTCTGTAATATTCCGTTTCGGGACGAGACGCGCGTTTCCCAACTCATTATCGTTAACAAAAGGGTTGTACTCGATTTACATTTCATCGTAGTGCCTGACTATTGTGTCGATATTTTGCCCGCTTCTTCCCGCTATGTGTTTATATTAATTAATCAAGTATTCATTACGTCTCAAAGCCATTTGCAATCGCTGCCTATTGATGTACGTACAAAAAGCCGCAGTAATGAAACGTGCTCGAGCTGATAGTGAGTTGAGTTCCGAAAGCAGTATGTTAAGTAAGTAACTAGTTATATGCCTGGATACACGAAATTTATTGCGTTGTTGACGAGATGAATTGCTCTTAATAAAAAGTGTTTTTTTATTATCAGTTCGTGATGTTGAATACCGGATTGGTTTTGTTCCTGGCATCTTCGCCTCCGATATATTGGTAAAACTGTCGTACGATGTACAATTTACTTCATCGTTTCCTACGTTACTACGTATTCTCTTTGTCGCAGTAGGAGATTTCATAATATTACATAAAGACATATTGTTATGAGGTCAACGACTTAAAAGACGACGAATTCCGTATAAATTTCAGGCAGAATTCTTCCAGATCGAAGCTGAGAAATGGTACACCTTTTTCTATTTTCATCTGACGAAGCGATATGATTAATGTTTCTTTGTGTTTGCATCGTGCTTTTATTTAAACTCACTGAAACTGAAAATGCAATTGCAAATAAAGCAGCTTTCTATTAGTTTTCAGAGTATGCAAGATATTATTTGGTAGTTTTGTAATTAAAAGCTGAATAGTCAAAGGATTTTCGATAAACAACCACATTAAAAAAAGATAACCCGTCTTTCTAGTTACTACACACATACAGAAAAAATTTGGCTGAATTTGTAAAATTTTCCAGTCTATATTAAACCAGATGCAATGAAATTGAAAAATCCTGCAGCCTATTATGTGCTTCCTCAATTCGGCAAGCCATCGAGCGCAGTTGTTGGAGATATATCAATGCATTTAACACCGGTGTTCCTCTGTGATACACTATAAAATATCATTGCACTGACTTCCTACTCTCTGAACCCTACTTAATTTAAGTATATTCTGTTACCATGACGCAAATTCCATTTTCATTAAGCCCAAGGGGTGCTATTAACTACGAACCACAGAGTGCTTCTTACAGCTTGTGAAACCTGTACAGTACCTTTTTTAAGTTTGAGATTTTTCCATTTCTCAATGCTATTTTTATAAAATAATATTAAATATATCTACTCGAATAAATTCGATTCGCCACAAGATCATCTCGCCTAGGAAAATAATCTAGTAGCGAGTGGAATTTTTACACGACTGCCCAAAAAAAGAAGAATGCATTGTGTTCGGGATTGTTTGTACCTATGTGAGTTTCTTTATTCCACCATAACATCTATATATCTTACCTTTATAATTCTTACATAACTCCAAGTGACGCAGGTTATAGATTTTTTGAAAAAAGTCAAGGATACCATGACGCCATTTTATGATGTGAAAAGAAAATTCTTCAACTATTATAATATGGGTATCAAACAAAACTTGATGAGCACTTCCAAAATTATATTAATTCCTATTATTATTATTATAGGTATTCAATTTTTATTTTTATTTATTATTATTATTATTACCAGTCGGGGGAACTTTTTGATTTATAATTTTCTTCAGAACGGTCCTCCGACTGCAACGACACTTGTCATTTAACCTTTTAGTTCGTTTTTGGCAGGGCAGTCATGCTTTTAATATTTTTTATTTAAAATTCTTTATTTCTAGTGTATAGACCTATTGAAAATATTTTGAACTACCAGGACCACGAAATTTATATAAATGCTATTATTATATTTTATTTGTTCGTTAAACAACTCTGTACTTCTTCTCAGAATTTTGTAATATTACATATTAAATATTTTAATATGCTTATCTTCACACATTTTTTTTCTTTTTAAGTTTAGGTTTCTCTATAAAATTATTTTTGTTAGTTATCTAATAACACGATTTTTTTAAAGATGGGTTTTGGTCGATTAAATTCAAGAAATGTTCAAGAGAGTAAGGATACGTTTGAAAACGAGCACAGAAATACATTCAGCTATAAGATCATAAGCTCTACAAAATTGTTCACTCGGGATTTCTCCCCAGAACGCAATTTCCCTTAAAAGGGTTCCCGATAATTGTTCCACTGCAGTGATCTCTAATTACAATTTTAATCTTTCACATTTTACAATAAGACCTTTATTCCTACTCGACGAAATTCTACGAAGAATTTCTAAATGGAAGTTTGAAAACCAATCAATTACCGCCATTTTTGATTAGGTTGAGAGTGCATTTTCTTGAAGCTACTCTCTTAATGAGGTTTTTTCAACGAAAAATTATTGTCAAAGCTTAACATAAATTTTACGTTTCTCGCTTCCAGCTTACGAGATAATAAAAAACCTCCAGCCAAATGAGCCAGACTAGGAACAATTCCACCGAGCATTATTTTCATTGGCTTCCGGATCTTACTTACCTTTATTTTTATACTGGACTTTATTAGGTAGTTTCGTGCAATTTCCATATTTGACCGAAAGCATGCTGAGAGTACACTTTAGTGGATGGGAATTCAAATTTTTCAGATGGAATTTTATACTGAATTAGCTGGTGTGTACGTATGCAAAATAGCTAAATCCAATAACTGTTTTATTTAAAGGTAGGTGAGGCTGATCCGTTTTTTGTAAAATTTGTAAAAACAGAAGTGTTCAAGTTTTTTATTCAGCTCATATTTTCAGAAATAGAATTATCCAGATTTATCAGTATCTTTTATCTTAGTTTTGTAGATATTTTCATTCAAGTCCCAGCACGTCACTATTTATTTACCAACAGCCGCGGATTTGTAAGCTGTGCCAAATATCACTACTCGTTTTTCTACAAATTAGCAATGATATGAAACCTACGCTTTCACATAGATGATAGGTGTATATCAAATGGTTATCCTTGATTGATGGATTCATTTGAGAATATTTAATAGACCGCATCTATACACACACAATACAACAATCTCCACAAATAGTGCAACTGAAATGAACCCAAACATAGGTCATGAATGACTTACCAAATACATATCTGTGATTCCACAACAATGGTTCACCATTAATATTGCGAAGCCTCGCTCATACGGTCTCATTAATCAGGGCTAATGACGGAGATAAAAATATCTCTAGCATACCAGAATTTCATAACGATAAAATATTATGAGCATTTTCGTGTAGTTCCATTTTCTTCGCTGCATTGTTGGCTACAATTGAATTTGGATGCGGTGATGTATTATTGTCTTATTTCGGAAAGAAAGGAAGTAGTTTATTTTGCGACCAATTAATTTGAAAGAAAATACTGCAGTGTTCAGCTTTGGTTGATACAACAAAAAGTTGTTTATAAAGGTGAGTTGTTTATTTTTATCTCGGGGAAAGATGTGTGAAGAAAAATGATGAAAATGGGCCGCAGCGTTTTGCGATGATAACTCTTTGATTACCTATATGACAACTGTCTGAGGGTGCTTCCACACGGTGCATGTAGCTTGCGCACGTTGACGCGCGGTTTACTTGCGCGGGGGTACAATGCTATGGACCTGAACCCGAGTTAAGTGTTTCCACGGAGCATGTAAACTGCGCAAGTGCTCAACTTTACTTTACTTGCACCGTGTAGAAGCACCCTTACATTACGATCTCAAACCATCCAAAGGATTTGCCATAATATCAAGCGTGGATATAATAGATACATCTTCCTTCTCACTGGAGAGGCATTTACGTCCTGCGGTTGATTATTAGTATAGGTATTACAGGCGGGCGTGGGAAGTTAGCATTTACATTGTAGAGGATGGTTTGAAGCCTGAGCTGCAGGCGAGGGCTTTTAATCATTCGAGGCAATGTAAATTGCTTCCCGCACAAGTATCTGTACCGACAACATGAAAAGTGCATTATTTTTTTTACTTTGGACTTTAGTGCTTTTTTCAAGAAATGAGAGGAAAAACCAACTAATCAAAACTTAATAATTCTAAAATATCATCGGAATTAACCAATATACGCGCTGTAATCCGTAAAAAGTGTTTTATTTCTAATGAACTGTACGCGCGGAAGCCTTAGATGTGAAAAAAAGTTTCATAAAAATAACGCTAGCTGATGAGACATACCGTTTTAGGAGAAACCGTATTCTTTTTTTTTTCATTTAATGACAATATTTCAGATATTTTGTTATGATAATGATAATGATTTGCATGAACCATCATTAAAGTTTAAAATCACAACCATAAAGAAGCTTAAAAATGCCTTCTGTTGGTTGTAGAGATCTTTTTTCTTTTGCTAAAAAATACTGGTCAATTTCTCCAAAAAATATAGAATCAAAGCAAAGTTATTGTATTATCAATATCTCATATCCAGGGGGTCTATTACGAAAAGTTTAATGCGATACACGCAGCTGCGTCCGTGCTTCGTTTTGATTGTTTCCTATTACAAAGCACTTGCGTATGCGATATCGCGAAGTGATTACGTAAGTTTGACAGTTTCTCTCTAGAGTATCCGACATCATTCGTTCAATAGTCTATGGGCAACGATAGTCAAATTCAAAATGTTTGTTATATCTACAACTGAATGAAGAACTGCGCACGATTATCGTGGCCAAGTGACTGCGTTACGCAATTGCGTACGTTATTTTTGTAATAGGCCCCCCTGAACTCGGTCGGGACGTCACCTGTACTAAATTTTCGGTAACGCAAGAACTTCTTCACGATGAGACTTCTTTTGTACGATATTTCGTTACGGCTGCGTAAAAGGGCTAAGCTACAGCAAAATCAATTCGCCTCAACTCTATTTTTATTGAACAAATTAAATTGTTTATTGTTTGTGTATAAAAGATAAGTCTGATTTATTAGTCTACTTTTACTAATTTATTTGAAAAGAAATAGAAAATTTGTAAGAACTTACTAAAAGTAATCAATTATTGCTGATTTTTCGTTTACTGATGTTGGTTTGGTTTTTATAGGTAACGATATTCTAGGTCTTCAAAAAACAGTGAAAATCCAAGAAAATATAAGTTTGTTTATGATGGCACCCTGAGCGTAAGTGGCGCCGCGGTGAATTTTATTTAATATTATAATTCTAATACACAATTATTCAATAATGGTTTACGTGGATTTTTTAGGGCCAAGAGTGTAGTATTTTTAGACGGTATCGTTACATTCCCTCGTAGTCACTGCTAGATGTAGATAGCAAAACTGCTAAAAGTGGCCGTTTTTGATACATTTGCTATCTACTTCTACGATTGACTACGAGGGCGTACTAGACCATCTAAAAATACTAGACCATGGGCCCTTAAAACAACACTTTGTAAATGAATTGATTTGAAATAAGTCTGGCCACAAACTTCATGTTTATTAAAAAATTACTGTGATTGCGCCTGCACTGAATAGAATTGCTATCTCAAAACTAATTTTAATAAAGAACTATTATATGCTAACTAGCAGCCGCCCGCGGTTTCGCCCACGTGGTTCCCGTTCCCGTGAGAATATCGGGATAAAAAGTATCCTATGTTTGAATCTAGGCTATCTACTATCTGTGTGCCAAATTTCTACCAAATCCGTTCAGTAGTTTTAGCATGATTGAAGAACAAACATCCAAACCCACAAACTTTCACATTTACCTATACAGGGTGACATGGAAATTCGACCTATTCCTTGAAAGGGGTTATACTAGAGGTCATTAGCAACAAATTAAGCCCAGTGAACCAGGGGTTAAAAACTGGATGGTTACTGAGCTGTAATGGTTCTTCGATTTATACTCGTAATATTAGTAGGATTGCGTTAATATCCTAGACGAGTTTTGTTGAGAAAACTCTCAGCTGGCTCCTAACAGCCAGCCATGGCCTTACAACAAAATTAAGCTAGTAAGTAATTGAATTATTATTGCGTTACCGAAAACAGCAACTTAAGTATAGATAGATGTAAGCACGAACCGACTTAATAAATTGACAGATACGATTCGAACTTAGTAATATGATTTTCCTAAAACAATTTTCACGATAGGTTGCTTGTTTTCGGCAACTGAACATTTATTAAGAAACTTTTTATAAGCTAAAAGGAGCAATGAAAATAGCGCTTTGTCTGAACTTGTTAGGGAAATACATGAAGATAGATTGTGAAAGTTTTACATATTTTTACGACTTACGAGTCAATTTCTCGTGCTGCCTGATTTCCTAATTTCCTTCGTAAATTTTAGTGAGTAATGTTTTTTTAGAGTAAGATGAATGAAATGTAAACTTATTACTTATGTAGAAGCAGTAAGATATATAAATTACTTCAGTAAATGATTACCTATTTTTACTAAATCAATATTTGATTATATGAAGCAGTTGTTATAAGAACATCCCGCGGAAAATAGATCAATATTATGCTAATTTTTAATCTTCTTGAGATAAGAAAATAAAGTAATTTAATAAGAAAAAAACCCGATGTTCAGTCCTACAAGTGGAAATAAATTACGATTTATAATAAATATTAGTTAGCAGTAACCAAATCTACAAACAGTTCTTTTTGAAACGGGTTTCATTTTTGCCGCTAATTATTATAAGTAACATGCAGCAACCACGGCTTCTGAAAACTAAAACGTCAGAAAATACTTAAATTAAATAAACTAAATAACTCGTGAGTCCATAAAGCTATCTCTCATACGAAGAGCTCCAATTTTTTTCTCATTTGATGTGAAACAAATTAATTGACCTTACTACAAAGTTTGGACCACAGTCCCTAAATCAATTCAACAAACTAATGCACGTACATTATTGTGAATCCAAATAAGTATATTAAAGATTCAGCCAACAAAGTTACGTATAACCAAACACCTACTTTTACATTTTATTTATTTTATGCGAAACATATTCTTTATTAAAAGTGCGCAACGTCATAACCTAGACTTCAAATAGCGGCAAGTGAAACCGGTTTCATTTTTGCCGCTAGTATTTACGATGCCCTAGGGGTGTTAGTGTCGTGGAGCGTTACTCATTTTAACCCTCGCTTTGCTCACATAACGTCAAGCCACCTTGAATTTTTTATGAGAATTTTATGCGGTTTTTTTTCTTATACATGCATTTTTAAGGTGATGCGTGAAGATGCTTTGATGAGAAAGGACGCGATTATTACACATGCTGCGTAATAAAGACGTGAATGTTTGAGCTTGAATTATTAAAGTAAAGTGAATCAATACAGATGAAAAAGAAAGTAGGTACCTATAATGATGAATAAAAATCAAGAAACTTTAATTGTGTAAATAATGATAACTTGTGATGACTTATTTAAAACCGTAGTTTATCGCTTGTATAACATTTTGATCAGATATTAAATAATTTTGTTGGTACGATTAATTAAAAACCTACCAAGTGCGTGTCGGGCCACGCGCAGTAAGGTTCCGTAGTTACCATATACCATACCTTATTTAATACCACTATCATTTTTCATTTTTAATTTAATAATGCTCCAAAGCTTTAATTTTTTTTAAATTAGATATTGTTGAAAATTATAAATTTAACGTATTTTTGTATTAAACTCCATTTTTTTTTCTATTTTAACTGACACACGGCGAATATGAGAAATTATACAGTAAATTCGACAGTAATGTCCGCTAGTTGACTATACAGTTTTCGAACTTGCGCCCGTTCTTCTTGTCAGCTAAAAAAGTCTGGAACCGGTGGTAGGAAAATATAGACGATTCAAAAGTACTTAATAATTAAGTGTATTTGAATAAAGCTTATTTGACTTTGACTTTGAACAATATCAAATTCAAATAAAATCTGATTGAATTAATCATAAAAATATCTTTCAGAAGTTTCAGAAGCTCGTTTGTATGGAAAACCATAAAGTGACCTCTATTTTGTTTTGAGTAGTAAAATTTTTGTTCATGTCATTATAATTTTGTATTATAATACAGTACAAAGTACAAAAAAAATTATACACTGCTTATGAATGAGGGGGTTATTAATCTATACTTCAACCTATTGAACCTCACCCAATTCATACACTTAATTTTCCAGAATCGGGAACAAATTGTTTGTTTCCATAAAACAGTATCCGTGTGATTACAAAAGATTTTTAAACACTGTTTAACTAAACACATGTTTAAATGTGATGCTGTCTCTGTCAAACAATACTGTCGAAAAAGTGACAGCATCACATTTAAACATGTGTTTAGTTAAACAGTGTTTAAAAATATTTTGTAATAACACGGTATATGTTTACATTACACTTTCATGCATATCTCGTTACGTGCACGATATGCGGCTTTAAATTAATAGGCTCGTTAAAAAATTTACGACTGGTCCCCAGAGATGAGTAATATCTGTGGGCATACAGTCATGGGTGAAGTGACAAATATTTTATTTTGCAAATGCAAATTCTTTAAAATTTTCCACACAAAACGGCAATTGTGATAGATTGGATGGATTCCATCGCTATGTCTGCACTATTTAATGTAAATTAAATATAGTAACAAAATATACCTAACTAAATGTAGAATAAGCCAAGTATTAGACGTTCAGGGAAGAGGACATTCGGGTAGATGGACGTTCGAGGAATGGACGTTCAGGTAAGTGGACGTTCAGGTAAGGGGACATTCGGGGAATGGACGTTCCGTGAAATAGACCTAATGATCCGACTGGACATTCCGGTAATAGGACTTAACATGCCTAAAGGGTACAGTCATGCATGATGCATAAATAAATATAATTTAAATGTTCATAGATTGGAAATGCTTTAAAAAATATATATAAAGATATTTATGATTCCTTTGCAATAAACATTAGATTTATAAGTATATAAGTTTATCTCTTGAATATAAAATTTTTTGCTTCAAAAGTTCGGAACAAAAACTTTGAAGTCATCCAACCTTTATGTGCTCGCGAACCAAAGGGGAAAAGTGCTTGAAAAAAGTTGATTGTATCTTGTATCAAGAGTTTTTGGATCTGCATTTTTTTGCTTACATAAATATTATATTTTTCCAAATAAAAAAGGAACAAATTTTAACCATGAAATTCAAATATACCTATGTAATATTATTTTGTTTGTTATAATAATAACGTTTAGTGAGTATAGTTAATGTACAATCTCACGTTTTTAAACTGCAATTTTGACTTGAATGTTTATAAAAACATTGATATCGCGACTATTATTATGTTCAAACGTCTATCACTAAACCTCGTATAGCTTGTCATTACAAAAGTAGGTAATAGTCAAAGAAAAAAGGAACTGAGAACGAAAGAGCGTCTGTCTATCGTTCCGCAAGAGTATCGTTATAAATGAATGTAGTAAAGTAAATGTCACGATAAATCTCTATTCAGTGAACAAATTCCGCTTTTCATTCAATTAGCGCCCGCTTAACTGCCTAAGGGTCAGTTTTCACCAGACAGAAAACTGCTCAAGCACTTTTAAGATCTACTGAGACCGTTTGGTGCCGTCCGGGACGTGAAAAAAGCCCGTCACGTATAAGTATACGGCACGATGGTGTGGACTAAAATATAGTAACAAATAGGTTAATAAAAAAGACCAAATTTTAATAGTCGTCCGCCCTGGGGGCCTATTACAAAAATAACGTACGCAATTGCGTATCGCAGTCACTTAGCCACGATAATCGTGCGCAGTTCGTCAGTTCTAGATATAAAAAACGTTTTGAATTTGGCTATCGTTGCCCATAGACTATTAAACGAATGATGTCGGATACTTTAGAGAAAAACTGCCAAACTTACGTAATCACTTCGCGATATCGCATACGCAAGTGCTTTGTAATAGGAAACAATCAAAACGAAGCACGGACGCAGCTGCGTGTATCGCATTAAACTTTTCGTAATAGACCCGCTGAACATTTAAACAGGTGACCAGGAAATAACGCCGGATTTCCTTTTAAAAGAACCTATACTTCAACGATATTCCCGGCCTTAATACAAAACACTGTTTAACAAGTATTTAGCTAAAACACTGTTTAAATGTGATGCTGTCACTTTTTTGACAATATTATTTGAAAGAGACAGCATCACACTTAAACATTGTTTTAGCTAAACAGTGTTTTAAGATCTTTTGTGTTAAGGCCGTATATATGTTTAAAGTTTCGCGCGGAGTGAAAAAAAATTGGTATTGTCTATGACTTTGGAGACCGCCGTATAGGTATGGTATGGTAGGTTTTAGTTTGCTGAATGCCAGTAACGCCTGTCAAAAGAGCCATTTGATCCGGAAAGATGGTACGCTCACGTGGAAGTGGGATGGAAATCTTTTATTATTTTTGCGTATAATCTTTGATTTTCCTATCAAAAATTATAGATAAAAAAATAAAATTGTACTTAAAATTACAGTCGATATGACGATGTAATCATTTCATTGATTTCACGCAAAACTCGAAAATAAATCAAACCTAAAAATTTCACTTGCAGAGGACCCTCAGTCGTTGCATAATTGACTTGCTTTTTTTTATTAAACTGAAAAATAATTATAAGCTAATTTAGAACAAAATTTAAGTGACTAATGTCAAAAAATTACATTCTTAAAAACTATAAAAAGAGTGTTTCATTCAATACTATAAAAAATGCAATAGAGTTTTTCCGTTTGGTTGAAACTGACCCTTATATTGACCTCCTTTTTTTCTTCTTCAATGGCAATTATACCATTATTTCATCGCCAGCGAATGTTAATCGCGCTTCGTTAGACTGTCCTTGAAATGGCTTCATTTCTTTTGTTGTGTCGAGTGATATTGTTTCGATGGAAGATTGCAAGATCTTTGGAAAGAACTTGAAAGCTCTTAGTATTTGTATGAGTAAAGAGGTTTCAAATCGTCATCGCCGTTAATAGTCCACTACAGGACGAAGGCTTTTCACTAGGTAGAATGTTAGTTTCCAAAACCACGTTTGGCAGTAAGGTTGGATATCGAACAGTGTTGGATCGCTAACATAAAAAAGCACAAAATATTTACACTTCATCCGCCTCTGTGGTCTAGTGGTTCGCCCACCCGTATAAGACGCAGGGGTCCCGGGTTCAATTTCCAGGGGGGGTACAATTTGTACTCGGTTTGGTTGGTGGTAGGGCTTATTTCAAGTCCGTCTGGCTAGCTACCACCATCTTACCTAAGTCTGACGCCATAACAACAATTTAAAAATTGTTGTGTTCCGGCAGTAGAGGTAAGATAGCCAGTTCCTCAGTGATGAGGATTCCGGGTGTAGTGCGCTTCCACCTTCGTCCTTATCGTCACTTAACATCAGGTGAGATGATTTTTTTTATTTACACTATCCCATTGTGGATAAAACAAAATTTTTTATGAATTTTGCGAGTCTTCAGTACCACTAATCGTACCTAAGTTAGAACCGAAGAAATGTATAAAAAAATGCTATCGACTCCACTGAACCATTCCATAACAAATAAAAATATCAAGTGCCGTCAAGGAGATTGATTACGAACCGGTTACTATGAAAATGCGAACGGTTTGGCCCCAGAATAACAACATTCAGTTTATGTAAATCTCGGCGACTGACTGCTAATATCCGGAATATAAATAATGTTCCGGCGGCTTCGATAAATCCTCTAGTTTCTTAATGGGAGGCTTGAAATCGGAGGGGGGAGGCTGCGCAGAGACGCTAACATAGCCAAAAGTATACGTTGTGCTATTTTTTTATTTACAGCTGGTTAGTACGTGGCCTTCACCTCACATGATGTTAACTGCAGGCTGGGTGGAAGCGCACTGCACTCGGAAATGATGTTAACTGCAGGCTGGGTGGAAGCGCACTGCACTCGGAAATGATGTTAACTGCAGGCTGGGTGGAAGCGCACTGCACTCGGAAATGATGTTAACTGCAGGCTAGGTGGAAGCGCACTGCACTCGGAAATGATGTTAACTGCAGGCTGGGTGGAAGCGCACTGCACTCGGAAATTATGTTAACTGCAGGCTGGGTGGAAGCGCACTGCACTCGGAAATATGCTATGTTCAATTTCCAATTTTAATTTTTCATAAACGGATAGTCAAGTTCTCGAAGGGTCGAATATGAACGTTTTGTTTTTTTTTTAATATTATTAAACTACATTTTTTTTAAGTTCAACACAATTTTCATTTTTAAAGAGGCATATATTTTTTTCTCAGCGTATATATCGATGACAGAAACCCACCTTCCTAAGCCTAAGCTTATGTAGTTACTGCCATTAATCATCCCATAAATAATTACAAGTTTTTCCCGAAATCTTTTTTACCAGTATTTAATTTTAAAAGAATTTGTAACCATTCCCCACTGTTTGAGTTGAATATCTTTATTTCCATTGAGATGTCTCCATAAATCTCGCACTTCCTTAATAGCTCGGCTCGAGGGTGAATGGCTGACAAGTTTTTGGATCGCTCCTATTGTGAGCGACGTTGTTAACTGATTACCTTAATTTGGGCCTTTTTTAAGGAACAAACTGGGTACAAGTTAGTTCTGATAAAGAATTGAATAGAAAAACTGTGAAAAAAGCAAGAATCAATACGAAACTCGGCGTACAAATGCTACGAGATGTGTGGTTTTGGAGATTTTATCAATTATTATTTTTTAAACAGGGTGGATTTTTTAAATGAACCTGGAGGGAAAGTACTTACTCTAAATAAAGAAGATAGGATAAACTTTGTGCTCAAAGGAGACATTAATTCATTTTCTAAAAGAAGCAAAACTGCATTCAACGTTTTTTTTAATACGCTTCCCGTAGTCGGGATCCAAACAGACGACACTTCTAAGTCAAAAAAAAATCAGTTTTTATGGTACCTAGCGATAGTGTCGATAATAAGAATCAAATAGGTACTTATCTCTAAGAAACGTACTAAGTATCTTCAATAAACAAAAGATCTTGAAATCTATCAAGTATTTTAAAAAAATAGTCACTATAAGCTTTCTAAGAAATGCTATTAAATTATCGTTATTATTGATTAAATGGAAACTGACCTTAGTATCAAACTAGTCTGTTTTAAATAATGCATGAGTGTAATTTCACTTAGTATTCGAGTTGGTTGCATTTGATTAATGTTTCATTAGGGCTTGTGTTAATAGTTACTCGTACGACTGGAGTGAGTTAACCAGAAGTTAGCTTATATGCTAATCAATGACGTTAATATACCTAGACCTAAAGATAATACGAACGGATGTTAATGTTATTATTATACTAGCTGGTGCCCGCGACTTCGTACGCGTGGATTTATGACTCCGGCGTATTCTTCTTATAAATACGAACTAATGTAGTTACATAAGAAAATACTCGTAGCAGTGTTAAATAAAATGTTAAAAGTCAATAAATATTTAATATTGTAAACATATTGTAGGTAAACATAGTTTAAAATTTTTCTTTACAAACTATGTTCAGAGTCTTTCCTTCAGGAGCTAATATGAAAAGACCTGAAGCTATACTAACCCTGGAAAAAGCCACATAAATTTGGCCATGCGAAAAACAACCAGTCCTTATATCGACACCGGCGGCTTTACGTCTGACCCTGCGACTTATTTATTGTCATAGCAAAGCAAGTGGTCACAGGGAACTGTGTACGTTAATTGAAAAGGACAATTGTTGGGGAAGAGTGGTATACCTACGCGGAATAAATACAGTTTCACCGGCACCACTCCCAGTGAGCTCCAGAGTCTCAGCTTCAATAATATTTTGCTGCAAAGCATTGACTTTAATTGCACAATTAATTTTAAATAAAGAAAGAACAACATCATCCTGCCATGCGATATAAATACGTTAGGTCTATTATAAGATTCTGTGGCAATTTAAGTCGGGTTCCATTGCACAATTTCGGCAGAGTCAAATTTTACATCAGCATTATCAGCATATTTCCACATCAGATGATCTTTGCTCGTTTTTTTTTATGCAAATAAATTAAAATTGGTTCTGCATTATTCCAGATCTTCGGTATTCCAGATCTTCGATTTTTATACTCAAGCAAAGATGCTCATCAGGCTGAACAACTTTTACTAAGGTGTCATTTTATCTTTGTTTTACAAGGGGCTAATCAAAGTACCTGTTCATCAGATCCGGGCAGTACTTTCCCCAGAGCTCTCAACACATGAATCCTCGTCTTATAGGGCAATTAGACACTTGAAAAGTACCAGGCTAGCACGAATGTAAAGGAGGTCCCAATAACTTTTTTTGAGCTCGCTATTCAAAAAACGGAGAAATTTAATCACAGTTTGAGCCATCTTAGGAGGCTGTAGCGGGTCCCTTACGCGCGAAGTTGTCTGCGTTTTGTTCACTTTATCGTCAGTACGATAAAGAATGAATACATAGCCAATGCGGCATTGATAACAGTGTCGTGTGCTTTATTTCTAAATTACATATTCAATGCCTTTGATAGACCTAGATCACAGAGGTCACTTTACGCTTGCAACAAATCTGTATATAAAAAGGTCAGGGTAGAAAATTAGCTCTTGCCAGTTTCACTCGGTACAAACATCGTCAATATTTTTACGACCACGGGCAAAGGAAGCTAATACCGTCAGCCAAATCCAACATGCAACGTGTTTCCCAATACCTCCATTTTATTGCCCCTTAATCTTTTATATTAGTAATAGTAGCCAAGCCATTCAGTAGTGTAGCCTTGTGACATTAATAATACAATAACGTCGGCAATTCACCAGCCTAAGGCCAATAACTCCTTTCTACTGGATTTATTATGCAACACGTTGGACTAGTAAAATCATATTAGGGTAGGGTTAAGCTGGACTTTCTGGTGCCCTATCACCCAAATATATTCATTCAATAAAGTAAAAAGTAGCATTAAGAACAAAAAAATGATCTCGTTTGTCATACGAATGAGACAAAGTTCCAAAATCTCAACTTAAGGCGAACTTTCTTTATGGACATTTTTTAAGTTAGAAAGTTAATGTTCTAAAAAAAGCCCTTACTAAATTATTCTTCACAAGAATTTCCATATTATTAAAAGGTTATTACAATGTTATTCCTACATGATAAATAGAACATAAAATAGACGGAAATTGAATCTTATATTTTATATTGTGTAATCTAAGATATATTCTAAACAACGATAAATTATCTTCCTGCTAAAGTAAAAGAAAATTGTATTATTTAATTAAAATATAGAAGCTTATCGTTCGAAGCTTAAAAGCTTTAAAAAAATACTGTTGGGTAATCTAGGGTCCTAGCGAATCAGTCGGTAACTTTAAAAAAAAATGGGAGCAAGATGGCAAAAAGAATCAAGCTATTTATTAATGTAAATATTTTCTTCAAGCTTAGATTATTCCTTTACCAAACGAAAAGACTGAATCTTTTTTTTTAAGTTTGTGATGCTTTTGTGGCGATACACAATATAGCCTCTACCTCTACAATAAAGCAAGGCGAGGCATTGTGGCATAATTTGTACGGTAAACACTGCTCCACGCCCTGAAAGCTTGTATAGTTCGGTTAGTTTTTAGCTAGCCACCTATCAGCAAAGTAAACGTTTTAGTTTTTAATTTATGCGTTTTTCTAAAAATATTTTGCTGTAAACTCTGTTCAAGGAATATGAAATTTTTTCACATTCATTATAGTAGAAACAGGCACCCGATCGATTATTTAGAACGGTATAACCAAAATGATATCATTACCTTTTCATTTATATTTACTAAAAACATTCGGCAATTATAATAATGCATATCTCATCTAATTTAGATGAAAAAACTTTATCTAAACTACAGAATAGATATTTGTCCATACGTAACCAAAGTGACAACATTCCAATCTCTTCTAGATATTTTTTTTTACTGAAATTTAACAACAATATATAAATGCACGATTATAATCTACAGCACTTTGAACAAATAATAAGGCATTCGACATTTTAATCGAACCCATCGAATCGTAAACTAAAATGTATTGAAACAGAACAAAGATTTATCAAATTCAAATGGAATAAATCCTCCCCGGGGCTTTCATTAAATCGTTTGGCCGCAACACACTATCGGGGCTATTGGCAATCCTTTCTCGTTCTGTTTTGCATTTGTTTACCGCACTTGGCATTTGAATAAAGTATACAGAATATATAATAGTAGGTACTAACGTGTATCGCTTTTTAGAAAAAATAACCTTATCGCTTACTAAATCATTGAAGTATCAGATACAGTGTTTTAGAATAATCATTCCATAGTCAAGTCGATTTCGTTATACTAAGGACGCATCCTAAAAGGGCTTATTACAAAAAAGCAACACGATAAGCGTACGATGTTCGTCACACTCCTTTGCACTATTGACTCACGAATAAGGTTCAATATCAAGTAAATTGAGCGACGAATTGCGCCCTACCATCGTGATTCCTTTTTGTCCTCTGATCATCGAGGAATAGCTTGGGGGAAGCATATACCCAGCAGTGGCCATTTTATGGCTGTTATGATGAGGTCCTTAAATCAGTTCTCAGGTCAATGTAAATGATGGGTCAACTGTTTTAATTGTTGGGTTTGGTAAAGCTATATGAGATATACCTTCGTTGTTTTAGATTTCTATGGCACATCTGTTTTGTCTTACTTATACCTTACCTTACTTACCTTACTTATACCCGTGGAGAATGGATAACCTTTTTTTCTTCTTCCTATAGTAACTTCATGTTGGGAACACTACACTTGAAGTTGTTGACCAATACGTATACCTAGGACAGGCAATCCAACTTGATTAACCTAACTAGGTAAGTCCAACTTCGAGAAAGAGATCTCTCGTCAAATCCAACTCGGGTGGGCAGCATTCGGGAAGCTTCGAAAAATCTTCGTGTCCGACTTACCTCAGTGTCTCAAGACGAAAGTCTATGAACAGTGTGTGTTGCCAGTGATGACTTACGGCAGTAAAACGTGGTCGCTAACTATGGGTCTCATGTAGGCTCAAGGTCACGCCATGCTCGGCGTTTCCCTGCGTGATCGAATCAGAAACGAAGAGATCCGCAGGTGAACTAAAGTATAACCGATACCTATAGCTCGAAGGATTGCTCAGCTGAAGTGGCAATGGGCGAGACACATAGCGAGAAAAACCGATGGCCGTTGGGGCTGAAAGGTTCTGGAATGGCGACCGCGCACCGGACGACGCTCCGTGGGTAGGCCCCCGACATGGTGGACCGAACCGACGATCTGGTGAAGGTCGCGGGAAGCCGCTGGATGCGGGCAGCGCAGGACCGATCATCGTGGAGATCCTTAGGGGAGGCCTATACCCAGCAGTGGGTGTCGTGCGGCTGATATGATGATGATGATAGTAACTTGGTTTAAAATTATAATTAGAATATCAGGATAAAATAACTTCAAATAATTAGTTCTTACTTATTATTTGATGCACTAGTATGGGTATTTAGGTCTTCCACAGTATTATGTTATCAATAGTTTTCTATGGCAAATATTATCTTTCTTTACATTGTGCGTAAGCAAAAATGCTCAACCATTGAAACCACCTGGGAAATTCAGTTACAAGCAAAATTACGACTATAATGTAGAATTTGGGTCGAAATTTTGATGTTTGTTTCCAAACTTTTTAGCGCAGCACGTTTTTATGACAGGAATGACTAAAACATGCCCTACAAACAACAAAAAACAACCAACACTTTATCACATGGAGGGACCACATGACAGTGTAGCGGGACGTACTTGGTTCACGAAAAAAGCCAACGAATTATTTTTTTATCCGGAGGGATGAACCACAAATATGTCAACGCTTTTCCTAAACCAATTTCACTACAGAAAATTAAAGCAGCTACATTTTATGAATACCATATTTATTGCTAACTCAAATTCCTATTTCGTACATTTATATACGACTGATTATGTTTGAAATATCTGGAGTAAACCTACTGGATATATTAGTTTTGTCGCACGTGTGATTTATTTTTTCTTCGTTCTCCCGATTCAGGAAAATGGCGAACAAACAATAATGTTTGTATTTGAAATACTACATTATTTATAAGGCAAAACATCCGAAATAGAAAAATAAATTGTCATCTGAATAAAAGAATGGGTAGGAATGTGAGCCACGTGATCACAAAAAGATTTTTTATCAGCTAAAATACCTAACCCATTACAATAATTACCCAAATAAATGTTTTATTATTATTATTATGATTATTATTACATTTTGAGCGCGCATTCAATATTCAGGATTTATAATAATTCATTAGAATTATTAACTATATTTCAAATATTTATCAGAAAGTACATAGAACGTGCAAAGGAAACAAAAGTTAAATTACCACTTGTATGTTTCATAATAACCCATATCCATCTCGACAGAAACTCCTAAAAAGGTTCCTCAATTTACTAAACTTTCAATAAAGATCTTCACATTGATTTCTATGGGCCATAATATCTATCCGTAATACCCATGACTTTATCGTAGGCCTTTCTCATATTTCCCTCAATTTATAGGGGTGCCTTTGCGGTGGCATTTCTTACGAATATTCCGATTGGGTTGAATTTATTTGCTCCACAGTTACGAGACGTTTTTACTGAAGCCAAAAAATGCAAACCATTTTGAAACAACATCAACTTCGTGAAAAATTTTATTTGTTGGAAACAAAATTGCCTGTTTCAAATTATTTCTCTTTATTTACAACGAAAATGTCAAAGTTAACGCACATTATTTTATAAAACATTATTTCATAAAACACACAAGTTTGTAGGTACTACAATGCTATAGAAAACAACATAATTAAATTTTCATAAATATAATAGGTAGGTTGATCATTTTAGTGATTGCTATTTTCGCGCTTGTTTTGAGCTTTCATTCAGCATTCATGAAATGAAGAACATGCTTCAGCGAAAATATCAAAATATGAAGCAAACCCAGTTGCCGCAGTTGCGCAAATAACAAACAACAAATACAGTCTGTCTCATAATTAATATACTCATAGTTAAATATTAGATTCATAGGAAATATTTTAGTTATGCACTACAGTTACACAGCTCTGTGCATTGAAACTTAAAAAAAGATCAATATTGAGTTGCCATTGTGCTTGCCAAACTAAAGTAAAGTTACATGCTTAAACAATGCAGTTTTGTGCAGCTCGAACAAAAGGCTTCGGGGGTGATTTGAAATTGTACATGGCAGTCCAAATATTTAAGTTAAAATTGATTTCATTTTCAGTTATTTGTTCTGAACTTCTTTATTGAGCAAAGTCGAGATAACAAACTGTATTGTATAAAAAATATGTTTAGATGCATAGATAGAATAAATATGAGAGATTGTGGAAAATACCGCTGTCTCGCGGCTCGCGGTAATACCGCCTCGAGTCGATGAGCACGCGTCTGGAATGCCTGCATACGGTGTTATGTTATGTATTTTATGCAAGTGTATTGCGGAATCTTACTGGCAAGACTGACATAGAACAAGGATAAGTTTTGTATTCACAAACATTTTCTATCATGTTTATATTTAAATAGTAGCGTTTGAAATGTTGAAACGCTTGATAACACAAAATTGAACACATAATATCAGTGATTGAAAAATCATAATTACCTGTCCATCGCGTTATGGTTGCACCAACTAGTGCTCAAAACGCGTCATGCATTTTAGGATTCCGTACCCAAAGGGTAAAAACTGGACCATATTACTAAGACTCCGCTGTCCGTCTGTCTGTCTGTCTGTCTGTCACCAGGCTGTATCTCATGAACCGTGATAGCTAGAGAGTTGAAAGTTTCACAGATGATGTATTTCTGTTGCCGCTATAAAAACAGAATAAAATAAATATTTAAGGGGGCTCCCATACAACAAACGTGATTTTTTTGCCGTTTTTTGCTTGATATTAATAACGACAACAGGTAGATAGTTGAAATTTTCACAGATGATGTATTTCTGTTGCCGCTATAACTCCAAATAGTATAAGCAGAATAAAATAAATATTTAAGAGGGACTCCTTATAACAAACGTGATTTTATTCCCATTTTTTGGTACGGACGGAACCCTTCGTGCGCGAGTCCGACTCGCACTTGGCCGGTTTTTCTTCATTGCCACAACGCGTTGTGGTCGTTTGGTATGATGACCACGACACAAGTGTATGTCGCTTTGTGGTCTTTCTGTGATTACTACAACGCTTCATGGGCGTTTTTAGAAGAGTCACAGCCCAAAACACGAATTTCGCGTTGTGGATTTTGGCAGTGACCACAACGGGTTAGGAACAGTTTTTTTCGCCCAATGAGCGATTTCCCTTTCGTCTACCAGCTCCCCCTGAACTCATCTGTTCATCAGTCCCCTTGAAATAGAATTTAGTAACGATTATATTTCGGGCTTTGAGCCTGACAAATTATATAAAACAATTAATGTCAGTTTGGAAACAATGCCTAATGACTACACATTTCGTCATTTATATTTTGATTTTACTTATGAACTTTACGTAGCTTTTGATAAATTATGAAAAAATGTGGAGAATTAGTAGCACTTTTCTCGTTAAAAAAATATCCAAATTGTTTCACAAGCTCCTTCATGAAAGAGAGGACGACCATTGCTGCATATTTTGAATTTAAATATAAAGTATGACGAAAATGTCATGCTTTATAACGGATTTTAAAAAAAATATGAGCAGGATACAATTATAATGTTATTATGTAACACATTTCAGACTAACAAAAATGAACTGTATTTATTAATTCTATCTGTAGTTTGGCTTCAGACGATTTTGTTCTATACTCTACGATTTAAGTTCAGTTTTACAGTTTCGATAGCACTAATTTTAAAATTTCTAGCCAAGTAAATTATTTTAAAACTAAATCGAAACCTGTAAACTGGTCTTTAGATTTTTTTGGGAATTCAATATTGCCAATGATTGACCTAACTACTACGTACTCAAACAACCATTTACATACCTAATTTAATTACAAGGGTACACAGAATAGAGGGCTTGTAGCAACTCGTAGAATGTTTATCGCAGCAATTACAAGGTCAGGTAATTTTGAAAACAATCAACGTAACTTAGCGCAATACTAACTGAACTATTTACGGAATAGAGACTTTAAGCGTTCGTATTTATCGCAGCAATGTCAGGGTGCATCTCCGGAATGCTTGCACCCGAATACCGCCTCGCCGGGAACACGAATATTCGGCATTGTGATGCCGATGCGAGCAATCGAAACTGTAAGATTGAAATTATCGCCATTACATTCACGTGCCTTCAAAATATACGACGCGATGTATAATTTTGTAGTGAGAACTTTTTACGCAATAAAAAGGGCACGGTTTCGACCGTTTGTATGAAGACAGAACACTGAAGATAGGTACCGTGAAATAGGCGAGATGATAATAAATTTTTACTTGTTCCTGATTACCAAATATAAGCCTAATATTATTGGATGTCGTGAGGCTGATATGACTATTTTATTATCAACATCATTCACACCCACACACCGCTAGGAGTATTCTCCCAAAGATCGCCACGACCGATGTTAGACCATCCATCAAACTACGACTTCATGAGACCATCAAACTGAACAACTTTTACTATGGGACCAACTCTGAAATCGCGAAAAAAAAGCTGTTCAGCTGTTTCATACATTTTGATATTTTATTTTTATTTTTTGTATGAAACAGCAGATTTTTTTTCGAGATTTCAGAGTTGGTCCGATAGTAAAATTTGTTTAGTTTAATGATCCCTATTCCCTAACTACCATATTCGGCATAAGGGCTTATTTTGTAACACGTTGTATATGGGTATTATGCAAACACATTTTTTAAGTAGGTATGAGCAAAAAAAATTACAAATAAAAAAATGCAAGAAATATCTTGGTAGTCAAAGTTTCCACACCGAAACATCGACAAGGCAGAGCTTTAGAAACTGCCATCTATTGTGGCTAGAGTTGTGTAAGGAAACAAAGGAACGCTAAATCATTTTACCGAATAGCAAGCTTGATTGCTTATCTCCCTACATGTGACCTCACAACATGGCTTTACACCGTGGCGATAAAATATGTTTACAACGTTGAACCATGTCGCATTCAATTTTTTTAAATGTAATGCAACAATATATATTTTTTTTTCAATTTCAATTATTTATTGACCATATTATAACATAGAACGTTACATTTGGCATGTCATAGCGTTACATTATTTAAATAAATCTTAAATACTAGGTTTAAGTCATACATTCAATAAGTCATTCTAGAATTCTATTAATTACAGGAGACTTCAATTTTAGTACCTATTCTTATTTTCTCTGTTTAGCTATCGCAGTTGTAAAATGTCTTGATATTGTCAAAAGGCCCTATACATATAATAAATTAAATTAAAATAATGTCATGAAAAGTCAAAATTCAATTCAAATTCAATTCAAGTCAAAGTAAATTTGTAATGTGACATAGATTTATGGTATGTACTATTGCGCTGACTATTTTGTGACTCAGGACACTTTTTAATTGAAGACTCTGCATCAAACCAAACATAATGAGACAGAAGTAGCCCTTGCTCTTAGAATAATAACACCTAGAAGCCGAGTCCTTATACAGGGTCATTCTAAACTTACCATCCTTTCAAGGATGTGTTTAGTTCATGAAACTAAACAACTTTATCTAAGGAACACAGGGCCAAATATGTAAAAAAAATCGTCTATCCATACAAATCAAAGAGATCACGTGTCGTGATCAATTTAGTATGGGTTGACAAAAAGTTTGTGGCGAAATGCGACACATGTTTCTTGGAGAAAGTGTAAACTTTTGTTAATTATTGTGTCGGAAAATTACCTCACTTTAAATGTAGAGCTCATTTTTTAATGTTGACGACTCTGTATGAAATATACAGGGAGAAAAAAGCAGCCCTTGACGAGCTTCTTGCCGGTTCTTCTCGTTGCAAGGTCTCCCGCTTAGGCTTTGCGAATCGATGGCGTTGCTTCTATGACATTCAGAAGTGCTTGTAACCGCCTAGACTGAATAAATTATTTTGAATTTTGAAAGTTGTTCAGTTTCATGGACTGGACACATTCTTGAAATTTGGACAGTAAGTTTAGAATGACCCTGTGTGTGAAGTGAGGCTAAAAAAACTGGGCCAAAGTGGCTCAGGGGCCCTACCGCCCAAGTGCCGTCGACTTCGCCGTCGACTTCATTTGACAGATGGATGAAATACCTACCTGTTTCCTTTTGGTACAAATAAAAACTTACCAAAGAAAAGTAGCAATGTATTACAACCATCTGTCAAATGAAGCCGACGGCGAAGTCGACGACACTTGGGCGGTAGACCCGCAGTTTCAGATTTATATCCTTCATCCATACGTTACCTAAAATCGTAACTAAAATCCAATGAAATAGTAACTAATCCCCTAAAGGAAGGGAAGTTGAACCTTTTACGTTCTTATAGGTACGATTAGGTGACGTATGAAGAATAAAAATCTGAAAAATTAGCCATTTTGGCTCAGCTTTATTTGCATCACTTTAGACAGTGTTCTTTGTAGGGAACTATCGTTCTAGGTTGTTATTATTCTACGCCCCTATTGCTATACGTTTCTTTCCGGTTATTCTCAGTACAAGCCAAAAAATATTTCGGTCAAAGTTTACACTGAATTATTTAAGTATTTGATTTCAAATTAGGGCTCTAACCTCCAACTATAAATGGAATACATCAGAATCACTTAAAAGCCTAATTCACAAATTAAGTGGTAGACTAATTCTCACCAAAATCCCATTTGGTATAAAGCGAGACATGTCGTTTCGGATGCAAATAAATGCAAGCGGAGTGTGACTGAGGAATCTTGGAACATCCCCAAATGTGGGGGACGTGCATTCACATCCCTGCAAATCGAACAATGATAACAAATTGCTTGAAAATGCGATCGAAATGAAATATTCAAGAAAAGTTTCATGTAATGATTCTTCATAAAATTCAAATAGATTACACTTTGTGATTTATGTCACGCTTTGGGTATGTATTTAATGTATTTCTCTTATCTTTGTATATTTTGGCTAGTACTACCGTTTTAAAATCTTTATACTTACGTAACACTATTATATTTAACATTATAATTTTTTGACTAGCTTCCGCCCACGAGTTCGTCCGCGTTGACATTCGAAAAAAAATGCCTAGGGAACTTTTGACCGGGCCGAGATAAAAAGTATCCTATGTTGCCAAACTTTATCCAAATACGTTCAACCATCCAAACTTTCACATTTTATAATATCAGTTTTTTTATAATATTAGTAGGAGGATCTCTCCGTGAGGTTTGCAGAAGTAGCTAAACGCTCTAGTACCATGTCGCACTAATCATCGCGTTAATAAAGGGTTGTAGCTTAATAAACTGACGTATAACGTATTCAGTACGATATTGTACTAAACCGTCCAATTGCTTCTGCTTCTTTGGACCACCGTGCAATGCGGCATGTTGTAAGGACTTCAGATGATATTTAGCCCGTTAGTGTTGGATTTCAACATCTAGCTAGATTATTGGCTTACCCCGCCGGCACTGGCCGAATTTGAATGCAACCAAGTGTGCGATATGGCGGACATTGGACATTATGCTCGTCTGAGGAGCTGTATAGGTAACGTATTGCGGCAGATAACAAACCTAACGCTATATTACTATCATACCATAAAGCTGTAAGTAATCTGCTACCTACCTCAATCTATATACAATGTCTATCAAAACAAAAGCAATAGTAGTAGTAGTCAGACTATAGACAGACAGCAAAAAGAAAAAATAACTGATTTTGATTTGATTAGTTGTACATATTTAATTATTTATAGTTATTTCATTTTTTTATTGGTCCATATATGTATGTATAATAAAAAAGTGCTGATTAAGGCTACGAAAAGAAAGTAAGATAATGATGACTATCAAATGTTTTTTTTATTGTCTTACTTAATCACGGATCTAATAGGACAAATACTAATTAGACAATCAACATGGTATTACGAGTTAGAATTACGTGACAGGGAACATTTGCGGGAATGCGACAAAAGAGGGACGATTAATCCCGATCTCGGTGGAATTGTCGAGACGTATTGGGCAAGATTCCGGGTTGACGTCTCTTTCATGTAATTGCAATAATTCTTATAAGAATCACAAACTTTATTTTAATTTAAATGTATATGTTCTTTATTGTCATCTTGTAACGAAACTTTATCGCTGCAAGACTGGTCTTTCACATGAAGACCAATTTATAAATTATCTTTTTTACTTAGAAAAGCTATTTACATTGCCTCGAATGATTAAAGCTATCCTCAACAATGTAAATGCTAACTTCCCGTTCTCGGCTGTAATGTACTATTTTTGTTAATTTAGTAAAGTTATAAGTAAATATAGGCAGCCCGGCACCGCTTTTCTCTATAGCTCTTCGTTCCTACGCGGTCGTCGCGCCGCGCTCGCTCTAGGTAGCGGACTAAATTTCTGCGCGAATTATGTAAAAGAAAGTCTTATGATAGGTATCTCGGTAGCTAAAAGTGGGTTGAACCAGTAATAGAGATATTATACGTAAAAACTTGCTGGAATTACATAATAAAAGAATTGAGCTAGTTTTGAAAACTGACACTACATTATTTTTCGTTTCAATGATACCTCAGAAACAAAAACAACACATGAAATATTTTTTTATTTATTACTTAATAATATACCTAATAGAAAAAAATGGACTCGTCACCAGATCATTTTCTCAGACGGGAATAGAGCCTTCGACCTTTGGAAGTTCGAATCCCGCCTGAGAGAATGATTTGTACCCTTAGCACGAACAGCTATCGAAAAAAGAAACGCGCGTAAAATTACTCGATGGAGAATTATCTATGGAAATTTTAATTTCGCTATTCGGCGGTAGATGGCGTAGTACAAATTTTCCATACTAAATTGCACTATCGAATGATTTCACGCGAGTTATTTTTTTCGATAGCTGTTCGTGCTAAGGGTACTGTACCCTTAGCACGAACAGCTATCTAGAAAAAAAACACACGTAAAATTACTCGATAGACAATTCTCTATGGAAAATTTCATTTCGCTATTCGGCGGTAGATGGCGTTGTACAAATTTCCAATACAAAATGTATCTATCGAATGATTTTACGCGAGTAATTTTTTTCGATAGCTGTTCGTACTGATGACAAGGCCAATTTTTTATAGTACATTATTTAATATAACTTTAATTAATATTAAATAAAATCTCTGTATTATGCGATAGTGCAAGTAAAATTAGCTTACCGTTATAAATATCTGCGCAGGCGACTCGAGATTTATCTCCAACCAACTCCCGTTGATTTACTGCAGGACATCCATTCGTGGGACGTTATGAATGTTGCCGCAGTTCATTTGGAGATTTTGCACGGAAACGATAGTAAGCTATAGATTTAGATTAGAAAGGATTCCAGGTTTCCAGCTGGTTTTACGAATACCTGAAAATAGTACCTGGAAGACAATTTTTCTTCGGCTAAACTTTGATGTTTTCATGGAAACGTAGATAGGATAGAGTTTTTATAAAACTTCATTATAACACCATATCACTTATAACATCACACAATGGAATAGACTGATGTGATAATTTCAGGCTCCAACTAACTTTACTAAACTATAATATCAGGGACGTGTACTATTTCTTCTAGTGAAACAAATGGCGATCGCCTAAAGCTACTTCCAGACATAACAAAAGCTCACCCGCAAACTTAGAGTAAGACGCGTTTCTGTCGAAGCCGCGATGCTCGAAGCCCGCAAATGCCAAATTCAGGCAATTTTGAAGTCTGTCTAACATATTGAGTACATCAAAATCTTTGGTAGGTAAATAATTAGTTAATTTTACATGGCATTTTCGTCTTTAGATTTCAGTTTATACTAATAACATAATGGTTACGTGATTTATAGTAAAAAAACCTAAGCTTGGATGTTTTACGTATTCTGCTTTAAGTTTCTTTGATGATTTTATTTAGTTTTATGGCTCATTGAACCGTTAAAAGAAATATGATTATCAAAAGATGTTTCTACAGACTAGGCTGAAAGAATTCTTGAATATTTTTTCATATACATTATGTAAGTAATAAGGCCAAGGTGCTGTGCTAGAAAAATACAACTAGTAGCTCCGTGAGCTGTTGACATCGCGTTAGTGTCATTTTTGAGCATTTTTTGAAATGGAGGAATTTTTTTTTTTTTCAAATTTTGAAAAACTGTTTTGACAAAAAAATATATAATTTATCAAACCAACACATAAAATTTCGTGAAAATCAATTGAAAAATGCGATCTGTAGAGGAGAACAGATGGACAGCCGGAAAAACATTAATAGATTAAAAAAAAAATACAGGCCTAAATGTGCCGAATATAAATAAGAGACCAAATATTAAATACTTGTCAATAATCGAATACTTACATTATAATATTATGTTGTTGTTTAATCGTTATTCATTAAACATAAACCAACCACTTTCCATATTCCAGTGATTACAATTTTCACCTGTAATCCTTTCAAATCTGATTATTATTAATGATTTCAACGTTGAACTAATTTGAGTGGAAAATGGATCTTTTGTACCTGAAAAAGTAATTTGTATGGACCCTCCCTGGCAGACCAATTAGAATCTGAAAAGTGGATGTCGGAACATTTTACGATTAATCATCACATTCACGAATGAACCAAACCGGGTTTTATTGAGACATAGCGTGGCACCACCCTATTACAACTGGGAATTTAATTATTTCGCGAATTTAAATTCCAAAGGAAAAGGACAAAAACCAGATTAGGCACAGGCACAGGTAAACTCTTTAACGTGTTCCTTTCAGGTTTTAAAGCTTTGATGTATCTCCTCAATTAGAACAAGTCTTTGAACTTAAAAAAAAAAAAATCTGGAAAGCAAAAACTGTTTTGTAACGCGTTCAAATCGTTTTTAGCTGTAACCGAAACCAGCAATTTCATTAACAGAAAAGCTTTTATTGATAGTATGACACAAAAGCTAAATAATTTTTGATCCAATAAAGATTAATTATTATTATTATTATTATATTATCTTGTAATGTGTGTTGCTAATTGCATCCGATTCGACCGTTCTTGGCACTTGGCACTTGCGTGGGATTTAATTGATACGGGATATTATCAAAATGAAGTTTCCAAAAAATCTGGTAAACCAGATTTTTGACATTATTTACTCTATGTTAATATAACACTGTTCCTTCCTTTTGACAAAATAAATACCTCAACCAAGCTTGTTGGAATCAACTTAAATGAAAGGAGGAGAATGAAAATAATTCACATTTTAGTATCCGCTGAAAGCAGAACAGTTACATTCTTAGCGGAAGTCTTAGCGTGAATCTGTGTAACGAAACAAACAATCACAAAGAGACGGGGAAAAAATGTGACTTCCTACTAAATCAAACTAAATCCCCGCTCCGTAACAAAGGATCAAGACTGAATCACAAGCATTCTATTACACTTAAAAAGATTTCGCGAGAGTAAACAGAAATTATTTTTCGATAGGAGAGCAATCGAAAAGTTCCTTTTATTTTAAAAGCGTCAGTTTTAAAGTTTGGTATTGAAAAGCGGACGGAAGAGTGTGCCGATCCAACCCTATGGCTACTATGAAAATGAAATGAAATGAAATGAAATGAAAATGAAATAATTGTTTATTTTCCCATCACAAATAAAGTACTTAAGTGGTAATTAGAAGCTACACATGAATGGTTACTAAATTTGTGAGGGACTGGTGCCAGCAGTAGGTTTCGGAAAAGAAACCTGTGACACAGGTCGCCAGGCCCACCCACAGACAATAGTTTTACCGTATGCATTGTAACTTGATACTATTACACCTAGTACATGACGGTAAACAAAAGTTAACTAAAATAACAGGTATAAAAACTAAACAGAACAATGTAAACTAAAATATAGTATACACCCCAAAGCTAAGATGTATATCGTCGGTACTTTTATAAAAAATCGGAACTCAAAATTGGTAACTTTACAGGAGACCATAAAAACTTATAGAAAATTCAGTTAGGTGAATTATAAATAAATTTTGCCAGGACTAAATTGAGTTGAAATAAGGCAATTATATGTCAGACTTGGTAACGTCTAGGACGTTACCTATAATTTTTTATTTATGTTTTACTTGAGATACGATATTGTGGAACTTATCTCAGATTTCTTTCTATTAGTTAAGAGTTTTTAATGATATTTTAGTATGAACTCATTACTAATAAAATAAAACCAAAAAATCGAATCTAATGAATTTATTCATAAGATAACACTGGTAACTTATGCTTAGTGTAATGTTTGTAATAGGTTTTGTCTTTATGCGTTTTTCTATATTCCTAAATCAAAAACCAGTCTTGTAATTTAAAATTGCTGCAAATTAGGGGAGCAATATTGATAGGATCTTTAACAATAATGGTAAAACATAAAATAGTGAAATCACAGAACTCTTACATAATTCTAAGGAGAAATTACTGTTTTTGCTTGAACATTAATTCTTATGAGGTAGATTATCATAAAATGAATGATGATCCCTAACTATAACTGATTTTAAGTCTTGGAGATCATCAAATTTTCTCTTGGAGATTGGCAGGGGCCCTGAATAAAGAGGAGGAATTACTAAATCTGTTCTTAATTTCTTTGCTCTTTGTGGCATAGTCAACCATTGTTCATCAAAATCTAGTTTGTACTCTATTGGTGAACTAGGTTTGTAACATAAAGCTTTAAGATCATTGACACATGGATCACCTGGTTTGTTCCCAGGTCGTATCGATTTTAAATAATCAATAGTATCGTATTTTTTGAAAAAGGTCCAGTCTGCATACTTTACATTATATTTATGTGTTAATGAAGCTTCTTTAATAATTTTGACAAAATCAGCAGGTACATGAAGTTCTCTGTTTTTTTTCTGGCTTTCTATGTGGGAATGGACTGTGTCACATTCCATCTGGGTATGGCCTTTGCATAAATATTTTTGAGTGATAGTTAATCCATTCTTTTCAGAATAATATTTTAAGGCATTTGCTAGCACTACATTACGATTCTGGGCTGCGCATCCATCGCTGTATATAATTATAGGTAAGCTCTTATCTGCCACACAAGCATCAATAAAATCTAACAAACATGAAGCAAAGATGTTTGCAGTCATTTCTCCACAGCCCTCATGCCATACGTAGCAAAATGCCTTATTAGTAGCCAAATCATATATTGTAAATTGGTGACATGCCAATTTCAATTTAAAATATAAAGCACCAGCTTGAGAGTATGGTACTAACTGAACTGCCTGTACATCAACTGTGTACAAATTGCATAGTCCTGATTGTGCTGCTAACTTGTCTAATTCTTTTTCTTTTCTTGCTTTATCTTTATTCTTGATGTGGCTTTCATACTCTTCATTCGAAATATTTCCACTTTTGTATGAAAAACAAGTGTCACACTGATCTTTACGTGGTTTAAAAAGGCTGTAGTTTCGTTTCAAAACTTGCAGTCTAAATCGGTTATACTTTATTTTATCATTATCAGGCAGATTAAAATCACTGAAATATTTTTCATATTCTCTATAAACTTGTTGCATCGATTGATAATTAACTTCAAAATACTGTTTAGCAGAATTTTTTCTGCAGTAATGACTTTCCATTGTAGGCATTCGATCTAAGAATGTGTTCACATGTTTAAGTTTTGCTTCTGATATTTCTTTTGCTTTTAATCCTCTTTTACTGGTTTTACTTCCGCTTGAGCAATCAGATGCTTTATTTATCCAAGAGTGTATTGTGGCTTCACGAAGACAAAAGGTATTTAAAAATGTATTTTTACATACACTTAATTTCACTCCAGAAACTCTTAGGTAATATTTTAAAGAGAAATTCCTCCGCGATACTTTTTTACTTGTAGTTCTTTGTTTTACTGGAACTTTATCTACTAAAGCCACAATAAATAATTTTCTCTGGTCCCATGTCATGTTCCAAAAGTTTTCAAACATTTGCTTTCTTTTGTCGTCATCAATATCCCAACACTTAAGTGTTTTAGATGTTTTGCAACGTGCCGACAAACATTTTGATTTTAAAACTCGTTTTTGTCGTTTCTTTAAGCCTATTTTAACACCTTTGTATGTACTAGCTGTAATGTACTTTTTACCCTTTTCTCTTGCGATTTTTGGTTGATTTTTCTTCCAGGTTTCTGGATTTGCCATTCCTTTACCGCTTCTCGTTGACTTTTTAGCAATGAATAAGTCATCTTCGCCTGATGAGCTATTATTTTCTTGATCAGAATCACAATAAGTGGCATCACTATCACTAGCCTTAAATGGTTCTTCACTTTCAGATTCAGCTTCAATTTCTGACGTAATAAACAATCCAGTAGCAGTATCCAAAATCTTGTAACATGTTTTTAACATGCCTGTTTTTTCGTCTAGAATATCATCCATTGTACGCTCATCTAAAAATAGCAAAAAAGATTGAGTAAGTACATTATGTATTATGATTTTTAATTACAAATATATCAGTTGTAATCATTATTGTTCTAAAAATTGTTAAAAATTAATAAACTGTACCATAATTATTATCTGCAGTGGGACTGGGAGTATGAGTAGTAGTAGAACAAAGTTTAGAGTGTATTGAGTAGTCGTCATTTCTCGCTGCTTGCAGAGGAGGTCTTGACTGCATTAACATTTTATAGCTTCTTTTTCGTGAATCCATCTGTAATTAACATAAAAGCTGAACCAGTGTTTATCTAAATATCTATTTAGACCAAGTTGTATTATCTCAAAGATTATAGGGTTTTTTTGGTGATCATTCTTACCGTAATTATTGGACTACACAATACACATTTATAGCTGGAACTTCACTTTAAATATATTTTTATATAGCTTAGACCGTGACAAATGGTATTTAAACAATAAACCGTGCAAAATAATATGAATTTAATGACGGTTCTTCTTTCACTTCACCGGTTGATACATGACAGTACTGGACAGTGACAGCTATTTACGCGGTTTAGTCTCTGGTTATGTCCCAGACCAAATTTCAAAAAACGCATAACTACGAGATCCGAGATTATTGAAATAAAAAAAAAATTGAGTACGGAGTTAAGATATTTCCGTTCTAAACTAATTCTCTTGTCTGTGGTATTAAAGACTTACGTGTTTTATGCACTAAAGCGAAATTAAATATATAATTTTTTTATCTGGTAACATCATTTTTGTTAAAAACTGAGATACGAGTTTTTATAAAAGTACTGACGATATGTGTAAGTGAGTGTGTAGGTGAATGTGCGTTCGTGTTTGTATGGGTGTGTGTGCATGCGTCTGCGTGTGTGCGTGAATATCTGTAGGAGCGAGAGATATATACCGACACGAAATCCAATATTTGACATAAGTAATTAATATATAATAAAATAGCATTCACATTTATTTCTGAATGCTGAGTAGGTTTTCAGTCGCATCGTAGTCAAGAGTCATAAGAAATTTAGTCACAGTACGTTTGCAGTTAGAAGTCAGAAGCGGATAGATATTAAGAGAAGCATTAAGTCTATTATAAAGTAGTGGTCCGAGACAGTCAAAGAAATGATGAGCAAAGGATGTTCTGACAGCAGGTGTGTTGCACACTTGGTGTTTGCGTCGTTTGCCTTCTAGCAAGTTAGGGTTATAGGGTAACTGTGAATGCTGTTTAAGTACCGTTTTAAGAATATAAGTTTGCCTAACAGTGAGAATATTCCAGTGTACGTAGAGCTCGACAGTAGTATAGACTCGTAGTACTATCATTTTTTTATACGCTTCGCATAGTAACTACTAGCTATTTTTTTTTCTTTTAAATACTTTTTGATAGCTAAAACGACACCTAACGTAGAACTGACAAAACTTGCCAACACTGGAATGTCTCTAGCTGAGAACCATAAAAGAATATTGTAATTGCTAAAACCAGATGATACCACTGGATTACACTAGATGTATTAAAAATAATAACCGGGGTATTTATAATAAATTTATTTCCTTTGAATCACATGCATTAATAAATAATAAACTAATATTACCATTAATACTACAATAACTTACAAATAAAACTTGCTAAATCAATATTTGAAGATGCGGGCTGATTTGATTAGACGCGATAATTTATCTATTCTGTGGAGCTTGTCTAGTATCACCTCAGACGGAAATCGGAATGTGTTTGACTAGGTGTAAAAGGAACATTAAAAAGTAATTATTTTGTCTATGGTCTTTTCGTTCATATTTGCAAGTTGCATCGACCAATAGGAGCTTAGGGCTTTTCGTGTGTATATCGAGATTTTGCTCTTTTTTAGGCCAATTTATTAACTTTATAGTCCTTGTTATTAAAATATTTTCTTATCAAGAAATCGTATTAATTTAACTAAAATGATGACTGCGAGCGAAAGGAACAAACAATAAAAGGTAGATAACGTAAATAAAAGAATGAAATGTAAAATAACGAAAATAAAAGGTAAGTAAATAAAGTATGAGAAGGTGTAAACATTACAAAAACTCGTATAGATTACTTAAAAGATGACAAGCTATTTCCTTATTAAAATTATTATATCGGTTCATTTTATTAGTTAGTTATGTAATGTATATGTACTTATTTATTTAATTTACCTAAGTGTAGGTACTGAATTCTATTGATCGATCAATGAGAATGACTTGAAATTAAGCAGTATAGTTGGAGAATGAATGGAAGTGCCATATTATTATTATATTTTGTTTAAATTAACTAATAAAGAAAAAGGTACAATAAGTGAACCCTAGGTAGACAAATATAGCATTTTACGGGGATTCGGGGAGGGTAGGATGGCCACCCAAAATTGGAGTATAGGAGAAATTCTGGATTTATTTACATGCCCCTATATGGTATAAATTTTAGGACAGCGATGTTCGACGATTATCGCCATATATGGTAATAAAACGGGGACCGAAAATAAGTATAAAAGGGCTGAAGGAGGATGCCTCGGGAAGTCTAGTTTATAATTCCGTCGCGTGCGTTAGCTGAAAAACTGTCAGCCGGGTAGTTTAGAAAGTTTGTAGAAGTTGATTTAGTTGTTTACAAATATTATAAAGTTTAGTTTTTTGAAAGTGATGATTTAGCTTAGAGTGAGTATTTTGTGTTAGAGAGGCGTGAGGGAGTGCGGTAATCAGGTTGTCATGTTTCCGAGGGTCGTAACAGTAATTTCCTGTGAGTTTATTTTGCTCGATCCTTGTGGATATCGGTACCTGGTCAGCGAGGCGCCACGCTACCTGGTTCTGATGGCCACAGGTGTCAAAATCCATTATTGAGATTGCCAGAAGGTTCCCGGACATCTAGCACAATGCTAGGGGTCAGCTATGGTTAAATTAAATGAAACTTGCTCACCGCCCAACCTACTACCGTAAGCTGCTTCGCTCGGGGAAGGCTTGGAAGGTAACCGTCGGCTTTCTTAGAGCTTAGCGAAGTTTCGCGTCGCGGCGTCAGTTCTGTGTACGATAGTGCAGTGGTGTCCAGTGATAACCTGGTGTTTTGGAATCAGGGGCACATCAGTGCAGGGTGTAGTGAAAATCGGGCCGATTGGACAGACGCTGAAGGCCAGGCCATCACCACCATAGTTAACCTCTGTAAATTAACAGATCGTGTATTTTGTAAAAGAAAATACATGTAATCATGTAAATATTCTAATTGTCTGCTGAAAAGAGGGTGGATGGTTTGAAATTCAGCTGTCTTTCTAAAAGCCTTTGTAATAAGTGATTTTTGATGTGTTAAGTGATTTCTCCCAGGAAAGTATTAAATGTTAGTTTACCTAGATAGCAGGTAGACTTCAGGTCAGTTGCATGCATTTTATCTCTTCTGTTCTGTTTACTGTACGAAAGTTCGTGTTTTCCAGGTATCATGCGGACAGTACTTTGTCAAACTACTTAGATATATTTTAAGACCTTTATTACTTATCCTAGGTATCACACTAAAGGTAGGTAAATTTGAACTTTTGTGATATTTGGTTGCCTGTACTGTTTTATAAATTATGAGACCTTGCTACTAGATATTGTGCGGTGAGAAATCTTTTGTTCACATTTTATGATTTTCTAGTTCTATTTGTGGTCTAAAATACCTACATACTTAAGTACTAAGCTTCAGAAATATAGTTACATTGGACAAAGTCCAGCCACTTATTCTATATTTTAAAGTTTTAAGATATGGAACTTGCTCAACTTTATGAAACTTGATATTAAATCTTACACGGTATTATGCGAACAAAATATCATTGTTTTCGCATGGCTAACTTCTGAAATCTATATAGGTTCTAGAACATTTATTTTAAACTGACAACGTTGATCATCTGAGACAATACTTGCTATTATTATTATAATATTACTCAACTTATTATGTGGTTTAGAGATCTTTCTGGATCCGCGATTCAGCTTGGGGTCTCTAAATTATATTTTGCATCATGTTATATTTTATTATGACAATTCCTTACTCACCCATCACCTTATCACTTCCACAGTGAATACCTAATTACAATTGATATTAGATTAATTACTTACCTGCTTGCATGTTCAATATTAATTTGAACGCTGCAACCTGTTTGACAGTGTGCTTCTTCATGTTGCTGGGGGATTGTATCATGCATTGATATACAAACACAAACTCCACAAGTTAACGGGATATTTTATCATTTTTATTTGTACTTACTATTCCAATTGAACATGAACATATAGGTCTTTTTAGTGCTACTTGTCTCGGCTGTTGACTTACATGATGATACAGTCATTCCTCTGGGATCATAGCTGTGAAGATATCTATGTATATAATCATAGCCGTGTCTCGGAGAGTGATTTGGACACTTAGTAAGGAAGTAGAGCAACAAACGCAATGATGAGACTGAGAATCCTGTTCAGATTGGAATACACACTATACATACTTACCTACATACTTTTCTTGAGCAAGAGTCATTGATTGTGTGTAATACCTTCCGAGTAGCTATATCCGGCTGTTGATATGCAAACCTTGAGTAAGTAAGAGAATATCTGGCTGTCGATACTTGGTTTGTAAGTAAGTAGGACTAGTGAATTGAATCTATTGGATGCAATCTCCTCTTGCCATATGAGAATACACACCACACCATACATACCTACATATTTATCTTGAGTAAGAGTTATTGATTGTGTATAAAACCTTCAGAGTAGCTATATCCGGCTGTTGATATGCAAACCTTGAGTAAGTAAGAGAATATCTGGCTGTCGATACTTGGTTTGTAAGTAAGTAGGACTAGTGAAATGAATCTGTTATGTGCAATCTTCTCTTGCCTGGGAGAATTATTGCCTTGCGTGCTAGCCGCTTGGCAATCTCACAAACACTTGAGTAGTTCATTGGTTATGCAATATTTGGACATTCCAATGAATTACATACCTTTTCTATGCATGATAGCATGAATATAGCAATATGAAACGGGCGCTTTGTGGGATCGGTTGTACCCTATTCCACTAAAGAGTTTGTGAAATTAGGTTTTCACATCCCTGTTACCCTGTTCTCGTTTTCGTTGAAGCACCGCTGTTGTGCAGTACTTATCCGCCGGGAATAGTGCCTAGTTGCATCGGAGAGGCTCGGTTGGGACCTGGGGTTGGATCTTATTGATGGACTTGTCAAAGTTGATCAATATGGTCCTTGGAGGAAGCGGTTCCGCCAAATTCCAAAGACCTGCGTCTTTGAGTTTGGTTATAGGTTTTCCAAAAGAAACCCTATCCTTTTATTCTACCCCTACTTCATACCTAAAGTACATACTAAAATATTTGTTATGTTATATTATTAAATCTATTTATAATTATTTTTCTAATTATTGGTTTTATGATAAGGCTTTTAATGATAAGATAGGTCTAGTAATAGTGCATTTGATAAGGAAACATCCAGGCTTGAGCCAGGCATACCAGAAAAGTATTTGGATTACTGATATGAAAACACAACGTAGGTCCTTTAAATTTAGACGATCAAATTTGGCCAATACTAACAACGTCTTCATGAAGTTACAGACTACTTACTTCTGTAAATGATTGAAGGTGTTTAAGGATGACAGTCCAATGGATAGCTAAAGTATTTAGCTACCTGGAGGATGTTACAACTTGGTGCCGGTGACCAAGGGATATCTGGTTTTAAAAATGTCTGGATTAAGCCGGTGTTTTTCAAATGCACACTCTAGGTTATTGCAAAGCAAATAGGTATGAGTGCTTAGCGAGCGTTATAGAGCGTAGGGGCGTAGTGCAAAATAAAAAAATAAAAAAGTTGCTTGTAACTTTTTTATTAACTGTGCTGATGCGTAAATTTATTATCTTGAGTGCAGTTGCGTAGGTAACGAAAGTGTGCAAGTATTCGTGCTCAATTGTACCGATAGTCCCCACCAAAAGAACAGTGCAGGCAAGCTGAAATAAAAACAATAGCGTTTTAAGCTTAAAACAAACATGACGAGCAAAACTTGCAATCCAATAGCAACAAAAGAATAACAAGAAAATATGTGATACCTGGATAATTCGTTCTACATTTATTTTACAATAATGTTTCAATTTTGTTTATTTATTTATATGCAGTGTTAGCTAAGGCAGGAAACATTTTACTAATTTTTCATTCTTGTTGACGTGTTTTGACAAATATTACATTGACTAACTAGTGCCGTACCGATACTATCGTTAACTCGCCAGTTCGATTATCAAGTTTTATTCGATTCCACTTGAACCTAACGAATTATTATAGTGAATTGCTACTAAACACTCCTTAGTGACAAAATAATCGATTAGTTTAGTAATACATCCATTAGCTATTTATTTGAACGATGGCAATAGCTAAATAGTCAATTTTGATGTTATTTTACTGGGGGCGAAAAACAGAAAAATATTTTTTTTATCTCTTTTTCTTGTTTTTTACGCATTTATTTTAGTGCTTTCTAACATTTAAAATTGAGAAATACGATTAAAATCAATTCGATTAAAAGATCATTCAGAAGTAGAATCGATTACTTATATTGATTGAATAGATCGATTATCGATTTTTGGTCATGTCCCTAGTCATGATACGTAAAGCTCGAAATGTCAAAGTCTACTCGTTCGTAGAAAACAGACTAAGGATAGGATCATACAGCCTTGTTATTATTTGATATTTCTTTATCTGGTTTAGGTCGTCTACACACTGTACACGAAAAAAAAAAAAGTGTTTTTTTTTCCGTTACTGCGTTAAAGCTATAAGATATTATTGAACTGTTATAATAAAAGTTGAGGTATAATAGTATGGCACTTGTGTTTATGTTTGTTGCGATTGGGTAGAGTTTTTTAAATAGCACTTGGTTATTGATTATGAATAGGGTTATAAATCTTAAAGCTATATAACGTTTACCTTTACTGAGGTTAACCACGTCTTATAAAATAAAAGCTAAGCAAGGTTACATACATACATTTTTAGGAATTAAGTAAAGCTATAACTAGTCTACGCGTTATTACTTTACAGTAGTGTGATGGAAGCTTAAAAATTTGTGGTGTGATGAGAGCTTAAAATTTTATTATTCAGTCGCCAAAAGTCATTGGATTTTTTTGTTCATTCGACAGACAAGTTTTTTTTTAGTTGATGACTTAGCGATGGGTCTACTGGAACGTGACTGACGTCAAGTATTTTGCTTTGCAGTTTTCTTTAAAAACTTGAGTTTGCTTTTGTAAAGGATAATGTTTTAAAGTTAAGTTAAGTTACATATTGTGTACTTATTAGAGAAGTGCGGTTAATTAGTAAATGTAATAAAATCAGTGACATAAGTTTGATTAGGTAACTGTTGATCAAGATTTTTAAAGTACCTAGGTATTTCTTTATAGTTGAAACTTTTGAAGAATTTACTCAGGGAAAATTTACCTTACAGGTATGGAAAATTACATACTTAAAATAGAACATATCACAGTTACCTAGGATAAGTGAGTTAGGACTCTTCTGTTAAAGCTTTCTTTATTTATTTAACAATAGGGTTCAGTTCAGGAAAGGTAATATTATTTAACTTTGGTAAGATAGGTTCTGCACATAAGTACATGTTAGTGGGCACAGCTGTGTCTGGGTTATTGTATAATAAAATATAGGCATTGTATTGGAATCAGCCATATAACTATAATTACTAGTTTGCTATTAACACTAGTTTGGTCCTATTTTAAACTGATATTATTTAGGTACTTACATTAGTTTTATGGTATTTTATTGATAGAATAGTAGCTCATTAAATCAGGAATTGTAATTTGGTTGAAACTTTAAAAGCGGGTTTTGATCTACTGGTATTAAGAATATTGATACATTCTGAATGAGATTATTTAACGGTAATATACTCTATAAGTTGAAATTTGAAAGTTGAGGGTTTCTTTATTTAAATGGGCATGCATAGTAGGCATTTTTGAATTATCAATTCTTTTACTTAACCACCGGTTATGATATCATTTGGCTAAAAGAAGAAATGAATGCAAAGAAGCTTGTCGGCTTTGTTAGGTGAAACTCAGCCGTGCTTACTAGTGTTATAGATGCGAGGGTCTGTTTGTTGTTTGTTTATTTGTTTGTTTGTTGCGCCTTCGCGTCCTGGCTGTTTGGGCGATCATCGAGAAATTTTGCCTATGCATTGTCAGGGGTACGGAAAGGGACAGGGGTGCCTTATTATCCCGGAAAAAAAAGGGGAACTGATCCCGAGGAATAGACAGAATGCTGCCACACGGGTGAGGTCGCAGGCCGTGGCTATACTGTTATAAGAATGGTGTAAAAATTAGGTATACCATAGTTGAATAAAGGAATGGTTTAGTTTATTAGAGTTGATCTGGGTTGATCAGTGATCAGCATGTTGGTCTGCCACGGGAAGGTACTGGGTTCGATTCCTGGCTGAGCGGAGATTGGAGTGTTACTGTTTAGGAAATATACTTATTGGGAGAAATATCGGATAACTTTATGCTCATAAATAAAAATAAAAGTTATTAGTTTTATAAATAAATAGTTCCTTTAACTGATAATAAACTTTAGTTTGTTTCGCAAACCGGTTGATGTAGCTTTGTGAGTATGTATGTGTGTACAACCAGTTAGGAAATGTTGATCTAAGATTTTCTATCATTCAGTTAGTAATAATTTCAATATGTTTAAAGGTGATTAAAGTAGTGGATAACATTTACAATGCCTATATGATATAACACCTCCTTAGGAATATTTTTTTTTCAAAAATCTTATTTTAGTTGTTTTGTTTTAATTGAATGAAGGTAGGTATTCTTAGTTTATTACTCATTAGCATCATTATCAACATGCGGATTTTCTTGGCACTCGAGAATTTTACTATGCACTAAGCTAAGCAAACAAAATATTTTATTTATTCTTTAATCCTTAATACTAACAATTTGATACTGATATAATAAAACAATGCTATCATTTAGGTCACTAGGTATCTAGGTATTTTAAATAATTCACATAGGCAGTATTGGTTATGTACAGACCATCCATAAATTAAAAAAAAAAAAAAAAAAAAAAAAAAAAAAAAAAAAAAAGGTAGCTTTAGGTGACGCATACATCTGGGGCAGGGGTCTCCAAGCTACGGCCCGCGAAAGAGAATCAGGATCGTACCAACATACTGTGATACAGTGTGTTAATGCATTGAGGTAGTTAGGTACTGGCCCTTGGGACTTTGTGGAAAATTTAGTCCGGCCCTAAGTCTAAAAAGATTGGCGACCCATGGTCTAGGGTAGGTTAGGGGTTAAATTAAATAGTATTATTAGCTGAGCTGAATTGTAAAATGTGTTAGATAACGTTGTGGGAAAAAAAAAGTTAAAATTGTTTTAGTTCACTAACAGTTCAATAAATGGCGCTGTAGTTTTTTTAATCGCTGTAGTGTTTCGGTTTTGTATTAAATATCGATTCCCATTCAGATTTTTACCTTTTATTTTCAATTTTGATTTCGGATTTTTCGCGTTCCGTTCCGTTCGAGTTCCGTTTCATTCCGCGATCTGATTCATGTTATGTTCCGCGTTTCGATTCTGTTCCGCCTCGTACCGCGATCCATTTCGTGTTCTATTTCGTCCCGCGATCCATTTCGAGTCCCGCTCCGCGTTCTGTTCGTTTTCAGTTCATTCCTCGATCCGGTTGTGTTCCGTTCCGCGTTCCGTTCGTATTTATTACAGTACCTACAGTATTCCCACGTCTCACTTGTTTTCCGATCCGTTCCGTATTTTGTTCACCGTTCCGCGTTCCGTTCATGTTCCGGTCCGTGCGTTTCGTCTATTACGTGTTTCAATGCCGATTACGATTTTATTTTCAATTCCGGGTTTGATTTAAGGTTCCGATTTCGATTCCGGTTCCGTTTTTATTTACGTTTCAGATTCCGATTTAAGATTCCGGTTTTATTTCGATTTTGGTTCTGACTGCGATCACGATTTCGATTATTTCGATTATTATTATTAATGATATAGGTAAACAAAAATTTGTATGAAAGCTGTTTTATCACGCGGTTTTGTTTCAGGAAGTGGTTTTAACGGATTTTGGAATAGTGACTTATCCGGAGTGCATTATAGTGGTTTTATGATTAATTGCGAATGATTTTTTTTAGGTGATAAACAATTTTTCCTTTTGACTTTATTAGTGAGTGATTTTTTTAAAATTTTAAGTGAACTTAAATTTATTCTTTTGACCTTGAGTGGAAAATTTTATGGTGTTAAGTGATAAGTGGACCTTGAGATTTTAGTGAGTGTTGTACATTAATAAGTGAACTTAAAAAGTGAGTGATACAGTTAAAGTGAACGTACCCCAAATTAAATCTTCAAGATGCCTAAACAAAGAATACAACCTGAAGCAGCTGTGACAAGAAGATCCAGTATCGTGACCCAAGGGGCCTCTATAGTAGATCCCCCTCCAGTGGCGAGAAAGGTCACCTCAGTACAGTATATATCACGTATTATACAACAAGCTGTTAATACCATTAATAATAAAGTCGCTGAGCTGGAAAACAAGATCTCGACCACTTCTACGCCTGTGGTAGCATCAGATACATCCATACAAAGGGGCGACACTAATATACAAGCCTTAATACAGCCTGGTTCTGCTACTGTATACTATCCAGTGTCCCAGATACCTGCTGATAAGCCTAAGTTCCCGTCAAAATACAAACACCCTGTGACTTTCATTGAAGACTTAACAGCTTATCTAAAGAAGTATGCACCAGGAACGACCGATGTTATTGATATTATATTATCAACGCTCGAGGACGAAGTGCTTGAGTGGGGGCGCCTATATAGGAGTAGGTGGGCGCAATTCGAAGACTTCAAGAAGGACTTCTTGGAAACTTTTTGGGGCGAAGCGGACCAAAGAGAATTAAGAAGGAAAATTGTGCAAAACACTTGGGATGGAAGGCAGTCGATGCTGGGTCATTTTATATCGTTGTGCGGACAAGCAAAGATGCTTACTTACCCTATCGAAGAGCAACAATTAGTAGGCGACATCATGACCCATTTTCCGATTGAAGTACAATACGCGTGGAGTTCTAGCAATAATACGTCCATATTGCAAGCTACGGAGTTTCTGCGCAAATTGGACAATGTAAATAAACAACACGGATTCAAGCACGGCAGCAATACTCAAACGAACGTTCCCCAAAAAGTCGTAGCAGCCGTCCAAAATAACCCGATCAAAAAGAGGAAGTTTAAGCGGAATAAACAATTTTACATCCGATTAGCGCGTCAAGTATCAGCAAACAAGTCTGCAGAAATTAATGATGGTTTAAATGCAAGTCTGTTGTAAATATTGTAACGATATTCATTTAATAGATATTACGTGTAAATGTTCAATTAAAAGTTGTCTTTAATAGGTTTAGGTTAGAATTCATCTCGTGTTATTACTATAAATTTTAGGGTTATTCTTGTTCATGATTCTTTAATTACGTGTAAATGTTCAATTAAAAGTTGTCTTTAATAGGTTTAGGTTAGAATTCATCTCGTGTTATTACTATAAATTTTAGGGTTATTCTTGTATATGATTCTTTATTAGTTATTTTCTTCTATTGAGAATCTTGATATTATAATAATTAACCGTGTAATTGATTCAATTAAGTTCGTTAATTATTTATTTGTGAATTTTGATATTGTAAATTGTGTTGGTTAAGTTCATTTTACTTACGAGAGTTGGAATTTTAGGTTTTGTAAACTTTATTGTTTAATGTTTATAAAAATTACGTTTGTAATGTGTACTTGGATATTATCATAGTTAGTATCATAAATATCCATTTATTATAATTCATTGTTTAGCTGTTTTATAATTCATTGTTTAACTGTTTATGATTTTATTGCGGAGGTTTTTATACTATTAACCATTGAATTTGTGATGAGCGTAAGTTAGGTAACTATTTTGATGTTAGACTGTTGATTACCAATTTTATTGAATAATTCCTTAATAATTCCTGTTATTAACAATAGTGACTGATTTTGTTGTTATTGTGATTCTGTAAATATTTGACGATATTATTTGTAGATTATTATTACTATTGAGAATAGAGGACAGATTTATTACATAAAATATTGCATAATTTTATAGGGAACGAGAGTTTTATATTAAATCACTATTGAAAAGCTGTAATTGTTACTTAAGCATTTATTAATTTGAAAAACTAGTATACAAATTATACTTACAAAAAGAGATCTTGGGGAACGATGGGTCAGGGAAATGACTCGAGTACGACTATCGGAGCGCTTGAGAAGTTTGAATTACTTTAATAAACATTTTACACCAAAATTACCTACTAACTTCATTTGTTCTGTCATTTTATTATTTTCTATTGTATTCGCTTGTCGACTATCAAGCGCTATCACTGACAGTCATACTCGGTGGGGCGTAGGGTGTGGTCATTTCAGGGGGGTAGAGAGGTAAGATAATAAAATAAAATAAAAAAATTATAATGGTTTATATTTTCCCAATTCCTCATAATATATAAATTTTATTATGGTCATTGTTGGTTGGATCTATTTATGGATAAATTATAACTCCAGTAAATTCCTTTATAATTTAGGGGCGGTTGTGCCGATCCAACCCTATGGCTACTATGAAAATGAAATGAAATGAAATGAAAATGAAATAATTGTTTATTTTCCCATCACAAATAAAGTACTTAAGTGGTAATTAGAAGCTACACATGAATGGTTACTAAATTTGTGAGGGACTGGTGCCAGCAGTAGGTTTCGGAAAAGAAACCTGTGACACAGGTCGCCAGGCCCACCCACAGACAATAGTTTTACCGTATGCATTGTAACTTGATACTATTACACCTAGTACATGACGGTAAACAAAAGTTAACTAAAATAACAGGTATAAAAACTAAACAGAACAATGTAAACTAAAATATAGTATACACCCCAAAGCTAAGATGTATATGTGTAAGTGAGTGTGTAGGTGAATGTGCGTTCGTGTTTGTATGGGTGTGTGTGCATGCGTCTGCGTGTGTGCGTGAATATCTGTAGGAGCGAGAGATATATACCGACACGAAATCCAATATTTGACATAAGTAATTAATATATAATAAAATAGCATTCACATTTATTTCTGAATGCTGAGTAGGTTTTCAGTCGCATCGTAGTCAAGAGTCATAAGAAATTTAGTCACAGTACGTTTGCAGTTAGAAGTCAGAAGCGGATAGATATTAAGAGAAGCATTAAGTCTATTATAAAGTAGTGGTCCGAGACAGTCAAAGAAATGATGAGCAAAGGATGTTCTGACAGCAGGTGTGTTGCACACTTGGTGTTTGCGTCGTTTGCCTTCTAGCAAGTTAGGGTTATAGGGTAACTGTGAATGCTGTTTAAGTACCGTTTTAAGAATATAAGTTTGCCTAACAGTGAGAATATTCCAGTGTACGTAGAGCTCGACAGTAGTATAGACTCGTAGTACTATCATTTTTTTATACGCTTCGCATAGTAACTACTAGCTATTTTTTTTTCTTTTAAATACTTTTTGATAGCTAAAACGACACCTAACGTAGAACTGACAAAACTTGCCAACACTGGAATGTCTCTAGCTGAGAACCATAAAAGAATATTGTAATTGCTAAAACCAGATGATACCACTGGATTACACTAGATGTATTAAAAATAATAACCGGGGTATTTATAATAAATTTATTTCCTTTGAATCACATGCATTAATAAATAATAAACTAATATTACCATTAATACTACAATAACTTACAAATAAAACTTGCTAAATCAATATTTGAAGATGCGGGCTGATTTGATTAGACGCGATAATTTATCTATTCTGTGGAGCTTGTCTAGTATCACCTCAGACGGAAATCGGAATGTGTTTGACTAGGTGTAAAAGGAACATTAAAAAGTAATTATTTTGTCTATGGTCTTTTCGTTCATATTTGCAAGTTGCATCGACCAATAGGAGCTTAGGGCTTTTCGTGTGTATATCGAGATTTTGCTCTTTTTTAGGCCAATTTATTAACTTTATAGTCCTTGTTATTAAAATATTTTCTTATCAGGAAATCGTATTAATTTAACTAAAATGATGACTGCGAGCGAAAGGAACAAACAATAAAAGGTAGATAACGTAAATAAAAGAATGAAATGTAAAATAACGAAAATAAAAGGTAAGTAAATAAAGTATGAGAAGGTGTAAACATTACAAAAACTCGTATAGATTACTTAAAAGATGACAAGCTATTTCCTTATTAAAATTATTATATCGGTTCATTTTATTAGTTAGTTATGTAATGTATATGTACTTATTTATTTAATTTACCTAAGTGTAGGTACTGAATTCTATCGATCGATCAATGAGAATGACTTGAAATTAAGCAGTATAGTTGGAGAATGAATGGAAGTGCCATATTATTATTATATTTTGTTTAAATTAACTAATAAAGAAAAAGGTACAATAAGTGAACCCTAGGTAGACAAATATAGCATTTTACGGGGATTCGGGGAGGGTAGGATGGCCACCCAAAATTGGAGTATAGGAGAAATTCTGGATTTATTTACATGCCCCTATATGGTATAAATTTTAGGACAGCGATGTTCGACGATTATCGCCATATATGGTAATAAAACGGGGACCGAAAATAAGTATAAAAGGGCTGAAGGAGGATGCCTCGGGAAGTCTAGTTTATAATTCCGTCGCGTGCGTTAGCTGAAAAACTGTCAGCCGGGTAGTTTAGAAAGTTTGTAGAAGTTGATTTAGTTGTTTACAAATATTATAAAGTTTAGTTTTTTGAAAGTGATGATTTAGCTTAGAGTGAGTATTTTGTGTTAGAGAGGCGTGAGGGAGTGCGGTAATCAGGTTGTCATGTTTCCGAGGGTCGTAACAGTAATTTCCTGTGAGTTTATTTTGCTCGATCCTTGTGGATATCGGTACCTGGTCAGCGAGGCGCCACGCTACCTGGTTCTGATGGCCACAGGTGTCAAAATCCATTATTGAGATTGCCAGAAGGTTCCCGGACATCTAGCACAATGCTAGGGGTCAGCTATGGTTAAATTAAATGAAACTTGCTCACCGCCCAACCTACTACCGTAAGCTGCTTCGCTCGGGGAAGGCTTGGAAGGTAACCGTCGGCTTTCTTAGAGCTTAGCGAAGTTTCGCGTCGCGGCGTCAGTTCTGTGTACGATAGTGCAGTGGTGTCCAGTGATAACCTGGTGTTTTGGAATCAGGGGCACATCAGTGCAGGGTGTAGTGAAAATCGGGCCGATTGGACAGACGCTGAAGGCCAGGCCATCACCACCATAGTTAACCTCTGTAAATTAACAGATCGTGTATTTTGTAAAAGAAAATACATGTAATCATGTAAATATTCTAATTGTCTGCTGAAAAGAGGGTGGATGGTTTGAAATTCAGCTGTCTTTCTAAAAGCCTTTGTAATAAGTGATTTTTGATGTGTTAAGTGATTTCTCCCAGGAAAGTATTAAATGTTAGTTTACCTAGATAGCAGGTAGACTTCAGGTCAGTTGCATGCATTTTATCTCTTCTGTTCTGTTTACTGTACGAAAGTTCGTGTTTTCCAGGTATCATGCGGACAGTACTTTGTCAAACTACTTAGATATATTTTAAGACCTTTATTACTTATCCTAGGTATCACACTAAAGGTAGGTAAATTTGAACTTTTGTGATATTTGGTTGCCTGTACTGTTTTATAAATTATGAGACCTTGCTACTAGATATTGTGCGGTGAGAAATCTTTTGTTCACATTTTATGATTTTCTAGTTCTATTTGTGGTCTAAAATACCTACATACTTAAGTACTAAGCTTCAGAAATATAGTTACATTGGACAAAGTCCAGCCACTTATTCTATATTTTAAAGTTTTAAGATATGGAACTTGCTCAACTTTATGAAACTTGATATTAAATCTTACACGGTATTATGCGAACAAAATATCATTGTTTTCACATGGCTAACTTCTGAAATCTATATAGGTTCTAGAACATTTATTTTAAACTGACAACGTTGATCATCTGAGACAATACTTGCTATTATTATTATAATATTACTCAACTTATTATGTGGTTTAGAGATCTTTCTGGATCCGCGATTCAGCTTGGGGTCTCTAAATTATATTTTGCATCATGTTATATTTTATTATGACAATTCCTTACTCACCCATCACCTTATCACTTCCACAGTGAATACCTAATTACAATTGATATTAGATTAATTACTTACCTGCTTGCATGTTCAATATTAATTTGAACGCTGCAACCTGTTTGACAGTGTGCTTCTTCATGTTGCTGGGGGATTGTATCATGCATTGATATACAAACACAAACTCCACAAGTTAACGGGATATTTTATCATTTTTATTTGTACTTACTATTCCAATTGAACATGAACATATAGGTCTTTTTAGTGCTACTTGTCTCGGCTGTTGACTTACATGATGATACAGTCATTCCTCTGGGATCATAGCTGTGAAGATATCTATGTATATAATCATAGCCGTGTCTCGGAGAGTGATTTGGACACTTAGTAAGGAAGTAGAGCAACAAACGCAATGATGAGACTGAGAATCCTGTTCAGATTGGAATACACACTATACATACTTACCTACATACTTTTCTTGAGCAAGAGTCATTGATTGTGTGTAATACCTTCCGAGTAGCTATATCCGGCTGTTGATATGCAAACCTTGAGTAAGTAAGAGAATATCTGGCTGTCGATACTTGGTTTGTAAGTAAGTAGGACTAGTGAATTGAATCTATTGGATGCAATCTCCTCTTGCCATATGAGAATACACACCACACCATACATACCTACATATTTATCTTGAGTAAGAGTTATTGATTGTGTATAAAACCTTCAGAGTAGCTATATCCGGCTGTTGATATGCAAACCTTGAGTAAGTAAGAGAATATCTGGCTGTCGATACTTGGTTTGTAAGTAAGTAGGACTAGTGAAATGAATCTGTTATGTGCAATCTTCTCTTGCCTGGGAGAATTATTGCCTTGCGTGCTAGCCGCTTGGCAATCTCACAAACACTTGAGTAGTTCATTGGTTATGCAATATTTGGACATTCCAATGAATTACATACCTTTTCTATGCATGATAGCATGAATATAGCAATATGAAACGGGCGCTTTGTGGGATCGGTTGTACCCTATTCCACTAAAGAGTTTGTGAAATTAGGTTTTCACATCCCTGTTACCCTGTTCTCGTTTTCGTTGAAGCACCGCTGTTGTGCAGTACTTATCCGCCGGGAATAGTGCCTAGTTGCATCGGAGAGGCTCGGTTGGGACCTGGGGTTGGATCTTATTGATGGACTTGTCAAAGTTGATCAATATGGTCCTTGGAGGAAGCGGTTCCGCCAAATTCCAAAGACCTGCGTCTTTGAGTTTGGTTATAGGTTTTCCAAAAGAAACCCTATCCTTTTATTCTACCCCTACTTCATACCTAAAGTACATACTAAAATATTTGTTATGTTATATTATTAAATCTATTTATAATTATTTTTCTAATTATTGGTTTTATGATAAGGCTTTTAATGATAAGATAGGTCTAGTAATAGTGCATTTGATAAGGAAACATCCAGGCTTGAGCCAGGCATACCAGAAAAGTATTTGGATTACTGATATGAAAACACAACGTAGGTCCTTTAAATTTAGACGATCAAATTTGGCCAATACTAACAACGTCTTCATGAAGTTACAGACTACTTACTTCTGTAAATGATTGAAGGTGTTTAAGGATGACAGTCCAATGGATAGCTAAAGTATTTAGCTACCTGGAGGATGTTACAAGAGCCAACGCAATCTCGTCTTCCAGCGATATAAATATTAAAATTTTCACAGTATCTTTGGAAACTTTACAGTTGACTTTCAATGACTTAGTTTTAATTTGCTAACGCTTTCTATACTTCATTAATAAACATAATAAGAACTTATTGTCTGGTGGAAACTAAAATGCTTTGATTTTATTTTATCGGTCGTTGGAGGATGATGATAACCATTAAATTAACAGATTTTTCTAATATTTATCAGAAACATTTATTTTCCTTGCTAGGTAGGTAGTCACTCGTTATTAAACTTTAATAGGAACATATAAGATTTATCAGCTGAGCGCATAAAGTTCAACCCTATCTATTAATTTCAATTCTTAAGCGCCGCCATTGAAAGGACAAAAACAAAATATATTCGAAGTTATGTCGTGCCTGTAATAGCTTTAACTCTGCAACGCGTCAGGCGGACTTGGATCTTTTTGCGACAAGTGAAGCATCGATCAAGCGTATTATGAGTCTCAGATTCTTCAATACGACCTAATTGTACGATAATTAATTATTTAGATAGTGCTCGTTAAGTGTATTTTGCTTTATATTTGTGATGACCTATAATTGGCTTTCTGTTACTATTTAAGTTTTGTGTTATGTTATAGTAGCTGTTGGTCGTCCGAAATTAAATAAATTAAATTAAATTGATTTCCACAGCAAAGAGTTTCCTCTCCCGAGCCAAGATAAATGGCATAACAAATATCTGTCGGCGGCAAACTTTTCAAACTTAATATCAGTAAGTTCAGTCTCAATTTAGTTATGGATTCGGGACTTAACGTTTGGTCCAGCTTTATGCAGTAGAGATTAATAGCTCAGCACATAACTGGAGTTCTATCGCAGTTGAGTTCAACTCCAGTTTGCCAATTTTGAATTGGTTTTGTGCACCGAGTAGCCAACAGCGCTCTTGCATTTGAATTTGAATCAATTGCTAACTTCTTAGTAGTTTTCTTGTTGACTCTTAGATTAATCGCTGTAACGGATACTTGCACAACGTTTGGTATAAATAGTTGCCTAATTATATAATTAGTAATACGTACACATGTTTTGACAGAAACGCTTTGCAATGGTTAAATGAATTTTAGCTAGACTACGATTTTATCTTTAAATCTTAGATCATACATGAGCGTCCGACGATTTGAGTTGGCTTTCATAAATATTATTTTATCTTCTTCAAACTGTAGCCAAATAATACTATTGTAGCAGTTTAGTGTTTTGACAATATATAATTAATTACGTAAGTACACTAAGGCCCGTATTTATAAACCGCTCTCAACGTTGAGAGCTTTCTTCAGATCTTAACTGAGATGGTTTTCCTATAAGAAGAGCTTCTCAAGTATGATCTCAAAATAGCTCTTAACCTCGAGAGCGGTTTATAAATATGGGCATAGGACTAGGACACAAAGTTATGACATTGTGTTGAGTAGGTACCGCATTTCAAATGTCTCAATTTTGATATTTTTAAAGCTCATTAGTTTTGTTTTATTAAAAGGCAATTTAGTAGGATAAGATGGATCGTGTTTACTTTTCTTTGTTCAGTAACTTTTTAATACCATAAAATCCAGTAAACAAAATGAAAATCCGTGCTATTTTCTAAAGTGATTTTAGTTAGAGTTTTGAAAAGATAAGCGGTCCCGTAGGCAAGCCAAGATCCCTTCTTTGCGTTAATGAAGGAATTCCGTTTTCATTATCCTGGAGTACATCCTGTCACATCCATCTTGCCTTTAGTTAGAAGATCCTAGAGAAATGAGCCAAGGCAAAAAAATGGGATAAATGTAGTTTTATAAGCATTAAACAATATTTAAAATATTAATAACCATTTTTACTGTAGCATCAAAATTAACTATTTTGATTTCCATAGACATTTTTCAAACAACATAAATATAGAGTAACTATATATGAACTGTTGATAAATTGGTTTACATACGTCTCACTGTACTCACTGTACCAAATTACCCACCAATTAGCATTGGCCTCAGGTTATTTATTTATTTATTTCTTCTCATTATCCATTTATAAGAATTGGCTTGTGTTGTGCCCGAGCAATTGGAACACTAAAAATGGCAGATAATTAATTACCTAATAATGGTTTATTACCGACTTCCAAAGAAGGAGGAGGTTCTCTGTTCGTCTGTATATTTGTTTTTTTTGTGTATGTCCACTGATTACTCAAAGACGGCTGGACCGATTGAAATGATTCAAAAGTTATTACATTAGGTAAACTCCCAAGTTGAACCCATTTTTTAAAATTTGGAAATTGGATAAGTACTTTTCAAGAAATCTTGAAAAAAAGCACGAAAATAGTATAATTTTGTGTAAACCACCTCGATGATCAATCGTATAACTTCTTTGTTTATTAACTGAATAAGATTTTTTTGTTGTTAAGTGTAGTCCTTTAACCGACTTAAAAAAGGAGGTTCTCAGTTTGACCCGTATGTCTGTATGTTTCTCCGCGATTAACTCACGTTTGGCTTAGCCGATTTTTCTACCTAAATAATATACCTACACTACCTAATACAGAAGGTAGGTACCATCAAAAATAAAAATAAAAAAAAAAAAAATATAATAAATAAATATAATATAATATAATAATTATAAAAACACGTCTATTGAAGTCGGGTGGGGCTGGAGTACAAATTCCTTTTTTTATATTTTAAAAGCCCCACCCGAATACAATAGACGTGTTTTTATAATTACGAATGTTATTTCTTGCTTTTTAGAGGTAGGTTTTTTGAAGTCGGTTTTTTGTTTTTTTTTTAAACAATTTTTAAAATGTATAATCTTAAATACTTACACAATTTTAAAAGTACGAAATCTATAATAATCTTGTTGAAATTACGTGTAAATCAAAATTCTCCTTCATACACTGAGAAAAATGCCCATCATAAATGACGTGAATTCAGATTAAAATAAGATGGATTCACTTAAAGCACGGAGTATACTGATATCACCAAAAAGTACGATGATACTACTGTTGCTGATGATAACGGTATTTAAGATGACATGTCACCATACCTTTGGTAGGACGAGCATACAATATTTTTTATATTGTATGCTCGTCCTACAATATAAAAAATTGTATGCTCGTTCCTACTACTTATGGTTACTGTCATTGTACATCGAGTTATATCCTATTATTTTTCCTACTATTTCTCGATGACATCCTCTTATGTCAAAAAATATAATATTCTTTCATTATATCTCAAGTTATGTCCTATTATTTTTCGTACTATTTATTGATGACTTCCTCATATCTCCAGTTAGGTCCTAATATTTTTCCTACTATTTAGAAATTATTTCCTCATATATTCGGTTGTTTTCTACTATTTATTGGTGACTTCCTAATATCCTTAGTGAAGTCCTACTAATTAAAATACACTTTTCTCGTATTTCGGGTTAAATCCTACTATTTAGCAACGATTTCCTCATATCTCCGGTTATATCCTATTACTTTACGTGCTATTTATTATTACATCCTCTTACCTTGGGTTATCCTAGTACAGTCGCCATCAGATATACTGTAGCAGAAAAGGTGATCAAATACTTCTGAAAAGTTTAAATATCAATAAATTCCATACAAAGTGTAAACGAAGTGTATGGAATTTATTGATATTTTAAACTGTTCAGAAGTATTTGATCACTTTTTCTGCTACAGTATATCTGATGGCGCCTGTACTAAGATAACCCAAGGTAAGAGGATGTACCTAATAATAAATAGTAGGTACGTAAAGTAATAGGATATAACCGGAGATATGAGGAAATCGTTGCTAAATTGTAGCATCTTACCCAAAACACAAGAAATGTCAATTTTAATTTGTTGGACTTAACTAAGGATATGAGTCACCTTATTTGCTACAATATATCTAAAGACGACTGTACCTACTACTTCTTTCTTATCTAATTCACATTCCTAAAATACTTAAAAAAAGAGGATCGCGCATAAGTAAAAAATAACAATTTAAAGCATGTGAAATATAGAAAAAGTAATAGGTACCTTCATAACTTGGCAATATGCAATTGCATTAAAAACTTAAAGAGAACAGGAAGACACGTGTATAAAAAAAACAGAAATAGTAATCAAGAGTAATTTTATTTATTTTTGAAAGTAACTTTAATTATTGCAATATCAATATTTCTTTTTGAAAGTAAGTAACGTTAATTTTTACAATATTATTTTTTTACTTTTATATTAGTAATTATTTATTAATAAATGTATTGTACAACAGAAAAAAAGACACCAAAAATAATGTACCTACCTATTCGCAAATTGAGCACTTAATAGTACTTACTTAATTATAATAACACAGGCTTATAAGCTTACGGTGAACTAATTCGAAAAGGACTCATTGTACTCATTATGGTGAACAACTTTTACTTTGGGCACAACATAATTCGACGAAATTCACTTAAGGTGGTACCCTGAGCGAAAGTGGTGCAGCGGTGAATTATATTTAATATTATAATTCTAATACACAATTTTAAAAATATTTATCGTGGAGATTTTAGGGCCCACAGTCTAGTATTTTTAGACGGTATCGTTACATTCCCCCGTAGTCACTGCTAGAAGTAGATAGCAAAACTGCTAAAAGTGGCCGATTTTGACACATTTGCTATCTACTTCTACGAATGACTACGAGGGCATGTAGTGATACCTTCTAAAAATACTAGATCAAGGGCCCTAAAATCTCCACGATAATCATTATTAAAATAATTTTCTATTAATAACTTATTAAATAAAAACCTCTGAGGGCGCCACTTTCGGTCATACAACCGCCTTAAGTAGCAGCAGTTTTTTACGATTTCAGAGTTTACCCGATAGTAAAAGTTATTTAATGGATGAGTACAATGCCCCCCTTTCGGCTTAATACACCATGCTTATAATCCCGTACCTTTATGCTTATAACAATCACAGTATTTGTCAGTCAAAAATAATTTACATAGTTAAAAATAAATACCTATTTAGCATGTCACAACTTACTTACGTACCTAATTATACTCATGACACTAAGAACAATCATTAGGAAAATCCATAAAATATGCAAAATAATTTAATAAGTAAAATCATGATTCGCTTTCAATGACTTAAGATAAGAACCACCCAGCATTCTGCAAGATACTGTGGGTTACACCCACCGTCTCCTTTAAATCCTTCCAATATTTCTGCTCGTGATGTTTGCCAATCTTTCCTGGAGCGACGGGCAGGAGCCGCAGGAGGTATGTTAAATAAGCAACCGATGAGTAATATGACAGCAATGAAATTTAGTCTCTGGTTTTGTATCTGAAAAAAAAATGCTTATTGTATATAACACTACACATTATTATTAATTTATTTTTCAAACGAGGACAGACCAGAATAATTACATAAATCCTTACCGTCACAAACTGCTAGTGTGCCTGTTATTTTTTTGCGAAGAAACTTGTGCTTTGTGGTATTCAGCTTCTGCCGGGCAGCTTTTAAATGGTGTCAGATGAAGCTTCGAAGCTGTCGAGACCGCCGGATTTTAAGCTAAAATTAAACATGTAATTTGTGATAAGAATTCAATGTTTTAGGTCCATTTCAATGGCAATAATATTATGATCATTTGATTTTTTCCTTCAAATGATAAGTACACTTTATATGAAGAAAAAATTAAAATTTACCCCAAATACGTTTTTTTGTCCTCCAAAATGATATGTTTTATATAAAAAGTTAATTTTCTTCCCCCCCAATAAAGTGTGCACGCGCACGCGCACAACATAGGCTTGGCAACTTACCTTCAAAACGTTGTATATAAGTATTGAGCTAGATTCCATTATTTTAGCAAGTCATGAGTTGCTTTATCCATAAGTATTGCACTTTGCACTCACTCACATTTAAAAAAATAGTCAAATATAAATAAATTCTGTACACGCTAAAAACTGTCCTTGCGACTGCGACTTCGACTGACTGAATGGAGAGAATATACAAAAGGAACGACAAGTCGATGATAATGAACGGCGAATTTACGTGCTGTCATCGTATTTTTTAGGAATCATACAAAAATTGATGCAAACTCTTAAATAAGTTTCTGTAATCGTATTTTTGTAGGATTCATTTTAATTTTGATACTATAAGGGGACGTCATCGTATTCTAGATGCTTCTTCTCAAAAACTATGACAACTTTTTATGGAAGGTGGCACTTTCATTGTGATTTAGAATTATAATCTTATTTATAGATTATCATACATATTTATAGGACAGTGGGCTATTTTCTATTACATAGTGTTATAATATTAAGAAGATAATATTATTTTTGATGAGCAATTTTTACGATATAATATTTTGGCCAAAACTCTTAAATAAGTTTCTGTAATCGAATTTTTGTAGGATTCATTTTAAATTTTGATGCCAATTCCTTATTATTTTAAGTGAAGGTAATCTCAAAATAAAAGGAACTGGCACATAATTTTATCATACTACTATAAGGGGACGTCATCGTATTCTAGAGATGCGTCTTCTCAAATACTATGACATCTTTTTATGGAAGGTGGCACTTTCATTGTGATTTAGAATTATAATCTTATTTATAGATTATCATACATATTTATAGGACAGTGGGCTATTTTCTATTACATAGTGTTATAATATTAAGAAGATAATATTATTTTTGATGACCAATTTTTACGATGATAAGTGTCATAATATTGCCTTATTTAACCATATAATTCGACTACATCATAACACGTTTCAAGATAGCGTAATATAAACCTATTATTTCCTTATTTTAGGACAACGCACTTAATTTAAACGTACGCCACGATATTTTAAGATTACCCCAAAATGACATTTTTCTCAGTGTAAAGAGATAGGAAAAGTTTGTACGATAAACGAGCTCCATTCTTGTATTGATGCGGTTCACTAACGCAATGAAAAGTTTAAATTTGCAACGAAGTTCCTCGATATCCCCGGGTAAGATTGCCGGGAATATCCCGATGGAATAACTCGAGTGCTGAGAAATACCGGGTTTTATTAGTTGCTTTTAACCTTATAGCAGATTTTCCACAACTATTTTAAGCCTCCTGCTGTTTTTTGTGACGGTTTAAGTTTTAGTTTGCTTTATTGTGTGAACTCAAATGTTACAATAGACCGAGTTCTATGAAATGTTTACCTTACAGCATGCTTTCAGCAGATTTCCCATAACTATTTTAAGCCTTACCCTTATTATGTGGTAATTTTAAGGCCTATACTTACGTTTATCTAGAATACGAGTAGTATTAATAGTGCGTACGTTTTATCTAGAAAATTACAAAATTTCAAAAGTATTATCTAATAAATAAAGTTTGGAGTGCTAAACTATTGTGCCGTAAAATATGAAACAAAATTTATAGAACTAATAAAGTGAGAACCGAGATTTATGTTTAAGTATAAGACTTTAAACTTTTCCGTTGTTTTTATCCACTCTTCGTGGCTTCCTTGCTTAGAAAATATTTTAAAATTTTACATTAAACACATCGCTAAAGGAACAAGTAACACCATCTATAATCATAGAAGATCATAAAAACAAGACTTACTTTATTTATGAAATTCTAACTAAAAAATAAAGTCAAGGCAAGAATTTAAAGTCAGCCTCAAGTCAAACATGCCATTCTTAACAAACACTTGTTACCACAGAATTCAAACTGGTGTGATTCGTACTAAATTCACGTATTTCAGTCACGTATAGCCATAACCCAATCTAATTTGGGGAGCGTTAATAATGGTTTGGTATGTAGTACCAACCAGTGGGTGAATTGACTTTACAGTAGGGAACCATTTAGCCAGTCCACAGTTGGATGAGCCGCTGCGTATGAGTGACTTTGATATAAATTAAACTGTATACACTCCATTACAAACGTCACTTTTCCATTTTATGGCGTTGAACGATATGAAACAAAACTGAAGTAGCGATATTTTTTGTAAATTTTTCAGAGTTCAACAAAGTATCGATTTGCCAATATCCTAGTTAATTATCGTTCATGAATATAATTTGCCTACCCAGATATTAACGAATATTTTTTGAAGTTAGTAACTATGTGTAGGTAACTACTTTTTCTGTAGTCTGTTCGGACTCTGTAAAATTACAAATTAAAGAAATGGCTCTATAAAAACAAAAACCATCAATATGTTGTAATAAAGTTATGATCCAAAATCCACATTAGCACACAGCAAGCATATATTATTTACTTGAAAGCAATCGTACGCAATCACGACGAATCACTCCGATTGGAGTATATCAACCGATATTGTATCACATTGTATCACCCTACCTTTTATGCCGTAACTCAATTCACACATACGCTCCATTCGACATCTCTCGCCATCTCGTATTTTCCTGTCGATCGGCTATCCTCATTATGGGTGACGCAACATTAATATTCAAACCGACTGACAGTACGGAACCCACTCTTGATTTACCACTCGTAATTACTGGTTGTGATCGTAAATCTTGCTTGTAAACAGTAAATGCATTAAATGTTGTTGTCGTACAATAGGTGTAAAGAGCTGTACAAGTAATGTACTAACTAGGTATTATTCATGAAGTCATTCTGCCAATCTAACTTCACGTTTGACAGATACGTAACACTGATGACGGCACACATTGTGCACATTCTTTTTTTAGTGATAACAAATTCAGACTATGTACTTACTTATTCGTTTTACAGAATATCTACCACTATGTTCTGTTTGGTTTTCTAAAATGGGGCGAGAGAGCCTGGAAAGATAGCCAATCTTTATTTATATATTCCACATTTCCACAATACCTAGGAAACGAACGAAAGCTCGAAAGCTTTATACAACATATTATTGTTATTATAACATAACAAGTATATGGATAGGAGTTATTATGGCAACTTGCACAATAAATTAAATATTGTAATACTATTTCGCACACGAAAAAATAGCTCTAAAAGCAATAGACTGTCACATTATAATAGGGATGTTGACTAATGAATAAAATAACGAAATACTTATAAAAGTCGTAAACATATTAAACTTTTAGAGTAGCTTGTA